>CP092874.1:14725845-14777203 GCA_030710605.1 Cordylochernes scorpioides
CAGACAGTACTTTTGTCTGAAGATGGTAAAAACGCTGTTACCGAAACGTAACACACTATTTATTTATTTGGATTTGGTCTTATTTACCTTGTGTATAATCCAAATTGTGCCTTATCAATAAACAAAACTTAACCAAATATTTATATGCATTTACCATAGTATCAAAAATGATAAGTTACAATTAGAGAATATAGAGATTAGAAACACACAAGGTAATAAAATTATATCCAAATAAATGTTGTTGTTGTTTCTTATCCCCTTGTGTAAAGATTACACGAATTCCATGAGTTCATGCTCCTCGAGCTGTTTTATGATGAGCAGCGGCCTCTCCCAAAGGTCCTGTTTAGTGCATCTAATGCAAGCCAAAATGTGTTCTGGAGCTGCAGGTGACAAGCTACATTTTGGGCAAGTGGGGTAGATTTTGTTATTATTTTCTATCTTCAATGGCTTGAGATGGCCTGTTCTAAATCTTGTTAGTGTTGTTTGATGCTGTCTATTTCTGATGTTTAGAGCTCCTCCTGGGTTCACTCCACTGTACCAACTGTGCTTAGGTGGGATCCTCCAGTTCTTGTTTATTTTTGTTTTGGCTACTGTTTCTATCTCTTTAAAAGTAAGTTTATTTTTCTGTGGCAAGGGTTCTTTTGTGCCTTTTTTCGCTAGAACATCAGCAGCTTCATAGTGTGTGACATTGCGGTAACAATGCTGTTACCATCATCAGACAAAAGTTATGAATTAAGAACTGAAATAAAGAAATTTGTCTGATGATAGTAACAACGCTGTTACCAAAATATATATGCTATTTATTTATTTGGATTTAGCCTTATTACCTTGTGTAGTAGCAAAAACAAAGAGGAAACACTCAATCAGTGACCTAAACAATCAATTAAAGGTATGTTTTCCATATTCCCCAGTTCCCACCATGTAATGTAATACCAAACCAAGAGGAGGTAGGACTGTACTATACTGCCTTGTAGTCTACTGTTGTTGTTGTTTCTTATCCCCTTGTGTAAAGATTACACGAATTCCATGAATCCATGCTCCTTGAGCTGTTTTATGATAAGCAGCTGCCTCTCCCAAAGGTCCTGTTTAGTACATCTAATGCAATGTGTTCTGGAGCTGCAGATGCTAAGCTACATTTTGGGCAAGTGGGGTAGATTTTGTTGTTATTTTCTATCTTCAATGGCTCGAGATGGCCTGTTCTAAATCTTGTTAGTGTTGTTTGATGCTGTCTGAGGTTTAGAGCTTCTCCTAGGTTCACTCCACTGTACCAACTGTGCTTAGGTGGGAGTTCTTGTTTATTTTTGTTTTGGCTACTGTTTCTATTTCTTTAAAAGTAAGTTTATTATATGATAAGGCACAATTTGTGGATTATAGATTATAAACACAAGGTAATAAGACCAAATCCAAATAAATAAATAGTGTGTGACGTTTCGGTAACAGCATTGTTACCATCTTCAGACAAAAGTACTGAAAAAAAGTACTAAAATTTCTCATTCAGTACTTTTGTCTGAAGATAGTAACAATGCTGTTACTGAAACGTCACACGCTATTTATTTATTTGGATTTGGTCTTATTACCTTGTGTTTAAGTTTATTATATGTACTGTAGTGTAGTATACTGTATTGTTGACAGACCAGTCCTACAACATCGCCCTCTGCTACTACCGCATGAAACACTTCGCCCAGGCCCTCAAGTACATCTCAGAGATCATTGAGAAAGGGATCAGAGAACATCCAGGTAAGTTGGAGAAAAAATAGACAACACAAAAGTGAAATTCTTCTGGGATTGTACTATTTTTTTTTCCACATAGTTTTGCATTCTCATGCCCTTCCGTCTTTAAATACCAATTTCATGATTTTTCAGTATACCTCAAAGTTGAGTTACAACTTCCATCACACTGATAAACACCAATACCATACTGATAAGGTACAATTTGGATTATAGATTATAAACACAAGGTAATAACACCAAATCCAAATAAATAAATAGGGTGTGTGACGTTTCGGTAACAGCGTTGTTACAGACAAAGTACTGAATAAGAAATTTTACCATAGCATGTTTTAAATAACACTGATAGACAAAACTTAAGGAAGTTGTACCTTATAGCATATATATATCGGGATTCAAAAAATAACTCTGAGAGATATTTTATGCACAGTGATATATATCAATGTGCATCAAATATCTCTCAGAGTTATTTTCTGAATCCCGATATATATATGCTATAAGGTACAACTTCCTTAAGTTTTGTCTATCAGTGTAATTACTGTTTACCAACACACTGAAATACATACATGGTTTGCCCTTTTCCTAATTAATCAAGAAAAAGTATTGGACCCCTGGAATAATTAAAAATTAATGATTGGGTGATATTTATTCTGACAGATGGCGCGAGCCATCAATAACCTTTAGTTGCACGATCAGGAGATGCCTTTTCTTAAAATTTGACCACCTGATCCCAGTATAATTTCACTTTTGTACTGTTTTTTCACCACATGTGTTTTTATTTAGAAAGACAATACAGTAGAACAACTTCCCTGTAAATATAACACCTAATTACAGAGCCAAAGTGTCTTTTATGGAGAGGTGTCTTCTTACCGGAGAGTTTCTAAATAGTTAAAATGATAATTTTTTGTGAATGAAAATTGTTCCTTTATAAGAGATTAACTAGAATTGTTAAGTATTTTGTTTTCTCACAGAGTCTTGTAGTAAATTTCTAATCGTTTTGCATTTGTTACCTCTTCTGATTAAGTTATGAAGTACTGTAGCAAATCTCTCTGTAAAGGAAAACACATAGTTGCAGAGCCAAAGTGTCCTTCAAGGAGAAGTGTCCTCTCATGGAGGCTCTACTAAATATACAGTAAAACCTCCCTGTAAAGGACAACACCTAGTTACAGAGACAAATTGCCCATTAGGAAGAGATGTCCTCTTACTGGAGAGTTGCTAATTAGTAAAAATGGTAATTTTGGTAATGAAAACTGTCCTTTGTAGAGAGGTGTCTTCTAGTGCAAGTGTTCTCTCATGGAGGTAGTTCTACTGAATTCATTAAATGCTTACCTCATTTATAACTTCAGCTTTTTGGGTTTCTCTCCCATTCAAGGGATATGAATGTTGTGGTTTTTTATTCCCCCTTGTGTAAAGATTACACCAATTCCATGAGTCCATGCTCCTTGAGCTGTTTTATGATAAGCAGCAGTTTCTCCCAAAGGTCCTGTTTAGTACATCTAATGCAAGCCAAAATGTGTTCTGAAGCTGCAGGCGTCAAGTTTTTTTTTAGGCAAGTGGGGTAGATTTTGTTATTTTCTATCTTCAATAACATGAGATGGCCTATTCTAAATGTTGTTATTGTTGTTTGATGCTGTCTGAGGTTCAGAGCTTCTTCTGGGTCCATTCCACTGTACCAGCTGTGCTTAGGTGGGATCCTCCAGTTCTTTTTTGTTTTGTTTTTTTGTTGTTGTTTTGGCTTGTGTCTCTATTTCTTTAAAAGTAAAAGATAAGAGAGTAAGTAAGATATATAGATGTGACTTCATTAGAGTACACCCATGGACTAAACTTAAGGAAGTTGTACCTTTTAGCATGTATATCAGGATTCAGACTCTGAAAGATATTACAGTGACCTTTATTGAAGACAAGATAACCAAGGGTGAACAGAATGTGTCTGTCTCCTTTGAAAAATAGACAACCGGTGATATTAAATATATTCCACTTCCTTAAGTTTTGTCCATGAGTGTATATGTCACATTTCTGGTGACAATAGGGGTCAATATTTGAGCCCAGTTTGTCCCAGCTCCACACACAGAGCTGTGATGTCCAGAGCTCAGTGTGGGGATGACCACAGAGGGACTGGAGGTCCACAGTGTGGGCAACACCCTCACCCTCCATGAGACTGCCTTGGTGGAAGCCTTCAACCTCAAGGCTGCCATTGAGTACGATCTGAAGAACTGTAAGTTCCTCCACACTGTGACTTACTTCATACAACTATATACAGTATAACTTCTTCAATTCAACCTACTCTTAAGTCAACACCCCCTTTAATTCAGTTGTTTTTCAAATACCTCAAGTTACCTACTTCAATTAGGTCCTTTTTCAAATCCCAACCAAGTTACCTACTTTGTTGTTGTTGTTTCTTATCCCCTTGTGTAAAGATTACACAAATTCCATGAGTTCATGCTCCTCGAGCTGTTTTATGATAAGCAGCGGCCTCTCCCAAAGGTCCTGTTTAGTGCATCTATGTGTTCTGGAGCTGCGCAGGTGCCAGTAGTTACCTACTTTATTTCAACCATGATATAAAGCATAATTTGTATTATAGATTATATTTATTCTTTTGTCTGATGATGGTAACAAGGCTGTTAATTTATTTGGATTAGGTCCTTTTTTTTTCTTGTAGCTTTACTTCAACCAGTTTTTTTCAAATCCCAATCAAGTTACCTACTTTAATTCAACCAGGATAAAGTACAATTTGGATTATAGATTATATTAATTATTTTGTCTGTTGATGGTAACAACTCTGTTCAGCCAGTTTTTTTCAAATCCCAATCAAGTTACCTACAAGAAGCACCTTATACCTGGGGTAGAGTTGAATTAAAGAGGTTGTGTTGTATTACATTATCCCAATAATCAAATATTTTGTGGGTGCTATTTTTAAATTTTTATTTCTATGTTACAAAAGAGCGCGTTACATTATCAAACAAAATAATAAACACTGTATAATCAAACCTTGCTATAACAGCATCGCACATATTTATTCTTTTGTCTGATGATGGTAACAAGGCTGTTCATGTTGTTATATCCTGAGAAATTGGGATTTGCATGCAGCTTTGTATGTAATGGTAACAATAATGCTTCAGAAAGGTCACACCCATTATTCAACTTTTTATATTTCGTCATGGACAAAACTTAAGGAAGTTGTACCTTTTAGCATGTAATGGGGATTCAGGACAATAACTCTAAAAAAGATATTACAGTGACCTTTATTGAAGACACACGAGATAACCAGGTGTATATACACTCATGGACAAAACTTAAGGAAGTTTTTACCTTTTAGCATGTAATCGGGATTCAGGACAATAACTCTGAAAGATATTATAGTGACCTTTATTGAAGACACACGACATAACCAAGTGTATATACACTCATGGACAAAACTAAAGGAAGTTGTACCCTTTAAGCATGTATATCGGGACAATAACTCTGAAAGATATTACAATGACCTTTATTGAAGACACACGAGATAACCAGGTGTATATACACTCATGGACAAAACTTAAGGAAGTTGTATCTTTTAGCATGTATATCGGGACAATAACTCTGAAAGATATTACAATGACCTTTATTGAAGACACACAAGATAACCAAGTGTATATACACTCATGGACAAAACTTAAGGAAGTTGTACCTTTTAGCATGTATATCGGGACAATAACTCTGAAAGATATTACAGTGACCTTTATTGAAGACACACGAGATAACCAAGTGTATATACACTCATGAACAAAACTTAAGGAAGTTGTACCTTTTAGCATGTAATCGGGATTCAGGACAATAACTCTGAAAGATATTACAGTGACCTTTATTGAAGACACACGAGATAACCAAGTGTATATACACTCATGGACAAAACTTAAGGAAGTTGTACCTTTTAGCAGGTATATTGAGACAATAACACTGAAAGATATTACAATGACCTTTATTGAAGACACACAAGATAACCCAGTGTGAACAACTTCTGTCTCTTTAAAAAGAGCGACCAGAAATATAAAAAAAACTTTCCACCTCCTTAAGTTTTGTCCATGAGTGTATGTCTTAAATGTTTACAAACTGTGCATAATGTCATCTGAATTATGTTCTCATCGATGCTCTGAGAAGGTAGTTGTGGTTATTTATATGTTGTTTTCTTCCTTATCTTCACAATCATATTACGATATCAAGCCTGTAGAGTTTGATATTCTATAATGATTGAGTGAAGTAGAAATCATCTTTCTTTTTCATTAAGACTGGGAGCACTATTCAGTAGCAGGCCACTGACTTAGCTCCAATAATGAAATGGCCGCCTCTGACGTGTGGAACAGACACCATGTGCAGTCACTCCTAACATGGAGTACAGAATCATCCTATATCCCTGGATTAGAAGCCCTTACAGGGTTCTATCAGCTGAACCAAGTTTTTTAGTGAGCTTGTTACTACTCCCCCTCCTCTTTTTTTATCCGGGCTTGAGACCGGCAAAAGTGGAGTTGATGAATTTGTAGTAGACCCACTCAATGATAGTAGATTTTAAGAAATCCTACAAAGACACCAATGCCATAGATGAGTGGTTGAGACTCGAAGCTGCCTGTGTCTGATGTCAGATGAGGCAGCGAGGGAGGCTCTGACAGACATGCCCCCGCGGTCAGAAGAAGAACTAGATCCGGTTACCCTGCACAACCAGGCCCTGATGAACATCTCCACCCACCCCACAGAGGGCTTCGAGAAACTCCAGTTCCTCATCCAGCAGACACCATTCCCTCCAGAGACTTTTGCCAACCTGCTGCTTCTATACTGCAAGTATGAGGTGGGTGATCTGTCTGCTTGTTGGTTTATTTAAATATCACATCACAGAAACACCAAACCTGGCACAATTTGCATTATAGATCAAAAACACAAGGTAATAAAACCAAATATGATGCACTAGCGCGCCATCTGTTATCAAAATTCGAAACTATTTTAAATGCGTAAGATTATATTGCATATAACAGCGGTATGGTAGATTAAACTGGCGAAACCGCTGGGAGGGTTCACCACTGATGATCCAGGCCCTCCCATTAATTTTTCCATTGGAGTAAGGGCGGTAGAAATTGTTTAATTTCAAAAAGAATCTTACGCGCTTAAAATAGTTTCGAATTTTGAAAACCAAATATACAAATAATGGGGACATAAGCTTATGTACCCAGAAATTATCTCACTCTATTATAGAATGTTTATTGATAAGGTACAATTTGGATTATAGAATAGAAGCATAAGGTAAAAAGACCAAATCCAAATAAATAAATAGTGAGTGACGTTTCGGTAACAGCGTTATTACCATCTTCAGACAAAAGTACTGAATGAAACGTCACACACTATTTATTTATTTGGATTTGGTCTTATTACCTTGTGTCTATTATAGAATATTTATTGATAAGGCACAATTTGGATTATAGATTAGAAGCATTAGGTAAAAAGATCAAATCCAAATAAATAGTGTGTGACATTTTGGTAACAATGCTGTTAATGAAATGTCACGCACTTTATTTATTTGGTCTTATTACCCTGTGTTTTGAATGTTTATTTGGATGGTAGGTCTTGTTCATCATCATCTTACTTTAACAAATTAAGACAGCTAGAGTACTGTGGAATGGATATGTAAATGAGGAGTCGTTGTAGTGTCCAATGAACAGATGTCTCCATACATTTCTATCACAGCAATGTTCTCTATATTGGGTGTGTAAAGCTGCTGTTCTGGGTCAATGTCAATTTTCTGTTGTTGTTGTCGTGTCCAATGAACAGATGTCTCCGTACATTTCTATCACAGCAATGTTCTCTATCTTGGGTGTGTAAAGCTGCTGTTCTGGGTCCATGTCAATTTTCTGTTGTTGTTGTGTCCAATGAAGAGCCTCAGATGTCTCCATACATTTCTATCACAGCATGTTCTCTATCTTGGGTGTGTAAAGCTGCTGTTCTGGGTCCATGTCAATTTTCTGTTGTTGTTGTGTCCAATGAAGAGCCTCAGATGTCTCCATACATCTCTATCACAGCAATGTTCTCTATCTTGGGTGTGTAAAGCTGCTGTTCTGGGTCAATGTCAATTTTCTGTTGTTGTTGTCGTGTCCAATGAACAGATGTCTCCGTACATTTCTATCACAGCAATGTTCTCTATCTTGGGTGTGTAATGCTGCTGTTCTGGGTCCATGTCAATTTTCTGTTGTTGTTGTCGTGTCCAATGAAGAGCCTCAGATGTCTCCATACATCTCTTACACAGCATGTTCTCTATCTTGGGTGTGTAAAGCTGCTGTTCTGGGTCCATGTCAATTTTCTGTTGTTGTTGTCGTGTCCAATGAAGAGCCTCAGATGTCTCCATACATCTCTATCACAGCATGTTCTCTATCTTGGGTGTGTAAAGCTGCTGTTCTGGGTCCATGTCAATTTTCTGTTGTTGTTGTGCCCAATGAAGAGTCTCAGATGTCTCCGTACATCTCTATCACAGCAATGTTCTCTATCTTGGGTGTGTAAAGCTGCTGTTCTGGGTCCATGTCAATTTTCTGTTGTTGTTGTGCCCAATGAAGAGTCTCAGATGTCTCCGTACATCTCTATCACAGCAATGTTCTCTATCTTGGGTGTGTAAAGCTGCTGTTCTGGGTCCATGTCAATTTTCTGTTGTTGTTGTTGTGTCCAATGGAGAGCCTCAGATGTCTCCATACATCTCTATCACAGCAATGTTCTCTATCTTGGGTGTGTAAAGCTGCTGTTCTGGGTCCATGTCAATTTTCTGTTGTTGTTGTGCCCAATGAAGAGTCTCAGATGTCTCCGTACATCTCTATCACAGCAATGTTCTCTATCTTGGGTGTGTAAAGCTGCTGTTCTGGGTCCATGTCAATTTTCTGTTGTTGTTGTTGTGTCCAATGGAGAGCCTCAGATGTCTCCATACATCTCTATCACAGCAATGTTCTCTATCTTGGGTGTGTAAAGCTGCTGTTCTGGGTCCATGTCAATTTTCTGTTGTTGTTGTGCCCAATGAAGAGTCTCAGATGTCTCCGTACATCTCTATCACAGCAATGTTCTCTATCTTGGGTGTGTAAAGCTGCTGTTCTGGGTCCATGTCAATTTTCTGTTGTTGTTGTGCCCAATGAAGAGTCTCAGATGTCTCCGTACATCTCTATCACAACAATGTTCTCTATCTTGGGTGTGTAAAGCTGCTGTTCTGGGTCCATGTCAATTTTCTGTTGTTGTTGTGCCCAATGAAGAGTCTCAGATGTCTCCGTACATCTCTATCACAGCAATGTTCTCTATCTTGGGTGTGTAAAGCTGCTAATCTGGGTCCATGTCAATTTTCTGTTGTTGTTGTCGTGTCCAATGAAGAGCCTCAGATGTCTCCATACATCTCTATCACAGCAATGTTCTCTATCTTGGGTGTGTAAAGCTGCTAATCTGGGTCCATGTCAATTTTCTGTTGTTGTTGTCGTGTCCAATGAAGAGCTTCAGATGTCTCCGTACATCTCTATCACAGCATTGTTATCTATCTTGGGTGTGTAAAGCTGCTAATCTGGGTCCATGTCAATTTTCTGTTGTTGTTGTTGTTTCCAATGAAGAACCTCAGATGTCTCCATACATCTCTATCACAGCAATGTTCTCTATCTTGGGTGTGTAAAGCTGCTGTTCTGGGTCCATGTCAATTTTATGTTGTTGTTGTTGTGTCCAATGAAGAGCCTCAGATGTCTCCGTACATCTCTATCACAGCAATGTTCTCTATCTTGGGTGTGTAAAGCTGCTGTTCTGGGTCCATTTCAATTTTCTGTTGTTGTTGTCGAGTCCATTGAAGAGCCTCAGATGTCTCCATACATCTCTATCACAACAATGTTCTCTATCTTGGGTGTGTAAAGCTGCTGTTCTGGGTCCATGTCAATTTTATGTTGTTGTTGTTGTTGTGTCCAATGAAGAGCCTCAGATGTCTCCATACATTTCTATCACAACAATGTTCTCTATCTTGGGTGTGTAAAGCTGCTGTTCTGGGTCCATGTCAATTTTATGTTGTTGTTGTTGTTGTGTCCAATGAAGAGCCTCAGATGTCTCCATACATTTCTATCACAGCAATGTTCTCTATCTTGGGTGTGTAAAGCTTCTGTTCTGGGTCCATGTCTATTTTCTGTTGATTTTGTTGTGTCCAATGAAGAGCCTCTGATGTCTCCGTACATCTCTATCACAGCAATGTTCTCTATCTTGGGTGTGGAAAGCTGCTGTTCTGGGTCCATGTCAATTTTCTGTTGTTGTTGTTGTTGTGTCCAATGAACAGATGTCTCCGTACATCTCTATCACAGCAATGTTCTCTATCTTGGGTGTGTAAAGCTGCTGTTTTGGGTCCATGTCAATTTTCTGTTCTTGTCGTGTCCAATGAAGAGCCTCAGATGTCTCCATACATCTCTATCACAGCAATGTCCACTATCTTGGGTGTGTAAAGCTGCTATTCTGGGTCCATGTCAATTTTCTGTTGTTGTTGTTGTTGTGTCCAATGAAGAGCCATTGAAGGCTGCTAACCTCTATAAATGGTGTAGATTTTCCCCTTGCACAGATCTAGTGGCCTGTAGTGAAACCTCTACACCAGTTGTAGCAGTAGACCTGAGAACTAGGGCCAATGTAAATATGTAAAGTTGCCACTAGCAGTACTTACACCATGTTGTAACTATACAAGTTTGTGGTACAGTACTATGACCTGGCTGCTGACGTACTGGCTGAGAATGCCCATCTCACCTACAAGCACCTCACTCCGGTTAGTACAATCCTCTCCTTCTTGTAGACAATTGAAATCATTTTATTGACATCTTGTCAATACATGCAAAAGTGCACAGTCCCTCTTGGAGATTGGTCTATAAAATCAAAGTTCACCTCTCCCATCAAAATGACAGATTGCGAAGATTCCATTAGATCCCTTGTGGATATCATAGAATTAAGTCCGCCCTGGACTGAAGAAGGCCATTATCCAGAAACCCTGGTCTCCTGTTAGACACTTCTCAGTTTGACAAAGCTGGTTTGTGGCTTTGTCACCGATTCAAGGCCATTAGTTTGCAGTGACAGTCAATAGATGGTGGCTATTTTTGATGTCTATTTGGACAGGAGAGACGACCTTTATTTTTATAGATCAATTTCCTCTCTGCAAATCTTGAACCTTGTAGATTGTTGTTGCATATTTACGACAAGGGCCCTGGCTTATGCAAATCAAAATAGCCACTTTATAATAATTTTATGCTGCAGGTCATTTTCAAAAAAATTTTTTTTTTCTTCTTAAGTATACAATACAACCTCTTATATACTATAACCCCTTCTAGGAATAAATTGATTATAATGTAACTATTTAAAAAATTACTTATCAATTCCATTTTACTGGCTTAAAAAATAGATTAACAGTCTTTTTAAACCTATTGTATAAATCAAAAGGATGAAAAAGGAGGAGGGGGACCAGTAACAAGCTCGCTAAAAAACCTGGGATCAGCTGGCCATGCTGATAGTACCCTGTAAGAGCTTCTAATCCAGGGATACAGAATGAGCAGCGTTTGTACTCCATGTTAGGAGCCGCTGCACATGGCGTCTGTTCCTCATGTCAGAGGTGGCCATTTCTTTTGGAGCTAAGTCAGCCTGCCACTGAGTAGTGCTCCCAGTCTTAATGACAAAGGCAGACACAATCTACTTCACCCAGCCAAGTCTCAAGCTTTACAAGCTTGTTTGTTGGAGGTGATCATCTTTATATTAAATGTTAAAATCTTTATGTGTAAATTCCATTGTTAAAAATTTGTATTTTCAATTTAGTATATTTAAAATATTGCTTGTTGAAATCCAAGAGATATATATGTAAATTCTTGTGCCAGATTGATCTACAATAGATGATTTTGCATATGTTTGTTAGTTAAAAAGTGAAATAATAGTTTTGGCTGGGAAGCTAGATGCTCACAGGTTCGTTTGTTTTCCTGATTGTAAATATGTTAGAATAAAATATCTTTAATTTTTCTGCTTCAATTTCATTATTAAAATAAAAATAATTTCATCATAAAAGTATATTTGTTTTTCTCTTTACAAACTTCAAGAATAAATAGAAAAGATTAAAAAGGTACTATCTCTTTCCTCCATGCACCCAACAAAGCTTGATACCCTAATATGATTGAGTGGAGATAAGAAAGAAGATCAGTCAGTCGAGGGACAGAACTCACCAAAGAGAATGAGAGAGAGAGAAGACCTTTACAACCTCAGAATCATGCCTTGCCAACGCCTTGCCAGATGCTTTATTTTCCTGACGAGGAGAATATAGTTTTGTAAAATTGGAAGAATCCTCTCTGAAATATAAATTACAATAAAACACAGCCTCTGAGTGTCTTATTTTTATTAAAACCACAGGGTAATAAGTCCAAATAAATAAATAGTGTGTGATGTTTCGGCATTGTTACCATCTTCAGACAAAAGTACTGAATGAGAAATTTTACCACAGCCTGTTTCTCATTCAGTACTTTTGTCTAAAGATGGTAACAACGCTGAAACATCACACACAATTTATTTATTTGGATTTGGTCTTATTACCTTGTATTTATAATCTATAATCCAAATTGTGTGCCTTATTATTTCTATTAAAAGTTCTCTCAAGCTTTCGGGTACTGTAAACCCTTCAATAGGAGCAGACAATGAACTACAGAAGCATACAACGAGAGAGTTTTTTAATTGAATATTCCTGTAGAAGGCATACCGATAAGACACAATTTAGATTATAGATTATAAACACAAGGTAATAAGACCAAATCCAAATAAATAAATAGTGTGTTACGTTTCGGTAACAGCGTTGTTACCATCTTCAGACAAAAGTACTGAATGAGAAATTTTACCACAGCATGTTTTAAATAGTTACTGTTATCAAGTGATGGTAACAACGCTGCTATCGAAACGTCACACACTATTTATTTATTTGGATTTAGTCTTATTACCTTGTGTTCCTGTAGAAGGGTTTACAGTACCCCAAAAAATTGAGAGAACGTTCAATAAAGTAAGAAATTCATTCTCAGAGGCTGTGTTTTATTGTAATTTAAACAAAATATTTTTGTCGAAATGTCAAGAAAATAAAAACTTTTCTGGCCAAAGTGTCTTTCTTTTTTTTTTAAAGAAATATGAATACTGGCAACCCCTATCTTCAAGAAAAAAAAAAGAAAATGAAGAAGTTAGATTCTTATCTGTTTTATCCCAGCTGTGGGCCCAGCTAGGGTTTCAGCTGTTACAACTGCTGTATCTGCGCAGTATCTTAAAACTGATGTTGTTGCGCAGTATCTTAAAACTGATGTTGTTGCGCAGTATCTTAAAACTGATGTTGTTGCGCAGTATCTTAAAACTGATGTTGTTGCGCAGTATCTTAAAACTGATGTTGTTGCGCAGTATCTTAAAACTGATATTGTTGCGCAGTATCTTAAAACTGATGTTGTTGCACAGTATCTTAAAACTGATGTTGTTGCGCAGTATCTTAAAACTGATGTTTTTGCACAGTACGTTACAACTCTTTTGTTGCGCAGTATCTTAAAACTGATGTTGTTGCGCAGTATCTTAAAACTGATGTTGTTGCGCAGTATCTTAAAACTGATGTTTTTGCACAGTATGTTACAACTCTTTTGTTGCGCAGTATCTTAAAACTGATGTTTTTGCACAGTACGTTACAACTCTTTTGTTGCGCAGTATCTTAAAACTGATGTTGTTGCGCAGTATCTTAAAACTGATATTGTTGCGCAGTATCTTAAAACTGATGTTGTTGCACAGTATCTTAAAACTGATGTTGTTGCGCAGTATCTTAAAACTGATGTTTTTGCACAGTACGTTACAACTCTTTTGTTGCGCAGTATCTTAAAACTGATGTTGTTGCGCAGTATCTTAAAACTGATGTTGTTGCGCAGTATCTTAAAACTGATGTTTTTGCACAGTATGTTACAACTCTTTTGTTGCGCAGTATCTTAAAACTGATGTTTTTGCACAGTACGTTACAACTCTTTTGTTGCGCAGTATCTTAAAACTGATGTTGTTGCGCAGTCCATTACAACTCTTTTATTGGGCAGTACATTACAACTGCTGTGGGCTCAGCTTCTGTTGTTGCGCAGTACCTGTACGACTTCCTGGACGGACTCATCACCCAGCAGACATCCCCAGAGGAGGCCTACCACAAGTTTGACGAGATGGCCGCGCGACACACTGAACTTCTGCGCAAACTCACCAAACAAGTTCAAGATGCCAGACAACGCAATGATGAAGAAGCAGCACGCAAGGCCTTGTCAGAATATGATGCTGCCCTGGAAAGGTTAGATCACGCCTTGTCTTACCTATCAGAGGAGACATTTAAACTGGTTTAATTCTTTATTCTCTAATGATAACAAAAGGTAATTTATAATACAATATAATGCGGCTTATGATTGTAGAATGACATAGCCTAGTGGACATGGCATCTTCCCGGTAAGCGGAACACTGTGGGTTCGATTCCCATCCCTGGACACTTTTATTTTTCCCGTTTATCATTACTCTTCACAATTCATCTTTTCCACCTTCATCCCTAAGGTTAGAAATAATCGTTATTTCTCCTTAAAATAAATTTTGATTTTTCGTTCAAAAGAAACACATGCGGGATAATTTTCAAATGTCGTTCTACGATAACAAAAGGTCTTCAGACCAACAACAGATGCACCTCTCTTTCCTTCTCCAAAAAGACATCTGGGAAAACCCCAGGACTATAATAGAAAAGCTGAGACAATGGAACTTAATGGCGATTGTTTTAAACAACTTAAGGAATAAGCAACAACATTCTCTAATGATAAGGCACAATTTGGATTATAGATTAGAACCACAAGGTGGTCATGATGCTCTGTGTTTATAGAATCATCATCCCTTTTCTTTCTATAGCACATCCTTTAAGGTATATTCCTTTTATGGAAAGTTCTGTTAGTTGTGACCTCCCAAGGGAATAGCAGTTCCCTTGATTTTCCTGACCTAGTCTGGTCATCTATGAATACTTTTTTTTTGCTTCTCCTTAGTACACGTGATACAGGCCATGATAATCATGGTGGGTAGAAGTTAGCGACTGCTTTTACTGTAAGTGCACCACATGTCTACACATGTGAAAAGCAGTTAAACTTTGCACTTACAAATGTGCCTATAAATGTGTCTATGAATACTGACTTTCCAGAATAGTTGCAAGTTTTTCCCACTATGTTACCATGTGCAATTCTCAACTTTAAACTCCAATACACATCATTGACTGTATTAGGTCATCCATTGATGAGCTCTACTCATCCCCAGCAGATACCATCTCAAGCTCTACAGGCTTGATACCCTGATATGATTGTTGAGTGGAGATAAGAAAGAAGAAACAGGTAGATTCGAACCTAGTCATAACATTACTGTGGGAACCAAGAATTTTATGTTGTTATCACCCTAGTTAAAATAATGTGAACTTAAAACTTGGGACAACTTGCACTACCAAAGAGATTGTTATAAACACAAGAGGTAATAGGACCAAATCCAAATAAATAAACAATGTATGTCATTTTGGTAACTTCGTTGTTACCATCACATCATACAAAAGTACTGAATTCACTTTTTTATTATTTTTCAGTAATTCATACAGTACTTTTGTCTGATGATGGTAACAAGGCTATTAGAGAAACGTCACAGACTATTTATTTATTCAGATTTGGTCTTATTACCTTGTGTTTCTATAAAGAAGAAGAAGAAAGTGTTGAGCTCACTCAAATCAACTCCCAATGTGATGTGAGTCCCAAGCACAGTCAATTGTTGAAGTCCACGGTGTACGTGGGGGTCTAGGTACATCCCAGTCCTGATGGCCCAGGCCAAGATCCACTGGGACCTGGAACAGTACCACCAGGTGGAGAAGGTGTTCCGTAAGTCCGTGGAGTTCTGCAACGAGCACGACGTCTGGAAGCTGAATGTGGCCCACGTCCTCTTCATGCAGGAGACCAAGTTCAAGGAAGCCACGGGCTTCTATGAACCTATTGTCAAGAAGAACTATGACAATGTGAGTTATCTCATGTGTCTTCAATAAAGGTCACTGTAATATCTTTCAGTGTTATTGTCTAAATCCCAATATACATGCTAAAAGTACCACTTCCTTAAGTTTTGTCCATGAGTGTATATACACTTGGTTATCTCATGTGTTTTCAATAAAGGTCACTGTAATATCTTTCAGTGTTATTGTCTAAATCCCAATATACATGCTAAAAGGTACAACTTCCTTAAGTTTTGTCCATGAGTGTATATACACTTGGTTATCTCATGTCTTCAATAAAGGTCACTGTAATATCTTTCAGTGTTATTGTTTGAATCCCGATATACATGGTAAAATGTACAACTTCCTTAAGTTTTGTCCATGAGTGTATATACACTTGGTTATCTCATGTCTTCAATAAAGGTCACTGTAATATCTTTCAGTGTTATTGTTTGAATCCCGATATACATGGTAAAATGTACAACTTCCTTAAGTGTTGTACACAAATGTATGTCTGAATTTGACAAAGCTGGTGTTGTGGCTCATTCTATATCATTATGTTCTGTAATGTGTGGGGAATTATATATACAAAATATAAACAAAAAACCATATTTAAGAGACAGCCTCTTCTAGTGTGTATGACTGTCCTTTAATCATACCGTCTAAAATTTTTGAAAAGTAAAAAAAAAAAAGCCAAACCATGGCTATAGTGAACCAAAAGCTCTGTCCCATTAAGGTTTACTATAGAGGGGTTTTACTGAATATTTAAAAGGAGAGGTGCGCCACATAAAGAGTGGGCGGGAGTGACTTTAGGCCTAGAAGCGATATCTAGGAATCCTTGCCACTTTTTTTGTCTATAAGCCTGGTTAGTACTTTATGTTTTGGTTTGGCCGAATGTATCTAGATAGGCCAGACCAGCTGAATATTACCCTTGAATTAGAGCCGTTCCATCCTTTATATAACCTTCTGACTACATGAGCAACATCAACTATCTTCGACTAGGTGAGTCTCCTAACGTTAATTGATTGGAACAAGACTCAAGGAACTAGACCCATTTTTGACTGACTACATACACTTTATTTGTCCAGCTGGCTTTTTTTATAGGTAAATTTGCATATCTTACTAAACTATTAACTAAAATTTACATAATAACTACCCTCACAAAATTCTATCCTACAGCCTCAAAGTGGCAGGAGGGTGTAAACAGGTAGGACAGGACGTCGGGAGTTTAACTCCTGGTAGGGCCACCCTGTGCTACATACCCGGCTAATGTAGGAAGGTATCAATTGTCTGTTCTCCATAGGAGTGGCTACTAAGGACACCCCATGTCAAGAGTTGCCAACCAAAAGAAGTCACACTGAGTGGTACTTCCAGGTCTTCAGACCAACAGCACCCCTCTTTCCTTCTCCATAATGATGTATATAATAACTATATTTATGTACTAGGTGCGAACAAAGAGTATGTGTTTCTTTTCAATGAAAAATCAAAATTTATTTCAAGGTGAAATATTGACTATTTCTATCCGTTCATCATTACTCTTCATAATTCACCCTTTCATACCTCATCCAAAAAGGTTAGAAATAGTCAATATTTCACCTTGAAATAAATTTTGATTTTTAATTGAAAAGAAACTCATGAGGTGTAACTTCAAATGTTGTTTTACAGTCACAAAAGAGTATGTAGGTAGGTAACAGTACCTTGTGTGTGACAGATACTGAATGTCAGCGCCATTGTCCTGGCCAACCTATGTGTCTCCTACATCATGACCAGCCAGAATGAAGAGGTGAGTTCTCTCACTCAGCCATTTACTGCCCTCCTTCTATGGTAAGGTACAAATTGTGGATTATAGTATTCAACTACAATGTCTTCTTCTTCTTTCTTATCTCCACTCAATCATATCAGGGTATCAAGTTTGTAGAGCTTGTTGATGGTGTCTGTTGGGGATGAGTAGAGCACATCAATGTATGAGACAAAACAGTCAATAATGTGGTTTTTATACCTTGTACTTCTTATCTATAATCCAAGTTGTATTAGATATAAAAACAAAACTATTTCTAATCAGGGAAATTATATTTTTCTTTCTTATCTCCACTCATATTAGGTTATCAAGTTGTGACCCTTGTTGGTGTCTGTTTGACAACCATCATGACTGGGTGAAGTAGAATGCCTTTGTCATTAAGACTGGGAGCACTACTCAGTGGCAGGCCGACTTAGCTCCAAAAGAAATGGCCGCCTCTGACATGAGGAACAGATGCCATGTGTAGCCACTCCTAACATGGAGTACAAACGCTGCTCATCCTGTATCCCTGGAGTCCTTACAGGGTACTATCAGTCGGGCCAGCTGAGTCCAGGTTTTTTAGCGAGCTATCTACAAAGTAATAAGACCAAACCCCAGATAAATAAAATAGTGTTTGTTAACTACCTTGTTACTTAAATGTCACCCACTATTTATTTATTTTTATTTTTTTATTATCCTTAGTACACATGGTACAAGCCATGATAATCATGGTGGGTAGAAGTTGGCGACTACTTTTATTGTAAATACACCACATGTCTACACATTGGAAAAGAAGTTCGACTTATAAGTATGCCAGAGCTTCTCTTGGTTATTTGCACTCGTTGGTGGGGTTGGATTTTTGCATGAATTGGGGGCCATTGAAGCATTCTTCTTTAAATTAGAAAAAAGTGCCTAATGAGGGATTCAATCCCAGGTCGTAGTGGTTGAAAACCAACTATTTATTTATTTGACTTTGGTCTTATGCATGAATGCATTCAGTACTTTAATCTGATGATGGTAACAACGCTGTTATGCTGAAATATCACACACAGTTTATTTGTATTGGGTCTTAATACCTTGTGTTATAATTTTGTTTATCAAACCATCATGCATTATGTATTAATTTGGATATTGGTCCTGTTACCTTCTTCTTTTTTATCTCCACTCAATCATATCAAGGTATCAAGCTTGTAGAGTTGAGATGATGTCTGTTGGGGATGAGTAGAACTCATCAATGGATGAATCAATATAGAGAATGATGTGATTTGGGGTTGCAGGTTGAGAATTGCACTTAGTACATATACAGTAGAACCTCCATGAAAGGACACTCGCTGTAGAGGACACCTTTCTATAAAGGACAGTTTTCACCTACAAAATTACAATTTTTACTATTTAGCAACTCTCTGGTAAGAGGACACCTCTCCATAAAGGACACTTTGGCTCTGCAACTAGGTGTTGTCCTTTACAGAGAGGTTCTACTGTAGTGGGGAAAACCTTGCAACCATTCTGTAAAGTCACATGATGGATTAACTCCGCCTTTGCCGGTCCCAAGCCCGGATGAAAAAGGAGATGAGGAAGCAGTAACAAGCTCGCTAAAAAACCTGGGTTCAGCTGGCCCGGCTGATAGTACCCTGTAAGGGCTCCTAATCCAGGGATACAGGATGAGCAGCGCTTGTACTCCATGTTAGGAACAGCTGTACATGGCGTCTGTTCCTCATGTCAGAGGCGGCCATTTCTTTTGGAGCTAAGTCGGCCTGCCACTGAGTAGTTCTCCCAGTCTTAATGACAAAGGCAGACGCATTCTACTTCACCCAATCATGGTGGTCATAGGAGGGTTCGGTGGAAGGATGGTCTAAACCATTGGTTTTTGACCTCTACAACCCGGGTTTGATTCCCTCCCGCATTGGGAATTTTTTATGTTTAAAAAAAAAAATGCTCCAATGGCCCCCAATTCTTGCAAAAGTCCAACCCCACCAGCGAGTGCAAGTAACCAAACAGGGCTCTGGCACATTTGTAAGTGCAAAGTCGAACTGCTTTTCACATTTGTAGACATGTGGTGCACTTACAGCAAAAGCAGTCGCCTACTTCTACCCACCATAATTATCATGGCCTGTACCCCGTGTACTAGGGATAAGCAAAAAAAAAATGGTGGTTGTCAAACAGACACCATCAAGGGTCACAACTTGATATCCTGATATGATTGAGTGGAGATAAGAAAGAAGAAGACATGATGGATTACCTTATGTTTGTCTGTAGTAGTCCCATGTTGTGTCAAAAGCCAGGTTGGGATGTGAAGGCGGAGGAGCTGATGAGGAAGATAGAGAAGGAAGAGGAGCAGCTGGCGTACGAGGAGCCGGAGAAGAAATATTTCCACCTCAGCATTGTCAACTTGGTCATTGGGTGAGTCACTTCAAATCTTGTAGAAGATTGACAACTTCATATATCATCACATCTATAAATTCACCCACTCCTAAAATTGATCAACTTTATATATACGAAGTAAAATCCCGCTAAAACAAACATGGCATATACCTTATAACAAACTTGAAATAATTCCCATTTATATTTTATAATACAGTAAACTATGACTATAGTGAACCACAGGTTCACAGAACCTATATTCCAACTCTTACCAAGATTATAAATTTAATCTATGAGTCTCCATGACCTTGTATAATTATACAATGGGATAATATACAGGGTCAATTATGAAAGAAATGAGCATTTACTGGCAAAATACATTTATTTATCGTAATTTGTGAAAATGTTCAATATTCTTCAAAATACATTCCTCCTGCATCAATACACTTGCGGAGACGCGTTTGCCATGCCTGAAAGGCACCCTGAAACTCCTCGACAGGAATGCTTCTCAGGAACGTTGTAACATGGTGTTGGATGTTTTCCACGGTTTCCCAATGTTTTCCTTTCATCTCTCTCTTGAGTCGCGGAAACAAAAAGAAGTCACATGGAGCTAAGTCGGGACTGTAAGGGGGGTGAGGGATCACCGGGGTGTTGCTTCGGGCCAGGAAGTTGGTAATGATGAAGGCTGTGTGGCTGTTGGCATTGTCATGGTGGAGCTTGACCGTGTCTTTAATGTCAGTCCTCACGCGTGCGATCCGGCGTTTCAATCTCCTGAGCACCTCCAGGTAAAAGGCTGAGTTTACAGTTTGTCCCTGCGGTACAAACTTACAATGGACTATTCCTCGGATGTCAAAGAAGACAATGATCATCGTTTTGATGCGCGACTTGCTCATTCGCGCTTTCTTGGGGCGTGGGGATGATTTTGTGTGCCATGCACAGCTCTGCCTTTTCGACTCTGGGTCGTATTCAAACATCCAGGATTCGTCTCCGGTTACTACAGAGTTCAGAAAGTCCGGTTCATTTTGAATCAAATCCAACAATTCTTGACAGCGCAAAACTCTAAGTTCTTTCTGGTCTTGCGTCAACACTTTCGACACAAGCTTCGCACAGACCTTACGCATTTGCAGATCCTCGGTCACTATCCCATGTACCACAAATGTGGACATGTATAATGTGTCAGCAATTTGCTGGATGCTTAATCGACGGTCGGTATGCAAAACTTCGAGCACACGATCCACGTTCTCGTCAGTTCTGGCCGTTGTTGGGCGTCCTGAACGGGGTTCGTCGGCGACCTCCTCCCGGCCCTCCTTGAACGCCTTGTGCCACTTCCCAGACTGTGATCTTGAAATGCAATCGTCCTTGAAGTCTTTTTGCAGCATCTGGAATGTTTCGGTTGCATTTTTTCCAAGCCTCGCGCAAAACTTTATGGCGTATCGTTGTTCAAGCGAACGCTCCATCGCGCTATGTTATAAAAGTTGAAAACACACTTCAAGCGGAGGCATGTATCTCCCCTCACACTGCTCGAACTCAACTGATGACCGGATGGATTGAAAGGGCATATCCCTCCACCACATTTCCCACGGTTTTACCGTGCTGCCATCTATCGTCGCGTCACAATAACATTATGCTCATTACTTTCATAATGGACCCTGTATATATACATACAGTAGAACCTCCCAGAAAAGCGACCTAATTGCAAAGTTAAAGTATCCTTAAGGGAGAGGTGTCATCTTACCAGAGAGTCGATAAAGCACAATTTGGATTGTAGATAATAGATACAAGAAAATAAGACCTAACCCAAATAATTTAATAGTGTGTGATGTTTCGGCAACAGCATTGTTACCATCATCAGACAAAAGAATAAATGTATTTATTAATAAATAGAGTTGTAAAATAGTAAAAATGGTAATTTTATAAATGAAAACTGTCCTTTGTAGAGGGGTGTCCTCTAGCATGAGTGTCCTCTCATGGAGTATGTTCTACTGTATGTCTTTTGATTTCTGACTTGTAGAGGAAACCCTGTCTCAGGGTTTTGAGACAGAAAGGTCTGTGCAGGACGCTGTACTGCGCCAAAGGCAACTATGAGTTTGGGGTGTCACGGATCATCAAGAGCCTGGAGCCGTACAACAAGAAGCTGGGCACAGACACGTGGTTCTACACCAAGAGATGCTTCCTCTCCCTGCTGGAGAACATGGCCAAGCAAGTGATCATGGTCCATGACAACATTCTGTACGAGTGTCTGCACTTCCTAGGGCAGTGCGAGGGTGAGTGGAACTAGACCTGGTTCTTTCTTATCTAGACCCTTTGAAAACCTAAACTTTGTGTACTAAATACTAAACACAGTGTTTTTTTTTACAAGGTTATAACAAGACACTAATTCCAAGTGACATTTCTATAACAGTATTTGTAACGTCGTCCTATTTGTTAGTTGATGTTAATCAGCAAGAAGTATCTGGAAGTTTTAATAGAAAAGTCTTTATTTCTTTTAGGCTAACATCAGACATAAGTTTACATGTGGATATATATTACAATAAGACAACTCCACAGAGTACCATCAGTGATGTGCTCACTGATAATTTACTATACATCCTGTAGGCATGCCAGCTGCCGTTACCGTATTGTTCTATCTTATATTTCTGACAAATACACTTTTTTTATTCATTTTTTTTGTATTAGAGAGAGAGTGATAGGGTACAATTTGGATTATAGATTATCAAAATAAGGAATTAAGACTAAATCCAAATAAATAAATAGTGTATAATGTTTAGATAACAGCATTGTTACTGAAACATCACACACTATTAATTTATTTGAATTAGGTCTTATTTTCTTGTAACTATAATCTATAATCTAAATTGTGCTTTTATTATAGGAAATAAAAACATTAAGGCACGAATGTTTCTTTTACACATAAAACAAACTTCTACCTTACTTACTGCGATGAAAAAATATTGGGAGGGCTTGACTCATCAGTGGTAAACCCTCCCAGCAGTTTCACTAATCTACCAGACTGCACTTTTTAGAGCTCTAATACTATATTGGGCGATTCTGTTTATATATGTTGTTGTTTCTTATCCCTTGTGTAAAGATTACACAAATTCCATGAGTTCATGATCTCACGGAATGGGGTATAGGGGTGCAGCTTTCGTTTATCATGGCACCATGATCCAGGTACACTTTGGTGAAAGTCTGACTTTGCCTGTAGTTTGAGACCGTTCCTAACTTGGAAGTCTTTGCTGCTGACTCTAACATGAGTACAGACACAGCTCCTCCGTATCCCTGGAGTGGGACCCTTGCTGAGGTCCATCAACTGGGTCAGTTGAAGTCAGGATTTTTAAAGAGGGAGTGTCCCTCCTGGTTACAGCATCAAGTCTACCAGAACAAGACATGATCGTGTAGAGGGTTTACTGTACCTCCCAACAATGTCCAATGCACCACAGGCCAGGTACAGAGGGGTAAGCATGGGAGGCCTCTGTTTATATATGCTACACTGAAGCGTAAAGAATTGTCCAATACAGTATTAGAGCTCTAAGAAGCGGTCTGGTAGATTAAAATGGTGAAACCGCTGAGAGGATTTACTACTGATGAGCCCAGCTCTACCAATAATATTTTATCATCGCAGTAAGTACAGTAGAAGTTTGTGTAAAAGAAACTTTCGTGTGTTTTAATGTTTTCATTTTCTATATATAGATGTTATTGTGCTCTCTCGTTTATAATATTATCATCTTCTTCTTTCTTATCTCCACTCAATCATATTAGGGTATCAAGTTGTGACAATCATCATGACTGGGTGAAGTAGATTGTGTCTGCCTTTGTCATTAAGACTGGGAGCACTACTGAGTGGCAGGCCAACTTAGCTTCGAAAGAAATGGCCGCCTCTGACATGAGGAACAGACGCCATGTGCAGTCGCTCCTAATATGTAGATAACATGCTATCAGCCGGGCCAGCTGAGCCCAGGTTTTTTTAGTGTGATAATCCGTATGACTTACTATAATATTATCATTATTTATTAAAACATTATCTTGTTGTGATTACAATCCTGAGAGCCCAAGTGGTGTGTAATATTGACAGTGTATTGCCCGCCACCAGCCTCTTTTCACCTTCCATCTACTATGTGAATGCAACAGTCACTATCATGTGTGTGCTGTTATTTCTTATCTCCTTGTGTAAAGATTACACTAATTCCATGAATTCATGCTCCTCAAGCCTGATCTCATGGAAATGAGGTACAGCTTTCGTCAATCATAGCACCATAATCCAGACACAATATCAAGTGTGGGGTTGATGTGTGCAGTGTACGGCCACCACGTCCGCACTCATGATGACCCCTCACTGGACGGAGGAGGAGGCAAGAACACGGTCACCTACGAGGCCAGGCTTCTCAAGGCCTTGATGTTAGAGATGATGACATAACAACTCACAATAAATTTGGTTGTGTGATCTCTTGACAATTTGTATGGAATTACACTATCCTAAAGGCTTATGTCCATAGTTTTCTTGAATATCACTTCTGACATTTCACCAATCAGTGTAGTATGTATAATTAGAATTGTCCAATACAGTATTAGAGCTCTTAGAAGCGGTCTGGTAGATTAAATTGACGAAACCGCTGGGAGGGTTCACCACTGATGAGCCAAGCCCTCCCAATATTTTTCATCATAGTTGCTAACAACAACGATTGTAATGGTGGTGTAACATGGATGCTACAGAATTTTTGTCCATATAGTCGTCACCAAAGGTCGACTTGATTGGCGCTAACAACAACACGTCTAATGGTGGTATAACATGGATGCTACAGAAATTTTGTCCATATAGTCACCAAAGGTCAACTTGATTGGCGCTAACAACAACAAGTCTAATGGTGGTATAACACGGATGCTACAGAATTTTTGTCCATATAGTCGTCACCAAAGGTCAACTTGATTGGCGCTAACAACAACAAGTCTAATGGTGGTATAACACGGATGCTACAGAATTTTTGTCCATATAGTCGTCACCAAAGGTCAACTTGATTGGCGCTAACAACAACAAGTCTAATGGTGGTATAACATGGATGCTACAGAATTTTTGTCCATATAGTCACCAAAGGTCGACTTGATTGGCGCTAACAACAACAAGTCTAATGGTGGTATAACACGGATGCTACAGAATTTTTGTCCATATAGTCGTCACCAAAGGTCAACTTGATTGGCGCTAACAACAACAAGTCTAATGGTGGTATAACACGGATGCTACAGAATTTTTGTCCATATAGTCGTCACCAAAGGTCAACTTGATTGGCGCTAACAACAACAAGTCTAATGGTGGTATAACATGGATGCTACAGAATTTTTGTCCATATAGTCGTCACCAAAGGTCGACTTGATGGACGCTAACAACAAGTCTAATGGTGGTATAACATGGATGCTACAGAAATTTGCGAAGAGGTTGATGCCGATGTAAACAAAGAGATGCCTTTGTTAGAGAAGAGAGAAGACTACACCAGAGAATTGTGGCTACAAGAGTTTATTGATATTTGGCACTATTGGCTGGGCTGAGAAGCTGGAGCAGCGTCACTCCGCACGAATCTCCGCACACTTGAACTCAATCTCTCCTGCACAACACACAACAAGAATTACTTAAATTGTTGTATTTGACACTTGTCGCAATACCTTCAACATTAGTTGAATTATAGTATGTTGGATCCTGTAATATATTTTTTATTATCAATATCTCTTTTATATATTCAATAAGTTAATGCTCTCAAAATTCAATATATTTCTCAATTATACAAATTATTTATTTCTATAAATTCCTTCTTTTTATATCTCCAAATAATTCTAAATCCTTTAAAATTCAAATTTTATTTTATTGTTAATAATTAGGTATAATTTGGATTATAGATTAAAAATATAAGACCAAATAAAATAAAAAGTGTGAGACTTTTGGTAACAGTGTTATTACCATCTTCAGACAAATGGTAACAATGCTGTTACCGAAATGTCACACACTATTTACTTATTTGGATTTGGTCTTATTATCTTGTGTTTATAATACACTAGCCGAATGACCCGGGCAACGCCCGTGTTTTACCCGATTGAATGTTTTGATTCAAATACTATTTGTTACAATTATAAATTGGCACTTTAAATAAATGCATATATTAGTTAATAACTATAGCCTATGTGCTTTATCTGTCTATGTACTGTTGGCTTACGTAGGCGTCTCTTACTGGGAAAAAGAAAGAGAGGATTCCATTTGGTTATTAACTAATATATGCATTTATTTAAGGAGCGACCCGCTCCAACACAATAATTACATAAATGAAAAGGCGAGCGGGGGGGGCAAAGGTAGTGTGACCGTAGCCAACCAATAGGAGGGCGCCATTCCAAAAAAAAAGCAAACGGTGACAAAGATGAAAACTGATGACTGATTGTTGATTAGGAGATGAGGAATGACGCTCGTAACTGTATATAGAATAATTCAAATTGTGACTTATCATTGATTCAATATTTATATAACTCTTGTGCAACTCAAAAATTTTAACTCTGAAACTAAATCTTAATATAAAATCCCTTAATTCAAAGTGGCCCCTTGTCTCTGTATCTATCACTTACTGAGCATTCAAACTGCTACAGTAAGTTATTTAATTCTAATCTAAAGGTAGCAAGACCAAATTATTGAAATGGCTGTGTGACATTTTGATAACAGCATTATTACCATCATCAGACAAAGTATTGTAGTTCTAATTTATAATTCAAATAGTGTACCTTATAATAAGCCCCGCCATGTCTTATATGTCTAGATGTTGAAACACCAACTTTTGTTGGCTTGCCCTCTGACTAACCAAATTGTACTTGCTTACTTTGACATAATCCCATCTTTCTGTATATACTCAATCTTATGAAAACTTTGGTAAGTTTAAAGCTATTTGTACACAGATTTATAAATCACTACTAATTCATTGTGTAAATAATTAAAGATATATATTAGTAAATTAAATTTAAATGTCATCTATCGTTAAAATTTGACACAAATAAATTTACTGGCAATGCGTTTCTTTTAAATATCATCAAATATTATCTCTACAGACCTTACTGCAATGTTATGAGTTATTGAAATACATCAATATCATTGCAGTAAGGTCTGTAGAGATAATATTTGATGATATTTAAAAGAAGCACATTGCCAGTAAATTTATTTGTGTCAAATTTTAAAGATATATATATGTAAATAATTCTAATATAACACAATAGTCTGATAGACTTCGTGTTTCTGTAATAATAAAATTTTAAAAATGTCTTATGTGTGTACAAAGAGATAAAGAGAACAATGTACCAGGCTTAAGTCCCAGACATAGCCCCCACTCCTCCAGAGTGATGCGATGGTCGTCGTTGGCGTCACATTTGTTCAGGAAGGGAGCGATGCAGTGTTCCATGGCTTGGAGTGGAGCTCGGATGGGGAACAGCTCGTGGCGGGAGACAGCTCTGTCACACCCAGTGGCTTCAAACCAACAAATTTTTGTTTATTAATTCAGGTTGAAGACTTCACCAACCTTTGTATATATAACATTTATTGTTCTGAGTAAAAATAAAGGTGTTCGTGCCTGAAAGCTAGAGAATAATAAAAATGTCTTAAAAAGACACTTTTTCCTTGAATCCTGATTAATTTTACTTAATATTGATACAAGGGAATATTTTATTGAATTTATTGTTCTTTTGACATTTCAATGACCCACTGTCACCACTTAACTCCACCTTTGCTGGTCCCAAGCCCGGATGAAAAAGGAGGAGGGGGAGCAGTAACAAGCTCACTAAAAAACCTGGGTTCAGCTGGCCCGGCTGATAGTACACTGTAAGGGCTCCAGGGATACAGGATGAGCAGCGTTTATACTCCATGTTAGGAGCGGCTGCACATGGCATATGTTCCTCATGTCAGAGGCGGCCATTTATTTTGGAGCTAAGTCGGCCTGCCACTAAGTAGTGCTCCCAGTCTTAATGACAAAGGCAGACACATTCTACTTCACCCAGTCATGATGGCTGTCAAGTTTCAAGCTCTACAAGCTTGATACCCTAATATGATTGAGTTAGATAAGAAAGAAGAAGAAGACTGTCACCTTTTGCAAAATAAAGTGGAACACTTATTAGTGGATATAAAATGAAAGAATTTTAAAAGCACGAATGTTTCTTTTATACATAATACAAACTTCTACGGTCCTTACTGCAATGAAAAAATATGTATTGTGTAAATATTGTATTATGTATAAAAGAAACATTTGTGCTTTTAAAATTCTTTCATTTTATATGTATAGATGGTGTGTTATTGCTTTGTGTTAATTTATTAGTGGAGTATTGTCCTTTGTCAATCCTTTCTCCAGAGAATATATTGATATAGATCAAAAAAAGACAATACTTCACTAATAAGTTTTTTACCTTTTTGGAAAAGGGTAATAGTAGGTCATCAAAATGTTTGAAAGACAATAAACCTTTATAAAAAAGTGAAAAATACTACAAAAGTGAACTTTTACTGGGATCAGATGGATAAATTAAGAAAATGACATCTCCTGATTGTCCAACTGTTAAAATCGTGATGTGATTTTATACGTTTTCCATTTCTGTTGTCTTTAAAAACTATTTTCCGATCTCTAAAAGTCCAAATATTGGGGCGCCAGTGGCTGCAGAAAAGGCAGAACACAAATTTATTCATCATTTATTCATTTATTCATAACTAGCGGACGTACCCGGCTTCGCCCGAGGTTTTACATGAGTAAAGGTTTGTCTAACGAACATTTGGTAAAACGATTCTCTATAAACGTATAAAAATATATATATATTTTAATAATTTGAAACTCGTAAATTTGAATCTCTCGATAAAGTGAACATTTTTTCCCGGTCCCTGTGTGCCGTGTCATCCTGAATTTTGTCTTTCATAATTTTCTACATTACAAAATCATCGTTTTATCTAGTGAACATATTTTCCCGGTCCCTTGAAAAATACTCGATAAGTTGAATAAAGTCATGGTCGTGATTCTCTCGATAAAGTGATTATTTTTTCCCGGTCCCTGTGTGCCGTGTCATCCTGAATTTTGTCTTTCCTAATTTTCTACATTACAAAATCATCGTTTTATCTAGTGAACATATTTTCCCGGTCCCTTGAAAAATACTCGATAAGTTGAATAAAATCATGGTCGTTTATGGAAGATGGACGTAGTTCCCGGAGGTCACCCGCCCCCCGCGCGCCAGGACCTCTTGATCACTCTGATTGTGATTGGCCGGTGGCCGGACGGGGGGGGGAGGGGGTTCTTGATCCCTCTGATTGGTCGGTGGGAACTTGGAATGTCCAACCAACTAGCCGGCGGCCGGACGGTGGGGGGGGGGGGGAGGGGCAGATCTCCGTTGCAAAATGGCGCTGCTTGCGAGTTAAAGCTACAAATCTGCAAATAACTCTAAGGATATTAAAGATATTCAAGAAATTATTTTTCGTAAACCTTTCCGGAGATACACCTAATAATATCCCAAAATTACACGGCGATTGGATGTATGGTTTTTGAATCCATAGAGGACACACACACACACAGACATTCAATTTTATATATATAGATTGTGGTCACAAGGTGTCCTAACACAACTAAAAGTTAATTATGCTTTGTACCATCTATCAGAATAAATATTAATTAATCAATGATTTTTTAATTATTCCAGAATTGAGCAAATACCTTTTCATTCTTTGATCATAGTATATAAATGGTATATTTGGCCAATTCTGAAATACAGTAAAACCCCGCTAATACGAACCCTGGATATAACGAACCTTCCCTTATAACGAACCCACGCCGATTCCCAATTCCATTCCATTGAAAATACCATCGTTATAACGAACTTTGCGATTTTTAGAATAACGAACTACCCCTATAACGAACCTATTTTCGGTCCCAAAATAATAAAATCTATTTAAAATACTATGCTTATAACGAACTTAGAATTGTAATTTAAAAAAAATTAAAACAACAAAATTTTGCGCATATTTCAGCTCGCGGATCGCGATTTCAAAACAAAAAATTTAGCGGCATTGTTTGTTTTGATTTTAGCACTTTATTTTTGCTGTAAGTTGTATAAATTTTAACACAATTACTTTTTATTAAATAGAATATATTTGCATCCATTAAATTTGAAATATAAGAAATGCAAATGGCTTCCAAAATGAAGAAAACAAAGGCATTTTAAAAACAAAAGCATTATTTCTTAAAAAAAAAAAGACCATTTTCAGAACTTTTCAAAGTGAAACAACACAGGCAAAATGTTAAGAACATATTAAAATAAGAGAATATAACTTTTCTATTATAAAAGATAAAATATAAAGCTATTAAAAATTGTTACAAAGAGGAATCAACCTCAACTTTTGACGCGATCGCGATCGTACGTTTTAGGGCTAAAAAAAAAAATCCAAATAAATGGTCCCGTGATCAAACAAAAACAATTTTTATGCCATTAACTATGGTGATTTTAAAGTCACCAATGTTTTGCATGACAGGTTTAAAAAAAACGAAATCTAGACTTAGAAGAATATGTGATTTATTTGAATGGTGCAATGCTTGAAGAATGCTTTGAAGCAACAAGGTGTTAGAGCCATTTTTCCAAGTAAACAATGTATTATATAATGTGATAATGATGTTTTAAAATCATTTTATATCTTTGAATATATATTTAATAAAACTTTGCCTAGGATGTGTCTTGATTTTTAAATTAGACATAGAGGTACATGTATGCTAATGACAAGAAGAACCTATCATCTAATGATTTATATTATTATTTAGTATTAATATAAGGAAATTGGTCAATTAAGGGGATTAAAACAAAGTGACCACTATTAAGAGGCAGCCTCTTCCAGTGTGTATGGCTGTCCTTTAATTATACGGTCTAAAAATTTTGAAAAGTAAAACAAATGGCCAAACCGTGGCTATAGTGAACCGTGGCTATAGTGAACCAAAAGCTCTGTCCCATTGGGGTTCACTATAGAGGGGTTTTACTGTATTCCATTCTTCTTCTTTCTTATCTCCACTCAATCATATTAGGGTATCAAGCTTTGACAACCATCATGATGATATTCCATGATGTTTGAAATTGCAGAAAATTATTTTAATTACTTTATTAACTATTCCGCAAAAGAAAAGGCTCCATTTAGATTATAAATTATAAACACAAGGTAATAAGACCCAAATAAATTATAACTAGTAAATTATAATTAGTGTGTGAAGTTTCGGTTACAGAGTTATTACCATCTTCAGACAAACATTCAGTACTTTTGTCTGAAGATGGTAACAATGCTGTTACAAAAAAAGTCACACACTAATTATTTATTTGGATTTGGTCTTATTACCTTGTGTTTATTCTGCAAAAGGTTTATTTTCTGATGTATTCAAATTGGAAAGTTTTTCAAGTTTAACAACCCTTCTACACGCATTTCTTCCAAATATTCTGGAATAATTGAAAATCAACAATATGTTTATGTTTATTCTGACAGATGGAATAAGCCATCAATCCAACCACATCATTGACTGTATTGACTCATCCATTAATAACTTCTACTCATCCCCAGCAGACATCATCAACAAGCTTTACAGGCTTGATACCTTAATATGATTGTTGAGTGGAGATAAGAAAGAAGATGTTTTAATAAAGCACAATTTGGATTATAGATACAAGAAAATAAGACCTAATCTAAATAATTTAATAGTTTGAGATGTTTTGGTAACAGCATTGTTACCATAATCAGACAAAAGAATAATTTTTTAAAAAAATTATTTATTCTTTTGTCTGATGATGGTAACATTGCTGTTACCGAAACGCCACACGCTATTAAATTATTTGGATTAGGTCTTTTTTCTTGTAAGATGTTTTTTTGAATCTAAATTGTCTGCCATCTTGATTTAAACCTCAATTAAACTCTAACACATTGTCAGAGAGTGTCCCAAGTATGAAATTTATGGCAAAACTACCAAATTAAAACCCTCTTATATGTCTATTTTATGAGAGTGTTTTTTTTTTTTTGGTTATAAAAATATTTTAGATAATTTTTACAGAAGACTCTACCTGTCATGGGGGGCGGTGTCAAGATCACAGAACTTCCAAATGACAGCGTTGACCCATCTTCTGGAGAAGGATTCTTCGTCTTTCTCTCCTGGGATCAGTTCAACATAGGGGTCCTCCAGCTCCTTCCTGGTGGCTAGATCCTAGTTGCATATTTACACACAAGTTACATATGCAACATTATATTTGTTCTATATGCACGTTCAAGTTACATATGCAACATGATAGCTGTCCTATATGCACGTTCAAGTTAAATATGCAACATTATAGTTGTCCTATATGCACGTTCAAGTTACATATGCAACATTATAGTTGTCCTATATGCACATTCAAGTTACATATGCAACATTATAGTTGTCCTATATGCACGTTCAAGTTAAATATGCAACATTATAGTTGTCCTATATGCATGTTCAAGTTACATATGCAACATTATAGTTGTCCTATATGCATGTTCAAGTTACATATGCAACATGATAGTTGTTGTGTGGAATGGTGGAGATCCATTATTCCGGACGCAGCCCAGACGGCTCAGGTGTCGACTGTAAACACGGCGGCGCCAGCCGGCAATAAAGGAGCCGCCGACAAAGGATTAGAACACGGCTTGGTCTGCTACCCACCAGTCGCGTGTTTTCCTCTGTCCTCTTAATATGTATTGAATAAAGTTAGTTAGAAGGATATTTTTACCCCCTCCTTTCTGCTATTTAGTGATCTTATTTAAATCCTTGCAACAGCCCACAAAGAATCATCACAGCGAATTCTTCTACCGAATCTCGCTTCAGTGTTTTGTGAAACTATTACCCTACATTTCTTCATAGTTGTCCTATATGCACGTTCAAGTTACATATGCAACATTATAGTTGTCCTATATGCACGTTCAAGTTACATATGCAACATGATAGTTGTCCTATATGCACGTTCAAGTTACATATGCAACATTATAGTTGTCCTATATGCACGTTCAAGTTACATATGCAACATTATAGTTGTCCTATATGCACGTTCAAGTTACATATGCAGCATTATAGTTGTACTATATACACACACACAAGTTACATAGGCAACATTATACTTGTTCTATATGCACCCACAAGTTCATCCTTTCCTCCTTTCAGCCATTCATCCTTTTCTCTAATATATTGCATCCAATTCTTTTGACCTTTTCTGATGACCTTCACGTTCCTCTCCTAAATGATATTGATATGCAAAAATAACACCCATCTACTTTGATAGATTTGGACGATTTCTTGGTAACTGATGAGGGCCATATGTTGTGATTTAGAGGTTTGCTTTGTCTGTATTTTCCAAAGAAGGTGTTGTGCCTTTTTCATTTTAAAGGAAATACATTGCTTTAAGGTCTTTTAGAAGAGACAAGGTATTTTTCTTTTGTGGATATCACAAACTACACCAATAAGAGGCACTTTCCCCTTTAAAAATGTATTAAAATAATGCCTTTTGTTTCTTACTCCAGTTCAAAATCTATGAGATTTGAACACCAGTTTTGACAAATTCAGACAAAACCAATCTATGTGTTGTAGCCTATAGGTAGTATTAAAGATGCATGGGGGTCGGTGGAAGGCTGGTTAAACCGTTTGGTTTACGACCACTACGACCCGGGTTCGATCCCCGCATTGGACACTTTTCTGTTTAAAAAAAAAAAAAAAAATGCTCCAATGGCCCCCCGATTCTTGCAAAAGTCCAACCCCACCAGCGAGTGCAAGTAACCAAATGGGGCTCTGGCACCTTTGTAAGTGCAAAGTCGAACTGCTTTCACATGTGTAGACATGTGGTGCGCTTACAGTAAAAAGCAGTCGATAACTACCCACCATGATTATCATGGCCTGTACCACGTGTACTAGGGATAAGCAAAAAAAAAAAAAAATTAAAGATGCATAATTACTACAGACTTATAAATACTACAGACACATCACTTGAAGAGATGAAGGACGTGGAAAACCAATTTTAAGATATAGAGGACGAGCTAGAAAACTATGAATGGATCACATTAAAAATCTTGTTGGAGCAACAACCCTGGAGTGAACACGAGAGGTCGTCCTAGACTGTCAGCGATGGTAAGATTGTGGTCCTCTGACAATAATGACCATATTTGTGTAATAAATTGATAAAGGTGGAGCAATCCCTCGAAATATTTTGATAAAAATTGTTCTTTTTTACAGATCCAGATACACCATTTTTTCATATAATTAACTTATTGTGTTTTTATTGGTATTGTGTGACTTTTGTGTGGGTTTACTCACTAGAAAAACCTGGACTCAACTGGCCTGGCTGATAGTACCCTGTAAAGGCTCCAAGGATACAGGATAAGTCTGTACTCCATGTTAGTTGCGGCTGTACATGGTGTCTGTTCCTCATGTCAGACATTTCATATTGGTGCTAAGTCAGTGGCCTGTCACTGAGTAGTGCTCCCAGTCTTAATGTCAGACACATTCTACTTCACCCAGTCTCTACAAGCTTGATACCCTAATATGATTGAGTGGAGATAAGAAAGAAGAAAAAGACTTGTTTCTGTGTGTTATACCCTAATACTGTTTACATTTGTGTGTAAAAACTCACTAAAAGTAAATGTTTTCATGCTTACCTTCATGATGTTGAAGAGCCACTCTCGCATACGTCGCGGGAAATCTTCCATCTCTTCATCCAGACACTCGGGGATATCTGCCGCCCCACATAGAACGTCAACAGCCTGAAACATGACTAAGAAAAATACATCTCCTGATTGTGAAACTAAAAGTTACTGATGGCTTTCGCCATCTATCGGAATAAATATAAACTAATCGTTGATTTTTAATTATTCCAGAATTAGCCAAATACATCTTTCTTGTAAGGAAACAAAGGTCGCCTCTCCCATCAAAATAGACGTCAAAACTAGACGCCATCTATTGACTGTCGCCGCAACTAGCGGCCTGGGGTTGGTGACAAACCCCGGGTCGGTGACCTGAGGCCGCTAGTTGCCGCGACGGTCAATAGATAGCGTCTAGTTTTGACGTCTATTTTGACGGGAGAGGCGACCTGTGTCTCTTTAGATCAATATCCTCCCCCGGAAAAATTTCCATCTACATCTTTCTTGATTAATCAAGAATTTAAAAATAAAAATACAAAACCTTTCGCAATGAGTTTCTTTTATTATATTTATACGCGAGCTTTCGGGCTGGAGCCGCCCCAAAAATTCATTTTTGCCTGTAGAAGGGCGGCTCCAGCCCGAAAGCTCGCGTGTATTATAATAAAAGAAACTCATTGCGAAAGGTTTTGTATTTTTATTTTTTAATATTTGTAGCGCAATTATTCGCACTAATGCATTATAATATATACATTTGTATAACGAAATTTGGCAATTGTACCTCAAATGTTTCTTTTGAATGAAAAATTGAAATTTATTTTAAGGAGAAATAACGATTATTTCTAACCTTAGGGATGAAGTATGATAGGATGAATTGTGAAGAGTAATGATAAACGGAAAAATAAAGTGTCCAGGGATGGGAATTTAACCTACAGTGTTTCGCTTACCGGACAGAGACATTTGCAGTGTAATTGCCAAATTTCATTCTACAATCATAAGCCGCATTATATTGTATTATAAATACACCTATCCCCCGATTTACACGGTACTTTTTTTACACGTTTTCGCTTTTACACGGTTTTCCAAATAAGTTTTTATTTTATTTATTTTTTATCGCACTATACTAAATGCTACTATGATTGAACACATGCGCTGTGTATACATCTCACGAGGAATCCCGAGCTTATGTGCTGACTACATATTTTAACCTGTCAATGCATTTTATTTTTATTTCTGTGTACACCTATCCCCCGATTTACACGTTTTTCTCAGGAACGTATCTACCGTGTAAATCGGGGGATAGGTGTACACACATTTGTTTGTCGTGGGGAGTCCTACCCCTGCAAGCGCCGTAGTAGTCGACGTGGGCATGCTTGTATTTGACGTGAGCGCAGGAGTCCATTTCCTCCACACACTCGCAGCGCATCTTGTAGAGCTCGCAGTCACTGGGCCAGGTCTCGTTGTGTTTGCTGCACACCTGTACACACACGTGCTTAATTGATGTGGTCCTTCAGGCTTCCTGTGAAATCAAGAAATGGATATTTAAGACCAAATATTTGCATAATTACACGCACACACACACAAAGCTTTATTAAGACCACCAATCTTATACAGATTCACCACAGGAAGAAAGGAATCATAGATGGAATTTCTGTACTCCAGGCAGCACAGCACCCAACAACAGCCTTCTGGTCCGACGCATGTACAATGGCCACACGTTCCTTCGTGCATACGTCATGGTTAGCGTATCACTGAACAGGCTAGTGTGGAATCAGCCGCGTTCTAGTCTTCACTTTCCTCATCCAAATGGACCACGGCATTCGGCAATTCTATTAATCTCCTCCGAACGGTGACTGCGGTCTTGTAGAATTTATATAAACCAAAGACCTTGATCAAATGGCATTGCATTCAATCGGTTATAAATTTGTTTACTATCAGATTGAGACAAGGATAAATCACCCAAGAGTTCCCCTCTTTGTTTCTCCAAGCAACAGTTTCTTCGTATTTGCATAATTACACTAAACATGTGAAAAAATAATTTGACAAAAAAAAAAAAGAGAGTCAGGTGTTGATATTATAAATTGTCGATTATTCTGTGAATAGATTAATCTGTTGTATGTTTACCTTGCGTCTTTCATCTCTCTCTGGCCGGCATTCGGTCACACACCCGCAGTAGAGTTCTCCGTCGTCTTTCACCATACATGTCCGTCCTGGCCCGCAGCGGTTCTTCCCACACATCCCCGGAACATCTGTGCCCATCACATTGGTGTAAATGGTGCAGAATGTCAAGTACATAATACAGTAGAACTTCCTACCTGTAAAGGACAGTACCTAAGTTGCATTAAGTTCCATTACATAGGTTGTTTGTATAGTCTGCCTTAGAATACAGGGTGTCCCAAAATTATGGAGTTAAAGTTTAATTTATCCTAAAACGCAAGTATTGAAACGTAATAATTTATGTTTTATCGGATTATCCATGTTTTTATGTACCACTAAGTTTCGACTTTGTGCTAACTTGTCATGTTTTTAGGATGTCAAACAAGCGTAGTGAAATTATTGAGCTGTTTCGTTAAGGAAAACGTCAATGTGAAATTGTTCGGCTGCTTAAAGTGCCACAACAAACTGTGTCTAAGACCATCCATCGCTTCAATGAGCTTAGCCATGAAGGCGACCGTAACGGAAAAGGAAGAAAGCGTACCGCCAACACTTCCGCCAACCGTAATATCATCAAAAAGCGACTTTAACGAAATTCGAGGGTGTCCATGAGAAAAATCTTCTCCGGCATAAACAAGTCATCGGTACATCGAATAGTGAAAAAGTAATTCAACCTCAAGGAGTACAATCTCCAAAGAGTTCAGTTCCTCACGGATGAGAACAAGCGCGTACGGCTGGAGAGATGTCGCCAACTCAAGCATCGGGCCACTGGTCAGCGATGGGAGTGCATCCTCTTCACGGACAAGAATCTGTTCACCCTCAAGCAGGCGCACAACCACCAAAACGACAGGAGATGGTCCGCTGAGGCTCCTGGCACATCGGTCAACGTTGACCAACACCAAAATCCGCAGTAGGTTATGGTATGGGCCGGGATTTGCGCCAGTGGCAAGACCTCCCTCGTTTTCGTTGATTAGAGGGTCAAAATCAGCCAACAAGTGTATCGCCGCTACATTTTCAAGACCGTCGTACTCCAGTGGTCTCAACAGCACTTCGGCGATGTTGATTGGACGTTCCAGTAGGACTCCGCGCTGGCTCACAAGGCGAAATTGACTCAGGACTGGTGCAGGGCCCATTTTCCGGACTTCAACACGTCGATGGAATGGCCGCCCTACTCACCCGATATCAACCCGATGGATTACAGCGTGTTGTTCATTTTACAGAACAGGGCCTGTGCTACACGCTACAAAGTTTGAAGTCGCTGAAACGATCGCTGCGCTGAGAATGGGACCTATTTTCACCGGAGTATTTACGGCCATAGCCGAAAATTTCAAGTCACGTTTGAACCTGTGTATCGCCGCCATGGGAGGCCACTTTGAAACCGGCTGAATCAATTGTTAGATAGTATCCATTACATTGTTATGTACATTGTTGTTCTTTTTCCTTATTGTTGTTTAATAAAATTATGAGTAAAAAGGTTTAACTCCGTTATTTTAGGACACCCTGTATAATTTATTCCCTGATTGATGTATTTATTCCGATAGATGATGCAAGCTATCAGTATCGCTCAATGTTGTACGACCACTTATGCTTCTTTAATTACATTGGTTGTTTGTATGGTTGTTCTCAGAATATATATTTTGAGAATATTTTATGTGTAAATAACGGACTGACTGTGTGTATGAGTGAGAGAAGAAGAAGAGACTGAACGATGTATTCCAGACAGTGACTTACAATTGACGGCAGCCTGGGTGTTCTCCTTCACCTGTACACACAGCAGATATATGCAAATACAGGGGATTCTGGTAGTTTCAGATGATAGACGTGTTTCAAATATAGGACAATAACGCGACACCTATATACAGCAAATGAAAACATTAAGACGCGAAAGTTTCTTTCACAAATAAATCAAACTTCTACTGCCCTTACTGCGATGAAAAAATATTGGGAGGGCTTGGCTCATCAGTGGTGAACCCTTCCAGAGATTTCGCCAATTTAATCCACCAGACCACTTCTTTAGACCTCTAATACTGTATTAGATCATTCTGCTTATATATGCTGCACTGAAGGATGGAATCTCAAATATGGTATTTAAGCAAACTATCGACATAAGCTTTTAGGACAGTAGAATCCCTATATATATATAAAGGTCAGTGTATGTATGTATGCGTGTTTGTTCCTATGTCGGCTATACACGTCCACAATACGTAACTAATCTGACTGAAATTTTAACAGTATATATAGCAGAAGCTGGAAAAACTTATAATGAAAATTTCAGGTCTTTATCCCGAATATTATTCGAGTTATTTGCAAATTGCGTTGCAAATTTAGCCAATAAAAAATGAAATTGACAGGTTCTGGGCAAAAATAGTTGTTTTTTTAGTCAGAAAATGATGATGACAATATTGCTGTATCATAATTATATCGGGAAAAATTCCAAAAAGCAGGGACCACGGGTGAAGCCAGTTCATTTTTAGTATGTAGGAACAAAATTCTAACATAAAAAAAATTCATTCGAGCAGAAGACACAAAGCCAGATGATCTCTCTATAAAAATATCGCTTCTCAGACACAAAGTTTGGAGCGGGACGTTTCTCTCTGGTTCAAATTCACATAAATAGGTACCGCTCAGCAAGAGCAACCTAGTTCATGATAATTGAACAATGAACAATATGTGAAGGTTATTCACATATTAAACAAATTTTAACGCGGGATTCAATCCCAGTTCATGACTGTCGGGAATCGAGGGGGTTACCCACTCGTCCACCGACTTTTTTGCGGGACGTTTCACAAGAGTGACATCCACGGCGCCAATTTATAATTGTAACGTATAGTATTTGAATAAAAACATTTAATCGGGTAAAACCCGGGCGTTGTCCGGGTCATTCGGCTTGTTGCATATAAATATTTACATCGAGCAATGCTCTTCCGTAAATAATAAAGACAAGACCAGTTATTCATAAATTAATCATAGGGTAATAACGTGTCAATCTATACATAGCAAATGAAAACATTAAGACGCGAATGTTTTTCTCATACACCAATCAAACTTCTACTGTCCTTACTGCGATGAAATAGACGTGCGTGTCTCGAATAACCTCTCCAAAATAGATCATCTTCCTCTATTCTATATAACTATTGTGAGAGACTTCCTTCCAGCCTGCTGGGATGATGGACCACGGCAAACATACAAGCGGGGCCATGAAATAGTACAGATGGCCACCGCTGTGTGGCGTGGCAGATCGGAGGAAAGTCAATGAGAACCTGTGGTGTGTCGATTTATTAGTCCAGCGATGGCCCAGAAAATATTTCAAAGTTAGTTTTTTTATTGGTATTACTTATTAGCTACATTTTTAGAGGAAAACAAAAGGACAACACCCTAGAATGTCTATTGGGTTCTCATTGACTTCCGCTGATCTGCCGCGCCACACAGTGGTAGTCATCTCCTATTTCATGGCCCCGCTTGTATGTTTGCCGTGGTCTGTCATCCCAGCAGGCTGGAAGGAAGTCTCTCGGCCCCCACAAATCTAATAGACATTCTAAGGTGTTGTCCTTTTGTCTTCCTCTATAAAATGTAGCTAATAAGTATTACCAATAAAACACTAACTTTGAAATACTTTTTCTGAGCCATCGCTGGACTAATAAATAAACACACAACACGATTCTATCAGAAAATAAACTGTATTTTTTTAATACGGTACATTATCTTAGCTTGTACTTCAACAACCCAACAATGTGAGTCAAGTTAATACAGTAGAACTTGGATAATTCGAACTTCTTTAATTCGAAAACCTCTTTAATTCGAATATTTATCTTGGTCCCTAGAATTTCCTATTAATAGAATTTCCGTTTTTAATTCGAATTTTTGGATAATTCGAATTTTTTTTATGGTCCCTTGGGGTTCGAATTATCCAAGTTCGACTGTATTAATATAATGCCTTAGCGCGCCATCTGTTAGAAGAAATTGAAACTATTTTTAACGGAAATGTTTATTTTTAAAATAAAATTATTTTAATTATACGCGAATATGTAGTTTAGATGAAAATTTAGTTTAGGTTAAATCTATGTTAGAAATAATCGTTATTTCTCCTTGAAATAAATTTTTGATTTTTCGTTCAAAAGAAACGCATGCGGGATAATTTTCAATTGTCGTTTTAAAATCTACGTTTAAATTTATAAAAATCACTTCGAAGAAAACAAGAAATAAGGAATGGGAAAAATTCCAGCCAATCCCAGTGAAGCAGGCGATCAAACTAAGTTTGTTTATGTTTCCTGTGTAAACATCGTCTGACAAAGTTTAGACGCAGGAATAGATTTCCATTCCACCATTTTGGTTAAGGGTTAACGAACTTTAGTAAAAAAAAAAAAACTGTTTTTATTATTCTTGTATATTTTTATCTTTTACAGGGATATCAGTAAAATAAAAATAATTAATATATCCTCATTTTTAAATATAAAGTGTTGGGAAAATAAAGATGGCTGATTTATCAGACGATTCTAACTGTTCGATTGTTTAGCGAACATGTAATTTGATAATTAAAAATACAGTTAAACCTGTCTATAGCGTCCCCTCTAAATAGCGCCTCCCTCTCTATAGCGCCCGATTTTTAATACGTAGTACAATGCGATTTATATTAAAAGTGACCTGTCTATAGCACCCCCTCTCTATAGCACCCTATTTTGGTGAGTCCCAAGAGGGGGCGCTATAGACAGGTTTAACTGTAAAAATTTTAAGATTATTATTTTTTATAAAATATTTATATTTTAGACAAATAGTACATAAATAGATTAACTCAGGTTCTCCTGAATCAAATATTATACAGTATTTTAAAAAATTCCAAATCCATTGAATCACATATTATTTATGAAAACTCAAGCATAATCCCTCACTAAATTCTACAGAAAATAATGTCTCCTTGAGATGCCAAAGTTGAGAAAAGACACTCATGGACAAAACTTGAGAAAGTGGAAAGTTATTTTGTCCGGTCATCTGCATTTTTTTTAAGGAGACAGAGGTTTTTCACACTTGGGTATCTCGTGTATCTTCAATAAAAGTCACTGTAATATCTTTCAGAGTTATTGTCCGAATCCCAATATACATGCTAAAAAGTACAACTTCCTTAATTTTGTCCATGAGTGTATATACACTTGGTTATCTCGTATGTCTTCAATAAAGGTCACTGTAATATCTTTCAGAGTTATTGTCCGAATCCCAATATACATGCTAAAAAGTACAACTTCCTTAATTTTGTCCATGAGTGTATATAAACTTGGTTATCTCGTATGTCTTCAATAAAGGTCACTGTAATATCTTTCAGAGTTATTGTCCGAATCCCAATATACATGCTAAAAAGTACAACTTCCTTAATTTTGTCCATGAGTGTATATACACTTGGTTATCTCGTATGTCTTCAATAAAGGTCACTGTAATATCTTTCAGAGTTATTGTCCGAATCCCAATATACATGCTAAAAAGTACAACTTCCTTAATTTTGTCCATGAGTGTATATACACTTGGTTATCTCGTATGTCTTCAATAAAGGTCACTGTAATATCTTTCAGAGTTATTGTCCGAATCCCAATATACATACTAAAAAGTACAACTTCCTTAATTTTGTCCATGAGTGTATATACACTTGGTTATCTCGTATGTCTTCAATAAAGGTCACTGTAATATCTTTCAGAGTTATTGTCCGAATCCCAATATACATGCTAAAAAGTACAACTTCCTTAATTTTGTCCATGAGTGTATATACACTTGGTTATCTCGTATGTCTTCAATAAAGGTCACTGTAATATCTTTCAGAGTTATTGTCCGAATCCCAATATACATGCTAAAAAGTACAACTTCCTTAATTTTGTCCATGAGTGTATATACACTTGGTTATCTCGTATGTCTTCAATAAAGGTCACTGTAATATCTTTCAGAGTTATTGTCCGAATCCCAATATACATGCTAAAAAGTACAACTTCCTTAATTTTGTCCATGAGTGTATATACACTTGGTTATCTCGTGTGTCTTCAATAAAGCTCACTGTAATATCTTTCAGAGTTATTGTCTGAATCCCGATATACATGCTAAAAAGTACAACTTCCTTAATTTTGTCCATGAGTGTATATACACTTGGTTATCTCGTATGTCTTCAATAAAGGTCACTGTAATATCTTTCAGAGTTATTGTCCGAATCCCAATATACATGCTAAAAAGTACAACTTCCTTAATTTTGTCCATGAGTGTATATACACTTGGTTATCTCGTATGTCTTCAATAAAGGTCACTGTAATATCTTTCAGAGTTATTGTCCGAATCCCAATATACATGCTAAAAAGTACAACTTCCTTAATTTTGTCCATGAGTGTATATACACTTGGTTATCTCGTATGTCTTCAATAAAGGTCACTGTAATATCTTTCAGAGTTATTGTCTGAATCCCGATATACATGCTAAAAGGTACAACTTCCTTAATTTTGTCCATGAGTGTATATACACTTGGTTATATCGTGTGTCTTCAATAAAGGTCACTGTAATATTTTTCAGAGTTATTGTCTGAATCCCGATATACATGCTAAAAGGTACAACTTCCTTAATTTTGCCCATGAGTGTATATACACTTGGTTATCTCGTGTGTCTTCAATAAAGGTCTCTGTAATATCTTTCAGAGTTATTGTCTGAATCCCGATATACATGCTAAAAGGTACAACTTCCTTAACTTCTTAAACTTTCGAAACCGCTGTAAGGATTCACCACTGATGAGCCAGGCCCTCCCATTAATTTTTCCATTACGCGTCTATAATAGTTTGAATATTCACAACTTCTTTAAGTTTTATCCATCAGTATAGATTGTATTTTTACAGGGAGCAAATTAATCTTTAAAAAAAAAAATAGACAAGAAAGAGGCTATCTCTAACGTCAAAAAAGAAATCAAAATACATCCGTTCAAGTTTGAAAAGATACTAATTTAGCCTTTTTTTCTCTTATATATGCAAATAATTAAAGCGTTTAGCACACAGGGCTGAAAAGAAACTCTCAAGTTATACACCAGCCTTGATACCATATCAGAAACCCATTTATCAACCAAGGCTAGATGTTATAAGCCAGTTTACAAGACTTGATCAACTCTGTACCAGGGGATTCAAGGTCCTTTTTTTCTCTCGTAATGGCGGTTTGGATGGCCAGTAAAGTGTTATACAGAAGTATTGTGCCACCCTTATAGAATTTGATTTAAAATCTTATCTCTGTTAGAATATTACAGAATAACAATGGCTATAGATGAGACTGAGTTTGAAAAGGAACTTGTATGTATATAATGTTTTATTGTTTTTGTTGTTTTCATATAGACATATATACCAAGATTTGTTTTGTATAATTGCTAATAAATAATATGTAAAGTTAAATTGGTTACGGATTCTGTAACTGCAGCTGGCATGCCTATATAGTAAATTATCAGTGAGCACATCACTGATGGTACTCTGTGGAGTTGACTTATTGTATTACAGTCGAACTTGGATAATTCGAACCCCAAGGGACCATAAAAAAATTCGAATTATCCAAAAATTCGAATTAAAGATGTTAAATTATTTATATAGGAAATTCTAGGGACCAAGATAAATATTCGAATTAAAGAGGTTTTCGAATTAAAGAAGTTCGAATTATCCAAGTTCTACTGTATATATCACATGTAAACTTATGTCTGATAATTAATATGCTATATCTGATGTTAGCCTAAAAGAAATAAAGTATTTTCTTTTAAAGTTATTTCTTTTTAAACTTCCAAGTACTTCTTGCTGATTAACGTCAACCAACAAATACGAGGACGTTACAGATTCATCCTTCTTACTTACTTTAATTACATAACAATCTCTATGGTTTACTTGAATACCATATCTAAGACTACATCCTTCAGTGTAGCATATATAGGCAGAATACAGAGAGAATATGGTTTTTACGGGCCACTAACCAAAGTTTATGATTTTCGAGCCCAAAAATGACATAAAATACCATAAATAAGATACAACTCTTTACAGTAACCATATATGTTTGTAAATTTCATTCAGTTTTCTAAATAGACAACAACGCAGCTTTATTAAGACCACCGGTCTTATACAGATTCAACACAGGAAGAAAGGAAGCATAGATGAAGCTCCTATACTCCAGGCACTTTTTAAATGGACTTTTTAAAATTGTATATTACATCTAGATGAGATTCTAGATTTTTCCAGTTGTTTCGTGGACCACGCCATCACCATCTCTTCAGCGGCGAAGCATGCAATCTACGTATTCTTCGTAGATCACGAAATACGTGGTGTCGCTGGAGACCCACTGGTGATTCTCCACCAAACTCTGCAGCGCTGGCAGAGACGCCATATTCATTGTACATAGTGTATATAATCCATATTATCTTTTTTTAATAGTACAGACTGCGTACTTTGCATGTATTGACAAGATGTCAATAAAATTATTTTAATTGTCAATTGTCTAGATGAGATTTGTGTAGTACTTAGGTGGAAGACAAATCTCTGAAATATTCTCTAATTGCCTTTGAATAAAAATAAATGAATAATAAGATATTTTGTAAGTAAATTTCCATTAAGCAAGGGTTCGTCTGCGATAGAAAGAGAGCTGAAGAAGCAACAGGAAGTAAGGTCTGGTATCATGACCTATCATCACCTCTGGTATCTCCGCAAGGCCACGTCAGCACTTACCTCAGTCGCCGCTAGGGTCGCCGCTATCAGTGGCACCAAGAGGTACAAGGTTCTCATCTCTCTGCACATATGCAATTGTGTACGACTATGCAAATTGTCACATTATATACACTCATGGACAAAACTTAAGGAAGTGGAAAGTCTTTGATGTCGCCGGTCGTCTATTTTAATTTTATTTTAATTTTATTTTTTTAAGGAGACGGAGGCAATTTTGTTCACACACACACTTGGTCACTGTAATATCTTTCAGAATTATTGTCTGAATCCTGATATACATGTTAAAATGTACAACTTCCTTAATTTTTGTCCATGAGTGTATATACACTTGGTTATCTCGTGTGTCTTCAATAAAGGTCATTGTAATATCTTTCAGAATTATTGTCTGAATCCCGATATACATTCTAAAAGGTACAACTTCCTTAAGTTTTGTCCATGAGAGTAGATGAAATTAATTCTGGTAGATCCCTAGAATCCTAAATAAGCAAACAAAGACCGATATTTTTCGGATACATAATGAGATGTTTGATAAAAATAGAAGGAAAAGAGAAAAACCTCCAATGAACTGGTTAGAAGAGGTCAAGAAAACTACCAGAAGGTCACTAGATGAGAGTGATGGTCACTGACAGATCAACAACAACAACAACAACAAAAAAAGCCTTTATTTAGGGCCACTCGCCCTATACAGGATTCGCCAGTTCACAAGGGATAGGGAGAACACTGTGAGGCCTTTTTCCGGGATATAGTCTTGTGGAATCCAAATATCGCCATCGCTATATACCTATTCTTTGATATTTCATTAATCAGTGCCGGAAATGAAGGACAAAGTTGCCCCGTTTTATCATTTAGTTTTCGTCTTTCCTCAGACAGAGCAGCACAGTCAAATAAGTAATGCAACATCTCCGTTGTTATTCCTGATCCACAGAAAGTGCATTTCAGGTCTTCACGCCTCAATAAAATCAAATGGTGTTCTCTGAAAAAAATTGAAAGGGTTCTAAATTGTGCAATTAATCTGATGATAGGAAAAGGGAGTTCAGTTAAGAAGTATTCTTCGGTGGTAAAGGTTGTATATATGTCTCTATAGTGGGAATATAACTTTGATTGGGTTATTCTTGTTAGGTCGTTTTGTATTGTTTGCTCTATCGCAGTTCTTAATATTCCAGGGATAGCATTCCTTAGTGAGTCAGGATCATTACAATAAGTAAGCCACGAGGATCCGTTATTATTAAGTAAATTGCTTAATTGTTTTATAAAACCGATGGGCGCACCTGTAGCACAGGATAATTGCCTCATTCTAGTTAAACAAATTCGAGGCAGTCTATTTGTATCCATACTCAGCACCCTCAGCCAATATTTCAAGGTCAATTTCAGAGCTGTTATTATTAATGAGACGCGGCCTGTTTCTGGTCTTATTATGTATCCTGGTGTATATCTAGGCAAATTCAAAAACCTACGAATAAATGTATCTTGTATATGGTCTAATAAATCTTTATACTCTGTTGCCCAAATTGGAGCAGCATACATCAAAACAGCCATCACAATTGAGTCAAACAGTTTCATTGCAGAGTTTAGTGAATTAATTTTTGATTTCGCCAATATTGGGGTTGTAGCATTTATTGCCGCAAGTGCTTTTCCTTTGAAAAAGTTAGCGGCTTGAGTGGTTTTAGTTGTACTGACCAGAGGGTATCCCAAGTAATTATATCTTCTTGTTACCGTCAGAGGTTTACCATTCCAGTACCATCTATCTTCTCTTGAGGGTTTACCACCATTGCGAAATACCATAACCTTCGATTTGGACTCGTTCAGTGTCATTTCGTTCACACCAAGATATTCCTTCAATAAATTAATCTTTTTTTGGAGGTTTACCCTCGACTCCCCTATAATAGCAATATCATCTGCATACATCAGCAGGTGAACATCACCAAATTCCGGAAGGTATACACTCGTCAGATCTGAGTTGTCATACATTTTAATCAGGTCCGTCATAAATAATATAAAAAGTAATGGCGATAGTGGCTCTCCTTGTAAAACGCCCGAATGTATCTTAATATTTTCTGTAATTGAACCCCTCCATCTGACTGCCACAGTCGCCTGTTCGTAATAATTTCTAATTGCATGTATAAATTGATAGCTCACGCCCAGATTGGTTAATTTCTTCCAGAGTAATGAGTGAGGAACTGTGTCAAATGCTTTTCTCAAATCAACAAAAAATACATATAATTTTCCTCTCTTTTTCCTCAGTGAAAGTTGTATTAGAGAGGTCAACGTGAATATCAGGTCCACACACGATCGGCCCCTTCGGAAACCCGCCTGATTTTCTGGAATGACGTTTCTTCTTTCTACCCATTCATTCAGTCTTGATCTTAGTATTGTTGTAAAAAGTTTCGAAAAATTACTTATCAGTGCTATACCACGATAATTTGAAGGGTTGTCTTTGTCACCGCTTTTAAAGATTGGATGTATGATCGATTTAGTCCATATTGTAGGATAGTGTCCCATTATCAGAGCTCTATTGTAAAATTGTTCTAATAAACCCATGTATGAGTCTGGGAGTACTTTTATTATTTCATTGGGGATGTCATCAGGTCCACTTGCCTTGTTATTTTTCAAATCTCTGATTGCCCTGCCTATCTCTTCAGAAGTTATCTCTGGATCAAGTATTGGGTCGCTCGGCGAGATCCTCACTTCTATATTACAGATCTTCTCTTTTTCCTCAATACTCATTAATTCGCAATAAAATTCGTGCCATTCCTGTACAGTAATTTCTCCTTGAATTTTTGTTGCTCCTTTAAATAGTGCAATGGTCTTCCAAAAGACCTTTGAATCTTTAATATTTCTCAATATTTCTTGTTTTTCCTGAATATATTTCCTTCTTTTATCATCTAATAAACCGAGATATTTCTTTCTATGTAGAGCATAGCTTTCAAGGTCTTCCTTCCTGTTGGTTCTACGGAATTCCTTCAGACTTTCTTTTGTTAGCTTTTTCATATCGTAACAGTTTTTGTCAAACCATGGCTTAGATTTTCCGGTGGCACCCTTAGTTGAGTACATTATTCCAGATGTTGACATTGCCTCGGTAATTCTTTGAGTGAAAGTATTTACGGAGCTATCGAGATTTGATATTTTTACTACTTGCAATTCCTTTAATTCCTGTTTAAATGTCTTAATTCCCCCAGCTGTCCATCTGTATCTCGTAACACCATATTCTTCTCCCTTAGATTTGTTTTCATAGGTGTTTTGGACTGTTAACTTCAGGATAAGAGGAAGGTGATCTGAGTACATCTGGGTTTCTATCCTGAAGTCTGATATTTTTTCCAGTATTCCTTGGGAAACTATGCAGTAATCAATAGTTGATGAGCCTCTCTCCGAAACATATGTAAAGTCACCCTCTCTGTCTCCTGTTGATCGTCCGTTGATTATTGTCAGCGAATTGTCCTCGAGAAACTCAAGGAGTCCTTCAGCCAGTGGTGACATTATTAGATCTCTTGCTTTTCTTTCGGAAACTAAAGAGAGTTGAAGATTTGTTGGATTATACAGTCCCCCGAGCCCTCCAGTTCTAATATTTAAATCCCCAATCAGAATTAGCTCTTTCCCGTCAGTTATCTGTTTTTCCATATATTTAGTTAATCTAACTAAGTTGTTCTGGTACAGTTCGTTTGGAGGGAGATATACAAATAACAAGCAGGTGGTGGGTTTGTCGGTTCCTATGTTTTGTGATAAAAAAATCGATATCCAGATGTTATCCTTTTCTGTACTGTGCAACCTGTAATTCCCCCCTTTTTTGACGCCCACAATTATTCCTCCTGATCCCCTTCCCCTTCCTGTGGTCTTAGTTGCCGGCTGTTCAAAAATTTGGAAATCCTTTAATGTTATATTTGTGAGATTTATACACCATGTTTCAAGTAAAGCGAAAATCTCGTAATTTTTAATGTACTCGAGAAGTGGAAAAACAGAGAGCAACCTAAAAAGTCCATTTATATTCCAGCATATTATTGTGTCTACCGTAACTTTTGGATTTTTAATGCTAATAGTCTTAAAACTTTTTTGTGAATCTTTATTTATATGTATTTTATTTTGTAATTTATTCTGTAAAGTTTCTGAGTTGTCAACATCATTTCGGGGCTGCGTCAACTGCTATGATGTAGAGCCCTTTTCACCGACCACTCTACCATCCACGACTTCGTATTTTTGTCCATTTGCAAAAAGCTTATTGTCTCTTAATTTTGAATGTATTCCTTTTTCGGATAGTTCTTTCTTCTTAGTAATCAGTAAGCGGCGTTGTTCTCGGGTCTTCAGAGTGTAATCTTTATTTACAAAAATGTTATCACCTCTGAGTTTGTAAGAATTCCTAAGTAGTGCAATTCTTGTGGTTTGTTTCGGAATTTCAACCAAAATTGGCGCGTTAGCTTTCTTTGAAAGCCGATGACAACGCATTATTTCCGATTCAATTTGTATTTGCATCTTTTCATTTATCGCCGTAACCAATTTGCATAAGGTTTCATCTGAGTTTTCGGCTTCGGGCCCTTTTATACCGTAAAATATAAGGTTGTTTTCCCTTGTTTTCCTGTCCAGCATGTCACCATGATCCTCTAGAGTTTTTATTCTTAAATCGTTTTTTGTGGCTAATTCCAAGCATGTTTTCTGGGAAGTTTCAATAACGGTCAATCTCTGATCCCATTCATCAAACTTTTGTTCAATGTTATGTAATCTAGATTCTAGTCTTGCTCCTAAAGTCCTTAGCTCTGTATGGATTTGTATAACAATAGATTTAAGATCATCTTCCATAACTTCCTTTGTCTCAGGAGTTCGTACAGTGGACAGAGTTGTTTGCTTTTTTGTAGGGGGCCCGGGGTTAAGTTCCACGCCACCAATGATTAGTAGTATGGCAATCACTCTTATCAAGTAAGCAGCAGAATACTTTTGAGTTAACGTAAGGTGACAGGATGGGTACATTTTGTAATTATAAGATAGTTTTTTAAATTCCTCGTACTTCTCAACGAGAAATTCAGGCTTTTTAATACTAACAATAAACAACAATGCAAGTACTATGCATGTAAATTTCATCTTTTATTTCTTGGTGTCTGATTTTAGAAAAAAGTAAGATTTAACAGTAATTGCTAAGATTATATTTGGGGTATAGTATTGCTAAGTTAATTATATCTTTAAAATTAGGTTCATTAAATATTAAATAAGATTATTAAAAGTGTATTTACCGGGAGCGAACGCACGTGCTGCTTGCAGTTTGGCCTCCTGGCGGCGACATTTTCTATTTATTCAGGTCACTGACAGATCAAATTGGGGAATATTTATCTATAGAAAAAATAGTACAAATGTGACATTGTACTGGGATAAGGTGCATAAATTATGAAAAAGGCATCTCCTTATCGTGAAACTGAAAGTTGCTGATGGCTTGCGCCATCTATCGGAATAAATATCAACTGAGGGCCAACAGCCCGAAACGCGTCCGTGGTTAGCTTTTCTTGATTGATCAAGAATGGGTATTTGACCAATTCTGGAATAATTAAAAATCAACGAGAATAGTTGATATTTATTCCGATAGATGGCGCAAGCCATCAGCAACTTTCAGTTGCACGATAAGGAGATGACTTTTTCATAATTTATCTATAGAGAGACCAAAAGTCGAACTTGATGGACACCACCAACAAAAATAGAAATCCCAAGTAATAAGAGAGTGATGGTCACTAACAGATCAAATTGAAGAATATTTGTCTATAGAGTCATCAAAAGTCGAAGTTGACTTGATGGTCACTAACAGATCAAATTGGAGAATATTTGTCTATAGAGTCATCAAAAGTCGAAGTTGACTTGATGGTCACTAACAGATCAAATTGGAGAATATTTGTCTATAGAGTCATCAAAAGTCGAAGTTGACTTGATGGTCACTAACAGATCAAATTGGAGAATATTTGTCTATAGAGTCATCAAAAGTCGAAGTTGACTTGATGGTCACCACCAACAACAACAGAAAT
>CP092874.1:14777303-14787571 GCA_030710605.1 Cordylochernes scorpioides
TGGTCATGATTCTCTATGTTTATAGAATCAACATCCTTTTTCTTCTTATAGCAAATCCTTTAAGGTATATTACTTTTATGGAAAGTTCTGTTAGTTGTGACCTCCCAAGGGAACACCAGTCCCCTTGATTTCCTGACCTGGTCTGGTCATCTATGAATACTTTTTTTTTGGTTATCCCTAGTACACGTGATACAGGCCATGATAATCATGGTGGTCCTTAAATGTTGTACACAAATGTATGTCTGAATTTGACAAAGCTGGTGTTGTGGATCATTCTATAGCACCATCATTATGTTCTGTAATGTGTGGGGAATTATATACAAAATATAAACAAAAAACCATATTTAAGAGACGGCCTCTTCTAGTGTGTATGACTGTCCTCTAATTATACCGTCTAAAATTTTTGAAAAGTAAAAAAAAAAACCAAACCATGGCTATAGTGAACCAAAAGCTCTGTCCCATTAAGGTTCACTATAGAGGGGTTTTACTGAATATTTAAAAGGAGAGGTGCGCCACATAAAGAGTGGGCGGGAGTGACTTTAGGCCTAGAAGCGATATCTAGGAATCCTTGCCACTTTTTTTGTCTATAAGCCTGGTTAGTACTTTATGTTTTGGTTTGGCAGAATGTATCTAGATAGGCCAGACCAGCTGAATATTACCCTTGAATTAGAGCCGTTCCATCCTTTATATAACCTTCTGACTACATGAGCAATGTCAACCCTCTTCAACTAGGTGAGTCTCCTAACACTAACTGATTTGAGCACAGACTCAAGGAACTAGACCCATTCTATGACTGACTACAAACACACTTCATTTGCCCAGCTAGCTGTTTTTATAGTTAAAATTTGCATATCTTACTAAACTATTAACAAAATTTCTGAAAGAAGAAAGAAGAACCCTTATGCTCAAAACGGGGCAACTCTGTGCTTCACTTCCATCAATAATTGACAATATGACCCAGAATAAGTATATTGCTACGGCGTTTTATGGTTTCCACAAGTCCATATCTCAGAAGAAGGCCAAGTGACACTCACTCCTCACTTTCTTACTGCTACTCTTTTTGTGTTGTTTTTCTTGCTTCCCTCTTTCTCTTTCTTGTTTTCTTTTCTTCTTTTTCTTCTGTCTATATCGTTATTTCCTTTATCTCACTGCTTTGTTCTTATGCATACCTCTGGTGAATCCTGTATAGGATCAGTGACCCTGAATAAAGGCTTTTTGTTGTTGTTGTTATTAACAAAATTCACATAATAATTACCCTCCCAAAAACCTATCCTACAGCCTCAAAGTGGCAGGAGGATGTAAACAGGTAGCACAGGATGTTGGGAGTTTAACTCCTGGTAGGGCCACCCTGTGCTACAGACCCGGCTAATGTAGGAAGGTATCAATTGTCTGTTCTCCATAGGAGTGGCTACTAAGGACACCCCATGTCAAGAGTTGCCAACCAAAAGAAGTCACACTGAGTGGTACATCTAGGTCTTCAGACCAACAGTACCCCTCTTTCCTTCTCCATGATGATGTACATAATAACTATATTTATGTACTAGGTGCGAACAAAGAGTATGTGTTTCTTTTCAATGAAAAATCAAATTTTATTTCAAGGTGAAATATTGACTATTTCTATCCGTTCATCATTACTCTTCATAATTCACCCTTTCATACCTCATCCAAAAAGGTTAGAAATAGTCAATATCTCACCTTGAAATATATTTTGATTTTCATTCAAAAGAAACTCATGCGGTGTAACTTCAAGTGTTGTTTTACAATCACAAAAGAGTAGGTAGGTAGGTAACAGTACCTTGTGTGTGACAGATACTGAATGTCAGCGCCATTGTCCTGGCCAACCTATGTGTCTCCTACATCATGACCAGCCAGAATGAAGAGGTGAGTTCTCTCGCTCAGCCATTTACTGCCCTTCTTCTATGGTAAGGTACAATTTAGGGATTATAGTATTCAACTACAATGTCTTCTTCTTCTTTCTTATCTCCACTCAATCATATCAGGATATCAAGCTTGTAGAGCTTGTTGATGGTGTCTGCTGGGGATAAGTAGAGCTCATCAATGTATGAGACAATATAGTCAATGATGTGGTTTTTATACCTTGTACTTCTTATCTATAATCCAAGTTGTATTAGATATAAAAACAAAACTATTTCTAATCAGGAAAATTATCTTCTTCTTTCTTATCTCCACTCATATTAGGTTATCAAGTTGTGACCCTTGTTGGTGTCTGTTTGACAACCATCATGACTGGGTGAAGTAGAATGCATCTGCTTTTGTCATTAAGACTGGGAGCACTACTCAGTGGCAGGCCGACTTAGCTCCAAAAGAAATGGTCGCCTCTGACATGAGGAACAGACGCCATGTGTAGCCGCTCCTAACATGGAGTACAAACGCTGCTCATCCTGTATCCCTGGATTAGGAGCCCTTACAAGGTACTATCAGCCGGGCCAGCTGAGTCCAGGTTTTTTAGCGAGCTAACTGCAATGTAATAAGACCAAACCCCAAATAAATAAAACCGTGTTTGGTAACTGCCTTGTTAAACAAATGTCACCTACTATTTATTTATTTTTATTTTTTATTATCCTTAGTACACGTGGTACAAGCCATGATAATCATGGTGGGTAGAAGTTGGCGACTACTTTTATTGTAAATACACCACATGTCTACACATGTGAAAAGAAGTTTGACTTACCAAGTGTGCCAGAGTTTCTCTTGGTTACTTGCACTCGTTGGTGGGGTTGGATTTTTCCAAGAATTGTGGGCCATTGAAGCATTATTTTTTAAATTAGAAAAAAGTGTCCAATGCGGGATTCAATCCTGGGTCGTAGTGGTTGAAAACCAACTATTTATTTATTTGACTTTGGTCTTATGCATGAATGCATTCAGTACTTTAATCTGATGATGGTAACAACGCTGTTATGCTGAAATATCACACACAGTTTATTTGTATTGGGTCTTAGTACCTTGTGTTTATAATGTTGTTTATCAAAACATCACACATAATTTATTGATTTGGACATTGTTATCTCCTTCTTTCTTATCTCCACTCAATCATATCAAGGTATCAAGCTTGTAGAGCTTGTTGATAGTGTCTGTTGGGGATGAGTAGAGCTCATCAATAGATAAACCAATACAGTCAATGATGTAGTTTGGGGTTGCATGTTGAGAATTGCACTTAGTCCATATACAGTAGAACCTTCATGAAAGGACACTTCCCTGTAGAGGACACCTCTCTACAAAGGACAGTTTTCACCTACAAAATTACAATTTTTACTATTTAGCAACTCTTTGCTAAGAGGACACTTCTCCCTGAAGGACACTTTGGCTCTGCAATTAGGTGTCCTTTACAGGGAGGTTCTACTGTAGTGGGGAAACCTTGCAACCATTCTGTAAAGTCACATGATGGATTAACTCTGCCTTTTCCGGTCCCAAGCCCAGATGAAAAAAGAGGAGGGGGAGCAGTAACAAGCTCACTAAAAAACCTGGGTTCAGCTGGCCCGGCTGATAGTACCCTGTAAGGGTTCCTAATTCAGGGGTACAGGATAAGCAGCATTTGTACTCCATGTTAGGAGCAGCTGCACATGGCGTCTGTTCCTCATGTCAGAGGCGGCCATTTCTTTTGGAGCTAAGTCTGCCTGCCACTGAGTAGTGCTCTCAGTCTTAATGACAAAGGCAGACGCATTCTACTTCACCCAGTCATGGTGGTTGTCAAATAGACACCATCAAGGGTCACAACTTGATATCCTGATATGATTGAGTGGAGATAAGAAAGAAGAAGACATGATGGATTACCTTATGTTTGTCAGTAGTTCTCCCATGTTGTGTCAAAGGCCAGATTGGGATGTGAAGGCGGAGGAGCTGATGAGGAAGATAGAGAAGGAAGAGGAGCAGCTGGCGTACGAGGAGCCGGAGAAGAAATATTTCCACCTCAGCATTGTCAACTTGGTCATCGGGTGAGTCACTTCAGATCTTGTAGAAGATTGACAACTTCTTATATCACCACTTCTAGAAATACACCCACCCCTAAAAGTAATCAACTTTATATAAATATGCAGTAAAACCCTGCTAAAACGAACCAGTGATATCGCCAACCATCCTTTATAACCCCCACCAGCGAGTACAAGTAACCAAACGGGGCTCTGGCACATTTGTAAGTGCAAAGTCGAACTGCTTTTCACATGTGTAGACATATGGTGCGCTTACAGTAAAAGCAGTCGCTAACTACCCACCATGATCATCATGGCCTGTACCACGTGTACTAGGGATAAGCAAAAAATAATAATCCTATAAAACAAACACCATTTATATATATATATAATAATCCATAATCCTCATTTTATAATACAGTGAACTATGGCTATATATAATGAACCATGGCCATAGTGAACCACAGGTTTAATCCTATTGGGGTTGGTTATAGAAGGGTTTAATTATCAGCTCAATCCATCCTTATTATTATTATTGCAGTAAAACCTCTTTGATTCTTTTTCAAATTCCGATAAGGCGTTTTTCTTTATTTTAACCGACTATAATTCAACACCTACTTTAATTAAATGACTTTTTCAAATCCCAATAAAACTTTTTTTTTTAAACTTTAACCGACTGTAATTCAACATCGAATTTAATTCAACAGGAAATTCTGATTCCTTAGGGTGTTGAATTAGAAGAAGTTGGAGTACTGTAACAACATTATTCTCCTATATCCTTGTGCAGAAGTTCCCCAACAGATGAGAGTCTAGATGCTATCAGAGTTTAACCATCTTCTAAGTATTCTCTCTATGCTGTCATTATCTGAATAGGCCGAGTAAATCTTGAGTAAACACACACAGCTATGCATTGCTCCTTAATATATGTCTTATAACACACACTCCATGGTTATAAGACACTTGAAACTCCACCTTTGCCAGTCCCAAGCCCAGATGAAAAAGGAGGAGGGGGAGCAGTAACAAGCTCACTAAAAAACCTGGGCTCAGCTGGCCCGGGTGATAGTACCCTGTAAGGGCTCCTAATCCAGGGATACAAGATGAGTAGCGTTTGTACTCCATGTTAGGAGTGACTGCACATGGCGTCTGTTCCTCATGTCAGAGGCGGCCATTTCTTTTGGAGCTAAGTCGGCCTGCCACTGAGTAGTGCTCCCAGTCTTAATGACAAAGGCAGATGCATTCTACTTCACCCAGTCATGAAGATAAGAAAGAAGAAGACACTTCAAACCACTTAGAATTAAGATGTTATAACCAAATTACTGTTATAACGAGGTTCCACTGTATTTTTGTAACATGTCTTTAGATTCCTGACTTGTAGAGGATTTTCTTTAAAAAAAAAAGTTATCCAGAGTTTTAAGACAGAAAGGTCTGTGCAGGACGCTGTACTGCGCCAAAGGCAACTATGAATTTGGGGTGTCACGGATCATCAAGAGCCTGGAGCCGTACAACAAGAAGCTGGGCACAGACACGTGGTTCTACACCAAGAGATGTTTCCTCTCCCTGCTGGAGAACATGGCCAAGCAGGTGATCATGGTCCATGATAACATTCTGTACGAGTGTCTGCACTTCCTGGGGCAGTGTGAGGGTGAGTGGGACTATACACCTGGTTCTTCCTTATATGGACTCTTTGAAACTCTACACTTTCTTTACTAAATACTAAACTGTTGGATCGGTGGTTCAATCAAATTGAGAATACATTGAAATATATATAGGTTTTAATATATCACGAGGTTATGCAAGCAGGTAGTAGTGCAAGTGAAAACATAACAGGAAGTGATGGAGAGGGCAGAGCGCCTCTAGTGGTGGTGGCTGGATGCTCCTCAAATGCTACGTCATCCTGTGACGTAGGCGCGCTGTATTTTTGAAGTAGCAGTTCAGCATTCCCCCACTTGCGACTTCAAATTCATCTGGAAACATGCATTTCTGTGCATCAATTTCTTTAAAGTCTTGGTTTGGATATCGGCCATGTTTTCCTTGGTGTTGACAAACTGGACAACGATATCACCGAAGTTTATCTTATCTCTTGTGTAGTGGAACTGAACTGAGATGTGCTTGGAACGATTGTTCTCAATGTTATTCTTAGAGAAGTCTATGGCTGATCGATTGTCACAGTAGATTGTGAGTGGTTTGGCAAAGTGCGAGATAAATCCAAGATCAGACAGGGTTTGACCGAGCCAGACGGCCTCTTTAGCACTGTGACATAATGCTATATACTCCGATTCCATGGTAGACAACGAAACACATTGCTGCTTTTTAGATCGCCAGTTGATGACATTCCCATCAATAACTGCAACCATTCCGGAGTAGGATCTTAGATCATCTGTGTCACTCCCATAATCGGCGTCTGTGAACATTGCGACTTTATTGTTGTTTCCTTTGACATAGGAGAGTTCTAAGTCAATGGTACCCGATAGATATCTCAAAACATGTTTTGCAGCTTCCCAATGCTTCTTTCCTGGGTTTGCACAAAATTGGGAAAGTTTCGAAGTAGCAAAAGAGATATCTGGTCTAGTGCAATTGGACAAATACAACAATGCACCAATAAGCTCTTTATATGGTATATTAGACATATGGTCTATTTCAGCTTGTGTATGGGGACAATCTATTTTAGATAGTATGATAGCTGGGTCTAAAGGCGTACATACTTTGCGAACTTCGAACATATTATATCTTTGAAGTAAAGTTTGTATGTAATGTCTTTGATTAAGAGACAAACTCTCTTTGCCGTAATTTATCTCGACACCTAAAAAGAATGTAATGGGCCCCAGACTTTTAATTTGAAACTCTTGTATAATCTTATCCTCGATTTCGTCAAGTGTATTCTGGTCAACAGCAAATATCGCTAAGTCATCTACATAAATTGCTATTATTGCCCTATCATCAAGCACAAAAATGCAATTGCACAATGGAATTTTAGAAAAGCCCACTTTTTCAAGAAATTGACTCAGCGTGGTATTCCAACAAAAAGCTGCTTGTTTAAGCCCATAAATAGGTTTTAAAAGTCTAAGAACTTTATCTTTAGAATCCTGAAACTTTACTCCTGGTGGCAAAGCCATGTACAATTCTTCATGAAGTTCCCCATATAAATATGCATTATTTATGTCTAAATGCCTATTTACCCAGCCAGCATTTTGGGTTAAAAACTAAAAGCATTCGGATTATACCGAAATTGGCAACAGGGGCATATGTTTGATTAAAGTCAATATCGGGTGTCTGGCTGTAACCCTTGGCTACGAGCCTAGCTTTAAATTTACTGACCTTTCCTTTAGAATCTCCTTTTATTTTAAAAACCCAACGATTACCGATTACTTTCTTATTTTTAGGTAAATTAGTGATAACCCATGTTTGTCTTTCTTCTAAACAATTTAACTCTTCTTGCATCGCATTTTTCCAAAGATCTGATTCGGGTGAGCAAACAGCTTCTTCAAAAGTTTGAGGTTCAGACACCTCGCATAAGTTTAGTTCAACATTTGCAAGATTCAGCGTTTTTCTTTCAATTTCACGACTACGGAGGCTCAAAGTATTTTCAGAACTACCCCCCACTATATCCTTAACTTCTGAAGTCGACGGAACTTCTAGTTGGCTGTCGTAACCTTGTTGAAGGTCAGGATCACGTGGCGGGAGAACTTTGCCCTGTTGCGGCAACCAAACGAAACTGTTTTTAGCCTCGCTACCTTCCGTTACGTCATCCTTAAGCTGGTTTAAACCGACTTTATTTTCGTCGAATCTAGCATGTTTAGTTATGAACACTTGTTTAGAATCATTATCCCAGAGTCTATAACCTTTGGATTGTGTTGAATATCCGACTAAGATACACCTTTTAGCTCGACGGTCGAATTTCTTTCGCTTTTGCTTTGGAATATGAGCATAAGCTAGAGCTCCAAATATTTTAAAATGACGTACGCTCACTTTTCTTGAAAGCCAAATTTCCTCAGGAACTTTGTTATCAAGAGCGCTACAAAGGCTTCTATTTTTAATGTATGCGGCACAATTAACGCTTTCAGCCCAGAATTTTTGTGGCAAATCAGCGTTATGCATTGACGCTCTAGCCATGTCAAGTAACGAACGATTTAAACGCTCCGAGACGCCATTTTGCTGAGGGCTGTAAGAATTCGTTAATTCGTGTTTTATTCCAAGGCTCTCAAGTTTTTGTTTAAAGTTTTTATTACAATATTCTAACCCGTTATCTGTCCGCAAGCGTTTAATCTTATGACCTGTTTCTCTTTCGGCTCTAGCCCTAAAGATGTCAAAGTATTCAATAACTTGATCTTTATGCTTTAAGAAATAAACAGCAACTCTGCGGGAGAAATCGTCTGTAAATGTTAGAAAATAGCGTGACCCAGCAAAAGATTCAACTGGAAATGGTCCACACAGATCGCTATGTACTAACTCTAACAAATTTTTAGTTTTTATTTTATATGGAGAGCTTTTATGTGGCGACATTGTTGACTTTGTCATACAGCAATCATCGCATATTGACATTTCTCCTTTGGAAATTTCAAGACCATTAACAACGCAATTTTTAGCTAACTTGTTTAAAGTGTCTGCATTGATATGCATAAAGCATTTATGCCAAAGTTCTAGTGTAGGCGGACTTGAACTAGCTAAGTGCGCATTTTGTAAGATAGGCTTACCTCTAACGATGTACAATCCATTTAGGTTCCTTGCCACACATATCACTCTGTTGTCACTGAACACTCTTGCCTTGTGGTTACAAATCTTGATGTGCTTGCCTTTATCCTCTGTTTGCGACACAGAAAGCAAATTTCTTCTTGCTTGGGGCACAAAAAGCACGTCGTTCAAGGTAACATCTTGCGTTCCAGTATCTAAGTACATCTTCATGCGGATATTTCCAACTCCCTCTTCTTGTAGGTTGCCGCTCGCAGTCTGGATGGGCTCACACGTAGTAGGCTGGAAACTTGTAAACCATTGTCGGTTCTTACAGACGTGATGTGTTGCGCCGCTGTCCAAGATGAATTCATCTTCCGAAGAGACTGCATAGAAGGCCATGAGCATATTCTCCGACGGAGATTTAAAAGAGTCTTTCTTCCTGCTGTAGCTTTTATCCGCCTTGTAGTCTCGGTTGATGGACGACCTGCAATCCTTGGCGATATGGCCGATTTTCGAACATCGGTAGCACTTGACTCCTTGTTTTCTGGAAGTCTTCCTAGTGTCGTCCTTGGAAAAATTGAGTGCTTCGCCGAGACCTGAACTTGCTCCTTCTCGGGCAGATCTTCTTTCATACTCTGTGAGTAGAGTATTTCTAACCTTGTTCGATGTGAAGTCAGAGTCCTCGACATTTCCGAACGACATCACCAGGGTATCGAAGCTGTCAGGTAACCCTGATAGCATGCTGTATGCTATATCTTGATCGTCGACTTCCGCACCTGCTTCTTTTAAATGGTCAGTACAAATTTTCAATCTATTCAAATAGTCTAACATTGACTCACCAGTTTGAAGCTTGATGTTCACAAACTGCTTCTTTAACTGTAGTATCCTCGAACGAGATTTTGGCTCAAAAACCTGTTCCAGATTTTTCCACGCATCCTGTGGCGATGAACAGTCGATGATGTGGATTTGGTGTTCTGTATTTATCGACAACGCGATAACAGCCAAGGCTCTATCCTTTTGAGCTTTTAGTTTAGCATCTTGGGTATCTTCATCTTTAAACATCACATCCCACAAGCCCTTCTCAATTAGTAGCATCTTGATGTTGTACTTCCATGAGCGGTAATTTTGGCCGTTCAATTTTTCAACCACCGCCGTTATTGCACTAACGGCCGCCATGGTGACGCAGCAACTTCTCGACGAGGGCAAACGGAGGTAGCTTAGCTGAAGGAATTTTACTCACGAGGATACGCTGAACTTGAACCACAGAGCTAGGGAACCACGCTCTGCTACCACTTGTTGGATCGGTGGTTCAATCAAATTGAGAATACATTGAAATATATATAGGTTTTAATATATCACGAGGTTATGCAAGCAGGTACAAGTGAAAACATAACAGGAAGTGATGGAGAGGGCAGAGCGCCTCTAGTGGTGGTGGCTGGATGCTCCTCGAATGCTACGTCATCCTGTGACGTAGGCGCGCTGTATTTTTGAAGTAGCAGTTCAGCATAAACACAGTGTTTTTTTTTACAAGGTTATAACAAGACACTAATTCCAAGTGACATTTCTATATCAGTATTTGTAATGTCGTCATATTTGTTAGTTGATGTTAATCAGCAAGAAGTATCTGGAAGTTTAAAAGAAAAGTTTTTATTTCTTTAGGCTAACATCAGACAT
>CP092874.1:14787671-14831746 GCA_030710605.1 Cordylochernes scorpioides
AAGTTTACAAGTGGATATATATTACAATAAGACAACTCCACAGAGTACCATCAGTGATGTGCTCACTGATAATTTACTATATAGGCATGCCAGCTGCCGTTACCGTATTGTTCTATCTTATCTTTCTGACAAAAACACTTTTTTTTAATTCCTTTTTTTTTTTGTATTAGAGAGAGAGAGTGATAAGGTACAAAATTTATATTATAGATTATCAAAATAAGGAATTAAGACTAAATTCAAATAAATAAATAGTGTGTAATATTTAGGTAACAGCGTTGTTACCAAAACATCACACACTATTAATTTATTTGAATTAGGTCTTATTAACTTGTAGCTATAAATCTATAATCCAAATTGTGTTTTATCATTTTATAGGAAATAAAAAGATTAAGGCACAAATGTTTCTTTTACAATAAAACAAATTTCTACCTTACTTACTGTGATGAAAAAATATTGGGAGGGCTTGACTCATCAGTGGTGAACCCTCCCAGCAGTTTCGCTAATCTATCAGACCGCGCTTTTTAAAGCTCTAATAATATATTGGGTGATTCTGTGCTTATATATGCTATACTGAAGGGTCAAGAATTGTCCGATAAAGTATTAGAGCTCTAAGAAGTGGTTTGGTAGATTAAATTGGTGAAACCGCTGGGAGGATTTACTACTGTTGTTGTTGTTGTTTCTTATCCCCTTGTGTAAAGATTACACAAATTCCATGAGTCCATGCTCCTCGAGCTGTTTTATGATGAGCAGCGGCCTCTCCCAAAGGTCCTGTTTAGTATATCTAATGCAAGCCAAAATGTGTTCTGGAGCTGCAGGTGCCAAGCTACATTTTGGTCAAGTTAGGTAGATTTTGTTGTTTTCTATCTTCAATGACAGTCAAACCTTGTTCACTATAGTCAGGGTTCACAATTACCCAGGTTCAGGCTGTATTATTACTTTTAGAGATTATTATAGGTTTGTTGTTGTTTTTTATCCCCTTGTGTAAAGATTACACGAATTCCATTAGTTCATGCTCCTCGAGCTGTTTTATGATGAGCAGCGGCCTCTCCCAAAGGTCCTGTTTAGTGTATCTAATGCAATGTGTTCTGGAGCTGCAGGGGATTTACTACTGATGGAGCCAAGCTCTCCCAATAATATTTTATCATCGCAGTATGGACAATAGAAATTTGTTTTATGTGTAAAAGAAATTTTCGTGTGGTTTCATGTTGTAATTTCTTCTATATAGATATAGCCTGTTATTTTACTCTCTTTATATTATTTATTAAAAACATTATCTTCTTCTTATCTCCACTCAATCATATTTTAGGGTATCAAGCTTGTAGAGCTTGTTGATGGTGTCTGCTGGGGATAAGTAGAGCTCATCAATTGGATGAGTCAATACAGTCATTGATGTGGTTTTTGAAAATCATCATGACTGGGTGAAGTAGAATCCATCTGCCTGTGTTGACTGGGAGCACTACTCAGTGGCAGGCCGCTAACTTAGCTCTAATAGGAAATGGCCGCCTCTGACATGAGGAACAGATGGCATGTATAGCCACATCTAACAAGGAGTACAAACTCATCCTGTATCTCTAGAGCCCTTACAGGGTACTATCAGCATGGCCAGCTGAGCCCAGGTTTTTTAGCAATCTTTTTTTGCTCCCCCTCCTCCTCCATCATGGGACCAGCAAAGGCGGAGTTAAAAATATCATCTCAATGTATCGGGGGAGATTTCCAATGCTGAGCCCAGGTTTTTTAGTGAGGTTTTTCTGCTCTCCCTCCTCCTTTATCATCCGGGCTTGAGACCTGGCAAAAGTGGAGTTAAAAACATAATCTCAATGTTTCAGGGAAGATTCCCAATTCCCAGGTTGTGTGCAATATTGAGAGTGTATCACCCACCACAGCCTCTGGTGACTTTCCCCGTTCACTGTATAAAGGCAGCATCCACTACCATGTGTGTGTGCAGTGTATGGCCACCATGTCCGCACCCACGATGATCCTTCACTGGACGGAGGAGGAGGCAAGAACACGGTCACCTATGAGGCCAGGCTTCTCAAGGCTTTGATGTTAGAGATGATGACATAACAACTCACAATAAATTTGGTGGTGTGATCTCTGGACAATTTATATGGAATTCTGCTGTCCTAAAGGCTTATGTCCATAGTTTTCTTGAATACCACTTCTGACATTTCACCCATCAGTGTAGTATATATAAGTAGAATTGTCCAATACAGTATTAGAGCTCTAAGAAGCAGTCTGGTAGATTAAATTGACGAAACCGCTGGGAGGGTTCACTACTGATGACCCAAGCCCTCCCAATATTTTTCATCATAGTTGCTAGCAACAACTATTGTAATGGTGGTATAACATGGATGCTAAAGAAATTTCTGAAGGGATTGATGCTGATGTAAACAAAGAGATACCTTTGTTAGAGAAGAGAGAAGACTACACCAGAGAATTGTGGCTACAGGAGTTTATTGATATTTGGCACTATTGGCTGGGCTGAGAAGCTGGAGCAGCATCACTCCGCACGAATCTCCGCACACTTGAACTCAATCTCTCCTGCACAACACGCAACAAGAATTACTTAAATTGTTGTATTTGACACTTGACCTTCAACATTGGTTGAATTATAGTATGTTGAATCCTGTAATATATTTTTATTATCAATATCTCTTTTATATATTCAATAAGTTAATGCTCTCAAAATTCAATTTCTCAATTATACAAATTATTTATTTCTATAAATTCCTTCTTTTTATATCTCCAAATAATTCTAAATCCTTTAAATTTTTTTAAAAATTGTTAATGATTAGGTAACACACACACACAATTTTGGTTTTTTGATTAAAAGGTAATAAGACCAAATCCAAATAAATAAAGAGTGTGTGATGTTTCTGTAATAAGATTGTTACCATCATCAAACAAAATTACTGAATAAACTTTTGTCTGATTTGTTTGTTATTTAGTACTTTTGTCTGATGATGGTAACAATGCTATTACCGAAACATTATACACTATTTATTTATGGATTTAGTCTTATTACTTTTTATTTTATTGCTTGTTACCCAATCATAGATATAAATTTAATTAGAGGATACCCTGTAAGGGCTCCTAATCCAGGGATACAGGAAGAGCAGCGTTTGTACTCCATGTTAGGAGCGGCTTGCACATGGCATCTATTCCTCATGTCAGAGGCGGCCATTTCTTTTGGAGCTAAGTCGGCCTGCCACTGAGTAGTGCTTCCAGTCTTAATGACAAAGACATTCTACTTCACCCAGTGTGGAAATAAGAAAGAAGAAGAATTAGAGAGAAACAACAATAGTCAATTCAATATCTATATAACTCTTGTATAAAGAGTCTCTGTCTCTATCATTTACTGAGCATTCAAACCTCTAAAGCAAGTTATTTAATTCTAATCTAAAGGTAGCAAGACCAAATTATTGAAATGGCTGTGTGACATTTCGATAACAGCATTATTGCCATCATCAGACAAAGTATTGTAGTTTTAATTTATAATTCAAATATTGTACCTTATAATAAGCCCCGCCATGTCTTATATGTCTAGATGTTGAAACACCAACTTTTGTTGGCTTGCCCTCTGACTAACCAAATTGTACTTGCTTACTTTGACATAATGCCATCTTTCTGTATATATACTCAATCTTATGAACACTTTTGTGTGGAATGGTGGAGATCCATTATTCCTGACACAGTCCAGACGGCTTGGGTGACTGTAAACAAACAAACCCCGGAAACAAAGGATCAGAACACGGCTTGGTCTGCTACCAACCAGTTGGGTGTTTTCCTCTGTCCTCTTACGTTGTATTAAATAAAGTTAGTTAGAAGGAGATTTTTACCCTCTCCTTTCTGCTCTATTTAGTGATCTTATTTAAATCCTTGCAACAGCCCACAAAGAATCATCACAGTGAATTCTTCTACCGAATTTCGCTTCAGTGTTTTGTGAAACTATTACCTGACATTTCTACACAACTTTGGTAAGTTTAGAGCTATTTGTACACATATTTATATATCACTACTAATTCTTTGGTGTAAGTAATTAAAGATATATATGTAAATAATTCTAATATAACACAATAGTCTGATAGACTTCGTGTTTCTGTAATAATAAAATTAAAAAAATGTTTTATGTATGTACAAAGAGAGAAAGAGGACATTGTACCAGGCTTAAGTCCCAGACATAGCCCCCACTCCTCCAGAGTGATGCGATGGTCGTCGTTGGCGTCACATTTGTTCAGGAAGGGAGCGATGCAGTGTTCCATGGCTTGGAGTGGAGCTCGAATGGGGAACAGCTCGTGGCGGGAGACAGCTCTGTCACACCCAGTGGCTTCAAACCAACAAAATTCTGCTTATTTCATTTATCAGACATAAATCAGAGGTTAAAGACTTTACCAACCTTTTTTTTTGCTTATCCCTAGTACACATGGTACGGTCCATGATAATCAAGGTGGATAGAACTAGGTGACTACTTTTACTGTAAATGCACCACATGTCTACACATGTGAAAAGCAGTTTGACTTTGCACTTAAAAATGTGCCTTAGCCCCGTTTGGTTACTTGCACTCACTGGTGGGGTTGGACTTTTACGAGAATCGGGAACCATTGGAGCATTTTTTTTTAATCAGAAAAAAAGTGCCCAATGCGGGAATCGAACCCGGGTCGTAGTGGTTGAAAGCCAACAGTTTAGACCGTCCTTCCATCGACCCCTACCTTTTTATATATAACATTTATTGTGCTTTTGACATTTCAGCAACCCATTGTTGCCCCTTTTTCAAAATAAAGTTGAAAATTAAGGCACAATTTGGATTATAGATTAGAACTACAAGGTAATATGACCAAATCCAAATGATTTTTCAGTAACAACACTATTGCTGAAACGTAACACATTAATTTATTTGGGTTTGGTCTTATTACCTTGTAGTTCTAAAGTTGGAAAACTTATTAGTGAAGTATTGTAATTTGTCGATTTATTTTCTCAACCTTTCGACAAAAAACTTTTGTCTTCGTCAGGAGAAGTAAATAAAAATAAATAATTTGGCAAGGCGTTAAAAATATTTAATTTTTGATTTTATCGAAATGTTGAGAAAATAAAAAACTTTTTTTTTTGCTTATCCCTAGTACACGTGGTACAGGCCATGATAATCATGGTGGGTAGTTAGCGACTGCTTATACTGTAAGCGCACCACATGTCTACACATGTGAAAAGCAGTTCGACTTTGCACTTACAAATGTACCAGAGCCCCGTTTGGTTACTTGCACTCGCTGGTGGGGTTGGACTTTTGCAAGAATCGGGGACCATTGGAGCATTTTTTTTATCAGAAAAAAAGTGCCCAATGCCGAAATCGAACCCGGGTCGTAGTGGTTGAAAGCCAACAGTTTAGACCGTCCTTCCATCGACCCCTACCTTTTTATATAAACATTTATTGTCCTTTTGACATTTCAGCAACCCATTGTTGCCCCTTTTTCAAAATAAAGTTAGAAAATTAAGGTACAATTTGGATTATTGATTAGAACTACAAGGTAATATGACCAAATCCAAATAATTCAGTAACAGTGTTGTTACTGAAACATAACACATTATTAATTTATTTGGATTTGATCATATTACCTTGTAGTTCTAAAGTTGGAAAACTTATTAGTGAAGTATTGTAATTTGTCAATTTATTCTCCAGAATATATTGATATAGATTGACAAAGGACAATACTTCACTAATAATTTCTATGAAAATAGACACTTCGGCCAGGTAAAGTTTTTTTTTTCTCAACATTTTGACAAAAACTTTTGTCTTCGTCAGGAGAAGTAAATAAAAATAAAGAATTTGGCAAGGCGATAAAAATATTTAATTTTATCGAAATGTTGAGAAAATAAAAAAACTCTAACTGGTCGAAATGTCTATTTTTCATAGAAATATGAATGCCGGCTCAGGCAGCCTCTATCTTTACAACTTCACTAATAAACACAAGGTAATAAGACCAAATAAAAAGATAGTGCGTGTCGTTTCGGTAACAGCGTTGTTACCATCTTCAGACAAAAGTACTGAATGAGAGAATTTTATCCAAGTACTTTTGTCTGAAGATGGTAACAACGCTGTTACCGAAACGTCACACACTATTTTTTTATTTGAATTTGGTCTTATTACCTTGTGTTTATAATCTATAATCCAAAATATGGCTTATCAACTTCACTAATAAGTTGTTCACCTTTTTCGGAAAAGGGTAATAGTAGGTCACCAAAATGTTTAAAAGACAATAAACTTTTATAAAAAGTGAAAAAATAGAACAAAAGTTGTACTGGAATCAGATGGATAAATTAAGATATCTCCTGATTGTATAACTGTTAAAATCGTGATGTGATTTTATACGTTTTCCATTTCTGTTGTCTTTAAAAACTATTTTCCGATCTCTAAAAGTCCAAATATTCAGGCGCCAGTGGCTGCAGAAAGGGCAGAACACAAATTTATTCATTTATCATACTTGTGGTCACAAGGTGTCCTAACACAACTAAAAGTTGGTTATGCTTTGCGCCATCTACCAGAATAAATATTAACTAAACATTGATTTAATATTATTCCAGAATTGAGCAAATACCTTTTCATTCTTGATCATAGTATATAAATGGTATATTTGGCCAATTCTGAAATATTCCATTCTTCTTCTTTCTTATCTCCACTCAATCATATTAGGGTATCAAGCTTTGACAACCATCATGATGATATTCCATGATGTTTGAAATTGCAGATAAAATTATTTTAATTACTTTATTAACTATTCCGCAAAAGATAAGGCTCGATTTGGATTATTCTATATTCAGTTAAGAGCGTCATTCTTCATCTCTTAATCAGTTTTCGTCACTGTCACCGTTTGCTTTTTTTTTTGGAATGGCGCCCTCCTATTGGTTGGCTACGCTCGCGCCACCTTTGCCCCCCCCCCCCCCTACTCGCTTTTTCGTTTTTGTAACTATTGTGTTGGAGCGGGTCGCTCCTTAAATAAATGCATATATTAGTTAATAACCAAATGGAATCCTCTCTTTCTTTTTCCCAGTAAGAGACGCCTACGGAAGCCAACAGTACATAGACAGATAAAGCACATAGGCTATAGTTATTAACTAAAATATGCATTTATTTAAGGCACCAATTTATAATTGTAACAAATAGTATTTGAATCAAAACATTCAATCGGGTAAACACGGGCGTTGCCCGGGTCATTCGGCTAGTAGATTATAAACACAGGGTAATAAGACCCAAATAAATAACACTGATAGACAAAACTTAAGGAAGTTGTACCTTATAGCATATATATATATCTCAGAGTTATTTTCTGAATCCCGATATATATATGCTATAAGGTACAACTTCCTTAAGTTTTGTCTATCAGTGTAATTAGTGTGTGAAGTTTCGGTTACAGAGTTATTATCATCTTCAGACAAATATTCAGTACTTTTGTCTGAAGATGGTAACAATACTGTTACCAAAAACGTCACACACTATTTATTTATTTGGATTTGGTCTTATTACCTTGTGTTTATTCTGCAAAAGGTTTATTTTCTGATGTATTCAAATTGGAAAGTTTTCAAGTTTAACAACCCTTCTACACACATTTCTTCCAAATATTCTGGAATAATTGAAAATCAACAATATGTTTATGTTTATTCTGACAGATGGAATAAGCCATCAATCCAACCACATCATTGACTGTATTGACTCATCCATTAATTACTTGTACTCATCCCCAGCAGACATCATCAACAAGCTCTACAAGCTTGATACCTTAATATGATTGTTGAGTGGAGATAGGAAGATGTTTTGATAAAGCACAATTTGGATTATAGATACAAGAAAATAAGACCTAATCTAAATAATTTAAGAGTTTGAGATGTTTCGATAACAGCATTGTTACCATAATCAGACAAAAGAATAAATTTTTAAAAATGTATTTATTCTTTTGTCTGATGATGGTAACAATGCTGTTACCGAAACGCCACACACTATTAAATTATTTGTATTAGGTCTTATTTTCTTGTAAGATGTTTTTTTGAATCTAAATTGTCTGCTATCTTGATTTAAACTTCAATTAAACTCTAACACATTGTCAGAGAGTGTTCCAAGTATGAAATTTATTGCAAAACTACCAAATAGAAACCCTATTTTATGTCTATTTTATGAGAGGGTTTTTTTTTTGGTTCTAAAAATATTTCAAATAATTTTCACATAAGACTACCTGTCATGAGGGGCAGTGTCAAGATCACAGAACTTCCAAATGACAGCGTTAACCCATCTTCTGGAGAAGGATTCTTCGTCTTTCTCTCCTGGGATCAGTTCAACATAGGGGTCCTCCAGCTCCTTCCTGGTCGCTAGATCCTACACAAGTTACATATGCAACATTATAGTTGTTCTATATACACACACAAGTTACATATTTACACACAAGTTACATATGCAACATTATACTACTTGTTCTATATGCACCCACAAGTTCATCCTTTCCTCCTTTCAGCCATTCATCCTTTTCTCTAAAATATTCCATCCAATTCTTTTGACCTTTTCTGATGACCTTCACGTTCCTCTCCCAAATGATATTGATATGCAAAAATAACACCCATCTACTTTGATAGATTTGGATGATTTCTTGGTAAACTGATGAGGGCCATAGCTTGTGATTTAGAGGTTTGCTTTGTCTGTATTTTCCAAAGAAGGTGTTGTGCCTTTTTCATTTTAAAGGAAATACATTGCTTTAAGGTCTTTTAGAAGAGACAAGGTATTTTTTCTTTTGTGGATATCACAAACTACACCAATAAGAGGCACCTTCCCCTTTAAAAATGTTTTAAAATAGTGCCTTTTGTTTCTTACTCCAGTTCAAAATCTATGAGATTTGAACACCAGTTTTGACAAATTCAGACAAAAACCAACCTATGTGTTGTAGCCTATAGGTAGTATTAAAGATGTAAGTAGAGTAGACCTCTTTAAAAATCCTGACTTCAACTGACCCAGTTGATAGACCTCAGCAAGGGTCCCACCCCAGGGATATGGAGGAGCTGCGTCTGTACTCATGTTAGAGTCGGCAGCAAAGGCTTCCATGTTAGGAACGGCCTCAAACTACAGGCAAAGTCAGACTTTCACCAAAGTATGCTTGGATCATGGTGCCATGATCAACGGAAGCTGCACCCCTACACCCCATTCCACTGGAATTCGTGTAATCTTTGCACAAGGGGATAAGAAACAACAACAACAATTAAAGATGCATATATACTACAGACTTATAAATACTACAGACACATCACTTGAAGAGATGAAGGACGTGGAAAACCAATTTTAAGATATAGAGGACGAGCTAGAAAACTGTGAATGGATCACATTAAAAATCTTGTTGGAGCAACAACCCTGGAGTGAACATGAGAGGTCGTCCTAGACTGTCAGCGATGGTAAGATTGTGGTCCTCTGACAATAATGACCATATTTGTGTAATAAATTGATAAAGGTGGAGCAATCCCTCGAAATATTTTGATAAAAATTGTTCTTTTTTACAGATCCAGATACACCATTTTTTCATATAATTAACTTATTGTGTTTTTTATTGTTATTGTGTGACTTTTGTGTGTTTACTCACTAAAAAACTTGGGCTCAGCTGGCCCAGGTTGATAGTACCCTGTAAAGACTCCAAGGATACAGGATGAGTCTGTACTCCATGTTAGGAGTGGCTGTACATGGCATCTGCTCCTCGTATCAGAGGCGGCCATTTCTTTTGAAACTAAGTCAGTGGCCTGTCACCGAGTAGTGCTCCCAGTCTTAATGACAGATACATTCTACTTCACCCAGTCTCTACAAGCTTAATACCCTAATATGATTGAGTGGAGATAAGAAAGAAGAAGAAGACTTGTTTCTGTGTGTTATACCCTAGTACTGTTTACATTTGTATGTTAAAACTCACTAAAAGTAAATGTTTTTATGCTTACCTTCATGATGTTGAAGAGCCACTCTCGCATACGCCGCGGGAAATCTTCCATCTCTTCATCCAGACACTCGGGGATATCTGCCGCCCCACATAGAATGTCAACAGCCTGAAACATGACTAAGAAAAAAACATCTCCTGATTGTGGAACTAAAAGTTACTGATGGCTTGCGCCATCTATCGGTATAAAATATCAACTAATTGTTGATTTTTAGTTATTCCAGAATTAGCCAAATACATCTTTCTTGTAAGGAGACAAAGGTCGCCTCTCCCGTCAAAATAGACGTCAAAACTAGACGCCATCTATTGACCGTCGCCTCAACTAGCGGCCTGGGGTTGGTGACAAACCCCGGGTCGGTGACCCGAGGCCGCTATTGCCGCGACGGTCAATAGATGGCGTCTAGTTTTGACGTCTATTTTGACGGGAGAGGCGACCTGTGTCTCTTTAGATCAATATCCTCCCCCGGAAAAATTTCCATCTACATCTTTCTTGATTAATCAAGAATTTAAAAATAAAAATACAAAACCTTTCGCAATGAGTTTATTTTATTATATTTATACGCGAGCTTTCGGGCTGGAGCCGCCCCAAAAATTCATTTTTGCCTGTAGAAGGGCGGCTCCAGCCCGAAAGCTCGCGTGTATTATAATAAAAGAAACTCATTGCGAAAGGTTTTGTATTTTTATTTTTTAATATTTGTAGCGCAATTATTCGCACTAATGCATTATAATATATACATTTGTATAACGAAATTTGGCAATTGTACCTCAAATGTTTCTTTTGAATGAAAAATTGAAATTTATTTTAAGGAGAAATAACGATTATTTCTAACCTTAGGAATGAAGTATGATAGGATGAATTGTGAAGAGTAATGATAAACGGAAAAATAAATTGTCCAGGGATGGGAAACAAACCTACAGTGTTTCGCTTACCGGACAGAGACATTTGCAGTGTAATTGCCAAATTTCATTCTACAATCATAAGCCGCATTATATTGTATTATAAATATAGGCCTTGAGGGACTCTCTTTGGAGCTCCTGTTGAAGTAGGTGGTGAGAAATAGAGCTGGAGCGTTTGCGTTGTTCAAATTTTGGAAGACGGCTGAAGAGAAGGGGAAGCTATACACATAATCTAATTGATGTAAATAATTATATGTAAATAATCTTTGTCAGGATTAGAATGACGAATCCTGTATGGGACTTTGATTCCAGTAAAAGGCTTGTTGCTGCTGTTGTATATAGTCACAGTGTAGAAAATACTATACTATACCTACTACGTATAGGTTTCTCTCTGTATTCTTAGTTCTCTTCAATTACTCTGTAAACTGGCGAATCCTTTATAGGACGAGAGGTCCTCAATAAAGGCTTTTGTTGTTGTTGTTGTATTATAAATATTCACATTTGTTTGTCGTGGCGAGTCTTACCCCTGCAAGCGCCGTAGTAGTCGACGTGAGCGTGCTTGTATTTGACGTGGGCGCAGGAGTCCATTTCCTCGACACACTCGCAGCGCATCTTGTAGAGCTCGCAGTCACTGGGCCATGTCTCGTTGTGTTTGCTGCACACCTGTACACACATGTGCTTCATTCATGTGGTCCTTGAGGCTTCCTGTGAAATCAAGAAATTGATATTTAAGATCAAATATTTCCATAATTATACGCACACACACACACACACAAAGCTTTATTATGACCACCGGTTTTATACAGATTCACCACAGGAAGAAAGGAATCATAGATGGAGCTCCTGTACTCCAGGCAGCGCAGCCCCCAACAACAACCTCCAGGTCCGACACATGTCCAATAGCCACACATTCCTTTGTGCATACGTCATGGTTAGCGAATCACTGAACAGGCTAGTGTGGAATCAGCCGCGTTCTAGTCTTCACTTTCCTCATCCAAATGGACCACGGCATTCGGCAATTCTCTTAATCTCCTACGAACGGTGAATGCGGTCTTGTAGAATTTATATAAACCAAAAAGAAGACCTTGATCAAATGTCATTGCATTCAATCAGTTATAAATTTGTTTACTAACAGATTGAGACAAGGATAAATCACCCAAGAGTTCCCCTCTTTGTTTCTCCAAGCAACAGTTTCTCCATATTTGCATAATTACACTAAACATGTGAAAAATATAATTTGAAAAAAAAAAAAAAGAGGGTCAGGTGTTTATATTAAAAATTTCCGATTATTCTGTGAATGGATTACTCTGTGATATGTTTACCTTGCGTCTTTCATCCCTCTCTGGCCGACATTCGGTCACACAGCCGCAGTAGAGTTCTCCGTCGTCTTTCACCATACATGTCCGGCCTGGTCCGCAGCGGGACTTCCCACACATCCCCGGTACATCTGTGCCCATCATATTGGTGTAAATGGTGCAGAATACTAAGTACATAGTACAGTAGAACCACCCTATAAAGGACACCTAATTTCAGAGCCAAAGTGTCCTTTAGAGAGAAGTGTCCTCTTACTGGAGAGTTGTTAAATAGTAAAAATAGTAATTTTGGTAATGAAAACTGTCCTTTTGTAGAGAAGTGTCCTCTTACTGGAGAGTTGCTAAATGGTAAAAATGGTAATTTTTTAATGAAAACTGACCATTAAAGAGAGGTGTCCTCTTACCAAAGAGTTGCTAAATAGCAAAAATAGTAATTTTGGCAATTAAAACTGTCCTTTGTAGAGAGGTGTCCTCTAACCATAGAGTTAATAAATAGTAAAGATGGCATTTTTGTCGATGAAAACTGTCAGGGTGTCCCAAAATAATGAAGTTCATGTTTAATTTATCCTAAAACGCAAGTATTGAAACGTAATAATTTTTGTTTTAACGGATTCTCCATGTTTTATGTACCAATATGTAAAGTTTCGACTTTGTGCTAACTTATCTTGCCGTGTTTTTAGGATGTCAAACAAACGCAGTGAAATTATTGAGCTGTTTCGTCAAGGAAAATGTCAATGTGAAATTATTCGGCTGCTTAAAGTGCCTGAACAAACTGTGTCCAAGGCCATCCATCGCTTCAATGAGCTTAGCCATGAAGGCGACCGTGACGGAAGAGGAAGAAAGCGCACCCAACACTTCCGACAACCGTAAGATCATCAAAAAGCGACTTTAATGAAATTCGAGGAAGTCCATAAGAAGAATTTCCCGTGAGACCGGCATAAACAAGTCGTCGGTACATCGAATAGTGAAAAAGTAATTCAACCTCAAGGAGTACAATCTCCAAAGAGTTCAGTTCCTCACGGATGAGAACAAGCGCGTACGGCTGGAGAGATGTCGCCAACTCAAGCATCGGGCCACTGGTCAGCGATGGGAGCGCATCCTCTTCACGGACGAGAAGCTGTTCACCCTCGAGCAGGCGCACAACTACCAAAACGACAGGAGCTGAGGCTCCCGGCACGTCGACCATCGTCGAACACCGCCAAAATCCGCAAGCGGTTATGGTATGGGCCGGGATTTGCGCCAGTGGCAAGACCTCCCTCGTTTTCGTTGATTAGAGGGTCAAAATCAGCCAACAAGTGTATCGCCACTACATTTTCAAGACCGTCGTACTCCAGTGGTCTCAACAGCACTTCGGCGATGTGGATTGGACGTTCCAGAAAGACTTCGCGCCGGCTCATAAGGCGAAATTGACTCAGGACTTGTACAGGGCCCATTTTCCGGACTTCACCACGTCGATGGAATGGCTGCCCTACTCACCCGATCTCAACGCGATGGATTACAGCGTGTTGTCCATTTTACAGAACAGGGCCTGTGCTACACGCTACAAAGTTTGAAGTCGCTGAAGCGATCGCTGCGCCGAGAATGGGACCGATTGTCGCCGGAGGACTTTGCGGCCCATAGCCGAAAATTTCAAGTCACGTTTGGACCTGTGTATCGCCGCCATGGGAGGCCACTTTGAAACCGGCTGAAGAAATTGTTAGAAAGTATCCATTTCATTGTTATGTACATTGTTGTTCTTTTCCCTTATTGTTGTTGTTGTTTAATAAAAAAATTATGAGTAAAAATGTTTAACTCCGTTATTTTGGAACACCCTGTACATTTTGAGAATATTTTAACTGAATAAATGAACATTATATTCCAGACAGTAACTTACAATTGACGGCAGCCTGGGTGTTCTCCTTCACCTGTACACACAGCAGATATATGCAAATATAGGGGATTCTGGTAGTTTCAGATGATAGACCTTTTTCAAATATAGGACAATAACGCGTCATCTATATACAGAAAATGTAAACATTAAGACGCAAATGTTTCTTTCACAAATAAATCAAACTTCTACTGTCCTTACTGTGATGAAAAAATATTGGGAGGGCTTGGCTCATCAGTGGTGAACCCTTCCAGCGGTTTCGCCAATTTAATCTACCAGACCGCTTCTTTAGAGCTCTAATACTGTATTGGATCATTCTGCTTATATATGCTACACTGAAGGGTGGAATCTCAGAAATGGTATTTAAGTAAACTATCGACATAAGCTTTTAGGACAGTAGAATCCCTATATATATAAAAGTCAATGTATGTATGTATGTATGTGTGTTTGTTCCTATGTCGGCTATACACGTCCACAATACGTAACTAATCTGACTGAAATTTTAACAGTATATAGAGTTGAATCTGGAAAAACTTATAGTGAAAATTTCAGGTCTTTATCCTGAATATTATTCGAGTTTTTTTGCAAATTGCGTTGCAAATTTAGCCAATAAAAAATGAAATTGACAGGTTCTGGGCAAAAGTAGTTGTTTTAGTCAGAAAATGATGATGACAATATTGCTGTATCATATTTATATCGGGAATTATATCGGGAAAAATTCCAAAAAGCTGAGACCACGGGTGAAGCCAGTTCATTTTTAGTATGCAGGAACAAAATTCTAACATAAAAAAATTCATTCGAGCAGAAGACACAAAGCCAGATCATCTTTCTATAAAAATATCGCTTCTCAGACACAAAGTTTGGAGCGGGACGTTTCACAAGAGTGACATCCACGGCGCCAATTTATAATTGTAACGAATAGTATTTGAATAAAAACATTTAATCGGGTAAAACCCGGGCGTTGCCCGGGTCATTCGGCTTGTTGCATATAAATATTTACATCGAGCAATGCTCTTCCGTAAATAATAAGGACAAGACAAGTTAGTCATAAATTAATTATAGGGTAATTACGTGTCATCCTATATACAGCAAATGAAAAAATTGAGACGCGAATGTTTTTTTCATACATCAATCAAACTTCTAATGTCCTTACTACGATGGAATAGACGTGCATGTCCTGAATAACCTCTCCAAAATAGATCATCTTCCTCTATTCTATATAACTATTGTGAGAGACTTCCTTCCAGCCTGCTGGGATGACAGACCACGGCAAACATACAAGCGGGGCCATGAAATAGTACAGATGGCCACCGCTGTGTGGCGTGGCAGATCGGAGGAAAGTCAATGAGAACCTGTGGTGTGTCGATTTATTAGTCTAGCGATGGCCCAGAAAGTATTTCAAAGTTAGTTTTTTATTAGTATTACTTATTAGCTACATTCTATAGGGGAAGACAAAAAGACAACACCCTAGAATGTCTATTCTGGTTCTCATTGGCTTCCGCCGATCTGCCGCGCCACACAGTGGTCATCTCCTATTTCATGTCCCCGCTTGTACGAGTATGTTTGCCGTGGTCTGTCATCCCAGCAGGCTGGAAAGAAGTCTCTCGGCCCCCACAAACCCAATAGACATTCTAAGGTGTTGTCTTTTGTTTTCCTCTAAAAATGTAGCTAATAAGTAATACCAATAAAACACTAACTTTGAAATACTTTCTTAGCCATCGCTGGAATAATAAATAAACACACCACACGATTCTATCAGAAAATAAACTGTATTTTTTTAATACGGTACATGATCTTATCTTGTACTTCAACAACCCACCAATGTGAGTCAAGTTAATATTAATATAATGCCTTATGGTGCCATCTGTTAGAAGAATTTGAAACTATTTTTAACGGAAATGTTTATTTTTAAAATAAAATTATTTTAATTATACGTTAATATGTAGTTTAGATGAAAATTTAGTTTAGATTAAATCTATGTTAGAAATAATCGTTATTTCTCCTTGAAATAAATTTTTATTTTTCGTTCAAAAGAAACGCATGCGGGATAATTTTCAATTGTCGTTTTAAAATCTACGTTTAAATTTATAAAAATCACTTCGAAGAAAACAAGAAATAAGGAATGGGAAAAATTCCAGCCAATCCCAGTGAAGCAGGCGATCAAACTAAGTTTGTTTATGTTTCCTGTGTAAACATCGTCTGACAAAGTTTAGACGCAGGAATAGATTTCCATTCCACCATTTTGGTTAAGGGTTAACGAACTTTAGTAGAAAAAAAAACTATGTTTTTTATTATTCTTGTATATTTTTCTCTTTTACGGGGATATCAGTAAAATAAAAATAATTAATATATCCTCATTTTTAAATATAAAGTGTTGGGAAAATAAAGATGGCTGATTTATCAGACGATTCTAACTGTTCGATTGTTTAGCAAACATGTAATTTGATAATTAATATACAGTTAAACCTGTCTATAGCGCCCCCTCTAAATAGCGTCTCCCTCTCTATAGCGCCCGATTTCAAATACGTAGTACAATGCGATTTACATTAAAAGTGACCTGTTTATAGCACCCTATTTTGATGAGTTCCAAGAGGGCGCGCTATAGACAGGTTTAACTGTATAAATTTTAAGATTCTTATTTTTTATGAAATCTTTATATTTTAGACAAATAATACATAAATAGAATAACTCAGGTTCTCCTGAATCAAATATTATACAGTATTAAAAAAAAATCCAAATCCATTAAATCACAGAATATTTATGAAAACTCAAACATAATCCCTCGCTAAATTCTACAGAAAATAATGTCTCCTTGAGATGCCAAGGTTGATAAAAGATACTCATGGACAAAACTTGAGGAAGTGGAAAGTAATTTTGTCCTGTCATCTGCATTTTTTGAAGGAGACAGAGGTTGTTCACACTTGGTTATCTCATGTGTCTTCAATAAAGGTCACTGTAATATCTTTCAGAGTTATTTTCTGAATCCCAATATACATGATAAAAGATACAACTACCTTAAGTTTTGTCTATGAGTGTATATACACTTGGTTATCTCGTGTGTCTCCAATAAAGGTCACTGTAATATCTTTCAGAGTTATTTTCTGAATCCCAATATACATGATAAAAGATACAACTACCTTAAGTTTTGTCTATGAGTGTATATACACTTGGTTATCTCGTGTGTCTCCAATAAAGGTCACTGTAATATCTTTCAGAGTTATTTTCTGAATCCCAATATACATGATAAAAGATACAACTTCTTTAACTTCTTAAACTGGCGAAACCGCTGGGAGGGTTCACCACTAATAAGCCAGACCCTCCCATTAATTTTTCCATTACAGTAAGGACAGTAGAAATTGTTTAATTTTTAAAATAATCATACACGTCTATAATAGTTTCGAATATTCACAACTTCTTTAAGTTTTATCCATGAGTAGAGATTGTATTTTTACAGGAAGAAAATTAATCTTTAAAAAATAGACAAGAAAGAAGCTACCTCTCACATCAAAATAGACACCCAAAATACATCCTTCAAGTTTGATAAGATACTAATTTAGCCTTTTTTTCTCTCTTATATATGCAAATAATTAAAGCGTTTAGCACACAGGGCTGAAAAGAAACTCTCAAGTTATACATCAGCCTTTGATACCATATCAGAAACCCATTTATCAACCAAGGCTAGATGTTATAAGCCAGTTTACAAGACTTGATCAACTCTGTACCAGGGGATTCAAGGTCCTTTTTTTCCTCGTAATGGCGGTTTGTATGGCCAGTAAGTGTTATACAGAAGTATTGTGCCACCCTTATAGAATTTTATTTAAAATCTTATATCCATAGTTGTCAAAGGAAGCCAGAAAGCTGAGCCAAAGGAAAGAAAAAATGTCAGTTTTGACGTTGATGCTTTAGCAAAATATAAGATAATTAAACAAAAAATAAGAAAAGATCAAATATGTGAAATAAACTCTGAGAGAAAACTGACAAAAACTATAACAAGACTTAGAACAAAACACTATAAAGGAATGATAATACATCCAGATGGTACAAGAACCTATAAGACATGCAACAACTGTCCTGGTGTGGAACTAACATCTACTCACATATTCTCATGCCCAACAATGGCCGCAGCCTTGTAGAAAATTGACATAGACCCAGAGCAGCAGCTTTACACACCCAAGATAATGGACATTGCTGTGATAGAGATGCATGGAGACATCTGAGGCTCTTCATTGGACACGACAACAACAACAGAAAATTGACATTGACCCAGAACAGCAGCTTTACACACCCAAGATAGAGAACATTGCTGTGATAGAGATGTATGGAGACATCTGAGGCTCTTCATTGGACACAACAACAACTTGAATACCATATCTATGATTACATCCTTCAGTGTAGCATATATAAACAGAATCGTCCAATACAGAAAGAGAATATGGGTTACTGGCCACTAACCAAAGTGTATGATTTTCAAGCCCAAAAATGACATAAAATACCATAAATAAGATACCAATCTTTTCAGTAACCATAATATGGTTACTGAGCCATTCATTTCTCCCTCCTTCAATGCCTTCCTCTACTGAGGGTAGGCCACATGGTCTCTTCATTTCTCTCTCCTTCAAAATTGAATTTTTCACATTCGATAGTTTGCAGTTGTAGGGACGATATATAATACAATATAATGCGGCTTGTGATTGTAAAACGACATTTAAAGATTATCCCGCGTGAGTTTCTTTTCAACGAAAAATCAAAATTTATTTAAAGGAGAAATAACGATTATTTCTAACTTTAGGGATGAAGTATGAAAGTTAATCATTACTCTTCACAATTCATCCTTTCATACCTCATCCCTAAGGAAATAATCGTTATTTCTCCTTAAAATAAATTTTGATTTTTCGTTGAAAAGAAACTCATGCTGGATAATCTTTAAATGTCGTTTTACAGTAACCGTATATGTTTGTAAATTCCCTTCAGTTTTCTAAATAGATAACAACACAGCTTTATTAAGACCACCGGTCTTATACAGATTCACCACAGGAAGAAAGAGAGCATAGATGAAGCTCCTATACTCCAGGCACTTTTCAAATGGACTTTTTTGAATTGTATATTACATCTAGATGAGATTCTAGATCTTTCCAGTTGGTCTCGAGGACCACGCCAACACCATCTCCTCAGCGGCGAAGTACGCCATCTACGTATTCTTCGTAGATCACGAAATACGCGGTGTCGCTGGAGACCCACTGGTGATTCTCCACCAAACTCTGCAGCGCTGGTAGAGACACCATATTCATTGTACATAGTGTTTATAATCCATATTATCTTTTTTAAACAGTGCAGACTGTGCACTTTGCATGTATTGACAATATGTCAATAAAATTATTTTAATTGTCAATTGTCTAGATGAGATTTGTGTAGTACTTAGGTGGAAGACAAATCTCTGAAATATTCTCTAATTGCCTTTGAATAAAAAATAATGAATAATAAGATATTTTGTAAGTAAATTTCCATTAAGCAAGGGTTCGTCTGCGATAGAAAGAGAGCTGAAGAAGCAACAGGAAGTAAGGTCTGGTATCATGACCTATCATCACCTCTGGTATCTCCGCAAGGCCACGTCAGCACTTACCTCAGTCGCCGCTAGGGTCGCCGCTATCAGTGGCACCAAGAGGTACAAGGTTCTCATCTCTCTGCACATATGCAATTGTGTACGACTATGCAAATTGTCACATTATATACACTCATGGACAAAACTTAAGGAAGTGGAAAGTCTTTGATGTCGCTGGTCGTCTATTTGTATTTATTTTTTTATATTTTTAAGGAGACAGAAGAAATTTTGTTCACACATGATCACTGTAATATATTTCATAATTATTGTCTGAATCCCGATATACATGTTAAAAGGTACAACTTCCTTAAGTTTTGTCCATGAGAGTAGATGAAATTAATTCTGGTAGATCCCTAGAATCCTAAATACGCAAACAAAGACCGATATATTTCGGATACATAATGAGATGTTTGATAAAAATAGAAGGAAAAGAGAAAAACCTTCAATGAACTGGTTAGAAGAGGTCAAGAAAGCAACCGGAAAGTCACTAGATGAGAGTGATGGTCACTATATATATAACAGATCAAATTGGGGAATATTTATCTATAGAAAAAATAGTACAAATGTGACATTGTACTTGGATAAGGTGCATAAATTATATAAAAAAAGACATCTCCTTATCGTGCAACTGAAAGTTGCTGATGGCTTGCGCCATATATCGGAATAAATATCAACTAAGGGCCAACAGCCCGAAACGCGTCCGTGGTTAGCTTTTTCTTGATTAATCAAGAATGGGTATTTGGCCAATTCTGGAATAATTAAAAATCAACAAGAATAGTTGTTATTTATTCCGATAGATGGCGCAAGCCATCAGAAACTTTCAGTTGCATGATAAGGAGATGCTTTTTTCATAATTTGTCTATAGAGTCACCAAAAGTCGAACTTGACTTGATGGACACCACCACCAACAACAGAAATCCCAAGTAATAAGAGAGTGATGGTCACTAACAGATCAAATTGAAGAATATTTGTCTATAGAGTCATCAAAAGTTGACTTGATGGAAACTAACAGCAACAACAGAAATCCCAAGTAATAAGAGAGTGATGGTCACTAACAGATCAAATTGAAGAATATTTGTCTATAGAGTCATCAAAAGTTGACTTGATGGAAACTAACAGCAACAACAGAAATCCCAAGTAATAAGAGAGTGATGGTCACTAACAGATCAAATTGGAGAATATTTGTCTATAGAGTCATCAAAAGTCGAACTTGACTTGATGGTCACCACCACCAACAACAGAAATCCCAAGTAATAAGAGAGTGATGGTCACTAACAGATCAAATTGAAGAATATTTGTCTATAGAGTCATCAAAAGTCGAACTTGACTTGATGGACACCACCACCAACAACAGAAATCCCAAGTAATAAGAGAGTGATGGTCACTAACAGATCAAATTGGAGAATATTTGTCTATAGAGTCATCAAAAGTTGACTTGATGGAAACTAACAGCAACAACATGCGCAAGAATCAGGATTTGACAAAATCCCACCGTTGAATTAAAAAGTCCATGTGGATGTATAAACTGAAATCTCGTACAAGAAAGGATTCAAGGACCTTCCATCCAACAATGCCAACTTCCACGTGGCAAGAGTCCAGATTTAGGACTGCTGTGAGTCTTGCTAAATGTTCCAGAACATGTACAGACATGGCTGAGTGGACGGCCTTGTTCTATATTCGGTACAACTTCCACGGATTCTGTTTCACCAACCCTCTGTGTTTAACTTCTCGTTTTAGCACTTTTGTCTTGTTAGAATAGTCAAATGACGTAGTTAATGAAAACAGGGGGAAAAGACAAAACCTGCATTTCGTAAGCAAATCATACAGCTTCAGTGATATTACCTCAACATGGCTTTTAGGTAATCTACAAAATCCCCTAATCTCCATTCAATGTTTTTAATATACAGAGACTTATTTGAATTAGTTAATTATTGCGAGAATATTAAATAGAATTTTTCATATGGAGAGTTATAACAGCTTGTTCTCAAATTACACCACATGTCTTTACTAGTAAAGATTTACAAAAGTTTGTAGTTTAAGTACACTTCACATGTCTATCAGTTACAACCATTGTCCACCATGATGGCCTCGTACTACATGTGTGACATGTGGTGTACTTTCAGTACAAGTTGTCACAACATACCATGATTATCATGGCCTGGTGCTACATATGTAGACATTTGGATAGTCCAGTCTACCATCTGCGGTCGGAGAGTTGTACGATCGGGTCCGATAGTTCAGCCGGAGGAGTGCCATAGGGGTCCCTAGAGATGTTCGGCCCCCTAAGGCGCCCCTATGAGGGTCGGACTACCACTATAAACAAAGGGTAACGTGCCGAGACAGGAACCTCCGGGGTAGTAGGATAATTCTCTCGATTTTCTGTCGAATAAAGAGCCTCCCTTTAACGGTCACCTCTCTATAAAGGACAGTTTTCATTTGCAAAATAACCATTTTTACTATTCACCAACTCTCCGGTAAGATGACACCTCTCCCTAAAGGACACTTTGGCTCTGCAATTAGGTTTTGTCCTTTACAGGGATGTTATACTGTATTTTAAAATCTTTATTTTTTGTCTTTCGTTTCATTTTTCCCTAAATACTCGCAATAGAATATTTGTGGGCATTCCTTGTCTTGACTTGTCTTGCGAACTTCACTTGAATGTCATTCAATTATAGTAATTCTTTAAAAAAATCCTTTTCCAAATACGTTCTGTAACATTTTAAAATGTTCGACTGCATTTATATACTTTCAATTAAATATCATATTTGATCCATTGTGGGTTTTCTTTGTTATAATATCCATTTAGATGGCGCAAGCCATCAGCAACTTTCAATTGCACGATAAGGATATTCCTTTTTCTTAATTTATGCACCTTATTCCAGTACAATATTACATTTGTACTATTTTTTCACATTGTGTCGCGGTCTCACGCAATTCTGGCCTTAACTACCCGTTTCATGATTTTTCAGGATGCCTTAATGACCATTTTTTTTTTGGTCGTTGAGGTACAGCTTGCACCACGTTGATGAGGGCCAACAGCCCGAAACGCGTCCGTGGTTAGCTTTTCTTGATTAATCAAGAATGGGTATTTGGCCAATTCTGGAATAATTAAAAATCAACGAGAATAGTTTATATTTATTCCGATAGATGACGCAAGCCATCAGCAACTTTCAGTTGCACGATAAGGAGATACCTTTTTCTTAATATCCATTTAGAAATCGAAATTTGGTGTCAAAAAGTTTGTTTTATATTTAAAATTTTCAATTAAATTATTTCGTCTCAGTTTACAGGTGTTACATCGAGCAAATCTCACCCTGGCTATTTACTCAGTTGGTGGAGTAGAGATGGCCTCCAAGACCTTGCATCTGTTGGAGCTCCTATAACTAAGTGTCAGGTCTTCGGAAACAGGAATTGATATTTACAGTTACACATTCGTGTCCTTAGATTTGTCCTTAGTTTATTTACTCAGTTGGTGGAGTAGAGATGGCCTCCAAGACCTTGCATCTGTTGGAGCTCCTATAACTAAGTGTCAGGTCTTCGGAAACAGGAATTGATATTTACAGTTACACATTCGTGTCCTTAGATTTGGCCTTAGTTTATTTACTCAGTTGGTGGAGTAGAGATGGCCTCCAAGACCTTGCATCTGTTGGAGCTCCTATAACTAAGTGTCAGGTCTTCGGAAACAGGAATTGATATTTACAGTTACACATTCGTGTCCTTAGATTTGTCCTTAGTTTATTTACTCAGTTGGTGGAGTAGAGATGGCCTCCAAGACCTTGCATCTGTTGGAGCTCCTATAACTAAGTGTCAGGTCTTCGGAAACAGGAATTGATATTTACAGTTACACATTCGTGTCCTTAGATTTGTCCTTAGTTTATTTACTCAGTTGGTGGAGTAGAGATGGCCTCCAAGACCTTAGCACCTTTTGGAACGCTTCACGATTTTGCGTGTCATCCTTGCGCAGGGGCCATGCTAATCTTCTCTGTATCGTTCCAATTTTAGTATATGTACCGCCGAACAAGCGTGTTGGAGCTCCTAACTAAGTGTCAGGTCGTCGGAATCGGGAATTGATATCTTCTTTATACTGAATAATATCTTGTATAGTTGGATTAGATTAATTTTATAGTTGAAGTTATTATTTATTAACGGAAATTTGGTACATCTCTTGTAGACCGGGTTGGTTTAAGTCCTCCTTCAGTATCTTATTTTATTTAAAATAGAACATATTGCAGGATTTTATACATGTGATTTATACACCACACTATGAAAATTCGAAACTATTATAGACGCGTATGATTCTTTTAATAATTAAACAATTTCTACTGTCCTTAATGTAATGGAAAAATTAAAGAGAGGGCCTGGCTCATCAGTGGTAAACCCTCCCAGCTGTTTCGCCAGTTTAATCTACCATACCGCTGTTATATTGCCTTTTTGGAACAGCGGTATGGTAGATTATATTGGCGAAACCGCTAGGAGGGTTCACCACTGATGAGTCACTCCCTTTAAATTTTCCATTGCAGTAAAGGCAGTAGAAATTGTTTAATTTTCAAAAGAATCATACGCGTCTATAATAGTTTCGAATTTTCATAACAGATGGCGCTCTGCTGCTTCATAACACCACACTGTAGCCAAGGTTTATCATAGAATAACATATACACCCATACCTCGCTTTGCGTCGGGGTTACGTTCCAAAAAAAAACACGACGCAAAGTGAAAATATATGAAGGCGCAATCAAAAACAAAGGTGTTGCCATATTTTAGGAGAAAAAAATATAAAAAAAAAATTAAAGACTCGAATCCAAAACAACGCAACTTTGAAAATCTAACGACGCACAGTGAAAATCAGTAAAAATTAAGCAGCGACGCAACTTCGAAAAAAAACGCAAAACGAAACGACGCAAAGCGAGGTATTGGTGTATTACTATCATGTTGTTTTATAGATATTACAACAGTCTCCTGGTTATATTTTAAAATCATCCCCACACCTCATATATATAAATAGTTCAATTATTAGAAACATTAATTCTGGTTCGTTTCCAAGGTGACTAACGTGGCAACGGCACCCATTTTTCTAATGAAGAGTATTTGACATGGATCCAGAACAACAGCTTTACACACCCAAGATAGAGAACATTGCTGTGATAGAGATCTATGAAGACATCTGAGGCTCTTCATTGGACACGACAACAACAAAAACAGAAAATTAACCCAAAACAGCAGCTTTACACACTCAAGATAGAGAACATTGCTGTGATAGAGATGCACGGAGACATCTGAGGCTCTTCATTGGACACGACAACAACAACAGAAAATTGGCATGGACCCAGAACAACAACTTTACACACCTAAGATAGAGAACATTGCTGTGATAGAGATGTATGGAGACATCTGAGGCTCTTCATTGGACACAACAACAACAACAACAAAATTGACATGGACCCAGAACAGCAGCTTTACACACCCAAGATAGAGAACATTGCTGTGATAGAGATGTATGGAGATATCTGAGGCTCTTCATTGGACACAACAACAACAGAAAATTGACATGGACCCAGAACAGCAGCTTTACACACCCAAGATTGAGAACATTGCTGTGATAGAGATGTATGGAGATATCTGAGGCTTTTTATTGGACACGACAACAACAACAGAAAATTGGCATGGACCCAGAACAGCAATTTTACACACCCAAGATAGAGAACATGCTGTGATAGAGATGTATGGAGACATTTGAGACTCTTCATTGGACACGACAACAACATAAAATTGACATAGACCCAGAACAGCAGCTTTACACACCCAAGATAGAGAACATTGCTGTGATAGAGATGCATGGAGACATCTGAGGCTCTTCATTGGACACGACAACAACAACAGAAAATTGACATGGACCCAGAACAGCAGCTTTACACACCCAAGATAGAGAACATTGCTGTGATAGAGATGTACGGAGACATCTAAGGCTCTTCATTGAAAACAACAACAACAGAAAATTGACATGGACCCAGAACAGCAGCTTTACACACCCAAGATAGAGAACATTGCTGTGATAGAGATGTATGGAGACATCTGAGGCTCTTCATTGGACACGACAACAACAACAGAAAATTGGCATGGACCCAGAACACAGCTTTACACACCCAAGATAGAGAACATGCTGTGATAGAGATCTATGGAGACATCTGAGGCTCTTCATTGGACACAACAACAACAGAAAATTAACATGGACCCAGAACAGCAGCTTTACACACCCAAGATAGAGAACATTACTGTGATAGAGATGTATGGAGACATCTGAGGCTCTTCACTGGACACGACAATAACAACAACAGAAATTTTACATGGACCCAGAACAGCAACTTTACACACCCAAGATAGAGGACATTGCTGTGATATAGATGTATGGAGACATCTGAGGCTTTTTATTGGACACGACAACAACAACATCAGAAACATTTTTTTCTAAAATTTATTATAAAGATGGTCAATATAAATTTGTTACCAAATAAATATTCCCATCTGTGATTAATAATTATTAATCCACTAATATATTGGCAGAAACAATTTTATATAAAATAATTATATAAAACAGAGAAAAGAAAGAGAGAAATACTGGATTTCTTACAATATAAATAAAATAAGACATTCTAATTTGATGGAATCAAGCTGGGATCGCAGACGAAAACCATCCCTGAAAGAAGTTTTGACGCCCCCGTATCAGATTTCATCGTCTGAAGTGGAGGCCATTTTGCGCTTCTTGCCTTCACATCTGACCTCGCTCTCTTTCTTTCTTTTTTCTTCCTTCTCGTTTTAGTCATAGTGCCTTTAAAAGTACTTGTTCATAAGAAGCACTCATTAAAATAATACCCTTTTATTACGTCTTTAAAAACTATTAAGAAAATCCTTATTTTAATTATTAAAAATACATTTAAAATATAGTTATTGCGTAATTAAACGACACTTTTTTTGTATTATTCTGCATGAGAGAAATATTTATAACCCAAGTTCCTGGAGAACGGAATTCTTCTGCAATATTATATATACTATTTATACATGTATATAATCATTTTATATCTCTTTGATAAAATTATAAAAATATTAGTTTTTCATTTTGCTTTTTTAAAAATAATTTATCACGTTTAAAATAAATTTAAATAAGGATATTTGTATATATATATTTTTTAAACGTCATATTTGAAAAGCATAAGCTAAAAGGTTTCCATTATTGTTGACTTTGCTTAGAATTTTTAATGAAACTGTTTCCAAAGTTATTAATTAAACATTATATTTATTGATTTACAAGAGAGAGAACAAAATATAAAAGGGAAACTTATATTAAACAAAGGAACTTTTTCTTCTTTCAGTTAGCGTCTATTTACCTGTGAGCTTAAACACACTCTCTGTGGTAACAATTAATTAATATATATACAACATATATTTTAAACGTCATATTTGAAAAGCATAAGTTGAAACGTTTCCTATCTTTTAAAATGTTTTATTCTAATATATATTTTTTAAAAACACATTTCCAGATATCGTTTGCAATTTTTAATGTAAATTTTCGTGAGAAAATCCTCATAAGGGCAATATAATGGGGAGGTTGGTATTTCAAGAACTATGAATGCCGGCCAGGCAACTTCTATCATCAAGAAAAATAAACTTATCCCTAAAATTAAGATTAAAAAAAAAAGGCATCTTCTGATCGTGAAACAAAGAGTTGCTGATGGCTTGCCCCATCTATCGGAATAAATATCAACTAATCAATGATTTTTTTAAATTATTCCCGAATTGGCTCAATACCATTTCTTGATTTATTAAGAAAATTTTCAGTTGCACGATCAAGAAATGCTTTTGTTATGTACTCTTCTACCTAATATTCAATAATCTTAGGTAGTGTAGTTTCTATTAAAAGATATTGTATGCTACTGTTATATATTTGTATAATATTATTACAGAATTATCATAAGAACTAAAAACATGAATATCTCGCTCTATATATTGATTACATCACACAACAGCAACCAAGTCCTTGGTCAAAACCATATATACATATTATATATATTACAGCTTTTTTTCTCCCCTCTTAATATATCCACCTGTTCTCAGCACAATTTCACATTTGTATTATTTTTCACATTATCCTAGGAAGCCAAATATATTCAGCACAAGGTAATAAGACCAAATCCAAATAAATAGTGTGTGAGGTTTCAGTAACAGTGTTGTTACCATCTTCAGACAAAAGTACTAAATTTTAGTTATAAATAAGTTTTAGTTTAAAACAAGCTGTTAATTTTTTTTTCTCATTTAGTACTTTTGTCTGAAGATGGTAACAACGCTACTACCGAAACGTCACACACTATTTGGATTTGGTCTTATTACCTTGTGCTTATAATCTACTAGCCGAATGACGCGGGCAACGCCCGTGTTTTACCCGATTGCATGTTTTGATTCAAATACTATTTGTTACAATTATAAATTGGCGCCTTAAATAAATGCATATATTAGTTAATAACTATAGCCTATGTGCTTTATCTGTCTATGTACTGTTGGCTTCCGTAGGCGTCTCTTACAGGGAAAAAGAAAGAGAGGATTCCATTTGGTTATTAACTAATATATGCATTTATTTAAGGAGCGACCCGCTCCAAAACAATAATTACATAAACGAAAAGGCGAGTTGGGGGGGGGGGGGGGGCAAATGTGGCGTGACCGTAGCCAACCAATAGGAGGGCGCCATTCAAAAAAAAAAGCAAACGGTGACAGAGATGAAAACTGATGACTGATTGATTAGGAGATGAGGAATGACGCTCGTAACTGTATGTTATATAATCCAAATTGTGCCTTACCAGATATATTCACTTTAAAACACACACACACGCTATGTGTTAGAAATACTTACCTGGAATAAATATAATTGTTAATGATGAGAAAGCAGTAAACAGCTTTCGATATGGAGACCTTCAGCAAGTAGAGATATCAGAGTGGCCTTGTTACTTTCTCCCTTGTTTATACAAGGCATTATAAATAAACTCTACAGCTGCGTCTCTGGACCGTTTCATTCCAACGTCTTTTTCTATGGTTTTCCTCACTTCACTTGTCATACTTTACTTTACCAATCAAAAAATCACATTTCCTATCAGACTTTATTTATCTTACAAAACTTTACTTGTTTTATCAGAATTTACCTTTTTCAATCCTCTAATTGTACACGTTTTATAAAAAATAAATTATTATTTGTGAGTAACAGTGTTGTATATATATTAATTAATTGTGTTATCACAGAGTGTGTAAGCTCACAGGAAAATAGGCGCTAACCAAAAGAAAAAAAAAGTTCCTTTGTTTCAATATTAGTTTCCCTTTTATATTTTGTTCTCTCTCTTGTAAATCAATAAATATAATGTTTAATTAATAATTCTTGGAATCAGTTTCATTAAAAATTCTAAGCAAAGTCAACAAACAGTGACCAAGAAATTATTCTAAAAAGAAAGAATAAATAATATTAAGATAAAGGGTTTCTTTTAATTTTGATTTTCGCAAAATTTCTGCTCTTCAACGGGCAAATACTTCTATATACAATATCAAGATGAACTTTGTACAGAAATATATTAGTATATTTATAATATGATACACCAGCGCGCCATCTGTTATCAAAATTCGAAACTATTTTAAACGCGCAAGATTCTTTTTGAAATTAAACAATGTCTACTCCCCTTACTGCAATGGAAAAATTAAAGGGAGTGCCTGGTTCATCAGTGGTGAACCCTCCCAGCGGGTTCGCCAGTTTAATCTACCATACCGCTGTTATATTGCATTTTTGGAACTTCCTTTTATAGTGATACTGATGCTAGACTCTTGGAATGGGTATTTTAGATGAACTATGGACATAAGCTTTGAGTAAGGGCAGTAGAAATTGTTTTAATTTCAAAAAGAATCTTGAGCGTTTAAAATAGTTTCGAATTTTGAAATTGTACATAGAAGTATATGCCCGTTGAAGAGCAGAAATTTTGCTTTAAAACTTGCGAAAATCAAAATTAAAAGAAACCCTTTACCTTATAATTGTTTATTCTTTCTTTTTTCAAATTATTATGTGTTTGATTTTTCCACATATACGTTTTCACAATATCTGAATAAACCTTTAACACAAGATGTCTTTTTTTTTTTTTTGCTTATCCCTAGTACACGTGGTACAGGCCAAAATAATCATGGTGTGTAGAAGTAGGCGACTGCTTTTACTGTAAGTACACCACATGTCTACACATGTGAAAAGAAGTTCGACTTTGCACTTACAAATGAGACCCAGATATAAGTCTGAAAACTGACACTTTCTGAGTTTCGACATCATGTTATGCAAATTAGTCACATAAGAGGGCTTATTAGCATATTTTAAGGGTTTAAAAATAGGGAAACTTATTTTTTAGGGCAAAGAGTTTCTTTAAGGTATTGCAAGTTTTCGAGCAAATTTTCCTCTTCAACGGGTAAATCCGAAAACAAAAAAAAAGGGGGGGGGGGTGGTCTCCTTCAAATACGCAGACGACTGGCGACATCAAAGACTTTTCACTTCCTTAAGGTTTGTCCATGAGTGTCCATGAAATCCCTCAATGAATGGACCAAGGTAACATTATACATTCAGACCTTATCTATGGATCAAACGCCTTGGAAAGAGGAGTGTAATTAGGTATATGTGTGTCACAGCCTTTGGATTGATTTACTTCAAATACAGAGAACATTGCTGTGATAGAGATGTATGGAGACATCTGAGGCTCTTCATTGGACACGAAAACAACACAAAATTGACATGGACCCAGAACAGCAGTTTTACACACCCAAGATAGAGAACATTGCTGTGATAGAGATGTACGGAGACATCTGAAAATCTTCATTGGACATGACAACAACAGAAAATGGACATGGACCCAGAACAGCAGCTTTACACATCCAAGATAGAGAACATTGCTGTGATAGAGATGTACGGAGACATCTGAGAATCTTCATTGGACACAACAACAACAGAAAATGGACATGGACCCAGAGCAGCAGCTTTACACATCCAAAATAGAGAACATTGCTGTGATAGAGATGTATGGAGACATCTGAGGCTCTTCATTGGACACAACAACAACAGAAAATGGACATGGACCCAGAGCAGCAGCTTTACACATCCAAGATAGAGAACATTGCTGTGATAGAGATGTATGGAGACATCTGAGGCTCTTCATTGGACACAACAACAACAGAAAATGGACATGGACCCAGAGCAGCAGCTTTACACATCCAAGATAGAGAACATTGCTGTGATAGGGATGTATGGAGACATCTGAGGCTCTTCATTGGACACAACAACAACAGAAAATGGACATGGACCCAGAACAGCAGCTTTACACACCCAAGATAGAGAACATGCTGTGATAGAGATGTATGGAGACATCTGAGGCTCTTCATTGGACATTACAACAACAACAACAGTAGATTCATTTTCCATTGTTTTACCAGTCTTTTGTTCCCCTATCTCTATCTGTGAGGTTTAATACATCGTGATTTGAAAGTCACAGGTTTTCCATGGTTCCCTACAGAACATGGAGGATCTTAGAAGTACTGTAAGTGCCTGAGAACGTCTCTGTGGACACGGGGCAGGAACCTAATGTGAACGGAAGTGACGTGACACATGGCAGTAGGGTTGCCGACCTTTCAATTGGTGCTCGCTCATAATTACCTCTTAACAACTTTAGTTTTTGACTCCAGGAACTCTCTGAACTACTGACACGTCACCCTTTCTACATATTGGCATATATTACATAGCGCACGTATATGCAAAAACATACAGAAACTACATGCATAAAAATGAAACATTTTCCACGCTAATGTTTTTGGACGAGGGGTCTAAGTCTTTGGTTTTCGACTGCTACGACATAGGATCAAATCCCGTATTGGCCACTTTTTTTTCTGAATGGTAAAATGTTCCAATGGCCTCCAATTATTGCAAGTGTAAATAAGCAAACGGGGCTCTGACACACTTGCAAGTGCAAAAGTCGAATTGCTTTTCCCATGTGTAGACATGTGGTGCACTTACTGTAACGGCAGCTGGCATGCCTATATAGTAAATTATCAGTGAGCACATATTTATCACTGATGATACTCTGTGCAGTTGCCTTTTGACTGATTGTAATATATACCACATGTAAACTTATGTCTGATATAATTGATATTATGTCTGATGTTAGCGAAAAAGAAATAAAGACTTTCTTTTAACTTCCAAATATTTCTTGCTGATTAACGTCAACCAACAAATACGAGGACGTTACACTTACAGTAAAAGAAGTCGCTAATTTCTAACCGCCATGATTATCATGGCCTGTATCACGTGTACTAGGGATAATAAAATGATAAATATATACACAGAGAATATAATAACGACACAATACATCTATTTCTAGAATCGCTTGAATGAAGAGGAAAATATTGGGAGGACCTGGCTCATCAGTGATGAACCCTCTCAGTAGTTTGTTCAGTTCAACCAATCAAACCGCTACAATTATTGAAATACTTATTCTGCGTACTCATGTGGACAAAACTTACGGAATTTGTACCTTTTAGCATGTATATCGGGATTCAGACAATAACTCTGAAAGATATTACAGTGACCTTTATTGAAGACACACGAGATAACCAAGTGTATATACACTCATGGACAAAACTTAAGGAAGTTGTACCTTTTACCATGTATATCGGGATTCAGACAATAACTCTGAAAGATATTACAGTGACCTTTATTGAAGACACACGAGATAACCAAGTGTATATACACTCATGGACAAAACTTAAGGAATTTGTACCTTTTAGCATTATATCGGGATTCAGACAATAACTCTGAAAGATATTACAGTGACCTTTATTGAAGACACACGAGATAACCAAGTGTATATACACTCATGGACAAAACTTAAGGAATTTGTACCTTTTAGCATGTATATCGGGATTCAGACAATAACTCTGAAAGATATTACAGTGACCTTTATTGAAGACACACGAGATAACCAAGTGTATATACACTCATGGACAAAACTTAAGGAATTTGTACCTTTTAGCATGTATATCGGGATTCAGACAATAACTCTGAAAGATATTACAGTGACCTTTATTGAAGACACACGAGATAACCAAGTGTATATACACTCATGGACAAAACTTAAGGAAGTTATACCTTTCAGCATGTATATCGGCATTCAGACAATAACTCTGAAAGATATTACAGTGACCTTTATTGAAGACACACAAGAAATAACCAAGTGTATATACATTCATGGACAAAACTTAAGGAAGTTGTACCTTTCAGCATGTATATCGGCATTCAGACAATAACTCTGAAAGATATTACAGTGACCTTTACTGAAGACACATGAGATAACCAAGTGTATATACACTCATGGACAAAACTTAAGGAAGTTGTACCTTTCAGCATGTATATCGGCATTCAGACAATAACTCTGAAAGATATTACAGTGACCTTTACTGAAGACACATGAGATAACCAAGTGTATATACACTCATGGACAAAACTAAAGGAAGTTGTACCTTTTAGCATGTATATCGGGATTCAGACAATAACTCTGAAAGATATTACAGTCACCTTTATTGAAGACACACGAGATAACCAAGTGTATATACACTCATGGACAAAACTAAAGGAAGTTGTACCTTTTAGCATGTATATCGGGATTCAGACAATAACTCTGAAAGATATTACAGTCACCTTTATTGAAGACACACGAGATAACCAAGTGTATATACACTCATGGACAAAACTAAAGGAAGTTGTACCTTTCAGCATGTATATCGGGATTCAGACAATAACTCTGAAAGATATTACAGTGACCTTTATTGAAGACACACGAGATAACCAAGTGTATATACACTCATGGACAAAACTAAAGGAAGTTGTACCTTTTAGCATGTATATCGGGATTCAGACAATAACTCTGAAAGATATTACAGTCACCTTTATTGAAGACACACGAGATAACCAAGTGTATATACACTCATGGACAAAACTAAAGGAAGTTGTACCTTTTAGCATGTATATCGGGATTCAGACAATAACTCTGAAAGATATTACAGTCACCTTTATTGAAGACACACGAGATAACCAAGTGTATATACACTCATGGACAAAACTAAAGGAAGTTGTACCTTTTAGCATGTATATCGGGATTCAGACAATAACTCTGAAAGATATTACAGTCACCTTTATTGAAGACACACGAGATAACCAAGGGTATATACACTCATGGACAAAACTTAAGGAAGTTGTACCTTTCAGCATGTATATCGGGATTCAGACAATAACTCTGAAAGATATTACAGTCACCTTTATTGAAGACACACGAGATAACCAAGTGTATATACACTCATGGACAAAACTTAAGGAAGTTGTACCTTTCAGCATGTATATCGGGATTCAGACAATAACTCTGAAAGATATTACAGTGACCTTTATTGAAGACACACGAGATAACCAAGTGTATGTACACTCATGGACAAAACTTAAGGAATTTGTACCTTTTAGCATGTATATCGGGATTCAGACAATAACTCTGAAAGATATTACAGTGACCTTTATTGAAGACACACGAGATAACCAAGTGTGAACAACCTCTGTCTCCTCCAAAAAAAAAAAAAAAAAAAAAAACAGACGACCGGTGACATCAAAATATGAAAGTTTATAGTTGGCCATATTTTGAAAGTTTAATCAACGAAATGGCGTTATGAAAAACTATGCTTTTGTGACTTCCTTCTCTAATATTTGCATATATGTTGCATATGCATATTGGGTATTATTATGTAAATAAATCTCCTAGAAGTCAAAATTGCGTTCTTATATTATTTATTTATTCAATTTGTGCCTAAATTGACAATATTGCCACGTAGAAAAATGAGGGAAGATAAACATAAGGATGATAATGCAATTTATTTTTGATCAAAACATACCTACTTATTAGGATAAAATAATAATAATAATAATAATAATAAAAGGCATCTTCTGATCGTGCAACATCAGGAGATACCTTTTTTTTTCTTAATTTATTCACCTGATCCAAGTACAAATTCACTTTTCTACTACAGTATTTTTCAAATAAAATAATAGGTTTTTTAAGATTACTTAATAAAAAAATATTACTTATTATAAATTATAAATAAAATAATAGATAGGCGCGTAATAAGAGAAATATGTTAAGAAAATATAAAAAAAAAAAATTATCTGATGATTAAATAATAAATATATTTTCTGGGTAATTGGCCTTCTGCGCTCCAGGAACTTGGATTATATCTTTCCTCTCGAAATATTCTGTTTTATAATTATAAAAAAATCATTAAAATATAATAATAACAATAAATTTGTTGCAAGTTTTATGTCGGTGTGAAGAAACAAGCGATAAATTAGATTAACAATTAGCGCTATTTATTTAATAAAAACATAAGATAATTATTTATCTATTTTATCGCGCTTGCTTTATTGCCCCGCATCAAATTGTTATTATTAAAATGACTTATTAAATATAACATGAGGGATGAATTCGTATTCTTTTAATCATTCATATTATTTTCGTTTAAAAAAAACACATGCGGGATAATTTTCAAATGTCGTTCTACAATCATAAGCCGCATTATATTGTATTAGAATATTATTTATTATTAATAGCAAGGATACAGAACAAACTTATTAAAAATACGAAGCAAAGAACAATAATTATTATATACAATAGATCTTTTTCAAACACGAGCTCATCTAAAGCCATTGTGTTACTCTGGGTAATATTCCAACACATATTTTAGTCTAATTTGAGTGACATCCTTAGTTTTCTAGACGGTCTACAGGTCGAAATATTTTTTCTGCAAATCTGTGGTTTGAATTATAAAAGCGTCTTAGCATAACCTATATTTACTGGCAAGTGTGAATTGAGTTTTGTAATTGTGAAATTGTAAAGTAGAACTATTATCTATATAGACGTATCATCACATATAATAAAGCGTCTGTTCGTTGAAGCCGAATAGGATTGGTCCATTCTGTGTGACGTGTTCAAACCTGATTGGCTTGGCCGCCCCCCCTCACTTAAGTGACGTGGACGGCTGAGATGGTACTGACCACAGGATGAGATGGGACTGAGCACGGGATGAGATGGGACTGAGCACGGGATGAGATGGGAATGATCACGAGATGAGATGGGACTGAACACGGGATGAGATGGGACTGAGCACGGGATGAGATGGGACTGACAGCGGGATGAGATGGGACTGACCATGGGATAAGATGGGACTGAGCACGGGATGAGATGGGACTTAGCACGGGATGGGATGGGACTGAGCACGGGATGAGATTGGACTGAGCACGGGATGAGATGAAACTGACCACGGGATGAGATGGGACTGAGCACGGGATGAGATGAAACTGACCACGGGATGAGATGGGACTGAGCACGGGATGAGATGGGAATGATCACGGGGTGAGATGGGAATGATCACGGGATGAGATGGGACTGAACACGGGATGAGATGGGACTGAGCACGGGATGAGATGGGACTGAGCACGGGATGAGATGGGACTGAGCACGGGATGAGATGGGACTGACCACGGGATGAGATGGGACTGAGCAAGGGATGAGATGGGACTGAGCACGGGATGAGATGGGACTGAGCACGGGATGAGATGGGACTGAGCACGGGATGAGATGGGGCTGAGCACGGGATGGGATGGGACTGAGCACGGGATGAAATGGGACTGACCACGGGATGAGATGGTACTGACCACGGGATGAGATGGGACTGACCACGGGTTGAGATGGGACTGAGCACGGGATGAGATGGGAATGATCACGGGATGAGATGGGAATGATCACGGGATGAGATGGGACTGAACACGGGATGAGATGGGACTGAGCACGGGATGAGATGGGACTGAGCACGGGATGAGATGGGACTGAGCACGGGATGAGATGGGACTGAGCACGGGATGAGATGGGACTGACAGCGGGATGAGATGGGACTGAGCACGGGATGAGATGGGGCTGAGCACGGGATGGGATGGGACTGAGCACGGGATGAGATGGGACTGAACACGGGATGAGATGGGACTGAGCGCGGGATGAGATGGGACTGACAGCGGGATGAGATGGGACTGACCACGGGATGAGATGGGACTGAGCACGGGATGAGATGGGACTGAGCACGGGATGAGATGGGACTGAGCACGGGATGGGATGGGACTGAGCACGGGATGAGATGGGACTGAGCACGGGATGAGATGGGAATGATCACGGGATGAGATGGGACTGACCACGGGATGAGATGGGACTGAGCACGGGATGAGATGGGACTGAGCACGGGATGAGATGGGACTGACAGCGGGATGAGATGGGACTGACCACGGGATGAGATGGGACTGACAGCGGGATGAGATGAAACTGACCACGGGATGAGATGAAACTGACCACGGGATGAGATGGGACTGAGCACGGGATGAGATGGGAATGATCACGGGATGAGATGGGACTGAACACGGGATGAGATGGGACTGGGCACGGGATGAGATGGGACTGAGCACGGGATGAGATGGGACTGACAGCGGGATGAGATGGGACTGACCACGGGATGAGATGGGACTGAGCACGGGATGAGATGGGACTGAGCACGGGATGAGATGGGACTGACCACGGGATGAGATGGGACTGACAGCGGGATGAGATGGGACTGACCACGGGATGAGATGGGACTGACAGCGGGATGAGATGAAACTGACCACGGGATGAGATGAAACTGACCACGGGATGAGATGGGACTGAGCACGGGATGAGATGAAACTGACCACGGGATGAGATGGGACTGAGCACGGGATGAGATGGGAATGATCACGGGATGAGATGGGAATGATCACGGGATGAGATGGGACTGAACACGGGATGAGATGGGACTGAGCACGGGATGAGATGAAACTGACCACGGGATGAGATGGGACTGAGCACGGGATGAGATGGGAATGATCACGGGATGAGATGGGAATGATCACGGGATGAGATGGGACTGAACACGGGATGAGATGGGACTGGGCACGGGATGAGATGGGACTGAGCACGGGATGAGATGGGACTGACAGCGGGATGAGATGGGACTGACCACGGGATGAGATGGGACTGAGCAAGGGATGAGATGGGACTGACCACGGGATGAGATGGGACTGAGCACGGGATGAGATGGGGCTGAGCACGCGATGGGATGGGACTGAGCACGGGATGAGATGGGACTGAGCACGGGATAATAAAGCGTCTGTTCGTTGAAGCCGAATAGGATTGGTCCATTCTGTGTGACGTGGCGTGTGACGTGTGACGTGACGTCGGCAATTTATTCGGTGAATATTTGAGGAATAATATTTTTTAAATAATTTATTTTTTAACTTAGCTTGATTATTTTATTTTTATAAACAATGTCTCCTAAAAGAGCCCTTTCTATTGTTGAGGCCATCGAAGCAAAGCAACGTCGTATTAAACAGCAGCGACAAAGACGTTTAAATTCACCCGTAAGAGAACGGCATAATGAACAACAACGGCAATACCGAATGAATATGAGCGAAAATCAAAGAGCGCTTCAAAGGGAAAACAGTAGGCTGAGGATGCAAAGAATTCGACAGGGAGATAATCTACCTTTGCCAACAGGGACATGTTTCGAGGAAGATCAAATTCCCCTGCACCTTTGTGGCCAACTTGATCAAGTTTGCCCAAAATGTAGAGCAAAGTATTTCGAATTGGAACAAACGACATACAGTAAAACTTTTCATAAATGCTGTTCCAAAGGAAAAGTCGAACTTGAACCGATTCAAACCTCTGAACTACTTGAAAGTTTAATGACTGGAAAGCATCAACTTTCAAAGAACTTCATGGAAAACATCCGTTCCGTCAACAGTGCCCTAGCATTCGCTTCAATGGGAGCAAACCTTGCACCTCCTCCTGGATATGGGTCCTATTGTTTCCGAATCAACGGACAGATTTATCACCGCTCAGGTGCCTTGCATCCTGAAAATGATGATCATCTATTTACCTGAACCAGTTTTTAGCCATGGTCAGTTATATGTTGCTTTTTCTAGGGTGAAAAGCTCTAAGTGTGTTAAAATAAAAATAATCCACGGAAGCAAGCAAGGAAGGCTTCTTGAAAATAGTTCAGCTTGCTTCACCAAAAATGTTGTTTACAAAGAAATTTATTCATTGTAAGTTCACCTCTTTTAAAGTAAAAATGTTAATTAAAAAAATATCAATATAATGACCCGAAAGGTAAAATGTTGCAACGCTCGGAAGGGGATCGATCCCTGACGGACCATGAACGTTATTTTACCTCGAACGCTTCCGATTACATATTATTAAGTATCAAAAAGGAATGTGAGAAATAAAATTAGGAATCCACCTGCTCTAGCCGATTCCGTCCTTGGACGGGCTTTTCTACTAGTACTTATATAATAGAGCACACAATAAATCGAATTTTATATTTAAAGATATATATAAAATTTAAATCATAAATCTTTTTATGCTCCAATTTACGATATTTTTTATAAATGGTATATATATTATGTAATTGATTTGAAAATAAATCTATACCCTACCATGTTTTCATGGACTTCCATGTATACTCTTTGGAATACATATAGACAAAAAAACACATGCATGTGTTAAAATCTCTCAAAAGAATTCATGCCTATATATTTATTGAAGATTTTTCCAGAGTCTCATTAATATCATATCGTTTTCATTTTATTATTATTTTTTTTTTTTACACATATGAAATCGTTGTGCATTAAATACTCTCAAAATCAATACATTCTATTGTAGTTTTCCTCGTCTTTCTTAATACAAAGAAAATATTCTAAATTTTACTTGATTTCTATTACTTGTACATTTTTAAAAATTAGGTTGGCTAGGCGCGAACATTTAAAATATATTTAGAAATATCAAATAATACGCACCTAGATTTATAGTTATTATTAATATACAATAATATTAGTAAAAAAATTAACTATCTGTCTGTGTTTTTAACTTTTTAATTTTAATAGAGAAATTCTTTTAAAATACCATACTTTTTTTTTTTTTTTGCGCCGACACAAAGAATTCACAAATTATATATTTTAAATATACGATAATTTAAAAGGTATTTTTAATATATTTGAGAAAGAGATGGAGAGAAGAATAAAATATACAATTTAATATTTTATGGATATATATATACGTAAAAAAATAAGTATTTTAAAAGTTAGTTTTGCACCTCTTACCTTCTCCAGAAGACAGGCGTCTGAAGCGCGAGTAAGCAGACGAATTACTGCAAGGGTTCGAGCACGCATGCGCGCAAAGTGAAATTTGATCCCTTACGTCCTTTGACCTCAGAAAGAGGGAGAAGTGATGGAGAGGATCTTAAGACGCTTAACTTATTTACTTCCTTATTCTTTATCTAGGCCTATTTCTTTTTTTTTTTTTTTAGCTTATTCATAACAGTACATTGCTTTTTGATGAGCTTAAAGAAAGTCTTTCTAGGAAGTCCATAACACAAACTTCTTTAAACTCAGGCTCCGAAATGTAAAAAAAAAGCTTCCTTTTCTTCTAAAAAGAGCTTTATATAGCTCTGCTTTTTAAAAGCCATTTATTAAAGATAATTAATTTTGTTAAAAATTAATTAATCATTTTTGTGTGTAAGTGTTTTATTATTATCATTATTATTATTTAAGTTGGGGATAATGAGAGAGAGACAATAAAAATGATTTGAAATTTTGGTAATTGCGGGATATATGATACCATGTTGACATAATATTAAGTAAACGATTTACCGCAAGTTTTTATTTTATTTTATTATTAATATATTTTTTAATTTATATATATTTATTTAGATGGAAATTTTGCCAGGAGGAAATTGATCTAAAGATACAAGGATCGCCTCTCCCGTCAAAATAGACGTCTAAAACCAGACGCCATCTATTGACCATCGCCGCAACTAGCGGCCTCGGGTCGGTGACAAAGCCACATCACCAGCTTTGGCAAACTGAAAAGCGTCCATTTAGAGACCATGGTTTCGGGCTAATGGCCCTCGTCAGTCTAGGGCGGACTTCATTCCATGAGATACACACGGGATCTAATGGAATCTTGACAATCTGCCAAAGAGGTGTTTAGCTGGCAAAGTGGCTGGGCCATATCTATGGCTAAAATATTGACGGAAATTTTTCCGGGAGGAAATTGATCTAAAGAGACAAGGGTCGCCGTACATCAATCGTCGTACATCTATAAGTACTTCCTCGATGTGGAACTGAGGAGTGAAGACCTTGTCTGGAGGAGAACTCTCTCAAGGTGGGGAAACCTTCCTTGCTGAAGAAATTTGTACACAACTATATATATATATTTCCCTACACTTTATCTACCCTTTATTTACTATTTAATAGAATAAGCGATAGGTGTTGGAAGCTATAACCTCTGTCAATCTGAACAGTTTTAATAGAAAAATAGACATACCAGATATTTATAAAGTATTCCTGTCCTGATGTGTTTATTCTGTCTTCCCTTCACAGTGATATTCCAGTCTTCCCTAATGTGTCAGATTTAGAATTTACCTCATTGTCCTTTTTCCCTATATTTGCATACCTTAATTGTAATCATAGTCATATTTGCATATCTTAATTGTAATTATAGTTGTATTGTGTTTCTCCGTCTATAAGAAAAAATGTAAATATGCTAAAATATTGCTTACCATAGTATAAATAGGCTTGGATCTCTTTGAATCTCTTAGCCTTTTAGCCAGTAGAAGGGCGTGTGGCCCGAAAGCTCGCTCGCGTTTATTAAAAACGAAACTCATTTTCCTTCATGCTTTACTTTATTTGATTATCTAAACAGGAAGAGTTCTATCGCTTATTTACTATTTTATTATATATTTTTCACCTTTGTAACAATTGATTAGAAGAATAAATAAAATTGTTTATATTGTCAATTGTCAATCAACACAGAACTATATGCTTATGTCCATAGGTGCCCTAAACATCCCTAAACTGTCTCCCATAGTAAATGCAGAGTATATTTAAGAAAACCAATCTAATATAATAGTAGAGTGGTCTGGAGATTTATTTGGCGAAACTGCTGAGAGTGTTAACTACTGATGAGCCAAGCCCCTCTCTCATCTAATTAGTTTTATCCATTGTAGTAGGGTCTGTAGAAGTATAATTATGATGGTGGTGTTGTCTTGTCCATTGACTCCATGGAAAGGGAGGTGCTATTGCCCCGTTAGTCAGCCACATTTCAGAGTTTCCTGTTCACAGTTACCATACCGGCTCACGACACCGTACTACAGGGCAGTCCCCTAATTGTGCTGCTTCTCCCCACGTAGAGGAGGATTTCTGGGCGGGGTAATATGATGATAATGTATATCATAAGAAACATATATTGCCAAAAATAATATTTACATATTTTATTTGAATCGGCTGTTTTAAATTGATAAAATGAAGCCATTTCTTTTATTAGCTAGGTATTTGGCATTCTGTGGTTCCAGGAACAGCCTGAAACGTATATACTCTCATGGACAAAACTTAAGGAAGTTGTACCTTTCAGCATGTATATCGGGATTCAGACAATAAGCGGAACACTGTGGGTTCGATTCCCATCCCTGGACACTTTTATTTTTACGTTTATCATTACTCTTCACAATTCATCCTTTCATACCTAATCTCTAAGGTTAGAAATAGTCGTTATTTCTCCTTAAAAAAAATAAATTTCGATTTTTCATTTAAAAGAAACACATGCGGGATATTTTCCAATGTCGTTTTACAATCATAAGCCGCATTATATTATATTAAATACACTCATGGACAACACTTAAGGAAGTTTTACCTTTTATCATGTATATCGGGATTCAGACAATAACTCTGAAAGATATTACATTGAGCTTTATTGAAGACACACGAGATAACCAAGTGTATATACACTCATGGACTTAAGGAAGTTGTACCTCTTACCATATATATCAGGATTCAGACAATAACTCTGAAAGATATTACATTGAGCTTTATTTTGAAGACACACTAGATAACCAAGTGTAAACAAACTTGCCTCTGTCTCCTTAAAAAAAAAAAAAACAGACGACCGGCGACATCAAAAACTTTTCACTTTCTTAAGTTTTGTCTATGAGTGTATATGTAGTTGACTTTTATTTATTAACTAGCGGACGTACCCGGCTTCGCCCGAGGTTTGACCCGAGTAAATGTTTGTCTAACGAACATTTGTTAAAACAATTCTCTATAAACTTATAAAAAGAAAAGATATATTTTGATAATTTGAAACTCGTAAATTTTAATCTCTCGATAAAGTGAACATTTTTTCCCGGTCCCTGTGTGCCGTGTCATCCTGAATTTTGTCTTTCATAATTTTCTACATTACAAAACCATCGTTTTATCTAGTGAACATATTTTCCCGGTGCCTTGAAAAATACTCGATAAGTTGAATAAAATCATGGTCGTGAATCTCTCGATAAAGTGATTATTTTTTCCCGGTCCCTGTGTGCCGTGTCATCCTGAATTTTGTCTTTCCTAATTTTCTACATTACAAAATCATCGTTTTATCTACATATTTTCCCGGTCCCTTGAAAAATACTCGATAAGTTGAATAAAATCATGGTCGTTTATGGAAGATGGACGTAGTTCCCAGAGGTCACCCGCTCCCCGCGCGCCAGGTGGGGGGCAGACCTAAGCCTATCTGCTTGCGAGTTAAAGCTACAAATCTGCAAATAACTCTAAGGATATTTAAGATATTCAAGATATTATTTTTCCTAAACCTTTCCGGGGATTCACCTAATAATATCCCAAAATTTCACGGCGATTGGATGTATGGTTTTTGAATCCATAGAGGACACACACACACACACACAGACAGACAGACAGACAGACAGACATTCAATTTTATATATATAGATAAGGAAAAATTATTTAATCAATATTCGCAATAATTAAAAAAAAAAAAATCGACGATAAGTTTTCATTAATTCCGATAGATGGCGCAAGCCATCAGCAACTTTCAGTTAAACGAACATAAAACGCCCTTTTTCTTAATTTATCAACTTGACTTTAACAACAATTCTCCAGCGTTCGCCATTCGTTTTATGAGAATTCTTTACGCCTTAATCCACATCTGATTCCAATAAAATTTTACTTTAATATTATATTTTAAAATAATTATATATAATTTTATTAGTTATTATATTTTCTCAAAGATAAATTCGAAACACATTCATTAATAAAATTAATTTCAAATATTAAGAGGTAAAAAAAAAAAAAAGTGCCGTGACCAGGATTCGAACCTGGGTTATTGCGGCCACAACGCAATGTCCTAACCACTAGACGATCACGGCAGATGTCAAGTGGGTCTTATAGAACCTTATCAATTGTAAATAAAATTATATTAAGC
>CP092874.1:14831846-14871843 GCA_030710605.1 Cordylochernes scorpioides
GATCTGTTTTGTTTAAAGATAACTAGACGGGTGACCCAGGCTTCGCCCCGGGATTGACCCGTGTGCATATCTATCCGAGTGATATATATTTAGATAAGATTTTTTTAAATAATTGTTTGTTATTAGCATTAATAATTTGCTTGCATCAGCATAATTTAATCTAATCTTTGATAGAGGGCGCTGTTCGTGAGCTAAGTAGAATAATTTGAATAAATAGTTTTAATAATTGATTTATATATTTTTTAAAATACCCTATCGTCTTCCCCGTATTTTTTTTTTTTTACCTATGTATAGAAATTTTGGTTTGAATTAGTGAACTACTGCGAATTTGTATACCGGACATACAAACAAACAAACATACAAATATTCATTTATATATATTCTATATACAGTTACGAGCGTCATTCTTCATCTCTGTCACCGTTTGCTTTTTTTTTTTTTTTTGGAATGGCGCCCTCCTATTGGTTGGCTACGATCACGCCACCTTTCCCCACAAAATCCCCTCAAATTTCCGTTTTTTTTAATATGTAAATTTGTAAATGTGACGAACAATCACTGTAAATATGATAATCTAAGTTATTCTTTTATAGAGAGCGACACCTTATTATATGTTTTTTTCTATGAATTCGTTATAGAACTTTATTTAATAGCTATACATGTTTGTATCTTTCGTTTAAAAATGAAATAAATATTTCTTTTTTTATTTTTAGATTGTTTCTCGGGAGACAAATTTATAGGTAAATAGATAGCAATAAATAACACTTTAAAATTGTTTTTTTTCTTCTTTTTTACTATAATATAAATTATTAATATTTAATCGCTCGCTTAATATAATTTTATTTACAATTGATAAGCTTCAATAAGACCCACTTGACATCTGCCGTGATCGTCTAGTGGTTAGGACATTGCGTTGTGGCCGCAATAACCCAGGTTCGAATCCTGGTCACGGCACTTTTTTTTTTTTTTTACCTCTCAATATTTTGAAATTAATTTTGTTAGAGTAAATGTGTTTCGTTTTTATCTCTGAGAAAATATAATAACTAATAAAATTATATATAATTGTTTAAAATATATAATATTAAAGTAAATTTGTATTGTAATCAGATGTGGATTAAGGCGTAAAGAATTCTCATAAAACGAATGGCGCACGCTGGAGAATTGTTGTTAAAGTCAAGTTGATAAATAAAGAAAAAGGGCGTTTTCTGTTCGTTTAACTGAAAGTTGCTGATGGCTTGCGCCATCAATCGGAATTAATGAAAACTAATCGTCGATTTTTTTAAAATTTATTATTGCGAATTATTGAGTAAATAATTTTTCTTTATTAATAAATAAAAGCCAACTACATATACGAGTACACTCATAGACAAAACTTGAGAAAGTTGTAAGTCTTTGATGTCGCCGGTCGTCTCTTTTTTTTTAAGGAGACGGTGTCAAGTTTGTTTACACTTGGTTATCTCGTGTGTCTTCAATAAAGCTCAATGTAATATCTTTCAGAGTTATTGTCCCGATATATATGGTAAAAGGTACAACTTCCTTTAGTCCATGAGTGTATATACACTTGGTTATCTTGTGTGTCTTCAATAAAGGTCACTGTAATATCTTTCAGAGTTATTGTCCCGATATACATGGTAAAAGGTACAAATTCCTTAAGTTTTGTCCATCAGTGTATATACACTTGGTTATCTCGTGTGTCTTCAATAAAGGTCACTGTGATATCTTTCAGAGTTATTGTCCCGATATACATGGTAAAAGGTACAAATTCCTTAAGTTTTGTCCATCAGTGTATATACACTTGGTTATCTCGTGTGTCTTCAATAAAGGTTACTGTAATATATTTCAGAGTTATTGTCCCGATATACATGGTAAAAGGTACAAATTCCTTAAGTTTTGTCCATGAGTGTATATACACTTGGTTATCTCGTGTGTCTTCAATAAAGGTTACTGTAATATATTTCAGAGTTATTGTCCCGATATACATGCTAAAAGGTACAACTATCTTAAGTGCTGTCCATGAGTGTATACAATATAATGCGGCTTATGATTGTAAAACGACATTGGAAAATATCCCGCAGGTGTTTCTTTTAAATGAAAAATCGAAATTTATTTTTAAGAAGAAATAACGACTATTTCTAACCTTAGAGATGAGGTATGAAAGGATGAATTGTGAAGAGTAATGATAAACAAAAAATAAAAGTGTCCAGGGATGGGAATCGAACCCACAGTGTTCCGCTTATTGTCTGAATTCCGATATACATGCTGAAAGGTACAACTTCCTTAAGTTTTGTCCATGAGTGTATATACGTTTCAGGCTGTTCTTGGAACCCAGAATGCCAACTACCTAGCTAATAAAAAAAAATGGCTTCATTTAATCAATTTAAAGCAGCCGATTCAAATAAAATATGTAAATATTATTTTTGGCAATATATGTTTCTTATTATATACATTATCATCATATTACCCTGCCCAGAAGTCCTCCTCTACGTGGCGGGCGGGAGAAGCAGCACAAGTAAGGGACTGCCCTGTAGTACGGTGTCGTGAGCCGCTACGATAACAGGGAACTCTGAAATGTGGCTGACTAACGGGGCAATGGCATCCCCTTTTCATGGAGTCAATGGACAAGACACCACCACCATCATAATTATACTTCTACAGTCAATGGATAAAACTAATTAGATGAGAGAGGGGCTTGGCTCATCATTAGTTAACACACTCAGCGGTTTCGCCAAATCAATCTCCAGACCGCTCTACTATTATATTGGATTGGTTTTCTTAAATATACTCTGCATTTACAATGGGAGTCAGTTTAGGGATGTTTAAGGAACCTATGGACATAAGCATATAGTTCTGTATTGATAGAAAATTGACAATATAAACATTTTTATTGAATCTTCTAATCAATTGTAGCAAAGGTGGAAAAAATATAATAAAATAGTAAATAAGCGATAGAACTCTTCCTGTTTAGATAATCAAATAAAATAAAGCATGAAGGAAGATGAGTTTCTTTTTTAAGCGAGCGAGCTTTCGTGCCACACGCCCTTCTACTGGCAAAAAAAGCTAAGAGATTCAAAGAGATACAAGCCTATTTATACTATGGTAAGCAATATTTTAGCATATTTACATTTTTTCTTATAGACGGAGAAACAAAATACAACTATGATTACAATTAAGATATGCAAATATAGGGAAAAAAGACAATGAGGTAAATTCTAAATCTGACACATTAGGGAAGACTGGAATATCACTGTGAAGGGAAGACAGAATAAACAGATTAAACACATCAGGACAGGAATACTTTATAAATATCTGGTATGTCTATTTTTCTATTAAAACTGTTCAGATTAACAGAGGTTATAGCTTCCAACACCTATCGCTTATTCTATTAAATAGTAAATAAAGGGTAGATAAAGTGTAGGGAAATATATATATAGTTGTGTACAAATTTCTTCAGCAAGGAAGGTTTCCCCACCTTGAGAGAGTTCTCCTCCAGACAAGGTCTTCACTCCTCAGTTCCACATCGAGGAAGTACTTATAGATGTACGACGATTGATGTACGGCGACCCTTGTCTCTTTAGATCAATTTCCTCCCGTGCAAAATTCCCATCTATATTATAGCCATAGATATGGCCCAGCCACTTTGCCAGCTAAACACCTCTTTGGCAGATTGTCAAGATTCCATTAGATCCCGTGTGTATCTCATGGAATGAAGTCCGCCCTAGACTGACGAGGGCCATTAGCCCGAAACCATGGTCTCTAAATGGACGCTTTTCAGTTTGCCAAAGCTGGTTTTGTGGCTTTGTCACCGACTCGAGGCCGCTAGTTGCGGCGACGGTCAATAGATGGCGTCTGGTTTTAGACGTCTATTTTGACGCGAGAGGAGATCCTTGTATCTTTAGATCAATTTCCTCCAGGCAAAATTTCCATCTAAATAAATATATATAAATTAAAAAATATATTAATAATAATTTAAAAAAAACTTGCGGTAAATCGTTTACTTAATATTATGTCAACATGGTATCATATATCCCGCAATTACCAAAATTTCAAATCATTTTTATTGTCTCTCTCTCATTATCCCCAACTTAAATAATAATAATAATAATAATACTCTTACACACAAATATGAATTGAAAATAGAGCAATCCATAAATAAATCTTTAATTAAAAAGGCATATATTGGATCAAAAAATCGTTTATTTTACCAATATTTCAGTTGGCTGAACGCCAACCTTTATCAAGGTGTTATAACATATTTCAGCGTTCAGCCAAATGAAATATTGGTAAAATAAATGATTTTTTGATCCAATATATGCCTTTTTAATTAAACGAATATGAATAATTAATTTTTAACAATTAATTAGCTTTAATAAATAGCTTTTAAAAAGCAGAGCTATAAAAAGCTCTTTTTAGAAGAAAATGAGGCTTTTTTTTTTAATTTGCGAGCCTGAGTTTAAAGAAGTTTGTGTTATGGACTCCCTAGAAAGACTTTCTTTAAGCTCGTCAAAAAGCAATGTACTGTTATGAATAAGCTAAAAAAAGAAATAGGCCTAGATAAAGAATAAGGAAGTAAATAAGTTAAGCGTCTTAAGATCCTCTCCATCACTTCTCCCTCTTTCTGAGGTCAAAGGACGTAAGGGATCAAATTTCACTTTGCGCGCATGCGTGCTCGAACCCTTGCAGTAATTCGTCTGCTTACTCGCGCTTCAGACGCCTGTCTTCTGGTGAAGGTAAGAGGTGCAAAACTAACTTTTAAAATACTTATTTTTTACATATATATATCCATAAAATATTAAATTGTATATTTTATTCCTCTATCCCCTTCTTTCTCAAATATATTAAATTTTAAATTGTCGTATATTTAAAAAATAATTTAAAATATATAATTTGTGAATTCTTTGTGTCGGCGCAAAAAAAAAAAAAGTATGGTATTTAAAAGAATTTATCTATTAAAATTGAAAGTTAAAACACTGACAGATTTAAATATTTTTAAAATGCTCTATGTATATTAATGATAGTTAAAAATTTTAGGTGCATATTATTTTATATCTCTGAATGTATTTTGAAAAAAAGTAGTTTGCTTTTTTTTTTAATGTTCGCGCCTAACTTAATCTTTAAAAATGTAAAAGTGAGAGAAATCAGACAAAAAGTTAATTTTTAAACCTTCTTAGTTTTATTTTCTTACATTATTTTTAAGGTATTTATATCCTTTATGCTCTCTCATTATTTCAAAATACTATATGATCTTTTATACTATACTATATGAAAATATTATTTCCATAAATCTAATAGCCACATTTGTGTAAAAACAAATATTTTAATTCAAAACTTTTAGAATAGTTTATTTGCATTAACAATAAAAATAAAAAATAAAAAAAGACGAGGAAAACCATTATGGAATTTATTGATTTCAAAGATATTTTTCAATTATTTCATATAGGAAAAAAAAAACCGATATGATATTAATGAGACTCTGAAACAATCTTCAATGAATATATAATTATGACTTTTTAAAGACATTTTAACACATGTATATTTGAGTTTTTTTTTGCCTATATACATATCGCAAATAGTATACATGGTGGCAGGCTATCTGAACATGGTAGGGTGTGAATGTTTTGCAAATAAAATATATCATATATCAACCCATTATAAAAAAAAAGCGTAAATTGGAACATCAAAAATATTTATGATCCAATTTTAGTATTTTTATTAAAAAAATTTAAATAGAAATCTGGGATTTATTGTGTGTTTTATTATAAAAATATACGGAGTTCTACTTTTCAATTTCACAATTACAAAACAATTCGCTCTTCTCGGTAATTATAAGTTGTTCTAAGACGCTTTACAATTCAAACCACAAAAAAATTCATAAAAAAAAAAAAACTATTTTGACCCGTATAACGTCTAGAAAACTAAGGATGTAACTCAAATTATATTAAAACAAACAACAACAACAACAACAAAAAGCCTTTATTTAGGGTCACTGACCCTATACAGGATCCACCAGAGGTATGCATAAGAACAAAGCAGTGAGACAAAGGAAATAACGATATAGACAGAAGAAAAAGAAAAAACAAGAAAGAGAAAGAGGGAAGCAAGAAAAACAACACAAAAAGAGTAGCAGTAAGAAAGTGAGGAGTGAGTGTCACTTGGCCTTCTTCTGAGATATGGACTTGTGGAAACCATAAAAACGCCGTAGCAATATACTTATTCTGGGTCATATTGTCAATTATTGATGGAAGTGAAGCACAGAGTAAATTATATTAAAACATGATGGGGGGCAATAAAGAAAGCGCGATAAAAAAATAGATAAACAATTATCTTATAATTAAAAAGGCATATATTGGATCAAAATATCATTTATTTTACCAATATTTCAGTTAGCTGAACGCCAACCTTTATCAAGGTGTTATAACATTTTAAAGTTTTTAATATGTTTATGTTATTATTATGTTTTATTAAATAAATGGCGCTAATTATTAATCTAATTTATCGTTTGTTTCTTTACACCGACATAAAACTTGTAACAAATTTGATGGTATTATTATATTTTAATGATTTTTTAAAATTATAAAACAGAATATTTCGAGAGGAAAGATATAATCCAAGTTCCTGGAGCGCAGAACGCCAATTACCTAGAAAATATATATATTGTCAAGTAGCTATTTTTCATAGAAATAGGTATGTTTTGATCAAAAATAAATTGCATTATCATCCTCTTATGTTTGTCTTCTTTCATTTTTCTACATGACAATATTGTCTATTTAGGCACAAATTGAATAAATAAATAAAGAATGCAATTTTGACTTCTAAAAGATTTATTTACATAATAATTCCCAATATGCATATGCAACATATATGCAAATCTTAGAGAAGGAAGTCACAATAACATACCCCTCCATAGTTTTTCATAACGCCATTTCGTTGAGTAAACCTTCAAAAGATGACCAACTACATAAATAGAATAAACAATTCAATAATTTCAGCAGTCTAATTGGTTGAGCTGACAACACTGCTGGGAGGGTTCATTACTGATGAGCCAGGCCCTCCCAATATTTTACTCTTCATTTAAGCGATTCTAGAAATAGATGTATTGTGTCATTATTATATTCTCTGTGTATATATTTATCATTTTATTATCCCTAGTACACGTGATACAGGCCATAAAAATCATGGCGGTTACAAATTAGCGACTTCTTTTACTGTAAGTGTAACGTCCTCGTATTTGTTGGTTGACGTTAATCAGAAAGAAGTATTTGGAAGTTAAAAGAAAGTCTTTATTTTTTTTAGGCTAACATCAGACATAATATCAATTATATCAGACATAAGTTTACATGTGATATATATTACAATAAGTCAAAAGGCAACTCCACAGAGTACCATCAGTGATAAATATGTGCTCACTGATAATTTACTATATAGGCATGCCAGCTGCCGTTACAGTAAGTGCACCACATGTCTACACATGGGAAAAGCAATTCGACTTTTGCACTTGCAAGTGTGCCAGAACCCCGTTTGGTTATTTACACTTGCAAGAATTGGAGGCCATTGGAACATTTTACCATTCAGAAAAAAAAGTGCTCAATGCGGGATTTGATCCTATGTCGTAGCAGTCGAAAACCAAAGACTTAGACTACTCGTCCAAAACCCTTAGCGTGGAAAATGTTTCATTTCTATGCATGTAGTTTCTGTATGTTTTTGCATATACGTGCGCTATGTAATATATGCCAATATGTAGAAAGGGTGACGTGTCAGTAGTTCAGAGAGTTCCTGGAGTCAAAAACTAAAGTTGTTAAGAGGTAATTATGAGCGAGCACCAATTGAAAGGTCGGCAACCCTACTGCCATGTGTCACGTCACTTCCGTTCACATTAGGTTCCTGCCCCGTGTCCACAGAGACGTTCTCAGGCACTTACAGTACTTCTAAGATCCCCCATGTTCTGTAGGAAACCGTGGGAAACCTGCAACTTTCAAATCACGATGTATTAAACCTCACAGTTAAGAGTTGGGGAACAAAAGACGGGTAAAACAATGGAAAATGAATCTACTGTTGTTGTTGTCGTGTCCAATGAAGAGCCTCAGATGTCTCCATACATCTCTTCACAGCAATGTTCTCTATCTTGGGTGTATAAAGCTGCTGTTCTGGGTCCATGTCAAATTTCTGTTGTTGTTGTTGTGTCCAATGAAGATTCTCAGATGTCTCCATACATCTCTACCACAGCAATGTCCGCTATCTTGAGTGTGTAAAGCTGCTGTTCTGGGTCCATGTTCATTTTCTGTTGTTGTTGTGTCCAATGAAGAGCCTCAGATGTCTCCATACATCTCTATCACAGCAATGTTCTCTATCTTGGGTGTGTAAAGCTGCTGTTCTGGATCCATGTCAATTTTGTGTTGTTTTCGTGTCCAATGAAGAGCCTCAGATGTCTCCATACATCTCTATCACAGCAATGTTCTCTGTATTTGAAGTAAATCAATCCAAAGGCTGTGACACACATATACCTAATTACACTCCTCTTTCCAAGGCGTTTGATCCATAGATAAGGTCTGAATGTATAATGTTACCTTGGTCCATTCATTGAGGGATTTCATGGACACTCATGGACAAACCTTAAGGAAGTGAAAAGTCTTTGATGTCGCCAGTCGTCTACGTATTTGAAGGAGACCACCCCCCCCCCCCCCCCTTTTTTTTTTTTTGTTTTCGGATTTACCCGTTGAAGAGGAAAATTTGCTCGAAAACTTGCAATACCTTAAAGAAACTCTTTGCCCTAAAAAATAAGTTTCCCTATTTTTAAACCCTTAAAATATGCTAATAAGCCCTCTTATGTGACTAATTTGCATAACCTGATGTCGAAACTCTAAAAGTGTCAGTTTCCAGACTTATATCTGGGTCATATTTGTAAGTGCAAAGTCGAACTGCTTTTCACATGTGTAGACATGTGGTGCACTTACAGTAAAAGAAGTCGCCTACTTCTACACACCATGATTATTTTGGCCTGTACCATGTGTACTAGGGATAAGCAAAAAAAAAAAAAGACTTATATCTTGTTAAGAAAAAGGCATCTCCTTATCGTGCAACTGAAAGTTGCTGATGGCTTGCGCCATCTATCGGAATAAATATAATCTATTCTCGTTGATTTTTAATTATTCCAGAATTGGCCAAATACCGATTCTTGATTAATCAAGAAAAGCTAACCACGGACGCGTTTCGGGCTGTTGGCCCTCATCAGCGTGGTGCAAGCTGTACCTCAACGACCAAAAAATTGGTCATTCAGGCATCCTGAAAAATCACGAAACGGGTAGTTAAGGCCAGAATTGCGTGAGACCGCGACACAATGTGAAAAAAATAGTACAAATATGATATTGTACAACTTTCAGTTGCACGATAAGGAGATGCCTTTTTCTTAATTTATGCACCTTATCCCAGTACAATATCACATTTGTACTATTTTTTCACATTATATCTTGTGTTAAAGTTTTATTCAGATATTGTACAAACGTATATGTGGAAAAATCAAACACATAATAATTTGAAAAAGAAAGAATAAACAATATTAAGGTAAAGGATTTCTTTTAATTTTGATTTTCGTAAGTTTTCGGGCAAAATTTCTGCTCTTCAACGGGCATATACTTCTATATTCTAATATCAAAATTCGAAACTATTTTAAACGCGCAAGATTCTTTTGAAATTAAACAATTTTTACTGCCCTTACTCAAAGCTTATGTCCATAGTTCATCTAAAATACCCATTCCAAGAGTCTAACAACAGTATCACTATAAAAGGAAGTTCCAAAAATGCAATATAACAGCGGTATGGTAGATTAAACTGGCGAACCCGCTGGGAGGGTTCACCACTGATGAACCAGGCACTCCCTTTAATTTTTCCATTGCAGTAAGGGCAGTAGAAATTGTTTAATTTCAAAAAGAATCTTACGCGTTTAAAATAGTTTCGAATTTTGATAACAGATGGCGCGCTGGTGCATCATATTATAAATATACTAATATATTGTAAAACGACACTTGAAGTTACACCGCATGAGTTTCTTTTCAACGAAAAATCAAAATTTTATTTCAAGGTGAAATATCGACTATTTCTAACCTTTTTGGATGAGGTATGAAAGGATGAATTATGAAAAGTAATGATGAACGGAAAAATAAAAGTGTCCAGGGATGGGAATCGAACCCACAATGTTCCGCTTACCGGGCAGATGTCATGTCCACTAGGCTACCCTGGACGTATTTTTCCGTTCGTAAATGATACATAAAGTAACTTATAATACAATATAATATACTGCGGCCTGTGATTGTAAAACGACTCTTCACCTTGAAATAAAAATTTGATTTTTCGTTGAAAAGTAACTCATGCGGTGTAACTTCAAGTGTCGTTTTACAATCACAGGCCGCAGTGATTATATTGTATTGTATTATAGTGTATACTAATATATTACTGTACAAAGTTCATCTTGATATTGTATATAGAAGTATTTGCCCGTTGAAGAACAGAAATTTGCTCGAAAACTTGTGAAAATCAAAATTAAAAGAAACCCTTTACCTTAATATTGGTTATTCTTTCTTTTTAGAATAATTTCTAGGTAACTGTTTGTTGACTTTGCTTAGAATTTTTAATGAAACTGATTAAAATAATTTTTAATTAAACATTATATTTATTGATTTACAAGAGAGAGAACAAAATATAAAAAGGAAACTAATATTAAACAAAGAAACTTTTTTTCTTTTGGTTAGCGCCTATTTACCTGTGAGCTTACACACACTCTGTGATAACAAATAGTTAATATATATACAACACTATTACTCCCAAATAATAATTTATTTTTTATAAAACGTGTACAATTAGGGGATTGAAAAAAGGTAAATTCTGATAAAACAAGTAAAGTTTTGTAAGATAAATAAAGTCTGATAGGAAATGTGATTTTTTGATTGGACAAGTAAAGTATGACAAGTGAAGTGAGGAAAACCATACAAAAAGACGTTGGGATGAAACGGACCAGAGACGCAGCTGTAGAGTTTATTTATAATGCCTTGTATAAACAAGGGAGAAAGTAACAAGGCCACTCTGATATCTCTACTTGCTGAAGGTCTCCGTATCGAAAGCTGTTTACTGCTTTCTCATCATTAACAATTATATTTATTCCAGGTAAGTATTTCTAACACTAGCGTGTGTGTATATTAAAGTGAATATATCTGGTAAGGCACAATTTGGATTATATAACATACAGTTACGAGCGTCATTCCTCATCTCCTAATCAATCAGTCATCAGTTTTCATCTCTGTCACCGTTTGCTTTTTTTTTTGAATGGCGCCCTCCTATTGGTTGGCTACGGTCACTCCACATTTGCCCCCCCCCCCCCCCCACTCGCCTTTTCGTTTATGTAATTATTGTGTTGGAGCGGGTCGCTCCTTAAATAAATGCATATATTAGTTAATAACTAAATGGAATCCTCTCTTTCTTTTTCCCAGTAAGAGACGCCTACGGAAGCCAACAGTACATAGACAAATAAAGCACATAGGCTATAGTTATTAACTAATATATGCATTTATTTAAGGCGCCAATTTATAATTGTAACAAATAGTATTTGAATCAAAACATTCAATCGGGTAAAACACAGGCGTTGCCCGGGTCATTCGGCTAGTGAAGTAATAACGGAGGATGGAACTACAGCAAAAAAGACATCAAGACCAACTGATGAGAAGGCTGAGCAAGGGAGAAGTGGAGGAAACAGTGGAAGGTTTCGACCAAGAAAAAGAGGGTGACCCAGAGAAGGAAGAAACAATCCCGACTGGTAGACCAGTCAGATCAAGACAACCACCTGAAAGACTATGTTGCTGATTGGGATGAAGAGGTGTAATATATAATATGTTTATATGGTTTTGACCAAGGACTTGGTTGTGTGATGTAATCAATATATAGCGTGAGATATTCATGTTTTTAGTTCTTATGATAATTCTGTAATAATAAAATATTATACAAATATATAACAGTAACATACAATATCTTTTAATAAAAACTACACTACCTAAGATTGTTGAATATATTAGGTAGAAGTTTACGTAACAAAAGCATTTTCTGATCGTGCAACTGAAAATTTTTCTTAATAAATCAAGAAATGGTATTAAGCCAATTCGGGAATAATTAAAAAAATCAATGATTAGTTGATATTTATTCCGATAGATGGGGCAAGCCATCAGCAACTTTTTGTTGCACGATCAGAAGATGCCTTTTTTTTTAATCTTAATTTTAGGGAAAAGTTTTTTGTTTCTTGAAGATGAGGTTGCCTGGCTAGCATTCAGAATTCTTGAAATACCAACCTCCCCATTATATTGCCCTTATGAGGTTTTTCTCATGAAAATATACATTTAAAAATTGCAAACTATATCTGGAAACGTGTTTTTAAAAAAAATAGAATAAAACTTTTTTAAAGATCGGAAACGTTTTAACTTATGATTTTCAAATATGAGACGTTTAAAATATATGTTGTATATATATATATAAATTAATTGTTACCACAGAGAGTGTGTTTAAGCTCACAGGTAAATAGACGCTAACTGAAAGAAGAAAATGATCCTTTGTTTAATATAAGTTTCCCTTTTATATTTTGTTCTCTCTCTTGTAAATCAATAAATATAATGTTTAATTAATAATTTTGGAATCAGTTTCATTAAAAATTCTAAGCAAAGTCAACAATAACGGAAACCTTTTAGCTTATGCTTTTCAAATATGACGTTTAAAAAATAAGGTTATCAAAATAAGGTTATTCTTTTTGAGGATTTCTGGTTGTTTTGTTTGTACTCACGTATGTTGTAGTTACGAGGACATCCCTTCTGATAAAAACAAATATATATTTATTTAAGGAACGACTTGTTCCATTACATATATTGTTAAGACAAGTTAGCGGTAAACAATAAGCAAGGTTGAAGGTAGTAGTTGGAAGTTGGTTACGTCATCGTAGTGATGTCAGTGATGGGATCCCCGGTTTGGATAGATGAAAAGGGAGGATACACGATGTGACTTATTAAAGTTTCCTTACTTAAGTATATATATATATAGCAATTTAGGCCAACAACCCCATGTATATAACCCGCAGCAAGACCTTAATGTTGTATAATGGTAAATATGATGGAATAACGCACTGAAACACATAAAAGTACAAACATCACTAAAACCTGACAGATAATTACCCTCAAAGTAGCCCTAATAAAGTCGTAATTTTGTAACTGTTGCTGTGTCAATATATCACAGCAAAGATATAGTACACAACTCTATTTCAACAGAGTCGGTTGTTCTATAATTTGTACACTTTGTGAAATTAAGGTGTGGGGGGTAGTACCATAAGGCAAATTATGTATGAAATAGGTAACAGAGGAAACAAGAAAATTTTTCTAGATATTTATTTAAATATCTTAAAATTTGGGAACATGTCTATACTGACGAGATATGCTATTTACATAGTAAAATTTTAGATAGAGGTGACCTGAAGTTACTTTATAGCCCTTTAGGGCCCATGCGAAATCTAGGTTGTCTACTACACAAAAGGGGGGGGGAACCTAGATCTCCATCTATTCTAGCGGGACAAAATATACGAACCCTAACACTCCTTTTTAAGTCACTTAAAGCCCTTTAGGGCCCATTCAGAATCTAAATAGATTAGCTTCTGTTCGAAAAAAAAAAAAAAAAAAAAAGAGGGGGGCTAAGCCATAATGGCAAGGGGCTTACCTTCTCTCGAAAGCGGTGGCAAGGTCTGGTCTCCTCTACGTCTCAGGCCCGTCTAAAAATCGTCCTTCTCACTGAGCGACTCCGATCGAATCTTGCCTTTTGGCAAAGAACCTTCTTTTATATCATCTCATTCTCCATTTTCATTCGCCGAAAGAAACACCAATCAAAATGGCCAACGGCTCCAGTATCAATTTCATAGACGCCCCAGGCCTCTCCCCTTCAAAATAGAACATATAGTATTACCAAAACAAAAAAATCTAAAGAGGGAAAACAACTACAGCGATCGTGTAAAATTTCAGACGCCAGCCCCCCCTCTCTCCACATGGGTTGGAATACAATCCTCCCTTTTTCTCGGGATGGTATATATATCGCCCCCCCCGTCTTGGCTAAAATTGACCCAGGCCCTTTTTACCTGGACTGTAATGTGATGCTTTCCTTTCTCTGGAAGGATATTTTATAAGTTTCAGTCTTTAGAGATCTTCCTTCTCCATTTTTCTCCTTTTTTTTTTTTTTTGGTCACCTTTACCTAAATTTTTGGTGAGGGGAATATATGTACATATGAAACAACAGTTTCCAGCTCGGATGTCTCTGGATGTCTTCTTCTTTACCAGGCATCAGCTTTCAGCATGGAAGTCTGGTGTCACCAAGTGTCTAAGTTTCTGGGCAAAAAAAATGGTCTGTAAGTCTATGTGGGAGGGAAGCCATGTATCCATTTGATTTGATTATACATACGCCTTCTGTTGGGGTATGGTTACAAAAACGTGCCCCAACAATCCTCCCCCTGCCAAGTAATGGACAAATGCGTTTGTGCTATTCATTATTCATCTGCCTTTCATCAGTTACTATGAAAGCAGGCCCATTTCTAGCAAAAATGCATTTTCCATTACTAGGTGAAGTCAGGTGTACCGAAACCTATAGGGAAGATAAGGCTAATCAAAATGATGGTATGCTATTCTAGATGTTTATTATTCCGAACATTAGTGGGCATTGTGCATCCTGGCAAAGGGTTTTTTTTATGTGCTATTATTCTGTCAGAACACTGTTATCAAAATAGGTTATTGGGAACAGTCATATCATATGTATGGAAGTAAGCAAGGTCATCTGTCTTACCATTCATGGGTATATATACCACCCTTCCACTTTCTTCTTTGGTCTTGAGGAGTAGGCCTTCCTAGTGGTAAGTCCTCTCAACCCCATCCTTGCCTCTTGGGGTACTGGATTCATTGCTACCTTCTTTCTGCTAACAATACAGTTAGGACATTTCCCTATTACATATTATATATAAAAAATTGGGCGCCAAGAAGTCGTTTAGAAATAACTGACTAGTCCAACTCCTAAAACATGCCAGCATCTTTATTTTCGTACCAATCAAGACATTCGTGTGGTATAGTTATATATATATACAATCAAAGGAAAGGATAATTATAGTTAGCTGAAAGAAATATCTTGGTACATAATGATTAGCCTATGACATGATGACTTTTGCTAAATAAAAAAAAAAAAGGTTACAGAAAACAAATTGTGAAAGTAATTATTAAATAAGGCACGAAATATGTAATGATAAAATGAATCCTTCCATGTTATATGATGGGTATAATATATATATTGAAGAAAACACGTATCATGCAGATAGTGATTAAATATGATAAAAATCATCCCATGATAGATGATAAAAGAAAACTACTACAAAATTATATATGATGACAAAATATATATACTTATACAAGTAAGGCGGATAAAAGACAATAAGGATAAAATAGATCATGCCTTAAGGGAAGAATAAGCCATGACAACATGTTAAAAAAAATCGCAACATGGCCGGTAAATATTACTAATATCATGAATATCAAAGGAAATAAAATTGTTGAAATGAATAGCATATGATTATAATATAATATATATGATATAAAATAATAACATATTCAATTAGAAAATGAAAACACATTATATATATTTGTGCGCTGAAGGTTCAAGGTTTAGTATCTCAGTTAAGTTTTTCAATCTTATTCAGTCTGGAATCACGAGTTGGTCACTGGGTAATATTCGTCTATCCCGATCCTACTGGAGGGTGGGTTTTCTCTTATGTGTTAGATTCCTCTGTTACAAACTCTCAACTCAGATGGGTACGTCATTTGGAATCTTGGTTAAATGGAATATATCCCAGACCTCTATTAAACTACACAGTCCATTTAAATCTAGGGTGACAACCGTATGAAGAAAGCTCTCTGTTTGACAGAGAAACTAATCAACTTCTCCCATTTTGTTTGTGACTCCGTTTACCTTGTCTCTGGGGTGTGTACAGTTCAGCTACCTCCCCCTTCCAAGAAATTCATATTACTTTCATCTACTAATATACCCTCTATTCATTGACCTGAATCCTACAAATCTACATCTTATAAATTTGAATTTTATCAATCTGAAATTTTGGTTCTTTTACAAATTCCTTCAGAATTCTACTCCCTGTATAACTGCTCTTAATTCTACTGTCCTCAATACAACACTTCTAAAACTCTGACTCATTGGCTCGTTCTGGCGTCTCGTTCGCGGTCCTTATAGTTAACTAATACTTTAAAATCTTATCCTATCATGAAACGAGTTTAAACTCGTTGAAGGTCCTAATAATTACTTATTTTGCCTCTCGAATCGGTCTTATACTCGAATTCATTCCAACAAAACGTATGGCAGGGCGAATCCTTTATTAGAAGAAACTTCCGCTAGCTATGGGGAATCAAACTGGTACCAAAAAAAATTCAGTAGACGGAAACACTTCGTCTAGAATAACTGGGCAATCTCTGCCTACATGCCAATCTTACAGGACCTCCCGTCTAGAACACCCTCGCTCCAGCCACGCTAAAAGCGTCGAAACTACGGTGTCAGATCGGTTACCCAAGGTCGCGCCGTTATACCCCAGGCTATACGGCATGGCAAAACAAATCCCCCATCCTGCATAAAATTCAATCTATACCTCTTCGTTCCCTCTAATGAGGGGAAGTTTTGTGGGTTTCCTGGTCTGATCATAACCTCCCACAACCTTCCAGTCTGAGAATCAAGATATGATCATTATCTACGACTCTTAAAATTCAAGTTGATATAATGAAATAGAGTAACTGATTACCCTAATAAAAGAAATCAATATTTGCACTCCTCTAAAAGGAGACCTAACAAAGTGGAGCGAATATTTTCCTAACAATAGATAGAGTTGTAGTTGTCCTGTTTGAGGCTTCTCGGTCCTAACAAAATTCGAAATAAAAAGTAAAATAAAATTAAAATCGATCCTATTAAAGTCCTTTAACCCTATTCTAATGTATTTTGGGCTCACAATATAATAGTTTTTAACCTTTTTCTACATTCATTGCACCAATTCATTCATACACCCTCCCCCCTATCATTCGCGGTACGCATACAAACTAAGGTTGAAAGCTGCTACAAAGGCCAAAATACTCATTTATCTATATCAATAGATCCTAACAAATGATAACATCTTTCAGGACACAATGTGAAATCAAATAAAATAATAAAATTAAAACAAGTTGGGAACTAAAGCCCTAGGTTACTCAAAAGAAAATGCCTCTGTACAAGCTCTATATATACTAATACTTTATACTCGATAAATGATTGTTAACAATAATTGTTAACAATTCTAAATAATCTGGAAGCTAACCTACCAAAAAAAAATCAGTGTAACTTCAAAAACTGCCCTTGCCTCGACACTAAGCGACTTTTCACGACAATTCTATAAAGACATACACAAATATAAGGGCGAATAAAGAACCATTAAACGTGACACCTCATAAAAGCGGATTGAGTCATTCCCCTAGCCACCGTGGGTGAAGTCACTTTCTTCTTACTTCCTCGTGCGTCTGCCCCCTTTGCAGTAGTCCGACCTCAGCACTCTATTGAAAGATGGATTTATAGGGTTTATGATTCACTACCCAACACTAACATTCTCAAGTGCTTTCCAAGGATCAACTACAGTCTGGGCCTACTTAACTTCTACCCCTGGCTTAGGGTCCCTATACTTCACAACTTTACTCTGAAAGATTGACCTTTCATGTCCTCATTAGAAACCTATTTCAAAGCTACTACCTGAAGGCCAGGGATTATAGGGTTTCTGAATTACCCAACACAAGCCATAGGATGCCTATTAGGTTTGTTGTTTTAGACATAGCCCCCCCTCTAAGTTGTGATTTCCTACACCTTCCTTCACCTATTACTCCTGGTAATAACTAAAATTTCAGATTTACACTAAATAGTTAATTCACAATGGTATACATTATTCTCATTGGTCTTCGAAACTCGGGTTTTAACAAGAAATAGTTTGTATTAAAAAAAAAAAGGAATCCTAATGAAGCTCTACTTTAAAAAAAAAAAAAGGTTTAAAAAAAAAGGCTGAAATCTCTAAACTTCTCATTCTATCGAGCTGATTCTCCGTACACACTCCAAAATCCTAGTTAGAGGCGACAGTCTAAGCAGAATTTGCACTGTGTGGGCCTTTTTACCCTTGTAGACCTGCGTAAAGTTAAACTGTTCACACTAACTCTGTCAACTTCCCCTCGTCTCATTACTTCTGAGTTCGCTCTGGTTGTCACCCCTTGTGGAACCACTACATTAACAGACCTATTAGGGAGATATGCTGGACCTGTAAGATGAATCCAATGATCTTCATCACTGGAACTTTGACTTGAATTACCATCACTAGTCTCCTCCTCCTCTGTGGGGAAAATCCTAATTGGTATATGGTATTGTTTTAACCTATCTATATGGTATTTATCCAAATTCCCAGTTTCTAGATTCTTCAAGAGATATACAGTATCACCAGCTCTTTTTAGTACCTCATATGGACCCCCATACCTTGGCTCAAATTTGTGACGCCCCTTCGTCTCATGCATTCTCTCCACTAGGACTAAGTCCCCGTTATTGAAAGTTCTCAGCCTTTTGTTTTCGAACTTAATCCTAGCTTCTTCCTGTTCATTCAAGTAGGTTTGCCTTACTACCTCTCTTATCTTCTCGACCTCCTCTGTTAGTTCCCGCTCGTAGAAGGCTGCCGTTTGAGCAATCAAATCTTCGCTTACAGGACTTTGTCCCGCTTCCTGAAAGGGTTGTGGGAGCCTCAGCTCATGTCCGAAGACGAGTTTCGCTGGCGTAAATCCTGTACTAGAATGTTCAGTGGTTCTGATAGCTAAAGCTACCATGGGTAAGATGTCATCCCAATTAGAACCTGCCTCACACCTACGCAAAGATTCAATTACTGTTCTGTTGAGCCTTTCTACAGCGCCATTACTTTGAGGTCTCCAAGCAGTGGTGTTCACTGCACTTACCCCCATGGCCTTGCAAATCCCTTTGAAAATACAGCTAATAAATGCCGAACCCCGGTCCGAAAGTATAGTTTTCGGTACTCCAAAGATAGTAATTACGCTTTCCAACAGCGCTTTAACCACTGTACTGGCACACTGGTCTCTTGTAGGTATTAAAATAGGGAATTTGGTAAATAAATCGACTATGGTCAGGATGCTAGAATGTCCTTTGGAAGTCTTCTCTAAGGGTCCTATGAAGTCTAGAGCAAGATGCTCAAATGGTTTTCCAGGCCTGAAGTGGGGAGCATTACCAGCCTTGGTTACACCTTGATTTGAGAGCTGGCAACCCTCGCATCTGTATATATAGTTTCGGACCTGTGTCCTCATACCCGGCCAATAATAATCGTCCTTCAGCCTTCTCATTACCTTCTTGACCCCAAAATGACCTCCCGTCGGAACGTCGTGGTGATATTTAATCACCATCTCCCTAATGTCTGACGGAACCACCTTCACCCAGATACCCCCACTGTTCTTAGACACAAGGTAACCCTCGTGCATTTTATAATCCTTATTTTTATAAGTTACAGTCTCGGTAGACCGTCTGTCACCTATTAGTTTCAATAAGGGGGCCCATTTCTTGTCCTTAAGCAAACCTTCCCACGTCCGATCACTATCTATCAAGGGGGGCCCACGATTTTTAATTACTGCGGCCACAACTCTCTTATCTCGTGATGGTTCAGGATCATCCTCACACGGGAACCTACTGAGGAAGTCGGCTACCGTGTTTTCTTTCCCTGGGACATACACAAATGTCACATTGAAGTCTTGGATGATCTCTGCCCATCTAGACAATCGAGCGTTCTTATAATCAGACCCCTTGTTATAAGTGATCGGTTTGTGATCGGTATGCACCTCAACCTTACTGCCCGCCAGGAGGTGTTTAAAGTGCTGCAGAGACAACACTACGGCATAAGCCTCCTTTTCGATTGTGGAATAGCGAGTTTCGGGGCCTATCAACCGTTTGCTATAGTAAGCTATTGGCTTGACAACCCCGTCTATCTCCTGTTGGAGACAAGCGCCAACCGCTATTCCACTGGCGTCTGTATTGAGGATAAATGGTCGCCCTATCATTGGATGAGCCAGTAAAGGCTCACTGGTTAGTACTTGTTTTATGGTCTCAAAGGCTGTCTGCTCTATTGTACCCCAAGTGAATCTTCGCCCCTTTCTCAATAAGTTACTTAGTGGAGCTAGGATTTCACCTGCGTTGGGTATGAAGCGCCTGTAGTAGTTTACAGTACCCAAAAGACTTCTGACCCCCCTGATGTTGTGGGGACGTTTCAAATCCCTGAGAGCCGCGACATTATCCCACATGGGTTTTATCCCATCCTGATCAATTACATGACCGAGGTAATCTACAGAGCCCTTGAAGAAATAACTCTTCCCACGCCTAGCCTTTAGATTAAAGCGACTCAGGCGTTCGAGTACAGCGGCAAGGTCCGCCACATGCTGCTCATGAGAGTCGCTGTAGACGATGACATCATCGATGTACAAACGAACGCATTTATACAACAAATCCCCTAGGACCAAATTCATGGCCCATTGGAAGATCTGAGCTGAGTTCTTCGCTCCTTGTGGTAGACGTGTGAAACGATATCTCCCCCAGGGCAGAGAGAAAGTGAAATAATCTCTATCACCCTCCGGGATGCGAATCTGGAAAAATCCAGAGGTCAAGTCTAATGTGCTGAAGACCTTTGCGCCTGCAAAAGCACGCAGGTTGTCTTCAACACGAGGTATTGGGAACGGGAAGAATTCTGTCACCTCATTAATTAATCGTAGGTCCATTGTAATGCGGACGCTGCCGTCTGTTTTAGCAACAGGGAATAGGGGAGAATTCCATAAGGATGTACTCCCCTCGATAATTCCAGCTTCTTCCAATTCGTCTACTAAGGCCTTCACCTTTGAGACCAGCTTATTTGGGATCGGATACTGACGTCTATAGACTGGCTTTCCAGTCAGTATCTTTAACTTAGGGGCAATGATGGTTGACCCATCGCCCATATCGGAGATGTCGTCACAGAAACAGTGACTATATGCCCTAAGGACGTCTTCCCCTGTCCTGATTTTATGTAGAGGTATACTGGGTGGTCTGACAGGCACCTCACTGGCCTGTAACGAGGACAGGAAGGCCGACTTAGTCGGTTCTTCGTCCTGCTCAAAGTCTGATCTGACGCTTCCATCATGGTTGAGAGTGAGTCTTAGAGCCTTGAATCCTGGCATACCTAGGATTCCATCAAAGCCTAGCCCACCTAGATGGCAGTATTCAAATGTTGTTTTTACTTCCCTGATGGGTTTTCCCCTGATATAGGCCCTAACCTCTATTAACTCACTCCCCAGTGACCTTAACTCACTCCCACTAATCCCCTTAAGGAAGGTGGGTTTACCCAAACCTTCAGCGCTAATATCCAAGGAATCTATATTTACAATGTTGGCCTCTGAGCCTGTATCGATAATTAGTCTGATAGTCCTATTGCTCAGAGACCAACCTTTATCTACAAATGTACAAGTGATTACAGGTAGGCCGGCTAGAGTTCCCCCATTCCCTGCTTTGAGGCAAGCCGGACCTATTTTTTTGTCATGGCTGTGCAAATTCTTGCCATGTGGCCTGTCTCCCCGCATCTGAAGCACCTGATGGGTGTCCGCGTTGCTTCGGGGCCCTCATACCTCCTTGGCGCTCCTCCCTTGGTTGTTGCTGGAGGGCCTTCCTTGCGCTGTTCTTGTGGGGCTCTACCGTTGGGGTTCTGTTGGGGTCTCTCCTGCCTGGTCCCTTGTATAGTGGGCTGGTTGTTCTGAGCGGAACCTCCTCTCCGCTGGAAACCTCTGGCCTGGTTGGTGTCCCACCTGTTTCCCATATTCATCCTGGGTTGCTCCCTGTGGGTCCTCCTCAGGTCCTGGTTTTCCGTCTCCAGGTTCTTTAACTTGGATTCCAGCCGGGCCATCTGGCTCGTCAACTCCCTCAACTTCCTGGCACTCCCCTCTTCATCTTCCATTTGGCATCTGGAGTACTCGTCATCCCTTTCTTCGATCTGGTGGAGACTGCTCACAACCACCTCCCATGACTCGTTCTGGAGTTGGTGGGCTCTCTGCCACAGGTTTGGACAGAGTCCAGTGAGGAAGATATCAGCGACCTCAGTGATGTCGATCCTCAGGCCATCTGACTCGGCTTCTGAGGCAAGGCTCCGCACTCTGTTCGCGTATTCCTTAACCTTTTCTCCGGGCCTTTGTCTACAGGAGAAGAACTTCTTCCTGGCTTCTCTCTTGGGGGCCCTCCTGGAGAATCTCTGTTCCAGGTTTTCCTTTAATTCGTTGTATCCCAGTTTGATCTGGGAGGCCTGGAGGGCGAACTCTCTCGCAGCTCCTCGAAGGTGATTGTCCAGGAGGATCCTCCTCCTAGAATCATCCAGGGCTTTCACATCGTAGACCAATTCGAAGTCCCGGATGAACTTGTCGAATGGTATGAGCCCATTTCCCTCAAACTTCTCCAAATGGTATAGCGCAGACGGCAACGGCGTCTGGCTGGGTGAGGGGTCATCTCCAGGGTGCATGGTTCTCTCTCAGTCTGCTGTCTGAAATATTCCAGATTAGTAGTGGGGATTGGAGAAGAGAATCTCATGTATTAATGGGGGCAGGGAACCGAGGGGTGAAAGATGGGTTCATGGCCCAAAAGGGAAAGGAAATGGGAGAGGTACATGTTCATCCATGTGGGTGGATAGTAATCTTAGATCAATGCTCTTTCTGGGTGTATTGAAACTAACTAGCCATGATGGTAGGGGCGCTGTTCTCACTGCCTCTATTGTACATCAGAATGAACTATAATTATTACTAGTGTATTATTATTCCAACAGCCTATGACCTTTAAACCTTTATACCTTCATATACACTCGACGGGGTAGTCACCTTGTTAAAAAAAAAATCTATAATGTCATAGATCAGCTAGGGGGAGAACATAACAAAATTGTGCGAATAGTCTGTTTCAACTACTGATTGTAAGCATATTAAACTCGTTCTCTTTAGGTTGGCTCGCTCATTCATCTTCAATCTACTTTCAATAGTCATATTGAGTTCACATGGATGCTAGATGTAAACTGTATCAAAATAGTGTAGTTTTCTAGTTTCCGAATTATATGACAGTTAGAGAAAGAAACAAACATTCTGGAAATATCTCGCACTGGCTACTATTAAAAAAAATTGAATGGGGTACAGCTCTGATCTTACAGGATACCTCATGGCTCATAGAATTGAATCGCTCATTTCTCACTAAAATATTCACACAGGGTATGGAGGTCTCCAGCGGTTCTATAGCTATTGGTCAACTAAATTAATTAATGGCAGGAATTGAAGCTAGTTTGAATGCTCATGTGCTGTTTTGTCATGCGTCTTTATGTCATCTGCACAGGAAAGTGTCGCCTCAAGGACCTAATTCTGGGACTAACATCCGCTGCACATTTCAGGAAGGAGTGGTCGTCCATACAATAGCAAGATATCATTTTGCTGCCAATGTACAATGTTGAGCATTTTCCATGTCGTCATTTTGTCGATCCCCAATCTTCTAGGGTGTTTCTTTAAGCATTTCACGATGTCATTTAATGCTTCATGCGATCCCGCCCGGCATTCAATAAGTAAGTATTTGATCGTACCACCTCCAGGAGACCATCCCATTGCGGCCGAATCATTTCCACCCAACTTATAACGCCGTCCATATCGCGTAATTGAAATTAGTGTAAAACTCAAAGAATAAGACCTTAATCTCTTAATTCTTTACTAATTTCAGTTGGCTCAACATAAATCTTCTCAATTATTAATTTAGTACAGTGGCGTGACATGTCACACTTCTTCTAGTTCTTTCGCAAGCTCGATTAATCCCAGTGGAAACCCGTCCAGGCGTCAATCCCGTGCTAACCCGTCATGCATGACTTCAAATTTGGAAATTATTAGACCTGAATATTTGCAGTGGCATCTGCTTCCACTGAAAGTATTTAAGACACAAGGCTGCCTCTTTAAATCACTGTCTTTACTCCCACATGCCTGTGTAAACTTTAACCATGACTTTATCAATTCTCAAAATTCTGCCTATCGAGTATCCTGAGAATCAATGTTCTTCTTGTCTACGGCGGATTAACACAGTAATTGTTCCCTAGAGTTATCTGCGTCGAGTGGTCAGTCTATACTACTAATTCTCCACTCTAACTCTAGGACTCTTCTATCTACTCGGGCTGTTCAAAAATTTTAAAGACAGTTGTTCAAATCCCCAATGATAATCTGCTAAATTTCGATAATTATTGGAATTCTCATTAAACAGAATAACTACACCTTTCTGACACAGAAATATCCAGCATCAAGATATAGCGCACCGTCCAATTTCTTTATTTCAAGACGGTGTCAAATTACAACTGAAGGAACATACTAAACATATAACTGGTTTAAATTTCATGTAATCTCATCATGCCTTCTGCTGGCAAATATTTACTGTAAAATTCAATACTATCAAGATGGTTTTATTTGTCTTCATCTAAAAAAAATGTTTCAGAAATAGAGTCTTGGAAATCTCTACTAAAGACAAAAATTATACATTTGTCAATTCAGGATAACCTTCCCTTGTCAGAGTGTATACAGCTGCCAAGCCAAAATACGCAGGGGAGACAGGAAGGAGAGTCAGCAATAGAATATATGAACATAGACGCAACGTTATTAATCAAGACAATAGGTCTCTAATTTTCCAATACTGCAAAGGAACAGGTCACACTTTCGCATTAGGAGAACCTAGAATACATTACAATAACATAAACAGCAAATATCAAAGGCTTATAATTGATTTTCTATTATTCAGAAAACACAATAGCATTAATAGAAAATAGATTTGCCCGAAACATATAACACAATATATCCTAGTACCAGCTAATAATATCAACAATAATATAAGTAACTTATATGTAATAGCCAATAACTATTATAAAACTACTTAAATAATAGAATTTCTAACCTATAAGATAATTCATAGAATATAGCAAACAATAGTAGAATATGTGTAATACCTTAATCAAAAAAATATGTCTTAAGAAAACAAATAATATGCAAAACTTCCTAATGTATATATATATATGTACATAGAATCATAATAGTTTTAGCATCAGGCGACGTTATATTTTCTTGATATATTGTATATGTTTCTCCTGTAGAAGGGCGGACAAGCTCGAAAGCTCGAGAAGACCAGAATAAAAGATACTCATCCCCATAGACGTTTTACTTTGATATCAGAAATCAATGATAATATTAAGGTTTTGCCACAAACAATGTGAATCGTAAAAGACAGCGGCGAGAGATGCGGTATACACCGCCTCAACATAACTTTCATTGCCTGATAAAATGCCCGTGAAACGGAAAGCATAAATTAAAATTCACGATTTATAATAGACTGTTAATCTCAGGATGCGTGGACTACTTCACCAATACTTAAAATAGTATGGCTTTTCATTAGGTATATATTTCTAAAGTATAGGGGAAGAAACATATACTAAATTCGAGCCCCGCGGCGGGCGACATTGATGGGATCCCCGGTTTGGATAGATGAAAAGGGAGGATACACGATGTGACTTATTAAAGTTTCCTTACTTAAGTATATATATATATAGCAATTTAGGCCAACAACCCCATGTATATAACCCGCAGCAAGACCTTAATGTTGTATAATGGTAAATATGATGGAATAACGCACTGAAACACATAAAAGTACAAACATCACTAAAACCTGACAGATAATTACCCTCAAAGTAGCCCTAATAAAGTCGTAATTTTGTAACTGTTGCTGTGTCAATATATCACAGCAAAGATATAGTACACAACTCTATTTCAACAGAGTCGGTTGTTCTATAATTTGTACACTTTGTGAAATTAAGGTGTGGGGGGTAGTACCATAAGGCAAATTATGTATGAAATAGGTAACAGAGGAAACAAGAAAATTTTTCTAGATATTTATTTAAATATCTTAAAATTTGGGAACATGTCTATACTGACGAGATATGCTATTTACATAGTAAAATTTTAGATAGAGGTGACCTGAAGTTACTTTATAGCCCTTTAGGGCCCATGCGAAATCTAGGTTGTCTACTACACAAAAGGGGGGGGGAACCTAGATCTCCATCTATTCTAGCGGGACAAAATATACGAACCCTAACACTCCTTTTTAAGTCACTTAAAGCCCTTTAGGGCCCATTCAGAATCTAAATAGATTAGCTTCTGTTCGAAAAAAAAAAAAAAAAAAAAAGAGGGGGGCTAAGCCATAATGGCAAGGGGCTTACCTTCTCTCGAAAGCGGTGGCAAGGTCTGGTCTCCTCTACGTCTCAGGCCCGTCTAAAAATCGTCCTTCTCACTGAGCGACTCCGATCGAATCTTGCCTTTTGGCAAAGAACCTTCTTTTATATCATCTCATTCTCCATTTTCATTCGCCGAAAGAAACACCAATCAAAATGGCCAACGGCTCCAGTATCAATTTCATAGACGCCCCAGGCCTCTCCCCTTCAAAATAGAACATATAGTATTACCAAAACAAAAAAATCTAAAGAGGGAAAACAACTACAGCGATCGTGTAAAATTTCAGACGCCAGCCCCCCCTCTCTCCACATGGGTTGGAATACAATCCTCCCTTTTTCTCGGGATGGTATATATATCGCCCCCCCGTCTTGGCTAAAATTGACCCAGGCCCTTTTTACCTGGACTGTAATGTGATGCTTTCCTTTCTCTGGAAGGATATTTTATAAGTTTCAGTCTTTAGAGATCTTCCTTCTCCATTTTTCTCCTTTTTTTTTTTTTTTGGTCACCTTTACCTAAATTTTTGGTGAGGGGAATATATGTACATATGAAACAACAGTTTCCAGCTCGGATGTCTCTGGATGTCTTCTTCTTTACCAGGCATCAGCTTTCAGCATGGAAGTCTGGTGTCACCAAGTGTCTAAGTTTCTGGGCAAAAAAAATGGTCTGTAAGTCTATGTGGGAGGGAAGCCATGTATCCATTTGATTTGATTATACATACGCCTTCTGTTGGGGTATGGTTACAAAAACGTGCCCCAACATCAGCATCTATGATGATTAAAGTCAAAGTCTGCGTAACAATTCCCTCCTTACTTTGTCTTTATTCCCACGATGCTGAGGCTCTCCAGGTGTTTCTTCATCTGGTCTCGGGATAGGTCCTTTGTGAAGATATCCGCCTCCAGGTCCTGGGATGGCTTGTACAGAAGGCAGATGTCTCTGGATTCATAACAGTCTCTCAAGAAGTGGTACTTTCTGTTGATATGTCTACAGCGACTGCTTTGTTTAGGGCTGGAGATCCAGTTAATCAATGACTGACTGTCTGTATAGATCGCAGTTGGTTTTTCCATGATATTCCATTCTTCCAGCTCTCGTAACAGGTTTATTATCCACTTGATTTGACAGCAGCTTTCACAAGCAGCTATCATTTCCGCTTCCATTGTGGAGAGGGCGACGAGTGGTTGTTTACTACTTTTCCAGTCTATAGTTGCTTCGCCGAGCTTCAATACATATCCGCCGTAGGATTTTCCGTCATGAGTGGTCGACCAGCTGGCATCGGCGTAGGACTTCAGGATTCCAGTCTTCCCTCTTTCAAATTTCACTCCTAGGTCAATTGTTCCTCGTAGGTATCTCATAACTCTTTTGATTGCTGTCCAGTGCATCTGTTTTGGTTGTTTGGAGTACTGTGAAAGTTTGCTAGTGATGTAAGCAATGTCGGGTCTGGTGTTAACAGCTAGAAACATTAGCATTCCAAGGGCTTCCTGGTAAGTGTGCTGTTCACAATTGTCATCTTCAATATGATTATCCAAATTGATTTCTTTGGAACCTGGTGTTGGAACTTCCTTACAATTTTCCAGTCCATATTTCTGCAATATTTGTAGTACATAGTGGCTTTGCTGAAGCGAAATTCCCTCCTTGTCTTGTATGATCTTGATTCCCAAAAACATACCTTTACATGTTACATCCTTTATTTCCAGGTGATGTCTCAATTTATTGATGAATCTGTTTGAGGTATCTTCAGAATCTGAGACAGTGATAAAGTCATCAACATATATCCCTACATAGAAGTATTTGTCTTCATTCTTCCATTTAAATAGGCAAGGATCAGATTTAAGTTTTTCCAGTCCACAGTCATGAAGTACTTGACTGAATTTCTCATACCACGATCTTCCGGATTGAGGTAGACCGTAAATACTTTTGTTGAGTTTGCAAACTTTGTTTCTGTCTTGGACAAATCCAGCAGGTTGTTCCATGAATATTGTATTTTCAATGTTTCCATTTAGATAGGCTGCTTTCACATCAAATAGTTTAATGACTGAATCTTTTGTTGCTGCCATTGACAAAATAGTCCTGAGGGTGGCATTTTTAATTACAGGGCTGAAACTTTCGTTGTAATCTCTTCCTGGGATTTGGTTGTATCCCATTGCAACAAGTCTAGCTTTGTAAGTTTTGTTTTCTTGGTCTTTAGATATTTTGAACACCCATTTACTTTTGACAACTTTAGCGTTTACAGGTCTAGGTACCAGTTCCCATACTTGATGCGAGTACATGTTCTGTATTTCCTCAAGCATTGCGTTCTCCCAATGTTTCTTGTCTTCGCATGCGATGGCTTCATTATAGTCTTTTGGAATGGTTTCATTCGTAGTAGCCAGAACGTAGTCATCAAATCTTTTAGGTATTGTTCGAGTTCTTTGTGGTCTGTCTGATTCACTTGACTCTGTCTGTCTGTTGACCATGGTATCTGGTGCTGGCTCTTCAATATCAACATCTGATAGAACATGATTGTCCAGTTGTTCATCCTCCTGAATGAAGAAATATGTGTCAGTGTCCGTATTATTATCACTTTGTTTTTCTTCCGAGATGACATTATTGTTCTCTCTGAAGTGAATGTCTGCGGTTTCAAGAATGACTCTCGCTGTGATATCAAATACTCGATAAGCTCTTCTGCATCTTGAATAGCCTACAAATATTCCTCTCTTAGATTTAGCTTCTAGTTTGTGTCTTTGATGATTCTCGAGTTTATAGAAGACTTCACAACCAAATCTCATGATGTGAGAGACGGATGGCTTTTTACCTTTCCATTTTTCCATAGGGGTAGTGTCTGGGTCATTAGTTGTGGGAGTTAGATTGTACAGATATGCAGCTGTATTCACAGCTTCTGCCCAGAAGTGTAGGGGTAATTGGGAGTCTGCCAGAAGTGTTCGGCCTTTGTCTAATAGTGTTCTGTTAGCTCTTTCAACTCTCCCATTGCTTCTTGGGGTGTACGGTGTAGTTAGTTCATGTTTAATTCCTCTGGATTCTATGAAGGTTTCAAGGTTTTTATTGATAAATTCTGTTCCGTTATCTGTTCTAAGTCGTTTTAGTTTTGAGTTTAGCTCGTTTTCTCTCTTTACAATAAACTTCTTCAAAACTTCTGCTGCCGAGAGTTTATCTTTGAGAAATTCTACAAATATTCTCCTAGAAAATCCATCTACGATGGTCAAGAAATATTTACTTCCGCCCAAGGAGTTTATTCTCATTGGACCACAGAGATCGACATAAATGGCTTCAAAGGGGTAGCTTTCCTGATTGCCATCTGTGTGAACATAGGGTACTTTGGTCATTTTTCCCAAGGAGCAAGCATCACATTGATCAAGGGTACCATTTATAGAGTTCAAGCCTTTTAGAAGATTGTTCTTCAAAATCAGGTCTAATTTGTTGTCGCTAGGATGTCCTAACCTTCTGTGCCATGCAGTCCTAGAATTGTCCTTTGAAATCAAGCAATGTTCGTTTGGGACATGAGTTGCTTCAGATAAACGTGATAGGTTCAATGTGTACATGTTACCATCAAAGTTGCCTGTTCCTATTAGCTTGTCATCAGAAGAGTATATGTATGCTCCTTCAGAATTCAAAAGAACAGAGTTCCCTCTTCTTACCACGCTTGGAATAGACATTAGATTTCCTTTCAGGTGTGGTACATGGAGGACATTATGCAGGGTTACAGCGTTGTTAAGTTTGTCCTTACCTTGTACAGTAGCTTGGATTAATCCTGATGAGGCAGATTCGATGTGTCTCCCTTCTTCCGCCACTTGTATGCTTCTTCTATCCTCCGTCTTGTGCTCGATCCAATCACCATGGGAAGTCATGTGGCTTGTGCACGCAGAATCAATTATCCACACGTCCTGAGTCGTCGGGCGTTCCTCCCTTGTGCTTGCATGTAGTGCGTATTCTGAAGTGGAGTCTCTTCGTTGGGATGGTTCCTCCGTTCGTTCTTGGATTGCTGATCTGGCTGTGTCTTTGTTTTGTTTTGGTCCTTTATGGTAGTTCCTTGTACTGGCCATGTTATTTTTGTTTGTTGTATTATTTTGATTTCCTTTGTTGTTAGGGTTGAACCAACAGTCTTTCTTGAAATGTCCTTTTCTTTTGCAAATGAAGCATGATTTTTCTTTGAATTGGTTGCCTGATGATCTGAAAGCATTTTCAGGATTTTTGCTTCTGTCCTGCCTTTTCTTCTCGAAATCCAGTAGAGTTTGTCTCAAGTCTGGTAAGGAGATTTCTCTGTTTATTGACAGTGCTGCTGCGATCGTGTCAAAGTTAGGTGTGAGTCCTTCAACAATGTATCGTACAAGTTCTCTTTCTGTTACAGTCTTTCCTAGCTGGGTGATCTCTTGTGCCAGTTTCTGTGCTCGTACAATATACATGTTGACATTTTCATTTGGGTTCAATTTTAGTCTGGCTAGATCCAACATTAGGTCTATCCTTTTATTTTCTAGAGATCCTTCAAACCTTTTCTTTATGTCGTACCAAATTCTTTTGGCTCTTTTATCGCCTCGAAAGATTATTGTTAAGTCATCCGAAAGTGACAATATTATTAGGCTGTATGCTTCCCGATTCTTTTTCTTCCAAATATCATATTCTAGTTTATCTTTTGTAAAGTCTGGCTCGTCATTAACAATTACGTCCTCGAAGAGATCTTTTGAATCTAGAATTGCTTCCATTTTCATGGACCACGTTGTATAGTTATTTTCTGTTAACTGTTCGATTTTTGCTAAGTTATGTGTATCCATTTTTATTCAATATTTATTTTCTAAATTGGCGGTTAGTCCAATTATTTATTTTCTTTATGATTTAAATGGATCAATTGGCGGTTAGTCCAATTCGCGCGCCCAAACAACGCACTGCTACCAAATTGATATAGGCTTATCAAAATAAGGTTATTCTTTTTGAGGATTTCTGGTTGTTTTGTTTGTACTCACGTATGTTGTAGTTACGAGGACATCCCTTCTGATAAAAACAAATATATATTTATTTAAGGAACGACTTGTTCCATTACATATATTGTTAAGACAAGTTAGCGGTAAACAATAAGCAAGGTTGAAGGTAGTAGTTGGAAGTTGGTTACGTCATCGTAGTGATGTCAGCATCTATGATGATTAAAGTCAAAGTCTGCGTAACAGTTTCATTAAAAATTCTAAGCAAAGTCAACAATAACGGAAACCTTTTAGCTTATGCTTTTCAAATATGACGTTTAAAAAAATATATATACAAATATCCTTATTGAAATTTATTTTAAACGTGATAAATTATTTTTAAAAAAGCAAAATGAAAAACTAATATTTTTATAATTTTATCAAAGAGATATAAAATGATTATATACATGTATAAATGTTTTGCAGAAGAATTCCGTTCTCCAGGAATTTGGGTTATAAATATCTTTCTCTTGCAGAATAATACAAAAAGGTGTCGTTTAATTATGCAATAACTATATTTTAAATGTATTTTTAATAATTAAAATAAGGATTTTCTTAATAGTTTTAAAGACGTAATAAAAGGGTATTATTTTAATAAGTGCTTCTTATGAACAAGCATTTTTTAAGGCACTTTATTTTAAATGTATTTTTAATAATTAAAATAAGGATTATCTTGATAGTTTTTAAAGACGTAATAAAAGGGTATTATTTTAATAAGTGCTTCTTATGAACAAGCATTTTTAAGGCACTTTATTTTAAATTTATTTTAATAATTAAAATGAAGATTTTCTTAATAGTTTTTAAAGACATACTAAAAGGGTATTATTTTAATAAAAGTGCTTCTTATGAACAAGTACTTTTAAAGGCACTATGACTAAAACGAGAAGGAAGAAAAAAGAAAGAAAGAGAGCGAGGTCATATGTGAAGGCAAGAAGCGCAAAATGGCCTCCACTTCAGACGATGAAATCTGATACGGGGGCGTCTAAAACTTCTTTCAGGGATGGTTTTCGTCTGCGATCCCAGCTTGATTCCATCAAATTAGAATGTCTTATTTTATTTATATTGTAAGAAATCCAGTATCTCTCTCTTTCTTTTATATAATTATTTTATATAAAATTGTTTCTGCCAATATATTAGTGGATTAATAATTATTAATCACAGATGGGAATATTTATTTGGTAACAAATTTATATTGACCATCTTTATAATAAATTTTAGAAAAAAATGTTTCTGATGTTGTTGTCGTGTCCAATAAAAAGCCTCAGATGTCTCCATACATCTATATCACAGCAGTTGTTCTCTATCTTGGGTGTGTAAAGCTTTTGTTCTGGGTCCATGTCAATTTTCTGTTGTTGTTGTCGTGTCAAATGAAGAGCCTCAGATATCTCCATACATCTCTATCACAGCAATGTCCTCTATCTTGGGTGTGTAAAGTGGCTGTTCTGGGTCCATGTCAATTTTCTGTTGTTGTTATTGTCGTGTCCAATGAAGAGCCTCAGATGTCTCCATACATCTCTATCACAGCATGTTCTCTATCTTGGGTGTGTAAATCTGCTGTTCTGGGTCCATGTCAATTTTCTGTTGTTGTTGTGTCCAATGAAGAGCCTCAGATGTCTCCATACATCTCTATCACAGCATGTTCTCTATCTTGGGTGTGTAAAGCTGCTGTTCTGGGTCCATGTCAAATTTCTGTTGTTGTTGTGTCCAATGAAGAGCCTCAGATGTCTCCATACATCTCTATCACAGCATGTTCTCTATCTTGGGTGTGTAAAGCTGCTGCTCTGGGTCCATCTCAATTTTCTGTTGTTGTTGTGTCCAATGAAGAGCCTCAGATGTCTCCATACATCTCTATCACAGCATGTTCTCTATCTTGGGTGTGTAAAATTGTTGTTCTGGGTGCATGTCAATTTTCTGTTGTTGTCGTGTCCAATGAAGAGCCTCAGATGTCTCCATACATCTCTATCACAGCAATGTTATCTATCCTAGGTGTGTAAAGTTGTTGTTCTGGGTCCATGTCAATTTTCTGTTTTTGTTGTTGTGTCCAATGAAGAGTCTCAGATGTCTCCATACATCTCTATCACAGCATGTTCTCTATCTTGGGTGTGTAAAGCTGCTGCTCTGGGTCCATCTCAATTTTCTGTTGTTGTTGTGTCCAATGAAGAGCCTCAGATGTCTCCATACATCTCTATCACAGCATGTTCTCTATCTTGGGTGTGTAAAATTGCTGTTCTGGGTGCATGTCAATTTTCTGTTGTTGTCGTGTCCAATGAAGAGCCTCAGATGTCTCCATATATCTCTATCACAGCAATGTCCTCTATCTTGGGTGTGTAAAGCTGCTGTTCTGGGTCCATGTCAATTTTCTGTTGTTCTTGTGTCCAATGAAGAGCCTCAGATGTCTCCATACATCTCTATCACAGCATGTTCTCTATCTTGGGTGTGTAAAGCTGCTGCTCTGGGTCCATCTCAATTTTCTGTTGTTGTTGTGTCCAATGAAGAGCCTCAGATGTCTCCATACATCTCTATCACAGCATGTTCTCTATCTTGGGTGTGTAAAATTGCTGTTCTGGGTGCATGTCAATTTTCTGTTGTTGTCGTGTCCAATGAAGAGCCTCAGATGTCTCCATATATCTCTATCACAGCATGTTCTCTATCTTGGGTGTGTAAAGCTGCTGTTCTGGGTCCATGTCAATTTTCTGTTGTTGTTGTGTCCAATGAAGAGCCTCAGATGTCTCCATACATCTCTATCACAGCATGTTCTCTATCTTGGGTGTGTAAAGCTGCTGCTCTGGGTCCATCTCAATTTTCTGTTGTTGTTGTGTCCAATGAAGAGCCTCAGATGTCTCCATACATCTCTATCACAGCATGTTCTCTATCTTGGGTGTGTAAAATTGTTGTTCTGGGTGCATGTCAATTTTCTGTTGTTGTCGTGTCCAATGAAGAGCCTCAGATGTCTCCATACATCTCTATCACAGCAATGTTATCTATCCTAGGTGTGTAAAGTTGTTGTTCTGGGTCCATTTTAATTTTCTGTTTTTGTTGTTGTGTCCAATGAAGAGTCTCAGATGTCTCCATACATCTCTATCACAGCATGTTCTCTATCTTGGGTGTGTAAAGCTGCTGCTCTGGGTCCATCTCAATTTTCTGTTGTTGTTGTGTCCAATGAAGAGCCTCAGATGTCTCCATACATCTCTATCACAGCATGTTCTCTATCTTGGGTGTGTAAAATTGCTGTTCTGGGTGCATGTCAATTTTCTGTTGTTGTCGTGTCCAATGAAGAGCCTCAGATGTCTCCATATATCTCTATCACAGCAATGTCCTCTATCTTGGGTGTGTAAAGCTGCTGTTCTGGGTCCATGTCAATTTTCTGTTGTTGTTGTGTCCAATGAAGAGCCTCAGATGTCTCCATACATCTCTATCACAGCATGTTCTCTATCTTGGGTGTGTAAAGCTGCTGCTCTGGGTCCATCTCAATTTTCTGTTGTTGTTGTGTCCAATGAAGAGCCTCAGATGTCTCCATACATCTCTATCACAGCATGTTCTCTATCTTGGGTGTGTAAAATTGTTGTTCTGGGTGCATGTCAATTTTCTGTTGTTGTCGTGTCCAATGAAGAGCCTCAGATGTCTCCATACATCTCTATCACAGCAATGTTATCTATCCTAGGTGTGTAAAGTTGTTGTTCTGGGTCCATGTCAATTTTCTGTTTTTGTTGTTGTGTCCAATGAAGAGTCTCAGATGTCTCCATACATCTCTATCACAGCATGTTCTCTATCTTGGGTGTGTAAAGCTGCTGCTCTGGGTCCATCTCAATTTTCTGTTGTTGTTGTGTCCAATGAAGAGCCTCAGATGTCTCCATACATCTCTATCACAGCATGTTCTCTATCTTGGGTGTGTAAAATTGCTGTTCTGGGTGCATGTCAATTTTCTGTTGTTGTCGTGTCCAATGAAGAGCCTCAGATGTCTCCATATATCTCTATCACAGCAATGTCCTCTATTTTGGGTGTGTAAAGCTGCTGTTCTGGGCCCATGTCAATTTTCTGTTGTTGTTGTGTCCAATGAAGAGACTCAGATGTCTCCATACATTTCTATCACAGCATGGTCTCTATCTTGGGTGTGTAAAATTGCTCTTCTGGGTCCATGTCAATTTTCTGTTGTTGTCGTGTCCAATGAAGAGCCTCAGATGTCTCCATACATCTCTATCACAGCAATGTTATCTATCCTAGGTGTGTAAAGTTGTTGTTCTGGGTCCATGTCAATTTTCTGTTGCTGTTGTCGTGTCCAATGAAGAGCCTCAGATGTCTCCATGCATCTCTATCACAGCAATGTTCTCTATCTTGGGTGTGTAAATCTGCTGTTCTGGGTCTATGTCAATTTTATGTTGTTGTCGTGTCCAATGAAGAGTCTCAAATGTCTCCATACATCTCTATCACAGCAATGTCCTCTATCTTGGGCCTGTAAAACTGCTGTTCTGGGTCCATGTCAATTGCTCTTCTTTAGAAAAATGGGTGCCGTTGCCACGTTAGTCACCTTGGAAACGAACCAGAATTAATGTTTCTAATAATTGAACTATTTATATATACGAGGTGTGGGTGCTTTTAAAATATAACCAGTAGACTGTTGTAATATCTATAAAACAATATGATAGTAATACACCAATACCTCGCTTTGCGTCGTTTCGTTTTGCGTTTTTTTCGAAGTTGCGTCGCTGATTAATTTTTACTGATTTTCACTGTGCGTCGTTAGATTTTCGAAGTTGCGTTGTTTTGGATTCGAGTCTTTAATTTTTTTAAATATTTTTTTCCCTAAAATATGGCAACACCTTTGTTTTTGATTGCCCCTTCATATATTTTCACTTTGCGTCGTTTCAATTTGCGTCGTGTTTTTTTTTTTGGAACGTAACCCCGACGCAAAGCGAGGTATGGGTGTATATGTTATTCTATGATAAACCTTGTCTACAGTGTGGTGTTATGAAGCAGCAGAGCGCCATCTGTTATGAAAATTCGAAACTATTATAGACACGTATGATTCTTTTGAAAATTAAACAATTTCTACTGCCCTTACTGCAATGGAAAAATTAAAGGAAGTGACTCATCAGTGGTGAACCCTCCTAGCGGTTTCGCCAATATAATCTACCATACCGCTGTTCCAATAAGGCAATATAACAGCGGTATGGTAGATTAAACTGGCGAAACCGTTGGGAGGGTTCACCACTGATGAGCCAGGCCCTCCCTTTAATTTTGCCATTACAGTAAGGACAGTAGAAATTGTTTAATTTTCAAAAAGAATCTTACGCGTCTATAATAGTTTCGAATATTCATAGTGTGGTGTGTAAATCACATGTATAAAATCCTGCAATATGTTCGATTTTAAATAAAACAAGCTACTGAAGGAGGACTTAAACCAATCCGATCTACAAGAGATATACCAAGTTTCCCTTAATAAATTATACCTTCAACTGCAAAATTCATCTAATCCAACTATACAAGATATTCTTCAGTATGAAGGAGATATCAATCCCCGATTCCGACGACCTGACACTTAGTTAGGAGCTCCAACAGCTGCAAGATCTGAGGCCAATTCTACTCCACCAACTGAGTAAATAAACTAAGGACAAATCTAAGGACATGAATGTGTAACTGTAAATGTCAATTCCTGTTTCCGAAGACCTGACGCTTAGTTTGGAGCTCATCACCCAACAGATGTAAGGTCTGGGGCCATCTCTACTCCACCAACTGAGTAAATAATCCAAGGACAAATCTAAGGACATGAATGTGTAACTGTAAATGTCAATTCCTGTTTCCGAAGACCTGACGCTTAGTTAGGAGCTCATCACTCAGCAGATGCAAGGTCAGGGGCCACCTCTACTTACCAATATGCAAATAGCCAGGGTGAGATGTGCTTGATTTAACACCTGAAAAATGAGACGAAATAATTAAAAAATCTTAAATATAAAACAAACTTTTTGACACCAAATTTCAATTTCTAAATGGATATTAAGAAAAAGGTGTCTCCTTATGGTGCAACTGAAAGTTGCTGATGGCTTGCGCCATCTATCGGAATAAATATCAACTATTCTCGTTGATTTTTAATTATTCCAGAATTGGCCAAATACCCATTCTTGATTAATCAAGAAAAGCTAACCACGGACACGTTTCGGGCTGTTGGCCCTCATCAGCGTGGTGCAAGCTGTACCTCAACGACCAAAAAAAATTGGTCATTAAGGCATCCTGAAAAATCATGAAACGGGCAGTTAAGGCCAGAATTGCGTGAGGACGCTACACAATGTGAAAAAACAGTACAAATGTAATATTGTACTGGGATAAGGTGCATAAATTAAGAAAAAGGCCTCTCCTTATCGTGCAACTGAAAGTTGCTGATGGCTTGCGCCATCTAAATGGATGTTATAACAAAGAAAACTCACAACGAATCAAATATGATATTTAATTGAAAGTATATAAATGCAGTCGAACATTTTAAAATGTTACAGAACGTATTTGGAGAAGGATTTTAAGAATAATTACTATGTTTGAATAACAATCAAGTGAAGTTCGCAAGACAAGTCAAAACAAGGAATGCCCACAAATATTCTATTGTGAGTATTTAGGGAAAAATGAAACGAAAGACAAAAAATAAAGATTTTAAAATACAGTAGAACCTCCCTGTAAAGGACAAAACCTAATTGCAGAGCCAAAGTGTCCTTTAGGGAGAGATGTCTTCTTACCAGAGAGTTGGTGAATAGTAAAAATGGTAATTTTGCAATTGAAAACTGTCCTTTGTAGAGAGGTGTCTGCTAAAGGGAGGCTCTTTATTCGACAGAAAATCGAGAGAATTATCGCACTACCCCGGAGGTTCCTGTCTCGGCACGTTACCCTTTGTTTATAGTGGTAGTCCGACCCTCATAGGGGCGCCTTAGGGGGCCGAACATCTCTAGGGACACCTATGGCACTTCTCCGGCTGAACTATCGTACCCGTACGTACAACTTTCCGACAGCAGATGGTAGATTGGACTACCCAGTCGATGGACTTATTTTAAAAAATCCCAAATACCCATGTAGTACCAGGCCATCATGGTCGGTAATGGGTTGTAACTGATGGACACTGTTGTATAGTTATTATTTAATTTATTAATTAAACATTACTCACCAGATGAAATTATTTTATTACACAATTATATATATTTAAAAGGTTACATTTATTTTATTTTACAATTTATTTATTTTCGGCTACATAAACTCAGTAGAATTTAGTTTAAATATATACGGATAAAAGATTACATGAGGAGCTTCTTTTTAGATTTATTGCGAGCTTTCGGTTCTTCTACAGGCATGGATAGCATGAATATACTAACAAGATATATACGCGTTTGAGCCATTATATACATACATACATATTTACAATGCCTGTAGAAGAACCGAAAGGTTTGAAAGCTCACAATAAATCTAAAAAGAAGCTCCTCATGTAATCTTTTATCCGTATATATTTAAACAATTTGTTTATATTCGAATCCAATGTTTACGCTACAAGGCTTCTATGATGATGATATCATTATCTTAAACACACAGAATACTACAGACACATTAAGTGTACTTAAAGTACATTCTTTTGTAAATCTATATAAGTTAAGGCATGTGGTGTACTTTGAGAACAAACTGTTATAACTCTCCATATGACAAAATTCAATGTAATATTCTCGTAAAATTGTGAATTCAAAGCCGTCTCTGTATATTAAAAACATAGAATAGAGTTTGGGTGATTTTGTCGATTTCCAAAAAGCCATGTTGTGATAATTTTGCTGAATCTTTATGATTTGCTCATGAAATGCAGGTTTTTGTCTTTTCCCCCTGTTTCCCATAACTACATCCTTTGACTATTCTAACAAGACAAAAGTGCTAAAAGGAGAAGTTAAACACAGAGGGTTGGTGAAACAGAATCCGTGGAAGTTGTACCGAATATAGAACAAGGCCGTCCACTCAGCCATGTCTGTACATGTTCTGGAACATTTAGCAAGACCCACAGCAGTCCTAAATCTGGACTCTTGCCACGTGAAAGTTGGCATTGTTGGATGGAAGGTCCTTGATTTCTTTCTTGTACGATATTTCAGTTTATATTCCCACATGGACTTTTTAATTTAACGGTGGGATTTTGTCAAATCCTGATTCTTGCGCATGTTGTTGCTGTTAGTTTCCATCAAGTTGACTTTTAATGACTCTATAGACAACTATTCTCCAATTTGATCTGTTAGTGACCATTACTCTCCTCTTACTTGGGATTGCTGTTGTTGTTGTCCATCAAGTCAACTTTTGATGACTCTATAGACAAATATTCTACAATTTGATCTGTTAGTGACCATTACTCTCCTCTTACTTGGGATTTCTGTTGTTGTTGTCCATCAAGTCAACTTTTGATGACTCTATAGACAAATATTCTACAATTTGATCTGTTAGTGACCATTACTCTCCTCTTACTTGGGATTGCTGTTGTTGTTGTCCATCAAGTCAACTTTTGATGACTCTATAGACAAATATTCTACAATTTGATCTGTTAGTGACCATTACTCTCCTCTTACTTGGGATTGCTGTTGTTGTTGTCCATCAAGTCAACTTTTGATGACTCTATAGACAAATATTCTACAATTTGATCTGTTAGTGACCATTACTCTCCTCTTACTTGGG
>CP092874.1:14871943-14986745 GCA_030710605.1 Cordylochernes scorpioides
TTTCAATTAAATATTAATAATTTATTTTATAGTAAAAAAAAAAGGAAAAAAACAATTTGAATGTGTTATATATTGCTATCTATTTACATATAATGTCTCCCGAGAAACAATCTAAAAATCAAAAAAATAAATATTTATTTCATTTTTTAACGAAAGATACAAACATGTATAGCTATTAAATAAATTTCTATAACGAATTCATATTTAAAAAAAAAAAAACGCATAATCTTGCATTAATGAATTTTTATATGTGAAAATACATTTTCATGCTTACTTTTTTTACATGAAAATCCTTTTCTCAACATATATCTATTTTGAAAATAGAGCACAATCTATATTTAAATCTTTAGATAATAAAAAGGCATATATTGGATTGAATAAAATATTTATTTTCCAATATTGACGCTATGCGGCGCTGAGTTTGTTTATACAAAAATTTAATGCCTTGATAAAGTTTGGCGTTCAGCCAACCAAAATATTGGCAAATAAATATTTTTTATTCGATCCAATTTATATTTTTTTTTATTATCTAAAAATATATCAATTTAATAACAAAAGATAATTTAACGATCAATATCCAATCAAATTACACAGGTCTACAAAAAAAACTTTTTTTTTTTTGCACAAGAGAACCTGATGGTGTTTCTAGTGTAACTTTTCATGCTGAACTCAAAAATCTAATCAGAAATTTCCCATCACCCATGGTTTTTGCCTGACGGTCTTTTTTTAGTATTGGGATAAATACATGCATCCAACATGAAAGAGACTTACGAAAACATGAAACTGCTTTTGAAAAAGATAGAATATGAAAGATAGGTTAGAAAATATGCTGCGATTTGAAAGTCGTTGCTCTCTTGCGTGGATTAAAGCTTGGATATACAAAATATTGTTGTTTTCTGTGTGAGTGGGATAGCAGAGATAGGGAAAGGCATTACATTAAAAAAATCTGGCCAAACCGTAAAATCTTTACTCCAGGATATAAAAATATTGCAAATATACCCCTGATCGATTCAGAAAATATTTACTTGCCACCATTACATATTGAACTGGGATTAATGAAGAACTTTGTCAAGGCAATGGATCGAAATGCCAGTGGATTTGCCTACCTAAAACAAAAATTTTCTAGTATAAGTGAAGCGAAGATTAAAGAAGGCATTTTCGTTGGACCTCAGATTCGAGAATTGCAGCAGGATGGAAATTTTCAAAATAGTTTGAATGAAGTTGAAGCAGCAGCATGGAATTCCTTTAGAAACGTTTGCAAAAACTTCTTAGGAAGTGTCAAGGTTGAAAATCACCGAGACATAGTTAATGATCTGTTGTTTTCCTACAAGGCACTGGGATGCAACATGTCCCTCAAGATCCATTTCCTGCATTCACATCTAGATTTCTTTCCAGACAATCTTGGCGCAGTTAGCGATGAGCATGGTGAGAGGTTTCATCAAGATATATCAAGCATGGAGAAGCGGTACCAAGGTAAATGGAGTCCCGCTATGCTTGCCGACTACTGCTGGACACTCAGAGGGATCTACCACAAGCAAAGTATAGAAGAAAATCCATTGTCACTGCTTTTCAATAAATAAATATGTTTCGTTCATATATGCCTATATATTAACAAGATTTCCAAATTTCAAGTAGGTGTATCTCAGAAATATTGCGTAATAGAAAAAACTAATGGTATATTTGGATTCAGGACATGTAGATAAGATGCTATTTCTTTGTGGACAAAGAAAAATATTTTTTGATAAACCAGTTACGTGACATTGTTTGCATTTTTTACTGTATTTATCCCAATACTAAAAAAAGACCGTCACGCAAAAACCATACGTGATGGGAAATTTCTGATTAGATTTTTGAGTTCAGCATGAAAAGTTACACTAGAAACATAATCAGGTTCTCTTGTGCAAAAATCTTGTTGACCAGTGTTATCAATAATTTTATTTAATATAATATATTTAAAGATCACACTTTTAATATCTATTTTATATATGAAAACTAGCGGACCCGCCCGGCTTCGCCCGGGTTTTACCCGAGTGAATGTTTGTCTAACGAACATTTGTTAAAACAATTCTCTTTAAACTTATAAAATGTACTCGGCTTCGCCCGGGGTTTTACCCGAGTAAAGGTTTGTCTAGCGAACATTTGTTAAAACAATTATCTAAAAACTTATTAAAAAATAAAAAAGATATATTTGATAATTTGAAACTCGTAAATTTGAATCTCTCGATAAAGTGAACATTTTTTCCCGGTCCCTGTGTGCCTTGTCATCCTGAATTTTGTCTTTCCTAATTTTCTAAAAATAAAAACGCGTTCGTGGATGGCTTTTCTTGATTTATCAAGAAATTGGGTTGACCAAATATCAGGTAACAGGTTAAATCAATGTTTAGTTGATTTCTGTTCCACTAGATGACGCTCTGCCATCTGAAAAGCATATGTGCTCCTGGTTTTTAATATTTATGAATATCTGTCTAACCTGAAAGGTTCAGGTTCCTAATCTATCTTATCCTTTCCTTTTTATTTATTTCTTTCATACATAATGAGTTTATTATAAAATAAATGAAGTTTCCAGGGTTAAAAGTTTCTTGTACAACTTTTTATTTTCAAGCTTTCGAACTTGTCAGTCCTTCAACAGGATTATCACTTTAACAATTTAATAATATATATATTTTTATATACATGTTATCTTATACATATATTAAATACCTACTATATACTGAGAGAGAAAAATATTCTACACTATTTCTGTTTGAAAATCAAAATTTTTTTTGAAAATATACGTGCATGGTGGATGGGGATGATAAATGCTGGTTGAATGATATCGCGAGACTTCAAATAATGAGTATATAACCGTTTCTGTTTGAAAATGTAAAAGGATAAAAACCAGACGATAAAAGCCAGACCTCTTGAACTCTGGGTCTTGATCGCCTGATCTCGATCCCTGTTATGATCTCTTAACTATTTTTGAAGCCTGCGGCGCCTTAGTTGTGCTTGGTGCTGCCTTGGTTCCCTCAAAACGGCGCGCACTAGCCCTCCTCTCCCCCGGGGTGCCCACGGCCTCGCCGTCGCCTCTCCAGCCCTCTCCTTGGCCCTCCATTGCGGCGGGCGCTTGGAGACTCCTAACTATGAGTTATACCTTAAAATGCTTTTCCTAAAGCATGTAGAAGGCACAATAATAGTATATGTTTGAAAATGTAAATTGACTCAATTATTCCTAGCGATGATATAGCGTTTTTTGTGTGTTGAAATAAACAACCATTCTCTCTTTAGTATTTACAAATTTATTTTAAAATAACTATCTTTTGGTTTGAAATATTCAGTTCTTAGATATAGGGTTCTTGGTTTTAAAAGTTTTTCTGTTTTTTTTTTCAGTTTTATAAATAGGAGAAAGAATTTATTATTATCTTTTCTTCTACTTTTCATAGATTTGACTGAGTTGATAGAAAGAAAATCTGTTTTTCAGAAGAAAAAAAACGCGTTCTTGGATGGCTTTTCTTGATTTATAAAGAAATTGGGTTGGCCAAATATCAGGAAACAGGTCAAATCAATTTCAATCTGCCATCTGAAAAGCATATGTTTTCCTGGTCTGGATATGCCTTTTTTATTTTTAATATATGTAATATAACCAAATAGTTATTATTCTGCAATATTTGATGTATTACACTGTTGTAGAATTCTGTCGACTTAACCGTTCTGTGACAATATCGTTGCGGAATTTCTTGTTGTTCGATTTGAATGATGAGGATTGGTTGAAGCGCAGTCGTTGAGTGGTAAGTGAAGCACACAGTTAGGAATAATCAGGACACATGATGAGGTTTGAAAATAAAAGGCAACTGGGTTGGAGGGAAGAAAGCTTGAGAAGAGTTGAGCGATTTGACTTATTAATTAGTTGATCACATGGCGATGATGGGATTTAGATGAAATGAGCGGAGAGAGAGAGATCTCTAGAGTAGATGTTACCTTGTTGGAAGCGAAGGAGCCACTACCAATTCTTGTTTTTCGATTTAACACCACGAGTTGGCTTCCTCCCCATTGGTCGAAAATGGAACGCCCCCGTTTTCCTATTGGTTGACCTATTTAAGGGAAGACTTCCTAATTGGACCGCGGTTTTTCTTTGGTGAAAGATATGGTCTGCTTGATAGGAAGTGTCGGGTAGCTTGACGCTTATAACTTCGACGGATATTAGATACGTCCTGTCTTTGCCGGAAATATTGGGTGTTAGCTTTAACATTTATAACTTCGGGTCACTAGATACGTCCTGTTTTTCCAGGAAGTGTTGGTTTAAACTTAGCTCGCAGGGACCCGGGGTCAGAAGGTTAGCTGCGACGTTATTAATAAATATGTTCTCCTCTAGATTTACTTCCTATGTCTTTTGTTACTTTCTTTCCTCCAGTTACCTTATTCTTTTATTAAGTCTTTGAAAATCATACATGGTACATACATAGTGGGTCGGGGTTGCATTTAATTATATACAAATTATGACAGATGCGCCCCCTACATGTGAAGAATTCAAGAAGGGGTTAGCCTGAGAGAATTCTGTAAAGTGAAAAATAATTTTGTGGGAAAATTAGTTGTGGGTATTGAGGGGCTATATACAAGCATTGCTGGTGGTATAAAAGTAAAATAGAATGGTGTCGATGATATAGGTTGAGTATAATTAATAGAAATCAAAAAATTTTTAATTGTAAGAAATCAATGAATGCTATGGTACATAGTGGGCTAAAAAGAAAGGAAAATGCGCCTAAACGAATTCTACTCGAGATAGGAAATGAAATCGAGGGTGTTCTATTAAGGCTTTTGAAATCAAAATAAAAATAATATAAAAATAGTTGAATGAAATCAAAATTGAATGTGTTTGGTTAAAAAAAAAATTGTTTTGTTGCATGGTGACAAAGACAACTGCTTAGTTACTTTTTTGCTCGACTTTTGAGAAAAGAAATCGAGGAAATTTCATAAGGCGCTTTGAAATCAAGACAAAATAAAATAAGAATAGTTGAATGAAATCAAAATTGAATGTGTTTGGTTGAAAAAGAAAAATTGTTTTGTTGCATGGTGATAAGGGAAAATGCCTAGTTACTTTTTTGCTCGAATTTTGGAAAAGAATTCGAGGAAATTTCATAAGGTCTTTTGAGAAATCAAAGTAACATAAAAAGTTGAAAGAAATCAAAGTGAATGCTTGATGCATGGCGAAAAAAAGAAAAATGCCTAACCATATTCTCGCTCGAAATTGGGAATGGAAAACGAGGGATTTTTATTAGGGCTTTTGAGAAATCAAAAAATAATTAAAAATAAAAAGTTGGAGGAAATCAAAAAATAATATAAAAGTTGGGAGAAATCAAAGTAAATGCTTGGTGCATGGTGAGAAAAAAAAAGAAAAATGCCTAGTTACTTTTTTGCTCGAATTTTGGAAAAGAATTCGAGGAAATTTCATAAGGTCTTTTGAGAAATCAAAAATAAAAATAAAAATAAAAAGTTGGAAGAAATCAAAGTGAATGCTTGGTGCATGGTGAGAAAAAAAAGGAAAAATGCCTAGTTACTTTTTTGCTCGAATTTTGGAAAAGAATTCGAGGAAATTTCATAAGGTCTTTTGAGAAATCAAAAATAAAAATAAAAATAAAAAGTTGGAAGAAATCAAAGTGAATGCTTGGTTGCATGGTGAAAAAAAAAATGTTTTGTTGTATGGTGAGAAAAAGGAAATAGAAAAAAAGAATGTTTTTGTAAATAAAAATAAAATATAATACCTAATTTTAAAAGAAAACCAGTGAGTTTTCGTTGATTGGAAACTATGATAACATAACTAAGTGGTAAATATATGATAATTAATGATTAAAAGTGATAATAAGTTGAATAAATTGATAAATTGATTATATATTTAAATTTTAATTGAGAGAAAATAATGAAAGTGATTAATATGAAACATAAGGTGTATTGGTTTGAACCCTTTTGTATCTACATGCCCTATAAATTTCTTGTCTTTGTGTGTATTGTGAAAAATGTTAGTAGTTTTTGGTGTAAGAAATGTGTGTGTGAATTCTATGTGTTGTCGAGATCCTAAGGTCTGTGGTATTTATGTGTAGATGGAAGGTGTAGCGTTTTTTTTGAAAGTTTGTAAAGTATTTGATCAATTATGATGGGAGTATGAACTCATTTAAATGTGTGTGACGTCTTGTACCTTTTTTAGATTTCCGAGTGACAGTTGATTTGACTACATTGTAAAAATCGATATGTAGTTCGAATTGGGATCCAAAATTGGTGGCATAGAGGAATCTGTGGCTGGGGAGAGCGGTGACCTAATTTGGATGAGCGGGGCCCTGTAATGAGACGCCGTAAGCGGGACGTGTCGGGGACGCGAGGTCCAGTCTAAACTTATCCACCCACTGTTTGCACGTAATTGGAGTCATGGCGACGTCTTTATTTCTTCGCGGGAAGATATCTGCCTTGCTTCTACGTTTTCTGTCGGTCTAATTGACTTTGTGCACGCCTAATTGTTTTTTATAATTGAATCTTTTACTTTCGGCATTGGTTGCTCATCTTTCAGTTACTGCTATCTTTTCGGAGTTTATTTAGATTTTCTGCAAAAATGGTTCCTAAAATTACGAGAAGTTTTATAAATGTTTGTCCAACATTAAAAACTGCCTCTTGTAGTTCGAAAATTTTATGAGCGGGCATGATATAGATAAACAAGTAATTAATGACTAAAATTGGAATACAGTTGTATGGCAGAAGTAACAAACAAAGGATAAAAATCAGATGAAATATAGGATATTGCCCCATGTTCTCTCGTATTTTTGTAAATGGGGATTTTGAAATATTTGCTTGATCCTTATTAATTGTAGAATTTAAATGATTGGTAGGTTCGCAGTTCTCCTGTTTGATATCTTTAGGGAGTGGTGTGATATGATTGAACTGGTTGTCAGGTTTACAGTTCTCCTGTTTGATCGTCAATGGTTTTATTAGAGGTATGTCGGCGGTAATTGGTTTAGGTTGAGATGTGTGATCGTTTCTCTGACGTGGATGTGGTAATTTTGGCATTGTTTGTGTTGTGTGTACGCTGTGCTTTATGTACGAATTTTGTTTTGCTTTGGTGCCTGTGTCGGTATTTTTACGTGAAGGTTGGTTGTATTCATCGATTCTTCTAGCGAATCGGCAGGTGGGGCAGGTTTTTACCTGTTTTGCGATGTCTTGTGTTATGTTCTGCCAATAATATTGTGATGAGATGAGTCTCGTCATCTTGGAGATGTTTGGATGGTGGTGTTGAGTGTGTACGGATTTAAGAAGTCTGGTTGTAAGTGAACTTGGGACTATAGTTTTAAGTACTCCTTTTCGGGAGACGGTGCGCAGTTTATTGTGATCCATAGTCACGCGAGATTTTCTCGGTGGAGAAGATTGTTGGCTCTGTATGAGTGGCGCATCTAGAAAGCCACAAAATGGGATACGAGTTCCAACGCCCGTTTCATATTGTTGTACTCCATTTATGCTACGGACCTCATATTCGTATCTTGACAGTCTTAACCTCCATCGAAACAATCTGCCTGACGGAGCTTTGATCTCTTTCAACCACTGCAATGCAGGATGGTCAGAAAGTATCGTAAACTTTCTGCCCATTAGACAGGTGCGGAAATTATCCACACTTTCCACAATGGCTAGGCATTGTAGTTCCAAGTCTGAATAATTTCGCTCGTGACTACGCAGAGATCGGCTGAAATGTTGAACGGTGTATGTCTTCCCATCAGGGTAGACTTGTTTAAGAACGCTTGTAATGCTGAATGTTGAGGTGTTACAGTACACCTGGCATGGCAGACCTTCCTGGTAAAGGTGTAATGTGGGGTGTGTGGTAAGGCTTTCTTTCAGGTTAGTGAACGCTTTCTGGCATTCGTCATCCCAGACCCACACGACATCCTTTTTTAGAAGGTTGACAAGTGGCGTCCGCAAGCGGGCGTGGTCCGGAATGAACTCTTTATAGGCGTTCACAGCTTTTAGGAAAGATCGCAAGGTTTTTCGATTGTGTGGTTGTTTGGTGGCGTGAATTTTTTCTATGTTTTGTGTAGACGGGATGATTGTATTATTCTTAACGGTTGTGCATGCGCTTGTTTGTCGTTGTTGTTGTCTTTTGGCGTGCGTGTTGCGTTTGTTGTGCGGGTTGTGTGTGTTACCGTTGTGTGACGACGTATGGGTGCGTGTGTTGTGAGTGTGAAAACCGTCCTGTGGTTTTATGTGTTGTGGGCATAAAGTATTGGCAATTGGATTGAGTGAAAAGTTGCGTGGTGTGAGATTAGAATGGTGGCATGTAAATATTTGGGGTTTGGGCAATGAATGCAGGCAAGGGTTTCCATGTGTGAAAGCTTTGGGTGCTGTGCGAGTCCTTTGGGACAGGTTTTGGTCTAGCCCGTGCTTGCATTCATTTGACACATGTTTAAAGTGGTAGATAGTATTAGACAATGGGACGCCAAGTTGGAAAATAGTGCCGCGATTATAATTTAGTTTTAATTTATACTGATAAAGGGTTTTTAAGGTAAGAACTCCAAATGGCAAGGATGCATTTACCACGTGGAAGTTCTCTCTACGGGTTATTTGGCCTATTGTCAGAGGGAAAGTTAAATGTCCTATTATTTTCGTAAAACTATTTAGGGTGGATAGATCAAGGGAAGGTTTTTTAATACTTAAGTTGGGAAGTTGTGCTTTTAATCTATTGTATAAATGATACGGCAATATGTTCGAACCTGCGTCTGGTTCAATGAGAAAGATACATGGTAGGTCCTGGGTCAGATACAAGTCCAAAGTCAATTTGATGGTGTCATTGGGTGGATTGCCTACCTTAGTCTCGAAAGGTCTCCACTGTGGCGTCTTCGACTTGGGGTGGCTGGCTTGGAATATCTGTTGGGCCGGATCGGGACCGTTTGCACTGTCCGCGCAATTGAAAGGGAAATCTAGTCATTTGTACTGCTTCCATTCGAGTGGATCGCGTTGTCGGTACACTGGGCCCGTGTCGCGTGGATTGCTTCCGGGTGCACGGGTACGGCATGGCGGGTGGCGACTCCTCGGTGGGCGTCAGGTTGTTCGGACACGTACCGGCGGTGCGGGCGTCGGTTGCCCCGGGGGTGGCGCTCCGGAAGACCGTTTCCAGTTGCGTGGATCTTGCCCCTTGTAGCGCGGCGGTCAGTTCTAAAATTACCGTCGCCAGGGTATGTCTTGTCGCTTCGTTCGTTGTCAGTTTCTTTCCGCTCGTTGCCCGTCTCTTCTCTCTTGGTTTGTCATTGCCTTTTGTTTTGCTGGCGCCTGGGCTAATTTCCATCTTTATCCTGATTAAGTTCCATAATCTTTATCCTGTCGACTCTGTGTAATATAACCAAATAGTTATTATTCTGCAATATTTGATGTATTACACTGTTGTAGAATTCTGTCGACTTAACCGTTCTGTGACAATATCGTTGCGGAATTTCTTGTTGTTCGATTTGAATGATGAGGATTGGTTGAAGCGCAGTCGTTGAGTGGTAAGTGAAGCACACAGTTAGGAATAATCAGGACACATGATGAGGTTTGAAAATAAAAGGCAACTGGGTTGGAGGGAAGAAAGCTTGAGAAGAGTTGAGCGATTTGACTTATTAATTAGTTGATCACATGGCGATGATGGGATTTAGATGAAATGAGCGGAGAGAGAGAGATCTCTAGAGTAGATGTTACCTTGTTGGAAGCGAAGGAGCCACGACCAATTCTTGTTTTTCGATTTAACACCACGAGTTGGCTTCCTCCCCATTGGTCGAAAATGGAACGCCCCCGTTTTCCTATTGGTTGACCTATTTAAGGGAAGACTTCCTAATTGGACCGCGGTTTTTCTTTGGTGAAAGATATGGTCTGCTTGATAGGAAGTGTCGGGTAGCTTGACGCTTATAACTTCGACGGATATTAGATACGTCCTGTCTTTGCCGGAAATATTGGGTGTTAGCTTTAACATTTATAACTTCGGGTCACTAGATACGTCCTGTTTTTCCAGGAAGTGTTGGTTTAAACTTAGCTCGCAGGGACCCGGGGTCAGAAGGTTAGCTGCGACGTTATTAATAAATATGTTCTCCTCTAGATTTACTTCCTATGTCTTTTGTTACTTTCTTTCCTCCAGTTACCTTATTCTTTTATTAAGTCTTTGAAAATCATACATGGTACATACATAGTGGGTCGGGGTTGCATTTAATTATATACAAATTATGACATATATATAAATATCTTTCTATTAAATTTCTTTTTTTTTATCTTGTTTCGAAATTGTAGTTGGTAGTTTCTAAAAAATGTTGTTAGTTGATGGTGATATGCTTTTATTATAGGTTTGAAGTATTTAATGAAAGTTATTTTTTTATAAGAAATTACACTTTATATATTTAGGTATCTTTAAAGATAAATGAAAGATACGCCATTTTTTAATGCTACTATAATTATTTTATTCTTTTACAATTCTTACATACATGCACATTTTATTATTTCGTCTCAATTTACAGGTGTTACATTCGAGCACAGCTCGCGAGTCACCTTGTCCTGGCTATTTACACATGGCGTGGAGTAGAGGTGGTCCCCCCGGACCTTGCAGGAGGGCAGCTGTTGGGCGATGAGCTCTTAACGTCAGGGCCGGGTTATCGGAATCGGGGATTGATATCTCCTTTATTTTGTAGAATATCTTGTATGGTTGGATTATATATTTGAATTTTGCATTTGAAGGTATAATTTCTTAACGGGGGGAAGTTTGGTACATATCTTCTAGATCGGGTTGGTTCAAGTCCTCCTTCAGTATCTTGTTTGATAGGTTGAATGGAGCTCCTATACTTGTCCGAAGGCAGATTCTCATAAATGTGTTTATCCTATTTTTGTCTGTGGTTGTAATATATTTGCACATTATATGAGGGAATATTCTTGCCATCGCCCGCACAAGTCTCAGTGCAGACTTTTCCGGGCACACTGTATCTAAAACGTCAAGGCAGCAGACGCGATGTCAGGTGGCCAGGGATCCTAGGATCTGGGGGCTGGAGATATCTCGCAGGGGTGGTGGAAACGTTCAGGGGAACGTGCCAGGGTGCAGCGGGGCAGGAGTCTTGAATTGGCCAGGAATCCAGTAGAAGTGGCAGATGGAAATAGGAGGCAGAAGGTCCTTGAAGCCTAGAACTTGAGGGCCCTAGACTTCAGGATGGGGCAGCTTGAGGCTCTCGCTTCGTGCGTGTCTGGAAGGCCCTTTGAGCAGCAGTTTGCACATTTGGAGGTGCGCTGGTCAGCAATCGAAGGGCATGCGCGGCCTTCATGGCTGTCTTCACCGCAGTGGAAGCACTTAGAAGCTCTGGTGCATTGGGCAGAGTTGTGGCCAAAGCCACAACAGCGGAAGCATACGCGGGCGCAGATGGACTCCTCGAAGTTGAGGATTACTCCATCCACCACGATTCTTCCGCGAACGCCCAGGGCTCTAAAGGTCTTGATGTCCACCTCGATGAAGGCGGTGCAGGTCCCGTTTCTGGGTGCCGAACGGTGCGCCACGCGCACCACTTTGCCCCCAGGAAGTTTACTAACAGCTGCGGTTCCGAGGAAGGTCTCCTCAATTGTGGAGTTGGATGTTTCCTCATCCACTTTGAAGAGGCAGATTCGTGGCAGGATCTCCTTCTGCTGGCGGACCTTCATTCCATTTAACTTGCTGGCCAGGGAGGTAGACACCACAGGGATGGTCTCAGGATTACTGGAGTGGAGGACCAGCTTCCCCTTGGTGCGCAGGGAGGCCCAAACGCCTTGGGGAGAGTGTGGGCAGCGCGGACAGCTTTAAGCATCTTCCTTGGGTCAGCCTGAGGGTCATCAGAGATGACCACTGTGTGGGCCGCCGATTTTTTTCCATGGAGAACCACTTGGGCGACTACAGGCTTGGAGACGCGGGAAGGCGCAGGTTTCGTAGGACCTTTCAGGTTTGTCCTTTTTGCAGGCGGGTTGGGAGCCTCAGGCTGCTTCCTTTTGGTTGGAGCAGGGGCAGGCAAGGTGGAGGCAGGCTTCTTGGCAGGGATGGCAGAAGGAGCAGGAGTGGCGGGTTTGATGGAGTCAATCTGGGAGCTGGTTTCCTTGCTGGAAGGAGCAGGGCAGGTTTGGGTGCTGTGGCAGGCAGTCTGGGGCCTGTTAGCCTCCATAACTTCGTCCAGCTCCGCGAAGGAATGGAGGGTGCCTGAGAGGTTCTGTACTTCAGCAGTGAGGGCCTTGATCAGTTCAGACCGCCTAGCGATGAAATGGACGAGGTCCTCATGCAGAGTCATTAGGGCGGGATGGCCAATGGCATGCAGGATGTCATGGTTGCGTTGGATCACCATTTCGTCCTCCCTCTCCATGTCGTCGAGGTTCACGATGAGCCTCGTGGCATTCTTCTTCTTCTTCTTGGCAGGGTTCATGGCAAGAACAGGAGAGCCTTGCACATTATATGACAAGCCTTTTTATATGAAAGATGATGATAAAAACGTTCGATTCGTTTCGAATCAAAACAGAGTAAAGTAATAATATATCACTGATATATTATCTTTAAACAAAACAGATCAGATCAGATGGTATTGCCCTTCGCCATAGCATATGATTGGGTAAAGTTTTCAACTTGCTATAATCACGTCTCGGATGATCTAAGCCCGACCACACCAGTCCCACCTTGGAATATTTGACCAAATTCTGGTCTATGGTGACTAACGTGGTAACAACACTCATTTTCCAATGAAAAGAGAGAGGAAAACCGTTATCTTCAAAAGAAAGAAATGCCACTTTAGCATACACACACATAAATGTTATTAAATTTTATAAAATATAGATGGATTTAATTTTTTACCAGAAAAAAAGTTTTTGACTAAAATATTGTCACGAAGATACACGAGGAAAAAAAAAAAGAGGATGACACACACAAAAAAAAAAAAGCCTTTTTTTTATTAAAAAAAAATTACCAAGAGAGATATTTATAACCCAGGTTCCTGGAACGCCAGGATACCAACTTATTTACATGAAAGAATTGACAAATATGTAAAATATATAATTATCTGTTGATTAAATTAAAATAATTTACCACAATATTAATTCCTTTCTTTTAGTCTCTATTTTGTTTATATTTATTTACATAGATGGCAGTAGTAATCCTATAAATATTAGTTCAATGGCATCAGAAGATTTATTAGATTTAGCAATCACAGAATTAGTTCTAAGCAAAATATAGAATATTGATGTGAAATGTATTTAAACACTATACACACAGCGCCATCTTTCTGTAAAAATGTAAATTTATAATAATCATCAGTGACACAATTACAATATTTATTTATTCTATTTTTTTATTATTAATTAAGAAATGTAATTTTAAACAAATTCTAAACGGAATATGAAAATATTTAGAGTTATTTGATCATCAATGAATAACCCTATAATATAATATGTTCATGTTTAACTGTATTAAACATTAATTTTATTTATTTTCAAATCCCTGTTAAAAAATTATCTAATATTTTTTAAAACTTAAAATCAAATTTAAGATAATATTATGATGGACAAGCACGTTTAAGGCAAAATAGTTACAAATTATATCAATAGATGGCGGCACATGTCAATTTGGAAATTATAGATATTTCGGCTGATTCATAATCGATATATATCTCTTTAAAAAATACTATAATATATTTATATTAAATTTATTCTACAAAATTAATAAACACGTCAATAAATATTCACATTTAATCGCCCAAATAAATTTTTATGTTTTTATTTAAATTAATGACTTTTTTCTTTTGTTTGCATACAATACCAATTTATTCTCGAAACATATTTTGATTACAACAAGAATGATCACAGAATACAAAATAAATGATTATTTACAATACATAACAGAAGTTTAGGCCACAAATTATTTTCTGTTACAGCGTTATTTTCTGCTTTTAAAAATAAAGAGAATGAATTTTTAATTCAAAAGTTTTGTTGAATATTATTCCTGTAATAAATATAAGTTTTTGTCTCTATTATAAAATTAAATTATACAAAAAAAATAGCTTAAAAAAAAGGTTTTTAATAATAAAACTGATAATTACATCTTAAAAAAAAAAAAAAGGAAAAAAAAAAAAACTCCCCGGCGGGGAATCGAACCCCGGTCGCCCGCGTGACAGGCGGGAATACTGACCACTATACTACCGAGGACTGATTTCCTTATTCAGAGATAATATTTAGAGCTTGAATTGATTTTTTACATGCACATTATTACATGCATAGTTATTATTACAATTAAACTAAATAAATGTCGGTAACAACAAAATTAAAGGATTTAGATAATCCAGGTTTATAGAGCGCTGAACCCATATATCTTATTTAAAAAAAAAAAAAACAATGGTTGCCTGTAAAGTCGGTTTTACGGGCGAAGATTTTACGTGACAACGGTAGAATATTTATTGATATGAATATAATTAAATTGCACAATAGGAACAAGGAATTGAATGAAAATAAGAATTGCACAAATTTTAACTATAGAAATATGTGAGTTTTGCCATTGTTTTCGTTTAAACCACCTAGAGAGACCATGCCGAGATTACCTTCAGTTGTAGTGCAGTGATGGTTTTAAGGTCATTCTTGAACCACAATCTGTCACAAACCGAGCAAGCATGGCCAAAATCGTTGTCCAGGAAAGTAGATTGAAATCTCCGTATTGACGATGACCATTTGGTATACCAGGTGGATTGTTCCAGTTGTATTGCTGTTTGGCTTGAAGAAGTAGTCGGTTGTACATCAGTCCGAGAAGATGCTGCTCTACGTTGTCGGAATGCACGTTGCCGTTGAGCGTTAGTTAGGGGAACGCTCGTTCTCTCCGCCACGACAGGAACGCTTGTTCTCTCCACCACAGAACAAGACGTTGAAGCAGGTGACTCTGACGTACCGCTGGTGAGGGCTATGTTAGCAGATTTACGTAGCTTGAACCTGCGTTGCCTCTCCGCAGCCGCTTTTGCAAAGGCTCTTACTTGTTCAGGAGTTCTGGTCAATGCTTTTCGTAGTCTGTACTCACGTTGTCGCTGAGCATTCGTTCTGGCGGTAGAGGTGGTGTGTGGAACAACGAAAGGTACTGCAGACGTTGACGGCACGATATCCTCCGTCTCCATTGAAGTACTGGAAGTTGAAGGCACCGTTTCCATTGTTTTGAGAGTGGTAATTCCTGTTGAACTTTTGAAATTGAATGGATGAATTTTTAATTTTAAAGAATCAATTTGAAAATCAAAACACTTATTCAGATCGAAGGTTCAAATTTTTGCTAAATAAATTTGAAATTAAATAAAATTTGTAATTGTAAATGATGAAGTTGAAAATTAAAACATTTACTTATATTAGATGTTAAAATTCTTGCTCAACACAGTTTAAATAAAGTTTTCTTATATCTGCCACTTTTTCTTAATATTTGTAATTTTAAAGAATCAATTCGAAAATCAAAACATTTATTCAGATCGAAGGTTCAAATTTTTTCTAAATAAATTTGAAACTATTTAAAATTTGTAAAATAATAATTAATTAATTAATTAATTTTAAACTAATAATTTACTTAACACTATCAACATTTATCAATAGTATGACATAACCTATAAACTCAGTTTCTCAACTTTTGTGTCAATCTAACAATTAATCAATCAATCATAGTTTACGATAATGAAATATCAGTGTACAATTATTTACCTTTATTGTTGTAGTTGTTGTAAATGACGAATCTAAGCACTCCACATTTTCACTACAGACACAGCTGACGATACTTTAACCACACGTGTGAACTTGTATTATGACGCTTTCTTGTTTTTCCAACGCCAAGAACGTTCGAGAAAGACAAAGACAGAGACAAGCATGCGCCGATTCAATGCGCCTAATTCTCTAGCGCAGCACTCTCGTTCGGTGACTCATCGTAACGTTACCGGGCGTTACACTTTTTCATAAGTGACTCCCAGCCGCAACCTAATTTAAGACGTTGTCACGTCAAAAAAAAATCTTTTAATTAAAGAAAATGTTTTGACCAGTATAATATATTTGTCCTAAAAATATATACACACAGCTTTATTAAGACCACTGGTCCTATACAAATTCACCACAGGAAAAAAGGAAGCATAGATGGAGCTACTGTACTCCACGCAGAGCAGTCCGTACTAAAAAATATTTTAAATCGATTTAAAAATTTTATTTTGTTAGAAAGCATCTTTTTAGAATTTAGTTGAACGATCCAAATTTCATTAATCACATGTAGACTCATCATATACATGTAGACTTAGTCAGGGTAAACCTGATAGTTTCTCTGAGAGAAATTTTATAACCAAGGGAGTGCAGAACGTCAACTACACGGGAGAAGTCCAGTTTACCAGTATGGACTAGTGCTAAGCTCTTTTAATCATGTCCTGAGTTGATTGCTAAGAAGAATCAGTTGACCAGGAAGTTCCATGCTGAGGTCCAGTCTGGGAGGCTGGCTATAGATGTAGGGTTGAGGTGGGTCAGTCCAAACAGAACCAGTTGACCAGGAAGTTCCATGCTGAGGTCCAGTCTGGGAGACTGGCCATAGATGTAGGGTTGAGGTGGGTCAGTCCAAACAGAACCAGTTGACCAGGAAGTTCCATGCTGAGGTCCAGTCTGGGAGACTGGCCATAGATGTAGGGTTGAGGTGGGTCAGTCCAAACAGAACCAGTTGACCAGGAAGTTCCATGCTGAGGTCCAGTCTGGGAGGCTGGCCATAGATGTAGGGTTGAGGTGGGTCAGTCCAAACAGAACCAGTTGACCAGGAAGTTCCATGCTGAGGTCCAGTCTGGGAGACTGGCCATTTATGTAGGGTTGAGGTGGGTCAGTCCAAAAAGAACCAGTTGACCAGGAAGTTCCATGCTGAGGTAGAGTCTGGGAGACTGGCCATAGATGTAGGGTTGAGGTGGATCAGTCCAAACAGAACCAGTTGACCAGGAAGTTCCATGCTGAGGTCCAGTCTGGGAGACTGGCCATAGATGTAGGGTTGAGGTGGGTCAGTCCAAACAGAACCAGTTGACCAGGAAGTTCCATGCTGAGGTCCAGTCTGGGAGATTGGCCATAGATGTAGGGTTGAGGTGGGTCAGTCCAAACAGAACCAGTTGACCAGGAAGTTCCATGCTGAGGTCCAGTCTGGGAGGCTGGCCATAGATGTAGGGTTGAGGTGGGTCAGTCCAAACAGAACCAGTTGACCAGGAAGTTCCATGCTGAGGTCCAGTCTGGGAGACTGGCCATAGATGTAGGGTTGAGGTGGGTCAGTCCAAACAGAACCAGTTGACCAGGAAGTTCCATGCTGAGGTCCAGTCTGGGAGACTGGCCATAGATGTAGGGTTGAGGTGGGTCAGTCCAAACAGAACCAGTTGACCAGGAAGTTCCATGCTGAGGTCCAGTCTGGGAGACTGGCCATAGATGTAGGGTTGAGGTGGGTCAGTCCAAACAGAACCAGTTGACCAGGAAGTTCCATGCTGAGGTCCAGTCTGGGAGACTGGCCATAGATGTAGGGTTGAGGTGGGTCAGTCCAAACAGAACCAGTTGACCAGGAAGTTCCATGCTGAGGTCCAGTCTGGGAGTCTGGCCATAGATGTAGGATTGAGATGGGTCAGTCCAAACAGAACCAGTTGACCAGGAAGTTCCATGCTGCGGTAGTCTGGGAGGCTGGCCATAGATGTAGGGTTGAGGTGGGTCAGTCCAAACAGAACCAGTTGACCAGGAATTTCCATGCTGAGGTCCAGTCTGGGAGTCTGGCCATAGATGTAGGATTGAGATGGGTCAGTCCAAACAGAACCAGTTGACCAGGAAGTTCCATGCTGAGGTCCAGTCTGGTAGTCTGGCCATAGATGTAGGGTTGAGGTGGATTAATCCAAGCATGATAACTACTGCACCCTATGTCTCAGAAAAGGAGGATTTGGTCAAGTTTCGATGGTTATTTTAAGCAGTGAAAGTAGGTTGGGTCTGTTTCTGGATGCACAAGTGCAAGGTCTGCTAGAACAAACAGTTTTTATGGGGGGGAAACTGGTATGTTCGCAATAAATGAATATTCGAACATTCCTTTAAGATTAAATCAAAAGATATTTATTTACCGAGCCGTAGTACAAAACTGGCGTCTTTCCCGCGCGCCACCTGATTGGTTGGCACTCCGCCAAGCCGTTAGGTGAGGCGGGGCTTCTGCCACCGTGTTGCCGACCGATGTCTGCTGCTGTTCTATCACAAAAACATACCAACATTAGCTACACAATCAGGAGGTGTGTCCTTTCATTCTATTATACTCTATCACCATGATATTCATTCTTATCTCCTTTTAAACTCTTTTACAAAACTTCCATTTGTTAATTACTTTGCACAAAAGTTTACATTAAACATCTTAACACTGGGAATCTCAGATTTTCTACCAATCCAAGAATTTTTTACCGATGTCTACAGACAGGTCGCACTGGACATAAGAAGGCAGCGGCAAGGTGGCAAATATAATTAAGATAATTTATAATACAATATAATGCGGCTTATGATTGTAAAACGACATTTGAAAATTGTCCAGCTTAGGAGAAATAACGACTATTTCTAACCTTAGAGAGTAAGTATGAAACGATAATTTGTGAAGAGTAATGATAATGTGGGCAAGCCAAGAAAAGAAGGTATGCGGGGCCCCCCTCCACAAGGAAGTGTTTATTGACAGATTCCAGAGGAGGGGGTGGGAGATAAACAGTCCAGCTGGTGCCGTAGTGAAGGAAGGAGCCGAGATAGCATTCGACTTGAAGGGGGTTGTGTGCCGAGAGGACATCACAGTCTGGGAAGGAACGTCAGTCTGGTGACATCGAGATCTGCGGCAAGGAGAAGACGGTGACGAGGAGGATCCCTCTAGTGGCGGACAATGAAGACAAGTCCATCTACTGTATATAGTTATTAATCTACTTTTTAAAGCTCTGGGAATAAATATACCGTACTAAGCTTTATCCACAAAGAATCCACATTGTTTTCTTAGAAACCTTGAACGCAAACATCGACGGCTGAGAAGCGTCGTAACAATATGTTGGGGCACGTTTTTGTAACCATACCCCAACAGAAGGCGTATGTATAATCAACATCAAATGGATACATGGCTTCCCTCCCACATAGACTTATAGACCACCATTTTGCCCAGAAACCTAGACAATTGATGACACCAGACTTCCATGCCGAAAGCTGATGCCTGGTGAAGAAGACACCAGTGACATCCAGGGACATCCGCGCTGGAAGCTGTTGTTCCATATGTACATATATTCCCCTCACCAAAAATTTAGGTAAAGGTGACAAGAAGAAATGGAGAAGGAAGATTTCTAAAAGACTAAGCCTTATAAATATCCTTCCCGAAAAAAAGGAAGCATCACATTACAGTCCAGGTAAAAGGGGCCTGGGTCGATTTTTAGCCAAGACGGGGGGCGATATATATACCGTCCCGAGAAAAGGGAGGATAGTATTTCAATCCATGTGGAGGGGGGGCCTGGGGTCTGAAATTTTACACTAGTGCCGTGGCTGTTTCTCTCTTTAGATTTTTTTTTGTTTTGGTAATACTATATGTTCTATTTTGATGGGAGAGGCCTGGGGCGTCTATGAAATTGTATACTGGAGCCGTTGGCCATTTTGATTGGTGTTTCTTTCGGCGAATGAAAATGCCAGCCAATAGAAACTTTGGCGCGGCCAGCGAATGAAAACGGAGAGAGACAAGAATAAAAGAGGGTTTCTTTGCCAAAAGGCAGATTCAATCTGAGTCGCTCAGTGAGAGGACAGTCTTCAGACGGGAGACCAGACCTTTGCCGGCACTTTCGAGAAAAGGTAAGCCATTTGTCATTATGACTTAGCGCCCCCCCCCCCCTTTTTGTGTAGTAACCAACCTAGATTTCGCATGGGCCCTAAAGGGCTATAAAGTAACTTCAGGTCACCTCTATCTAAATTTTACTATGTAAATAGCATATCTCGTCAGTATAGACATGTTCCCAAATTTTAATTTATTTAAATAAATATCTAGAGAAAATTTCTTGTTTCCTCTCATACATATTTCATTCCTTTTGCTTTATGGTACTACCCCCCACACCTTAATTTCACAAATTGTACTAAATATAGAACTACCGACTCTGTTGGAATAGAGTTGTGTACTATATCTTTGCTGTGATATATTGACACAGCGACAGTTGCAAATTACGACTTTATTAGGGCTACTTTGAGGGTATCTATCTGTCAGGTTTTAGTAATGTTTGTACTTTTATGTGTTTCAGTGCGTTATTCCATCATATTTACCATTATACCATATTTTCTGATTCCTCGGGCTATTGTTACGCTGTTAGGAGGGTACGGCATGATGCAAACAGATTTGTATGTTTGACTATTGTTTGTGTTATTTGGGCTATAAAAATGCCTTAATATGAATCTATTTACAGTTGATCTGTAGAAATTATAGAGATCTGTTGCTATAATTTTCCTCTATGAAATAGCTCCCAGCGTCTTCAGTGGGTTGCTAAACCTCCAGAAGGAGTCTTTTATAGATTGCCCAATTTAATAACGATTTCATGGGTTGTCTGATGAAATTGTATACTAGTGTCGTGGCTGTTTCCATCTTTAGACCTTTGTTCTGACAATATTATATGCTCGATCCCTGCTTTAACTCAACTCTTAATCAATTACAGAGTTTCCCCCCCCCCCTTTTTTTTTTACTTTATTTATCCTGTTTGCACAAATTGCATTACATGTGATGATGTAAAGACATATGTCGATAGTGCATCATTGACAGCTGTGCTTCTATTATACAACATTAAGGTCTTGCTGCGGGTTATATACATGGGGTTGTTGGCCTAAATTGCTATATATTGTTGCATCATGATTAATGCGCCTATTTTTAAAATTATTTATAATATTATTTTTAATATATTTAAAATTTAAATTATAAATTTATTTATTTTTATAAAACAGATTATTAATATAAAATATTATGTACTATAAAACATTTGTATTTTGATACACTAAATACCCTACATGCTTTAAACTTTGATGTGGTAAATAAAGAGAGATTCTAGGTGCTACCTAAATTTATAGTTGTCTTATTATTGACTGGTTTAACCTTGCAAGATGGTTGAGACACGTTCTGGAAAGATGCAAGACACGTCTGAGGAGAGACTCAAGACTGAAGAATCTGCCAAACCGCAGCCCAGTGCATCAATTGGTAGAGATGCAAGTGCCGACCCAGTTGTTTTGAACCCCAACATAGACATCCCCAAATATGATGGAACAGAAGACCCTCGCCCATGGATTGAGTCCCTTGAAGAAATTGGCTTCCTGTACCACTGGGCAGAATATATTATTTCTCGCTATGCAGCCATGAACATGATTGGTAGCGCCAAAACCTGGCTGGACCTACACAAGATAAGCTTTACCAGCTGGGAACATTTCAAGAGCCGCCTAATTCAGGATTTTGGCTCAGACGCCAACAAAGAAGAATTGAAGATGAGGCTGAACAGAATGCAGCAGTGGAATGAACCTGCAATCAGGTTTGCAGAGGATATCCTGGTTCTGTGCAACAAGGTCGACCCCCAAATGGAAGAAGAGAATAAAATAAATTGGGTTATTGGAGGGTTAAAGAAAGAATACTCTTTTGCCCTCTACTTAAACCCTCCTAAGAATACCAACGAACTCCTAAGATTGTGTAAAAAGATGGATTTGTTTGAAAATAATTATCAAGAACGTATAGAAAAATCAAAGGTTCTATATAATGGACCACGCTCTCCTCGTTCCCACCATCAAGAGCAATGGAAGAACGCTCCGTCGTTCAGAAGACCAGACCAGAACACCTCCAAGCCCCAGGCCCCCGCTCCGAGGTACTACCAGAACACCCCCAAGCCCCAGGCCCCCGCTCCGAGGTACTACCAGAACAAGCCGCTGCCCCAGGTATCTGCCCCTAGGCGATTTTACACTCCCATTCCTGAGCCAAAACCGGTCTACCCAAGGAAAACCAACAATAAGAGTCCAGATTCAAACAGGAATAGGACAGAAGACGGGAGACCAATATGTTTCAAGTGTAACAAGCCAGGACATGTAGCGCGGTATTGCAGAGTCAAGTTTGTGAGGATCGTAGAAGAGGACCCTTCAGTTTCCCAAGACAAGAGCCAAGAAAATCTTCAAATGGACGAAAGGAAAGATTATACACGGCCTCGCCTCTATGCGGATGTTTGTAATGACACACAAATCAATATTCCTACACGGAATAGATATTCCGTGTTGGAAGATTTAAACTAAGTGTCGCGCCTGATTCCTTCAATCAAAGCAAGTCGACCATAAATGGAATTAGAAAGTTGGACCCTAGGTACAAAATTAATATTAATGTGGACAAGATAGGGTTATGCGAAGCTTTGATTGATACAGGCGCCGATCTTTCAGTGGTCGACCTAAGAACAGCACTTTTTGCTGGCCGTGAAATAAATAGTCTCACTAAAACGTGTTCAGGACCCGATGGAAAAAAAATTAGATATGGTAGGTAGCATTATTTTAGATTTAAAAATTGATGACACTGAATTATCCCACGAATTTGTAGTAATGGACGCGCATCTACGAACTCTTATTCTTGGACGAGATTTCCTTAAAAAAATGAATGCTAAAATTGATTGTAAACGAGAAACAATAAAATATAATTTGATGAGTAATCATGACGTAAGCAATTATGATCTAAAAAAAATAAAGAGCACTACAGATACCGTTATACCTAAACTATCTATTAAATTGATTAGGGCCTCAATAGAAGCAGAGGATGGCGAATATGTCATCGAAGAGAACAACAGAATGACTCAAACAAATGGTCTTCGATTGGCAAGAAGTTTGCTTACTGTCACGGATAAGAAAACCCATATATGGATAACGAACCCTTATCCTCGACCTTTAAAAATCATGAAAGACCAAACATTGGCTTATGGAAGTCTTCCTGCAGGGGTAAATTTTATAGAGAATAAAGAGAAGCAGAATGAAAATGACGAAATACAATTTCAAATAAACAAAAAATTATCATTTAAAGAACAAGAGAGGTTAAAACAAATTTTGGCCAAGTATACTGATTTGTTCTCATCGAGGTTAGGTAGGACCAGTTTGGCAAAACATCAGATTCATACAGAAGACGCAAAACCAATAAAGCACAAGCCTTACCGGGTAAGCGCTAAGGAACGAACCATCATAAAGGATCAAATAGACGAGATGCTCGAAGAAGGAATAATTAGACAATCTTCAAGTCCCTGGTCCTTTCCCGTTATATTGGTCAAAAAACGAGATGGCAAATACAGATTTTGTGTGGACTACAGGAAATTAAATGAAGTAACAGTGAAGGATGTTTATCCAATCCCAAGAATTGATGATGTAATGGATACTCTCCAAGGATCCAAGTACTTCTCAGCAATAGATCTCAAATCGGGATATTGGCAAGTCGAAATTGAAGAGAGAGACAAAGAGAAGACGGCTTTCACTACTGCACATGGGTTATATGAATTCAACGTAATGCCCTTCGGTCTATGCAACGCCCCTGCTACTTTTGAGAGGAACATGGACAATGTCCTCGGAAATCTGAGATGGCAGATTTGCCTTTGTTACCTGGACGATGTAATTATATACAGCTCGGACTTTCCAACCCACATTAAAAGACTTGAAGCTGTCCTCAGATGCTTCAGCGAATCTAATTTAAAACTGAACGCCAAGAAATGCAGATTTGCTTTCGAGGAACTTGAGATCCTTGGACATATAACCAACCAAGAGGGTATAAAACCTGCCGAATATAATATCAAAGCCGTTAGAGATTTTCCTCAGCCCAAGAAGGCCAAAGAAGTGCAATCATTCCTAGGAATGTGCTCATATTATAGAAAATTTATTAAAGATTTCTCATTAATCGCTGACCCATTGACCAGTCTCATCAGAAAAAATGTGCAATTTATCTGGACAGGAAAACAGGAAGAAGCGTTCCAAAACCTTAAAAAAGCTCTTATGAATCCGCCAATTTTAGGTCACTTCGATCCAAATGCAGCCACCTGCATTCACACAGATGCCTCTAACATCGGCTTAGGCGCAACACTAATTCAAAATATCGGTGGCGAAGAGAAGGTAATATCATATTTGAGCCGAACCCTAAGTAAACCTGAGCAAAATTATTCAACCACCGAAAAGGAATGTTTAGCTGTAGTGTGGTCGATATCAAAATTACGGCCCTATTTATATGGAAGGCACTTTAAAATCGTAACTGATCATCACGCACTATGCTGGCTTAAGAATTTAAAAGATCCGACCGGTCGATTAGCACGATGGGCACTGAAGATTCAGGAATATAATTTCGAAATTATACACAAATCGGGAAAAAAACATCTGGACGCTGATGGTCTATCTAGAGGACCCTTACCAGAAAACGAATGGGACGAGGATTATGAAAGACTATTTTTGAATCAAATAATAGACGAAAAGGATGATTTTATTGAGAATATTAAGGAGAACCTTAGTGGAAACAAGCGTTCAATTACACAGAACTTTAAAGAAGAAAATGGGTGTCTCTACAAGAAAAATCCAAATCCTGAAGGTAGAGAATGGTTGCTGGTAGTGCCAAAGAAGAGAATGAAAGAAATCATGAGTGAATACCACAACCATATGCTGAATGGCCATCTGGGCGTCGCCAGAACCACATACCGATTGAAGAATAAATACTATTGGCCTTCCATGCTGAAAGATGTTTCCGAATTTGTAAAGACGTGCCATCTTTGCCAAAGTCGGAAAGGTTCAAATCAGTTGCCATCTGGACTTCTACAACCTATTCCCCCAGCTTACTACCCTTTTGAAAGAATCGGAATTGACTTTGTTGGCCCCTTGCCATCAACGAAAAGAAGAAGGAAATGGATCATTGTGTTGACGGATTATTATACAAAGTATGCTGAAACAAAGGCAGTACCAGAAGCGACAGTGAAAGAAGTCTCTACATTTTTAATCGAACATATATTTTTACGTCACGGGGCTCCAAGATTTCTTATCAGCGACAGAGGTTCACAATTCACTAGCAATTTGATGAAGGAGGTTATGAAAATGTGCAAAGTTAAACATTGCTTCACAACGAGCTACCACCCCCAGACTAACGGACTAACGGAACGGCTCATAGAAACATATATATATATACATATTTATTGCTAGCTATATATCACCATCTTCTTTCTTCAAACACGAAATCTCACAGGCGGTCTCCTCGCTCGAGGTGGGTTCCGCCTTAGGACAGGACCCTCCTCTTTCAAGGCCTCGGGGTCCAGCGAGCGAAGAGGCTCCAATGACTTTCCATCGTCTGTATCACTCTGAACCTCTGAATCTTGATCCGACCGCTGGCTAGTTAGTCCTGGCGACAGCGACTCCATATAACCTCTGTCTCGTACAACCTCCGAGATTATGGCACTGGGACCTGCTCCTCTTGAGTGCTCGGGTTGACGCTCTCCATCTCCACTCTCATCTTCCTCACCATTCCTCCACCTTTTTCTAATTTGATCCCTGTGATAGGCCTTTACCTGTCCGTGGATCAAAATGGTGTAGACTCTAGTTCCCTTCTTGCCCACAATTTTTCCTGGGATCCATTTATCACCACCTCTAAAGTTTTTACACCACACTAAATCATCTATCTGGAATTCTTCCAAATGGGTTCGCCGATCATACTTCATTTGCCTGGCTTGCTGGTCCCTAACTCTAGATGCCAAGCTGGGATGTATCAACGATACTCTGGTTCGAAGCGCACGCCCAATAAAGAGCTCTGATGGAGTCTTTCCCGTTGTCACATGCGGAGTGCTTCGATATGCCAGAAGAACTTTTGATAAGGTGTCTTGAATGGTATCCCCAATTTTCCTTTTATTTTTATCCAGGGCAGTCTTAATTGTTCTAACCGCTCTTTCAGCCAAGCCATTACTTTGCGGGTGGTACGCCGGGATCAATGTTTGTTTAATTCCATTTCCTTCCAGAAAACCTTTCATTTCACTACCAGTAAACTGAGGTCCATTATCAGATACAAGTTCCTCCGGTAGACCATAGGAAGAAAAAAGTCGCCGTAGTTGCTCAATGGTTTTGCGTGTGGTGGTCTCTCTCATAGGGATGGCTTCGATCCACTTCGAATGACTATCTACTACTATTAATAAATTAATGTTTTCCTTATTTGCAAAATCAATGTGGATTCTTTGCCAAGGTCTGGTTGACCATCTCCAGGGTTGCCATTTTCCTTTATTTGGCCCATCCTGGGATTGCTGACAGCTTCTGCACTTATTTACCAAAAACTCGATTTGGGTATCTAGATTTGGCCACCAAAAATGTGATCTTGCTACAGCCTTCATTTTGTTCATACCGGAATGAGTCTCATGAAGACAGTTCAACATTTTTATTCTGAGAGATGGTGGAATGACAACTCTCATTCCCCAAACCAAACACTCCCCATCTACAGTTAGCTCAAGTTTCCTTTGAAAATAAGGTCTGAGGTGATCAGCCACCTTTTCAGGCCAGCCTTGCTGAGTATAAAATTTGGCCAATGAGAGCACTTCGTCTTTTTCAGTTTCCGTGGCAATTTCCTCTGCTGTGATCGGCAATTCTTCCACATAGGATAAAGCATAGACATTATTTAATCTTGGAATTTCTTCACAGCCCACAGGAAAACGTGACAGAAGATCTGCATTCCCATGGTCTTGAGTTCTTCGAAATTTAATATCGTAAGTATAAGCTGACAAAATAAGCGCCCAACGCTGCAATCTTGAAGTAGATAAGGTGGGGATTCCTGATCTTGAGCCCAAAATGGTCACCAATGGCTTATGGTCTGTAATAAGAATAAATTTTCTTCCATAAATAAATTGATGAAACTTGGTAACTCCATAAATAATGGCTAGAGCCTCCTTCTCAATCTGAGAATAATTTTGTTCTGCTACCGATAAAGTCCGTGAGGCAAACATAATCGGTCTCTCCTGGCCTTCTATAATATGTGACAACACAGCGCCCACTCCAATCTGCGATGCATCAGTGGCCAAACACAATGGCAAAGTCGCATCATACGGGACTAGCACCCTCTCAGAGGTAATGCTATTCTTGCACTTGTCAATGGCCTCTCCACATTCCTTTGTCCAAACCCAAGGACGTTTTTTGTGAAGAAGCTCATGAAGAGGCTTCAAAAGCTCTGGCAAATTGGGTATGAACTTCCCATAAAAGTTTACCAAACCAAGAAATGACCTTAATTCAGAGATATTCGTAGGCGTTTTGGCCTTCTGTATTGCTTGTACCTTATGATCTAAAGGTCTGATGCCCTCTTCCGTGACAAGATGTCCTAAATATTCAATTTCTTTTTGCAAAAATAGGCATTTTTCTTTCTTTAGTTTGATATTATACTTCGCCAAGCGAGCAAATATAGTCTTCAACAACGCCAGATGTTCTTCAATTGATGCTGTGGCTATAAGGACATCATCAATATAACAAATTACGCCTCCTATACCCGACAAAACCCTATCCATTACAGATTGAAAATAACTGGGCGCATTTGCCAATCCAAATGGCATTCTCTTAAACCTGAAAAGCCCTTTATGAGTATTTATCGTTAGTAACGGTCGGGTGCCTGGGTCCACCTCTAATTGCAGATAAGCGTTCCTCAAGTCCAATTTAGAAAAGTATTTTCCCTTGGCCAATGTGGAGAATAAATCTTGCTGTGTGGGAAGGGGATAGGCCGCAGTGTCCAAATATTTATTTAGAGTTACCTTGAAGTCGCAGCAAATTCTGATCTCTTTATTTTTCTTCGGCACTACAACCACTGGAGTGGCCCATTTACTGCTCGCCACCTCACATAGATAACCCTTAGCCACCATTTTGTCTAATGCTTCAGTAACTGCTGGCCTAATGGCGAAAGGCACCGGACGAGCCTTATGGAAAATTGGATTCACATCACACATGTTTACTGAAAATGTGAAACCTTTTATTGGTTCAGTTGTCTCCACAAATAGGGCTTGATTTTCCTTCAAAATTTCCTCAATGGTAATTTCCACAGGCATATGTTTTACCGCGAAACAGCCCAATTTCAATCTATTTATCCATTCTCTTCCCATCAAAGCCCTCTTTTCTCCTTTCACCACCAACGCTCTAAGTTTGTAAGTAATATCTTGACACTCCACTTTGACATTGATTTTACCCAGAATGGGGACCACGGTACCATCATAAGTTCTTACAATAATACTCGCTTTTTCCAATTTCAAGTGTTGAAGACTATTTTTAAAATCCTTTTCTGATATCAGTGTTAGACCACTACCCGTATCCATTTCAAATTTAATAAAGTTTCCTTCTACTTTTAACTCCATCAGATAGGGAGGGTCACTTGAGGCAAAATTAATTTTATACTCAGGTATCGTCACGCTTATAATTTTCTGGACATACTCTTCCTCCTCTTCTTGGTCTCCTATCTGATGTATATTTCCCGGCTGATTCTGATGTTGCCTTAGATTTCTTCTACTGCTCCAACATATTGAGGCAATGTGTCCTTTTTTATTACACTTAAAGCATATCGCCTCCTTAAATCTACATAGTTCTTTATGCTGTTTACCACAATGTTTACATTTGCCATTCTGGAAATTTGATTCAACCTTGCGTTCCATCCTCAACTTATCTACACAATCTACACCCTGCTCCAAGTGAAATAATTTTGTATTTTTCTCGGCCGCTTCCATAGATAATGCTATCTCAATTACTTTAGCTAAAGAAATGTCGCCCTCCGACAAAATTCTATTTTGTATTTTGGCATTATATAATCCACAAACCATTTTATCACGTAAAGAATCCTCCAGAAAATTTCCAAAGTTGCATGAGGAAGCCAAACGCTTAATTTCCACCAAGTAATCCGAGATGCTTTCTTCCTTTAATTGCATTCTTTTAAAAAAAATGAACCTCTCTACTACAATTGAGCGCTTTGGAGAGAAGTGCCTTTTCAAGATATCTATTAGGTTATCAAAAGTTTTATCTTTAGGTAGAATAGGACTGCACAAATTCTTCAAAACACCATACGTTTTACTTCCCATGAGGGTTAGGAGATAAGCCTTTTTCTTCTCATCCCCTGCCTCCTCCAATATGAGAAACTGTTCCAATCGTTCATAAAACGTTTCAAAAGTTTCAGTTTCTTCATTATATTCCTTAAATTGGTAACTAGCCATTTTTTTTCACTCTTTCTTAAATTTGCATCCTAAAACTTTGCAATATGTGTCCTTTAAAATTACTTCTAATTATATGCAAAATCAAAGATATTTTCTAAAAATATTTACTTCATAATTCGAGGGTACTCACTCTTATATCCTCGTCGCCAAATGCAACATCTTCGTACACATTTATTTTTAGCAAATCTTTATTGTCTTAGTAAAGTCTGATACAGCCTTTTATTGTTTATTTTCGAAGCGCCAAAAAGTGACAAAAACAAATCAAAAAGGGATGATGATAACCTGCGTCTTGCAGATTAACATTTTCATAGAAACATATATATATATACATATTTATTGCTAGCTATATATCAATTAATATAAAATATTATGTACTATAAAACATTTGTATTTTGATACACTAAATACCCTACATGCTTTAAACTTTGATGTGGTAAATAAAGAGAGATTCTAGGTGCTACCTAAATTTATAGTTGTCTTATTATTGACTGGTTTAACCTTGTAAGATGGTTGAGACACGTTCTGGAAAGATGCAAGACACGTCTGAGGAGAGACTCAAGACTGAAGAATCTGCCAAACCGCAGCCCAGTGCAACAATATATATATACTTAAGTAAGGAAACTTTAATAAGTCACATCGTGTATCCTCCCTTTTCATCTATCCAAACCGGGAACGCAACAATGGCGCCCGCCGCGGGGCTCGAATTTAGTATATGTTTCATCCCCTATACTTTAGAAATATATACCTAATGAAAAGCCATACTATTTTTAAGTATTGGTGAAGTAGTCCACGCATCCTGAGATTAACAGTCTATTATAAATCGTGAATTTTAATTTATGCTTTCCGTTTCACTGGCATTTTATCAGGCAATGAAAGTTATGTTGAGGCGGTGTATACCGCATCTCTCGCCGCTGTCTTTTACGATTCACATTGTTTGTGGCAAAACCTTAATATTATCATTGATTTCTGATATCAAAGTAAAACGTTTATGGGGATGAGTATTTTTTATTCTGGTCTTCTCAAGCTTTCGAGCTTGTCCGCCCTTCTACAGGAGAAACATATACAATATATCAAGAAAATATAACGTCGCCTGATGCTAAAACTATTATGATTCTATGTACATATATATATATATACATTAGGAAGTTTTGCATATTATATGTTTTCTTAAGACACTTTTTTTTTTTTTTTGGTTTATATACATATCCTACTATTGTTTGCTATATTCTATGAATTATCTTATAGGTTAGAAATTCTATTATTTAAGTAGTTTTATAATAGTTATTGGCTATTACATATAAGTTACTTATTTTATTGTTGATATTATTAGCTGGTACTAGGATATATTGTGTTATATGTTTCGGGCAAATCTATTTTCTATTAATGCTATTGTGTTTTCTGAATAATAGAGAATCAATTATAAGCCTTTGATATTTGCTGTTTATGTTATTGTAATGTATTCTAGGTTCTCCTAATGCGAAAGTGTGACCTGTTCCTTTGCAGTATTGGAAAATTAGAGACCTATTGTCTTGATTTATAACGTTGCGTCTATGTTCATATATTCTATTGCTGACTCTCCTTCCTGTCTCCCCTGCGTATTTGGCTTGGCAGCTGTTACACTCTACGGAATATATTGCCTTTTATTCTCTGTTTTGGTTAGTGGGTTTTATGATAGTAGGATTATTTTTAGATAGTGGACTTTTATGGTGGAGCCTATGTTAGGGGAATTACAGTAATATGTTTGGATGCCAGAGTTTCTTAAGTAGTTGGCTATTGTTATAGATGTTTGTGAGTATGGAATGTAACATATCGCCCTATAGATATTTTGTGGTTTTGTTTATTGGGTTATTGATAGTTATACTTTTGTGGAAATGTTGTAATATAAAGGTGGTTTGGTATCCTGCTTGCTGGACATTATTTATAATGTTCTGTGTCTCAATCATTTTGAATTCTGTTGCGAGCACCATTGATTACAATTTCTTTATTTTACTTTCTCAAATTATTATATACAGTATGAGAAATGAGGTTGGATTCCCATGGTTCAAATTTAGAACGGTGATCAGTGTTTTACAGTAGTCTACTGAAATGACTTAGCATTTTTTTTTTCATCATAGCTCTGATATAATTTTCTCACAGCAGAGGTGAGTTCTGATAATTATTGCTGGATACAAATATCTTAACTTCATTTTAATAGTGCTTTCTATCAAATCATACTAGCCTGTGCATCCAGATTAGGGCTAACATGCTGAATGATAGTTAATCGATTTTATTTTTTTAACGCATAATGGATTGGGAGAGTGGCAAATATATGAGCCTTAAGGTGAAAATAGAATTGAAGATCCAGTTAGCGTACCCGTGAAGAGAGAAGTTTGATCACCATAGAAAGACGCACCTTTTTTTTTTCTCTTCGAAAAACCTTTTTTATTTGAAATCAATAATGGATAGAAATCTGGTTTTAACATTCCAATGGCAGAATCTCAAGGAGTGGATCTGGTGACCAATTTGCGCGAGTACCTTTTAATCACTGTGGAACTATTTATTAACTTATGACAACTACCTGGGATAATCTTTTTAAATATTCAAAGGAAAGGAGATGACTGGAGCTTGTGTCTACAAGACAGCTGAGATATCCCGAGGTGTGCTTGGACAGCTTTAAGCTAACGACAAGGCAGCAAAAGCCACCTGTGTTAGAGACAGGATCTATCTAATAATGGGGGTATAGGAGACAGGAGAGTTTATCGAGGCTCGATTTAACACTTGTATATAATGAGGAAGTTAGCGGAATGCGAGCCTCCAGTGCGGAGTAAAATCACCTAAAGGCTGTGAATAAAGATTGATAAAGTCGGGACACCCGAGCAAAGATATTACATTGAATATAATTCGGAACCTATAGGCGTGAGGCGGTATCGTGATTGGATTAGATGGCTAGACACGCAAGGAGGGAGGCCCCCTTCGACGACGTTTTCTGCCAAGTATGATCACTGGATACCGATAGACCGCCAAAAGGGTGTGTTCCCCACATTGGAAATGTCATTGAAGATGTGCCAGCATGCAGAAAAGAAAGGTCTAGGACGAGATGACGTTTCCTAAAATTGACATTTAAGGTGATATGCCTGGACTATAGATGAGGCAGTGAAGTCCATCTAGAATATGGCGCTAATTCCAGAACAAAATGTGGATGGATCGAGCTGAGGTGACGACTCCATATTAAATATACCTCTATAAATTCATAAATGTCCACATATATTTCCACAGTGGATTATACAAGTAGCACACCTATCTCATGAGCCAGGAATGTAATTATCAGACTGACAGTAAGAAATAATATAAAATTTCTAACCCAGGAACAAACAAGACCCCTGATATGCAACAAAGTCTACAAAATAATTTCCCTATCAAATTCTCAGTATATCATCATAACTCAACAGAAAACCCAGTTACAATTGGTATCATAAAGGGCGAAATAACTTTGTCCTTTCCCAATCCAATGTGCACCTGTTACCACATAGACAGTGATCTTATAACCACATTTGATTTCGTTTCAGCATGTTGTGAGAGAATTGAACTCATGGAAATGCAGCCTTTTAATTACTATGCCTCATACTGTATAAATACATGAAGGAAATTTCTAATAACAACCGCTAAGTGACAACCAGAGCGAACTCAGAAGTAATGAGACGAGGGGAAGTTGACAGAGTTAGTGTGAACAGTTGTGAACTTTACGCAGGTCTACAAGGGTGAAAAGGCCCACACAGTGTAAATTCTGCTTAGACTGTCGCCACTAACTAGGATTTTGGAGTGTGTACGGAGAATCAGCTCGATAGAATGAGAAGTTTAGAGATTTCAACCTTTTTTTTTTTTTCATTTAAAAACCTTTTTTTTTTTAAAGTAGAACTTCATTAGGATTCCTTTTTTTTTATACAAACTATTTCTTGTTAAAACCCGAGTTTCAAAGACCAATGAGAATAATGTATACCATTGTGAATTAACTATTTAGTGTAAATCTGAAATTTTAGTTATTATCAGGAGTAATAGGTGAAGGAAGGTGTAGGAAATCACAACTTAGAGGGGGGCTATGTCTAAAACAACAAACCTAATAGGCATACTATGGCTTGTGTTGGGTAATTTAGAAAAGAAACCCTATAATCCCTGGCTTTCAGGTAGTAGCTTTGAAATAGGTGTCTAATGAGGACATAAAAGTTCAATCTCTCAGAGTGAAGTTGTGAAGTATAGGGACCCTAGGTCAGGGGTAGAAGTTAAGTAGGCCCAGACTGTAGTCGATCCTTGGAAAGCACTTGAGAATGTTAGTGTTGGGTAGTGAATCGTAAACCCTATAAATCCATCTTTCAATAGAGTGCAAAGGGGGCAGACGCACGAGGAAGTAAGAAGAAAGTGACTTCACCCACGGTGGCTAGGGGAATGACTCAATCCGCTTTTATGAGGTGTCACGCTTAATGGTTCTTTATTCGCCATTATAATTTGTGTATGTCTTTATATAGAATTGTCGTGAAAAGTCGCTTGGTGTCAAGGCAAGGGCAGTTTTTGAAGTTACACTGATTTTTTTTTTTAGTAGGTTAGCTTCCAGATTATTTAGAATTGTTAACAATTATTGTTAACAATCATTTATCGAGTATAAACTTGTTTTAATTTTATTATTTTATTTAATTTCACATTGTGTCCTGAAAGATGTTATCATTTGTTAGGATCTATTGATATAGATAAATGAGTATTTTGGCCTTTGTAGCAGCTTTCAACCTTAGTTTGTATGCGTACCGCGAATGATAGGGGGGAGGGTGTATGAATGAATTGGTGCAATGAATGTAGAAAAAGGTTAAAAACTATTATATTGTGAGCCCAAATTACATTAGAATAGGGTTAAGGACTTTAATAGGATCGATTTTTATTTTATTTTATTTTTTTTATTTCGAATTTTGTTAGGACCGAGAAGCCTCAAACAGGACAACTACAACTCTATCTAGTTAGAAAATATTCGCTCCCTTTTTGTTAGGTCCCTCGTTAGGGGGTATAATTTTCCTTTGATTTTCTTTTATCTTAGTTTAGCTTGAATTCTAAGGATTGTGGATAAATGATCCCTATCCCGACCCTCAGACTTGGAGATAGTGGAAGGCAAGGATCAAGCCGAATTTCCCACTCAACTCCTCCTCGCAAGAGGAAACGAAGAGGTATAGATTGAATTTTATGCAGGATGGGGGATTTGTTTTAGCCATGCCGTATAGCCTGGGGTATAACGGCGCGACCTTGGGCAACCGATCTGACACCGTAGTTTCGACGCTTTTAGCGTGGCTGGAGCGAGGGTGTTCCAGACGGGAGGTCCTGTAAGATTGGCAAGTAGGCAGAGATTGCCCAGTTATTCTAGACGAAGTGTTTCCGTCTATTGAATTTTTTTTGGTACCAGTTTGATCCCCCATAGCTAGCGGAAGTTTCTTCTAATAAAGGATTCGCCCTGCCATACGTTTTGTTGGAATGAATTCGAGCATAAGACCGATTCGAGAGGCAGAATAAGTAATTATTAGGACCTTCAACGAGTTTAGACTCGTTCCATATTAGGATAAGATTTTAAAGTATTAGTTAACTATAATGACCGCGAACGAGACGCCAGAACAAGCCAGTGAGTCAAAGTTTTAGAAGTGTTGTATTGAGGACAGTAGAATTAAGAGCAGTTATACAGGGAGTAGACTTCTGAAGGAATTTGTAAAAGGAACCAAAATTTCAGATTGATAAAAATTCAAACTTATAAGATGTAGATTTATAGGATTCAGGTCAATGAATAGAGAGTATATTAGTAGATGAAAGTAATATGAATTTCTTGGAAGGGGGAGGTAGCTGAACTGTACACACCCCAGAGGCAAGGTAAACGGAGCCACAGACAAATTAGTAGAAATTGATTAGTCGCTCTGCCAAAACAAAAAAAAAATTCTCTTCATACGATTGTCACCCTAGATTTTAATGGACTGTGTAGTTTAATAGAGGTCTGGGCTATGTTCCATTTGACCAAGATTCTAAATGACGTACCCATCTGGGTTGAGAGAGTATTGTAATTTGAGGAATCTAACACACAAGAGAGAACACACCCTCCAGTAGGATCGGGATAGACGAATATTACCCAGTGACCAACTCGTGATTCCAGACTGAATAAGATTGAAAACTTAACTGAGATACTAAACCTTGAACCTTCAGCGCACAAATATATATAATGTGTTTTCATTTTCTTATTGAATATGTTATTATTTTATATCATATATATTATATTATAATCATATACTATTCATTTCAGCAATTTTATTTCCTTTGATATTCATGATATTAGTAATATTTACCTGCCATGTTGCGATTTTTTTTTTTAACATGTTGTCATGGCTTATTCTTCCCTCAAGGCATGATCTATTTTATCCTTATTGTCTTTTATCCGCCTTACTTGTATATGTATATATATTTTGTCATCATATATAAATTTGTAGTAGTTTTCTTTATCATCTATCATGGGATGATTTTTATCATATTTAATCACTATCTGCATGATACGTGTTTTCTTCAATATATATATTATACCCATCATATAACATGGAAGGATTCATTTTATCATTACATATTTCGTGCCTTATTTAATAATTACTTTCATAATTTGTTTCTGTAATTTTTTAATTTAGCAAAAGTCATCATGTCATAGGCTAATCATTATATACCAAGATATTTCTTTCAGCTAACTATAATTATCCTTTCCTTTGATTGTATATGTATAACTATACCACACGAATGTCTTGATTGGTACTTAAATAAAGATGCTGGCATGTTTTAGGAGTTGGACTAGTCAGTTATTTCTAAACGACTTCTTGGCGCCCAATTTTTTTATATATAATATGTAATAGGGAAATGTTCTAACTGTATTGTTAGCAGAAAGAAGGTAGCAATGAAACCAGCACACCAGAGGCAAGGATGGGGTTGAGAGGACCTACCACAAGGAAGGCCTACTCCTCAAGACCAAAGAAGAAAGTGGAAGGGTGGTATATATACCCATGAATGGTAAGACAGATGACCTTGCTTACTTCCATACATATGATATGACTGTCCCCCATAACCTATGTTGATAACAGTGTGCTGACAGAATAATAACACATAAAAACCCCTTTGCCAGGATGCACAATGCCCACTAATGTTCGGAATAATAAACATCTAGAATAGCATACCATCATTTTGATTAACCTTATCTTCCCTATAGGTTCGGTACACCTGGCTTCACCTAGTAATGGAAAATGCATTTTGCTAGAAATGGGCCTGCTTTCATAGTAACTGATGAAAGGCAGATGAATAATGAATAGCACAAACGCATTTTGTCCATTACTTGGCAGGGGGAGGATTGTTGGGGCACGTTTTTGTAACCATACCCCAACAGAAGGCGTATGTATAATCAACATCAAATGGATACATGGCTTCCCTCCCACATAGACTTATAGACCACCATTTTGCCCAGAAACCTAGACAATTGATGACACCAGACTTCCATGCCGAAAGCTGATGCCTGGTGAAGAAGACACCAGTGACATCCAGGGACATCCGCGCTGGAAGCTGTTGTTCCATATGTACATATATTCCCCTCACCAAAAATTTAGGTAAAGGTGACAAGAAGAAATGGAGAAGGAAGATTTCTAAAAGACTAAGCCTTATAAATATCCTTCCCGAAAAAAAGGAAGCATCACATTACAGTCCAGGTAAAAGGGGCCTGGGTCGATTTTTAGCCAAGACGGGGGGCGATATATATACCGTCCCGAGAAAAGGGAGGATAGTATTTCAATCCATGTGGAGGGGGGGCCTGGGGTCTGAAATTTTACACTAGTGCCGTGGCTGTTTCTCTCTTTAGATTTTTTTTGTTTTGGTAATACTATATGTTCTATTTTGATGGGAGAGGCCTGGGGCGTCTATGAAATTGTATACTGGAGCCGTTGGCCATTTTGATTGGTGTTTCTTTCGGCGAATGAAAATGCCAGCCAATAGAAACTTTGGCGCGGCCAGCGAATGAAAACGGAGAGAGACAAGAATAAAAGAGGGTTTCTTTGCCAAAAGGCAGATTCAATCTGAGTCGCTCAGTGAGAGGACAGTCTTCAGACGGGAGACCAGACCTTTGCCGGCACTTTCGAGAAAAGGTAAGCCATTTGTCATTATGACTTAGCGCCCCCCCCCCCTTTTTGTGTAGTAACCAACCTAGATTTCGCATGGGCCCTAAAGGGCTATAAAGTAACTTCAGGTCACCTCTATCTAAATTTTACTATGTAAATAGCATATCTCGTCAGTATAGACATGTTCCCAAATTTTAATTTATTTAAATAAATATCTAGAGAAAATTTCTTGTTTCCTCTCATACATATTTCATTCCTTTTGCTTTATGGTACTACCCCCCACACCTTAATTTCACAAATTGTACTAAATATAGAACTACCGACTCTGTTGGAATAGAGTTGTGTACTATATCTTTGCTGTGATATATTGACACAGCGACAGTTGCAAATTACGACTTTATTAGGGCTACTTTGAGGGTATCTATCTGTCAGGTTTTAGTAATGTTTGTACTTTTATGTGTTTCAGTGCGTTATTCCATCATATTTACCATTATACCATATTTTCTGATTCCTCGGGCTATTGTTACGCTGTTAGGAGGGTACGGCATGATGCAAACAGATTTGTATGTTTGACTATTGTTTGTGTTATTTGGGCTATAAAAATGCCTTAATATGAATCTATTTACAGTTGATCTGTAGAAATTATAGAGATCTGTTGCTATAATTTTCCTCTATGAAATAGCTCCCAGCGTCTTCAGTGGGTTGCTAAACCTCCAGAAGGAGTCTTTTATAGATTGCCCAATTTAATAACGATTTCATGGGTTGTCTGATGAAATTGTATACTAGTGTCGTGGCTGTTTCCATCCTTAGACCTTTGTTCTGACAATATTATATGCTCGATCCCTGCTTTAACTCAACTCTTAATCAATTACAGAGTTTCCCCCCCCTTTTTTTTTTTTACTTTATTTATCCTGTTTGCACAAATTGCATTACATGTGATGATGTAAAGACATATGTCGATAGTGCATCATTGACAGCTGTGCTTCTATTATACAACATTAAGGTCTTGCTGCGGGTTATATACATGGGGTTGTTGGCCTAAATTGCTATATATATATATACTTAAGTAAGGAAACTTTAATAAGTCACATCGTGTATCCTCCCTTTTCATCTATCCAAACCGGGAACGCAACAAATATTATTAAAAAGAAACACATTGCCAGGAAATTTTTATTGTTACACATTTTATCGCTAGATGGCAATTAATTTATAAATTTAAAGAACAATCCAGGTAGCGGGCGACATATGTATAAGCTCCAAGGCAGAACCTCGGTTAATAAAAGTTAGTATTAACACTTTCAGTCTCTTTGAAACAATATATATTAATAAAAAGAAGAATTATATTTTTTTATCTTACAGAAAAAAAAAACACCTTTTTTTTTCTCAAACACTCTTCTAAAAAGATTGCTGAATATTTATTTAGTCCCATATTTACAAATTGTTTTAAAAACTAAAAACAATATATCATTAAATCCATTTATTTTATTGATTTTTTTATTTATTTATTTTTAAAATTACTTATCTACCACAGAATACTACTAAATATTTTTATTGTATTTTTCCACATCTTGTATGTTCTCCACATATTTAAAGTGAAAGAAAAAAAAAAACATTTTTGACAATAAAATATGGAAACTATATCAGAAACAACAACACTAATTGAAGAACTCATCCAGAAGGTAAATGGATAAATAGATTGGTGGAATTAACGATCAATATATATCTCCATGATAAAAATGTTTTTATCTTATATAAGATACATGTTCACATACCTATGAATATTTAGTTTAGGTTGCTTGTCCATAGAGTATAAATTAAAAGAGAAAATAAAGTATAAATATAAAAAAATATAAATGTAGCAATGCGTTTCTTTATTCATGAAAAATTGCAAGCTTTCAGATCTTTACAATCCTTCCAATGGCATAGCTGTAAGCTAAGAGAATGAGTTTTTCACGAATAAAAAAAACGCACTGCTACCATTTATATATTTTTATATTTATAAAGTATGTATATCTGTTCCCTTATTCACTCAATATTCTTCAATAAATAACTAAAAACAAGATCCATGTACATGTCTGATATTGCCCTAAAAAAGTAAAGACCTTGTTCCAAAATAAATTTACAAGGTACCTCTCAGAAAGAGCAACCTAAGCTTATGATATTTGAAACAATGATTAATATATGAGGCAATTGTCTTAATTACAATGTATAAATTTTATTATCTCAATATTGATTGTGATTAACTTTTGCTTTTTTTTACCTTCATTTGTGGTGAATCCGTGATAAATCCATGTATAATAAATTTATTTTCCTCCAATTTACCCAGACTAATATATTAGCTTGATTGTCTTTATAAAATTTTTCCTGTATATGAATATCATATTACCATTAAGGTACTATTGCTTTTTTCCTGCATGTATCCTACATTTCTGCTTGGAGAATCTGTATACGACTAAAAAATCTTAATAAAGCATTTTGTTGTTGTTTTTGATTAATATGTGAAGGTTATTCACATATTTTCACAAAAAGACCTGTGAGAAGAATTTTTTATATCTTATCATTGAGGATTAAAGTAAATAATCATCACTGAAAAATACACATTGTTATCTCTTTAGGTAAACATGGGCAGATCAAATGCGTATTATTGCATAAAAATAACCTGAATAAATTATTCTTTTATTCTTTCAGTATTAACTTTACATAGTCCTTATAGGGACCCTTTTTTTGGCGTGGAGAGTTCTCATAAAGTGACTGGTGTGTGTGTGTGTGCACGCAGGAGAAATAAATTTTAATCAATAGTTACCTCTATAAAATCCTTCGGTATTTAGAGTTCATGTTGAATTTTATTCCTTTATATTCCTATATACAGTAGAACCTCCCATTAGCGGTCACCCCGCTAGCGGACACCTCTTCACAAAGGACAGTTTTCATTAGCAAAATTACCATTTTTACTATTTAGCAACTCTCTGGTAAGAGGACACCTCTCCCTAAAGGACAGTTTTCATTTGCAAAATTACCATTTTTACTATTTAGCAACTCTCTGGTAAGAGGATACCTCTCCCTAAAGGACAATTTGGCTCTACAATTAGGTGTTGTCCTTTACAGCGAGGTTCTACTTTATTTACTAGTCTATTTCTCCCTTAAAATGTGTGTTTTAATGAAAATAGGTTAAGAATGTGATAAATTTACATGATTTTATATATCTCTCTCACCAGAATATTGTTTACATATCATGGTTGCTGACTATATCCTTTAAGCAAAATTAGGGAGAGTCTTCGACATTTGGCCCAATCTGAGACTAAGCCTCTCATTGGCCGTGACATCACGGTTCAATCACTCTAGAGGTTGTCCTACCAAATTAATCCATTTAAAATTTATATACAATACCAGCATAGGTCCAATTTGTGAAATAACGTCAAAATGGTTTATTTATAGAATAATTCCCAAGGTATAACTGGTTTAGATTGAAAATTCCTAGAGAGGTTTGAGATATTTGGTATTATAAAAGATTTGGTAGATAACTTTTATCATTGTAGGCATATGGAGTCCTGTTTCAAAACCTTTAACTAGAGGGGGAGAAGAGGGATAATATTTATTCCCGAAGCGCTCAAATATCTTAAATATGCCCATGCTGACTAGCAGTAGAGAAGAAAGGTCTAGTCATGGTCTGTGCAAGTGAACAAGTTGGCCAGTTGGTTCCATCCTGTAAATGAATTGGGGAGATAGGTCAATATTGCAGAATCAAAGTGAACCAATCCATGTTGAGTCTATACAAGGCGCATATGAACACAAAAGGTGAGTCATTATTTAGCGATTTTTAGACATAAGGAGCTATCTAGATTCTAACAGATGTCAAAATTCAGCAAGAGCAATAACGTGGCAAGAAAGGATGCTGATCGTTATCATGATGTGGTTCTTGGAAAGAAAAATATAGAGATTACTATATTTCCTGGAATAGATTCCATTTTCAATAAATTTTACCTTAAATAGTCTTGCGTACTTGCCAGGCCAAGAGTAACTAGTACCTTCCTAAGCATTTCATTACAGATCAACTTCTAAATGAAAAAAGTTCAATATTTAAAGTAAGATCAGCTACAATATTTGAACACTAGTCTGTCAGTTCATTGTCCTTAATTCCTTCTTAATAGGTTTATTTGTACAATTTTTTTTTCATATTTCAAGATTAATGTGCTGGACCAAAGAAGCATATTGCTGTCAGAACATATTTTTGTGTTAGTCTTGGCCCCTTGTGTTCTCCAAAGTGTAGATGGTCCAACTGATTACACACGAGTTCATATACAGGGTGTGGTAAATTTTTCAGCAATTTTTTTAAATGTATTTCAGCAACGGAAACTACCATTTTGACAAATATAATATACAGTAGAACCTCCCTGTAAAGAACACTTAATTGCAGAGTCAAAGTGGGCTTTAGGGAGAGGTGTCCTCTTACTGGAGAGTTGCTAAATAGAAAAAAATGGTAATTTTTCAAATGAAAACTGTCGTTTATAGAGAGGTGTATTCTAGCGTGATTGTCCTCTCATGGAGGTTCTACTGTGTCTATATATATATATTCAAAGTTTCCATTTCAGCTTCAACATATTTATACCCAGTCGCTTAGAATATTTCGACACTCGCAAACTCTTCGCTGTAATCTCATCCAAAGCTCTGATTAAATCAGATTTCAAGAAGTCAGTGGAGACATATCATGTTACCGAGTTTTTTTAACTCTAAGATGGACCACACAGAAAAATCCATCGACTTGATATCTGGCAAAACGTCTTTGCCCCCCAAAAACCTGGAAAAAGCTTCTTGCAGACGAATTGTCGAATTGACTGAATATGCCTGCGCCCAATCTTGCTGAAGCATGAATCCATCTGGATCAAAATGCTGCCGTGCCCTATGAAGATGAGTGGTGTCATTGATTTTTCTTTTTCGGTCTACGAAAGTCGTCGTCTTCTTGGGGATGTAGATACTGGCCAAGACAATGGGAAATTGATTCGACCGATGGTTCACACAGTGACAGCTTTCAGATTTACCTTCTTGAGCATCTGACTAAGATTTTGGCGGATGAGGAGCTCTTAGACCCTAAAAAAATATCATCCCTTAAAAGAACCTCTGACAAACGAGCATCAGATTAGCATTCTGCGAACTTTTTCGAGTCATCTTACTCTCATCGTTCTGCTCAAATATAGAACGCAGCTGATCTTGTAGCTGTGTAACTCCATTTTATTCTTGACATGTTTTGGACGCATAGCTCGCTGATCCCGAGATCCTCGCCACTTTGCACAATGAACGCTCCTTATTTTGAGTAATACAAGAACGAACCTTCTGGATGTTTTATGGAGTTGCCATAGCAGGGGTTTGACGACCCCTTAAAGGACAGCTCATAGTACCTCCTTCCTCCTTGTAATGTTCCAGGTCATCTAGACAGTCCTCTGCTTGACACCAGACTTTTAAACAAGGTCTTCACCCTTCCAGCCGTTTTTAAATCGACAACAGTTAAGCGTTCATTTTCACCATAAGGCCAGTAGATCTTCAGAAAAATGAGTAAATAAAACATTCATAGACCAAAGTTACTCTGGCAATCCAATGAGATTATTAAATTTGTCATGAACTTCACAATGAAGACCAAAATTTCGGAAATTTTTACCACACCCTGTAAGGACGCAGATAGCTTTTGCGCTTTATTGCAGTAGGTCATAAATTGAATAGTTTAACAATAGAATGTACTTGCTTCCACCCTGAACACCAGAAGGATCCTTTTCATCTATTCTCTAGATCCTATAAGCAAAATTCACTTGTCACAGTCAAAAGAAACCCTTCACTCTCGAGGACTATCCAGTCAGTGGGGCGTCATCGCGCTCCAATGAAGCTTTCCATTCTCAAGAGCCCCCTTATGTAAATGGACTTAGAGTTACGCAGACGTATAAAAATAATTAAATTAAATTTTTTGGGCATGTTGTCATTTTACAGTAAATTCGTTAAAAATTTATCCAAACATGCAAATCCTTTATTCTCTTTATTGAAAATAAGTTATAATTGGAATAAATAAAATGAAGACTCTGGCCAGAAGTTCTGTCTATTGGCCAGGAATGGATGAGCAAATTGAAAAATTGTCTAAAAGCTGTAGCATTTGTATGTAGAACACATCAAAGCTGCCAAACCAGGAATTTACTGAGTGGACTCCACCAAACAAAGTTTGGAAGAGGATTCATCTTGACTATTTCTATTTTGCGGGAAAAAACCTTTTTGATATTAGTGGATACGCATTCTAATTGGATAGAATGTCAAATGGTTCCAAATACATTGGCGGGATTCTGCATAGACTTTTTGAGAGAATGTTTAGCGAGATATGGTATCCCGGAGGTGGCGGTAATGGATAATGGGCCGTTTAGAAGTTATGAAATGAAGACATTTTTCGAAAGAAACGGCATACATGCGATGTTTAGCCCCGCCTACCATCCAGAGAGCAACGGACTAGCGGAAGTGTCTGTAAGAGAGATAAAAAAAGGCTATGAGAAGAATTATTTCGGAGGAAAAAGAATTACCCCTTGAGTTTGCTTTGATTAAAGCATTATATGCATATAGATTGAGTCCTTTGACTAGAATGGAAAAATCCCCTGCTGGAATATTTTTAAATTGCGAGATTAGAACGAAGATTTCCACGTTGAGCAAGAAATCAGTAAGAGTAGGGAGATTGAAAAATAAAAAACAGAGCAATAGCTACAAAATAAATGATAGAGTAAGATACAGATGGATGGAAAGAGGAAAGCCTAAATGGATGTTTGGGATTGTAAAGAGAATAGTAGGAAGCAACAGCTGTATGATAGAAACTGATGGAATTGAAAAGAAAGTACACACTAACTATATGAGGAGAAGTATGGAGAGAAAGGATGTTTCGTCATCAGAAGAAGGAATAAGCTACCCAAGGCCTCAGACGTCAAGTCCCCTGACTCCTGCTACAATAGTAGCAGAATCTACACCTGGACCACTGGCTGAATCTACACCTTCCCGGAGATATCCACTACGAGAAAGGAGACCACCAGATAGATATGTACCTCAATAAGTGTTGCTATCTTAAAAAAGGGGGAGTTGATGTAAATGGACTTAGAGTTACGCAGACGTATAAAAATAATTAAATTGTGTATATATTTATTTATTGGGTTTTGACTAGAGACTAGAGTAAATAGATTCTGTCAAGAGATATGTAAATCAGTTTTGTTTAATTTTGTAGAAAAAATTGTTTTGTTAAATTGCTGCTATGTAAATATTTTTAAAGAAGGAAAATAAACTTCTTTTTTTTTATATAAGTTCTGATAATTTTTATAGCTAGAGGGATACATTTTCATGAAAATTAACACCCTCTTTAGTGATTGGAGATAGGCTCATGAACTGATTCAAAGAGATCGCTCTTTTTAAGGAGAGTGTGGTCAGGGACTCAGAAATAAAAATGAGCGGTAGCCCTTCTGACTCAAATAGATTTAAGCAATCTGCTCATGAAATAGTCCTTTCCAGAGATAATTGATCTACTCACGAACTGATTGAAAAAAAACTAGAACTTTTGAGAAGTGAGGGATAGGTGACTAAAATACGAATGGTCGCTTATTGAATATTTTAAAAAGATGATTTAATGTTTTTTTTTTTCAATTTTACTCTGATAAGTTCCCTCGACTTAGACTCGACATATACAATCATATAGAATTCTCACCCTGATTGGGGCAACTCGCAGCTCTTTCTTGTGTACACTTTCACAGTCATATAGCCATTACTCATGCCAAGTGTAGTAACAGGTCTCAGACATAACAATAATTTTAGTCGATGCAATAATCGCTCTTTTGTATTGACAATAATATTCTTATTAGGGTATATAGCCCATATAAAATATATATTTCGTAGGTGCAGTTAAAGAAGTTGTACAGTCTAAACGAAAAATAATTTTTGAGTTATTATATTGAGGCGGAAGGATAATTGCCTTTTGTTCACTCCCTAATTGCACATTTTTAACTGTTTATAAATTTTGAAAATCTTTCTCTAATGGCTGAAAGTTTAAAGAATTATTAAATGTTTTATTGTTAAAAACAATTACATTTAACAATGTTAATATTTTAAATGTTTAAATGTTAAATTTCAGAGGACTCTTCGATAATGTTTAAATGTGGACAGAAGTGTGGTAGGGCAAGGTTTTTATTCAAAACATCATATGTTAATTCTTTTTGGGGTAATTAATAGGAATTTGATGAAAACATTTAAAATAACACTGCAGATTTTGAGCACAGGAATCACTTTCCCAATATGATTCTTTAAAATAGGGAATACTACAGACTTTACATTTATTGGGAATATACACAATTACTTCAGGATTAGATTCCTGTAAAGAAAGGCAGGCAATAAAAGTGATTTCAATATTTTATTCTCAAATAAGTATTGAATTCTTTATATGCTCAATTTAAATTAATTACATTTGTTCACATACAGTAACAAAAAAAAAAAAAAATTCTCGAAACATTTTTTTGATTACAACATTGGTGATGATAAAAAAAAATAATAATTTTAAAAAAATCAATGGTTTACAATACACAACATCAATATATTATATGGTGAGAGAGAATAAGAGAATTTTATCACAAAAGAAAATAAACCTCTTTAAAAGAAAAGAGAAACTGAAATTATTTTTTATATGTGATTATTGGCAATATTTTAAAACAATTTACATTAAAAATCTAAAATATGCTAATATTAATGTTATACACTAACCAGTATTATAGAGAAAATTGTTGAAATATAATTAATAAGGTGTGATAAGAGGATGCCAGCGGGCGACGTCCCACGCCCGTGCTTCCCACGTGACCGCCGCCGCCGCGCATGCGCGCCGACCGTGACGTCGCCACCGGGGGCTGCGCGCGCACTTTTCGAACACCGCCTGATCTCGCTGGCTGTTTACCGCTCGTCGCTACAACCTGCGGCGTTTCCTTCTATTATATAATACTCTAGGCGCTGGTAGAGTAAAAACTGTACTCCATCTGCCTCTTATAATTGTATGTAATCTTTGGACACTTATTAAAATATAAATTATTAATTTATAGTTCTCACTGCAGCTCGAACCTTTACCCTAACGCGGTAGAACATGGCGCAGTCGACATTCGGTTAATTATAGCCGTTTTTTAAGTGACAGCTCAGTGACAATTAGTAATCAAGATGCCCTCAAGAAGGAATCGCCGACCATCCCAAACCCCTCCAGAGAACCCTGCCTCGCCGACCAGCACCGACATCCTCAGGTCCATAGCCGCACTGTTGCAGCAGATGGCTACTCGGAATCCGACACCGACAGTCCCATTAGGAGCTCCTCCTCACCACGCCACAAAAATCATCCAGCTTCCTAAACTGGCTTCCCCGGAGGAGTTAACGATGTCTTTTTTCCGCGATTGGAAACAACGTTGGAACGACTACGTGGACGCCCAACAAGTAGCCACCTTCCCGCTATCCACACAGCAAGTGACTTTGCGTGCCGCCCTCCATTCCGAATGGACCATCCTTTGGCAATCAGGCCGCCTTCAGATTTCTACCACCACCACCCTCGATGAAGCCGTGAATGCTCTCGAGGCCTACCTACGCAAGAAGCGAAACCCCCTCCTTGATCGGCAAGATTTTCATCGTAGGGACCAACAAACCGGAGAATCGGTGGATCGCTACTTCGCAGCCCTTAAAGCTCTTGATGACTCGTGTGCACATGAGCTGGATTTTAAGTGCAGCACATGCGGCGACCCGTGTATTACAATATGCACAAAAAGAGCTTGTGGGAAAACGTTTGCCCTTGCTGGTTATCAACAGCAACTCCGTATCCGCGACAGGTTAATATGTGGCCTGTTTGATAAAGACCTCCAACGAAAAGTACTGGCGGAGCAGTACAATTCCGACCTCTCCCTGGACCGAGTCCTCTCAATTTGCATCGCACATGAGAGTGCTACCGCCGTGGGCGCGTCTCTTTCACCCTCCCCAACCACCTTCCCCGAAGCCTTCATTGCAACCAGACGTGCACCATCACCCTACAAGCATCAACAAGCCAGCTCGTCTGAAACCTCACCTAAGGCCAACCGTTTCTTTCAGAAACCCTATGATCCTAACGACCCATGCTCCGGATGTGGGGCGAACCCAAGACACCGCCGTGACCAGTGCCCAGCAAAAGACATAGAGTGTAACAAATGCGGCATCACCGGGCATTACGGAAGGGTTTGCCGACAACTGAAACGGAAACCCACAACCAAACCTAATATCCCGCCACCCGCAACCAGAAACAATCAGTCCCAACCAGGACCCTCAAACACAGTTGTTGCAGCTGGAGTACGCAACGAACTCATAACCATTCCGACCGATATCAACCATAAGTTACACCAAATCCGTTGGCTGGCGGACCCGGGGTCAGATCTGGATCTAATCCCAGAATCAGAATTCCTGTTACTGGATGAGCAGACCCGATCAGCACTCAACCCGAAGAACGTCCCTTGCGTAGGAGCCAACGGCATCAGCTTAAGTCCTTGTGGATCGTTCGTCGCGGCACTGCATCTCAACGGGAAAACATACAGTACTACCGTTGGAGTCTGCAAGCACCTGAACGCCCCTCTCTTGAGCAAGAGCGGATGCAAAGCCTTAGGACTTCTGCCGGATAACTGGCCCCATTCAATGATCGTCAATGCCATAACCAACGGACAAGTTCTAACGTTCCCGCCGACCCCGGTGAGAGCCAATGAGATCGATAAGCAGTCTATCCTTACCCATCATGCTAGAGCGTTCGACGACACAGTGTTAAAACCCATGCAAGGACCCCCCATGTCTATCGAACTAGTTAAAGATGCCGTTCCTTGCAAACGCTACCGGGCATACAACGTTCCCTTTCACTGGAGAGACCCCGTCAAAACTCAACTCGATACCATGTTGGCGAAAGGGATAATCGAACAGGTACCCGTCGGCGAAGCCATCGATTGGCGCCATCCTATGGTAGTCGTCCCGAAAAAAGGCTCATCACAAGTCCCTATACCAAATGATCTCGCCGGTGCCATCATTGGGAAAGGTGGTCAACGCATCGGAAGATCCGGCGCGAGTCTGGTGCGGGGATCACCATAGATGAGTCTCAACCTGGTAGCAACGAACGGGTCATCACCATCTCTGGCACGCCCCAGCAGATCCAGATGGCCCAGTACCTCTTGCAGCAAAATGTAAGAGAACATTCCTTCCGGAAGCGATACAATCGCAACGCCAAGCCACTCTCACATTTGGAAGTGGGTGCAATAGTCCGTGTCCAGGATCACCGCACAAAACATTGGACCCTCCTTGCTGAGGTTCTCGAACAACTTCCACGCGGTCGCAGCTACCTCATCCAGACCGACGCCGGACGCCTTCTTCGCCGTAATCGCAGATTCTTACGACCTTACGTGCCTCCACCGTACACCACCCCACCCAACTCAGCTCAACATCAGCAGACCTTATCCCCTCGAACCCGAGAACCGAACCCGCGTTATAGCAACTACGTTGGATCGGTCCAAGTCCCAATCTCCAGGGGGGGCATGTGATAAGAGGATGCCAGCGGGCGACGTTCCACGCCCGTGCTTCCCACGTGACCGCCGCCGCCGCGCATGCGCGCCGACCGTGACGTCGCCACCGGGGGCTGCGCGCGCACTTTTCGAACACCGCCTGATCTCGCTGGCTGTTTACCGCTCGTCGCTACAACCTGCGGCGTTTCCTTCTATTATATAATACTCTAGGCGCTGGTAGAGTAAAAACTGTACTCCATCTGCCTCTTATAATTGTATGTAATCTTTGGACACTTATTAAAATATAAATTATTAATTTATAGTTCTCACTGCAGCTCGAACCTTTACCCTAACGCGGTAGAACATAAGGTACCCAAAAAATAGGCTTACAGATAAATACTTGTAAATATAAAAATTTGAAAAATATATTGTAAACATATTCATTGAATAAAATATCCTCAGATAAATATATCTGTGATTTTTGTGCTTTATAGTTTTTAAAAATTAAATTATGTAAATTTTATAAACTTTTTTATATCCAATAATGATATGCTCATTACATCTATTGATATGCCCCTTCTAATTATTATCTCAGATATTCTAACAATTACGTCATAAAGAAAATATATTCTCAGAATTTTCGATATTATATATTTAAAATTTATAAAGGTATAAAAATAGCTGATAGTTGGCGATATATATACGCTCTAAGTACCTAAGTTAATAAAGATTCAAAAAATATAGATTTCTTCATAATCTTTTAACAACCTCTATTTTATTATTAAAAAAAAAAAAAAAAAAAAACAGAATTGAGAGAGAAAAATATATATATTTTAATAAAAACTTCGTTAGTATATTTTGTTTTTAAAAATAAAAATTTCTAAATATTTAAAAGTCTAAAATTCATTATAATTAGAGATTTTTAAAAGCGAAATGAAGTCCAGCATTCCAATTCTTAAAGAATCTAAAAGAAATGATATGTTTAGTGATTTTTATTGATATAAAACTTAATAAAGCAAGTTCCATTCGTTCTACTTTTAAAAATAACTTAAATACGCCAATAAATAGAACAATATCTAATTTAAATAAATAAAAATTAATACATTATTCAAATGGTTGTATATAGAATGTTGTTATAGGTTGCTTTGTTTAAAAGCTACCTCTTTAAACATTAAAATATAGTAAATATTTTAAGTTTAGTATTTTATAAATCCATATATAACATTTTATATAATTTTAAATTAAAATAATGTGTTAAATATTGTTAAAACCATATCCATATAGTTTTTTTTAAATATAACTTTAAAGAAGCATATCCTTGCGCATTTATTGAATAGAGGTACTTGCTATACATCTACATTGAATTTCTTCATTTAGCGCATCTGTAATCTATATATATATTTCTAAAAGGTTTATTAGTTTTTAAATATTTTTTCCTGAGTTATAAAGTTGATATTTTTCAATACAAAATAATTTGTAAGGCCTATGCTCAAATTCTACCAAGTCGATTTCTTAATAAATTGGCAACGTTGGTACTTACCTCAGTGTAATTCTTGCTTTCAATTTTTACTATATATTTTAGTATATATTATATTAATTATTAAAATAGTGTCTGTAATTGATATAATATAAGATCTTTCATATTATATATTTAATCAAATGGAATGACCTTTATAGTGTGAGTACGATGAAAAAAACCAACGTACAAGAAGAGGCATGGAGCGACAGTTGGAAGTCCTTGTGCTCATAGTCGTGCGTTTTATCTTAAACCTGCTGTTTAGGCGAAAAGTCTAATGTGTTTATTATATTTAAATGGAATTTTAAACTGATATATCGCTTCGGATTTTCCAATGTTTTTGGACTTGAGACAATGACCATTTGGATCCTACGAGGTCATGGTAAACACTATGAAATTATATAATGAAGATTCTATGCTTCCATTTAATAAATACAAATGCTTTTTTAGTTTATTTAAGCCTATATTATCATTAAATTATTATACTATAGCTATTACATTGAAATAACAATGCCATTTATTGTTTAGAATGATCGTCACAAATTCAAAAAAATCAATCCTCATGTCAGGTATCAAACCTAATAATTGTTCATAACAATTAAGTTAATTGTACAAATTAACCTAACCGGTCAAAAACTTGTCTCGATCTTTGCTTATTTGTTGCATCTCCTGTGATAAGATTTTTTCATAATGGCAACACATCACATATTGTAAAAAAAAATTAATTGGTCCGTTAAAAAAATACCCAAATAACTAATTGTTTTTTAAAAATCCTTTTGTATTTTATATAAAAAATACTATTGCCTTGTAATGTTGTCACTTGAACTCCATGTTTTTGCATGATATAGGAGACTTGTATTAGACATGTATTGTGCATTTATTTTAAAATATATTTATATTGATATGTGTATGATCAGATAGATTTATATTTCAAAATGAAGTATTAAAGGATTTGAAAAGAACAAGGTTAAAGTTCTTATATATTTTAAGTCAATTATGATTCATATATTTATTTACTCATATTTAAATATTTATTCATAGTGCCACATACATTGTATCAATCATAAAATAATATGTATTTTTTAGAATAGATTATAGTATTAGTATATTAATGCCAATTATAGTTGAATTAAGAAAAATATGATTGACATTTTATTACCCCCATCTATTTAAAAATAATGAATATATATACCCATAAAATTTTAAAGAAAAGTTGTCTTTTCTTCCAGACATCATAATTCTTGCCCATTTTTTAAACATAATACATATATTTAATTTATTATAACAAATGTTAATGATAAAACATAACTACCTCTCTCTAAAATCGGTTCAAAATCACTTTATTAGGTACCGCTCAAAAAAACAACCTAGTTTATGATAATTGCAACAATGAATAATATGTGAAGGTTATTCACATATTAAAACAAAATGTTAACACGAGATTCAATCCCGGTTCATGACTGTCGGGAATCGAGGGTGTTACCTACTTGTCCACCGACTTTTTTTTATCTCCAAAATCATACAAGGCCAAAATATAACTAAATATAATCTTTATTTGAAAAATGGTATTTTAATACTTGTCAAATTTGACACCTGTAGCCATTGCCAAATATGATAATCACATAAGTAAGTTTTTCTTCTATTCATCATCACTAATATGAAACCAAATCTAAAAATAAATTTTTAAATAATCATATCTTGAATGGAGATAATATAATTTACATATTAATTGTTGTTTTTTATCCCCTTGTGTAAAGATTACATCAATTCCATGAGTCCATGCTCCTCAAGCTGTTTGTTGTTTCTTATCCCCTTGTGTAAAGATTACACCAATTCCATGAGTCCATGCTTCTCAAGCTGTTTGTTGTTTCTTATCCCCTTGTGTAAAGATTACACCAATTCCATGAGTCCATGCTCCTCAAGCTGTTTGTTTCTTATCCCCTTGTGTAAAGATTACACCAATTCCATGAGTTCATGCTCCTCAAGCTGTTTGTTGTTTCTTATCCCCTTGTGTAAAGATTACACAAATTCCATGAGTCCATGCTCCTCAAGCTGTTTGTTGTTTCTTATCCCCTTGTGTAAAGATTACACAAATTCCATGAGTCCATGCTCCTCAAGCTGTTTGTTGTTTCTTATCCCCTTGTGTAAAGATTACACAAATTCCATGACTCCATGCTCCTCGAGCTGTTTGTTGTTTCTTATCCCCTTGTGTAAAGATTACACAAATTCCATGAGTCCATGCTCCTCAAGCTGTTTGTTGTTTCTTATCCCCTTGTGTAAAGATTACACCAATTCCATGAGTCCATGCTTCTCAAGCTGTTTGTTGTTTCTTATCCCCTTGTGTAAAGATTACACCAATTCCATGAGTCCATGCTCCTCAAGCTGTTTGTTTCTTATCCCCTTGTGTAAAGATAACACCAATTCCATGAGTCCATGCTCCTCAAGCTGTTTGTTGTTTCTTATCCCCTTGTGTAAAGATTACATCAATTCCATGAGTCCATGCTTCTCAAGCTGTTTGTTGTTTCTTATCCCCTTGTGTAAAGATTACACAAATTCCATGAGTCCATGCTCCTCGAGCTGTTTGTTGTTTCTTATCCCCTTGTGTAAAGATTACACAAATTCCACGAGTCCATGCTCCTCAAGCTGTTTGTTGTTTCTTATCCCCTTGTGTAAAGATTACACAAATTCCATGAGTCCATGCTCCTCAAGCTGTTTGTTGTTTCTTATCCCCTTGTGTAAAGATTACACAAATTCCATGAGTCCATGCTCCTCGAGCTGTTTGATGATAAGCAGTCGCCTCTCCCAATGGTGCCATGATCAACGAAAACTACATCCCATTCCATGATATTTACATTAATTAAATACCATTATATTACAGGCCTAACTGAAAACTGTCAAATTTAAATATAGCAAATTTAAAGGGGTGTGAAACACAAATGCAAATATCGACAATAGCATCTTCTTCTTCTTTCTTATCTCCACACTGGGTGAAGTAGAATGCTTCTGCTTTTGTCATTAAGACTGGGAGCACTACTCAGTGGCAGGCCGACTTAGCTCCAAAAAAAATGGCCGCCTCTGACATGAGGAACAGACGCCATGTGCAGCCGCTCCTAACATGGAGTACAAACACTGCTCATCCTGTATCTCTGGATTAGGAGCCCTTACAGGGTACTATCAGCCGGGCCAGCTGAGCCCAGGTTTTTTAGCGAACTTGTTACTGCTCTCCCTCCTCCTTTTTTATCCGGGCTTGGGACTGGTAAAGGTGGAGTTCTTTTGTCTGATGATGCTAACAAATCTGTTACCAAAATGTCGCACACTATTTATTTATCTGGATTTGGTCTTATTACCTTAGGTTTCAAATCTATAAACCAAATTGTGTTCCTTATTATTAGTGTACAATTATTTTTAAGATTTCATGCTTTTAATTTTTCTCTAAGAGGTATATTTGTACACTTCAAGATAGAGATATTATATTCTCTTTTGATTAGAAACTACAAGGTAATAAGACCAAATCCAAATAAATAAATAGTGTTTGACATTTCTGTAACAGAGTTGTTATCATCATCAGACATAAGTACTGAATCCACTTTTGTCTGATGATGGTAACAATGCTGTTACAGAAATGTCAAACACTATTTATTTGGAACCTCAGTATCTCTTTAGAAGGCTGACAATCCTGTTAGCACACCACCAGCTGTCAAAAGGGATTTATTTTCTACTTTAGTTCTTTGCTGTCATTTATCTATGAGCCTCATCTAGGCCTGGAAACAAGGTAATAAGAACAAATATCTATTGTAACTATCTTATTTATTTATTTAGGTTTGGTTTATTTTACCTTGTGTTTCTAATCTATAATCCAAATTGTACCTATCATCCATACCTGGAGTTTATTCACCTTTACCCTATCTGTTTTTCCTTCTTCTTCTACTTTCATATCTCCACTCAATCATATTACGGTATCAAGCTTGTAAAGTTGACAACCATCATAATTGGGTGAAGTAGAATGCATCTGCCTTTGTCATTAAGACTGGCAGCACTACTCAGTGGCAGGCCGACTTAGCTCCAAAAGAAATGGCCGCCTCTGAAATGAGGAACAGATGCCATGTGCAGCTGCTCCTAACATGGAGTACAAACTCTGCCCATCGTGTATCCCTGGATTAGGAGCCCTTACAGGGTACTATCAGCCAGGCCAGCTGAGCCCAGGTTTTTTAGTGAGCTTGTTACTGCTCCCCCTCCTCCTTTTTCATCCGGGCTTGGGACCAGCTCTGTTTTTCTTAAAATATGAAGGTGAAGAGTAAAAAATATGGTAAAAAGTAAAATCACCAAATTCAAGAAAGGATGGCATTTCTTTATTTTGGATTTGAAAGCTTTCCATCAATAGAGCTTCCACAGGCTAAATAGAATCTTAATATTTGACAAACACACTTGAATTAACAGGTGAAACTACACTTATGGACAAAACTTGTGAAAGTATAAAATCTTTGATATTACTGGCAGTCAGAGGCTGTTAAGGAGACAGAGGTTGTTCACACACTTTGTCATCCTGTGTGTCTTCAATAAAGGTCACTGTAATATCTTTCAGAGTTATTGTCCCGATATACATGCTAAAAGGTACAACTTCCTTAAGTTTTGTCTATGAGTGTATATACACTTGGTTATCTCGTGTGTTTTCAATAAAGGTCACTGTAATATCTTTCAGAGTTATTGTCTGAATCCCGATATACTTGATAAAAGGTACAACTTCCTTAAGTTTTGTCCATGAGTGTATATCCTATCAGAGACCATCTTTGTAACTTCAGAAATAACTCTGCCTTCCACACAAGAAGAGACCAGGAGTATTTTGACAATTAAAACAAATTTATTGACAACTCAGTCAATATTTACAAAATGAGGAAGAGATCACAAAAATAATTAGAGAAAAAGAGAGCGAAAAGCGTGTTCGAACCAGGGACATTAGGTTCTAAAGCTTTCGCAGCTAGGCTATTTTGCCTTATTATATAATAATTTAAAGAAGAATTAATATTTACAAATTTAAATTTTCAGCCGGGGAGTCTTCCCCACCGTGTCCTCTTCTAGGCGATGAGGGGTCCTCAATTCTACAACCAGGAGTATTGTGTTTTTGTCGTTTTCCTGATAAGTCTTTTTTGCAATGTTATAAAAAAAATGGTTTTTGCTCAGGGAGATAGTGTTTCTTATGTTAGTGGTCGGATTTGTTCGGTTAAAGACTTTTTGATTGTGTGAAAGTGTCACTTGATCATGGACATGGTTACTCAGGTCAGATAGTTGGTGTACAGGATGTTTTACAGTTCGGTGGGATTGTACATGACCCTATTTGCTATCACTAAGTCCATAGACAGGTGAGCCATAGATAAAACTCCTCTCTGGTCTGGTTGTTCGGTGGGAATGTCCTCTTTACTGAGAATCTAACTGTTCCCGAGAGAAAAGGAAAAATTACTGGATTCAACACACACAAGGACAAATAAGTAATTTATATACCTAATCTTTTGGTAATACAGTAAAACCTCTCTGTAAAGGACAACATCTAATTGCAAAGCCAAAGTGTTCTTTAGGGAGAGGTGTCCTCTTACCAGAGATTAACTAAATAGTAAAAATGGTAATTTTGGTAATGAAAACTCTTTTATAGAGAGGTGTCTTCTAGTATGAGTGTCCTCTCATGGAGTATGTTCTACTGTATTGGTGATGAAAACTGTCCTTTATAGAGAGGTGTCTTCTAGCATGAGTGTCCTCTCATGGAGTATGTTCTACTGTATTGGTAATGAAAACTGTCTTTTATAGAGAGGTGTCTTCTAGCATGAGTGTCCTCTCATGGAGTATGTTCTACTGTATTGGTAATGAAAACTGTCTTTTATAGAGAGGTGTCTTCTAGCATGAGTGTCCTCTCATGGAGTATGTTCTACTGTATTGGTAATGAAAACTGTCTTTTATAGAGAGGTGTCTTCTAGCATGAGTGTCCTCTCATGGAGTATGTTCTACTGTATTGGTAATGAAAACTGTCTTTTATAGAGAGGTGTCTTCTAGCATGAGTGTCCTCTCATGGAGTATGTTCTACTGTATTGGTAATGAAAACTGTCTTTTATAGAGAGGTGTCTTCTAGCATGAGTATCCTCTCATGGAATATGTTCTACTGTATTGGTAATGAAAACTGTCTTTTATAGAGAGGTGTCTTCTAGCATGAGTGTCCTCTCATGGAGTATGTTCTACTGTATTGGTAATGAAAACTGTCCTTTATAGAGAGGTGTCTTCTAGCATGAGTGTCCTCTCATGGAGTATGTTCTACTGTATATAGATCATGCGTTATTGCCATATAAACAATTTGATTAATTAATTTCTAATTAAAAGTTTTGAGAGAGAGACTTGAAGTGTTTAAATGTAATGACTCTGTGGCAGGCCAGAATTATAAATCTTTCACTTTCCTGGCCTTCTCCTGTTCCGCACACAACCAGCTGAGTTCTCTCCACACATTGGACAAACACATTCACACACAATTGTACCTGAACAGGTGGCACCTATACGCTTGCAGAAACATTGTATATAGATTACTTTATTTGGGCCTTGTTACCTTCGCAGCTTTTTAAATTCTATTGTTAAACACAAGGTAATAGCTTGTGTTTATAATCTACAATCCAAATTGTGCATTATCAAAATCTATTGTTATCCACCTTTTTACAGAATCTATAAGAACAAGAAGGATGTTCTTAATAGAGGCTTAAAAAATTTAGGCTTGAATGTGTTAGATAAGGTCAGATGCTAATGAAAACTAAATTAATGAAAAAAAATAAACTTGAGTTGACACCAGGTTTTACTATTTATCAATAAGATCTAATATTTGCCTTTTTACAATTAAAAAAAAAAAAAATGGATTACTCGTAGAAGAAATTAAGACCTAATCTCTCCAAATAATTTAATCTATAATCCAAATCTTCACACAAGGGGATAAGAAACAACAACAACATAATCCAAATTGTGCTTTATCATAATGGATTTCTCTTTTTTTTTTTTTTTCAATTTTTTTTTTTATCTCTTCATTTTAATTTAATTTTTAACCAAAAGATGACAAGAGTTTATAACAGCAAAAGATAAAAAAGTAAATAAAGCCTATTAAAGTTGCATAAAGTATAATCTGTGGTGGAGAAGGTGACAATACCCTATGAAAATTAAATTAATGAAAACATAAAATTTGAGATGACACAGGTTTTACTGTATATCAATGGGATCTAATATACACCTTTTTACAATTTATTTTTATGGATCTCTCTTTTTGCAAAATTTCTTTTATCTCTTCATTTTAATTTAATTTTTAACCAAAAGATGACAGCATAAGTCATATAACAGCAGAAGATAAAAAGTAAATAAAGCCTATAAAAAGTTGCATAGAGTATAATCTGTGGTGAAGTACTCAGTGGTGATTCAGTTTCCTATCAACACAACGACCTTGCAGACACCTGATGACGTTGTTGACAACATTCCCAGAAATTTTTACCTGCTGCGATCAGTTTTGGAGGAAATATTCTTGTCTTATGGCAACCCAATCTTATGGCATATTTAAACATGATTTGGAGATTTTTGGATTATAGATTAGAAACATAAGGTAATAAGACCAAATCTTCAAATAAATAAATTGTATGTTTATTTGTGGATTTATGGTCTTGTTACCTTGTGTTTATGAATTTGGAGATGATAGGTGCACATTTTTCGGATTATAGATAAAAATAAGACTAAATCTCCAAATAAATTAATAGTGAATCAATTAAGAAGGATAAAGAAACTCATCTTCTAATCCTTCTTAATTGATTTACCTTACTAGAAGAGTCTTTACCTTTAAATTAATAGTGAGTTTATTTGGATTTGGTCTTGTTACCCGTTGTTGTTTATTATCCCCTTGTGTAAATATTACACGAATTCCATGAGTTCATGGTCCTCGAACTTCTGATCTCATGGAATGTGGGAGTGCAGCTTTCGTTGATCATGTCACCATGATTCAGGCACACTTTGGTGAAAGTCTGACTTTGCCTGGTCTTGTTACCTTGTGTTTGTAGATGATATATTCTGAAAGGATTATCAAACATTGTTTTTAAAATCCCAAAACTTGTATGAGACTTATAAACTGTCTTAAATAAAGGCTATAAGTCTGTGACACTAATTTTTATTTTATCCTTTCATAGACAATTTTTCATGAATAAGTAAAAAAAAAAATCCTTCGATTTTTAGAGAAATCATTTCTCTAGTACTATGGTCTTTTTTTTTTTTTTTTCATCTTGTTAATGCACACTTAATAAATATGTAATAGGTTCACAGCGTATGAATACAATACTGAGTGTCATCTATCTGTGAAAAACTTTTTATCATCATCATCACTATAATGCTAATATTGTTTTGTTCTACAGTAGAGCTACCTCTCTGTACACCTGATTGCAAAGCCAAAGTGTCCTTTAGAGAGAGGTGTTCTTTTATTGGAGATTTTCTAATTTTGTCAATGAAAAATGTCCCCTTTGTAGAGAGATGTTCCCTAGGGAAAGTATCCTTTTATGAAGGTTCTAATGTATTTTTTAAAAATTTGTCAAATTAATGAAATTACTGGGGAGGTTCAACCCTAATTAGCCGTGTCTTCACACCAATATATATTCTGACATTTACAGTTAGTGGTTGTAGGAATTTGTCCTGGAAAAAAATTGAGCAAGATCATGCTAGAGGATACCTCTCTATAAAGGACAGTTTTCATTGCCAATACAGTAGAACATACTCCATGAGAGGACACTCATACCTAGAGGACACCTCTCTACAAAGGACAGTTTTCATCACCAATACAGTAGAACATACTCCATGAGAGGATACCTCTCTATAAAGGACAGTTTTCATTGCCAATACAGTAGAACATACTCCATGAGAGGACACTCATACCTAGAGGACACCTCTCTACAAAGGACAGTTTTCATTACCAATACTGTAGAACATACTCCATGAGAGGACACTCATACCTAGAGGACACCTCTCTACACAGGACAGTTTTCATTGCCAAAATTACTATTTTTACTATTTAACAACTATCCAGTAAGAGGACACCTCTCTGTAAAGGACACTGGCTCTGCAATTAAGTGTTGTCCTTTACAGGGAGCTTGTTCTACTGTATTAGCACTAATATAATGATGATAAATTCACATTTTTTCATTAATGTGTCTCCTCACTCGGAGGAACACAGGGTGGAAGTGTATTTTCTCTAGCAATAAAGCCGTCACTGTACTGATTAGGGTCTTTTTTTTTTTTACTTATCCTTTTAGTCTAAATTAGACAAAATCTTGGAGGTCGTGCTCATAAAGAAGCTCAAGAACTCTTCTTGGTTCTCTGTACAGGGATCTTTTATCCTTTCCAATACAATTTAGTATATGTTGGGGAGTGGTCTCTTCGGTTGTGCACCTAGTGCACATGGGGAAGCTTTTGGCTCCCACTTTATAGACTAGAGGGCGCAGGTGACCAGATTTCCATCTGGCCAACTGTGTCGATTCCCTTCTGTTTAGTTGGAGGATGAGGGTCTTATTCCGAAACAATGGTATACAGTTGTTGGCTTTCTGTCTGATTTGTCCAAAACTGGTGTTACGACTTATTCCTCATCACCACTGGGGTAATACACACAATGTTGCTTTGTTCTAATGAATCTTTCTTATCTCTGGGTAGTTAGCTACTGCTTTTACTGTAAGCGCACCATATGTCTGCACATGTGAAAAGCAGTTTGACTTTGCACTTACAAATATGTCAGAGCTCCAGTTTAGTTACTTGCACTCGCTGGTGGGGTTGGACTTTTTCAAGAATCGACGGCCATTGGAGCATTTTTTGTTTTTATATCAGAAAAAAAAGCGTGCCCAATGCGGGAATCGAACCCGGGTCGTAGTGGTCGAAAACCAACGGTTTAGATCATCCTTCCACCGACCCCCCGTTCTAATTAATAATTAAAGAAAGATATGCCTCTCTCCTTTGATACATGAGTATCATCCTCCTTTGATGGTGTATTCTAACAATAAAACTTCTCTTGAAAGTTGTGTGTGTCCATGAAGACAGCAAGGTGAAAGTCTGAGTTTAGTATACTGAGATAAATGATGATAAGGCACAATTTGGATTATAGATTATAAACACAAGGTAATAAGACCAAATAAATAATTAATGTGTGACGTTTTTGTAACAGCATTGTTACCCTCTTCAGATAAAAGTACTGAATGTATGTCATTGTAATGTCATTCAGTACTTTTGTCTGAAGATGGTAACAACACTGTAACTGAAACGTCACACACTATTTATATATTTGGTCTTATTACCTTGTGTTTATAATCTATAATCCAAATTATGCCTTATCATCATTTGTCTCAGTTTACCAAACTCAGATTTTCACCTTGCTGTCTTAATGGACACACATTTTGGTACCAGCATTGTTATCATCATTTGACTACCCAGATATTAACTTACTAATTATAGCAGAACCACTCTGTAAAGGAACAACAACTAGTTGTAATGTCAAAATGTTCTTTAAGGAGAGGTGTCTTCTTACTGGAGAGTTACTAATTAATAAAAATGGTAATTTTGGTAATGAAAACTGTCCTTTGTAGAGAGGTGTCTTCTCATTAAGGTTGTTCTACTATATTGGTGATGGAAACTGTCCTTTGCAGAGAGGTGTCCTCTAGCATGAGTGTCCTCTCATGGAGGTTGTTCTACTGTATTGGTGATGTAAACTGTCCTTTGCAGAGAGGTGTCCTCTAGCATGAGTGTCTTCTCATGGAGGTTGTTCTACTGTATTGGTGACGTAAACTGTCCTTTGCAGAGAGGTGTCCTCTAGCGGGAGTGTCCTCTCATGGAGTATGTTCTACTGTATTGGTGATGTAAACTGTCCTTTGCAGAGAGGTGTCTTCTAGCATGAGTGTCCTCACATGGAGTATGTTCTACTGTATTGGTGATGTAAACTGTCCTTTGCAGAGAGGTGTCCTCTAGCATGAGTGTCCTCTCATGGAGTATGTTCTACTGTATTGGTGATGTAAACTGTCCTTTGCAGAGAGGTGTCCTCTAGCATGAGTGTCCTCACATGGAGTATGTTCTACTGTATTGGTGATGTAAACTGTCCTTTGCAGAGAGGTGTCCTCTAGCATGAGTGTCCTCACATGGAGTATGTTCTACTGTATTGGTGATGTAAACTGTCCTTTGCAGAGAGGTGTCCTCTAGCATGAGTGTCCTCTCATGGAGTATGTTCTACTGTATAATATTTAGATCAAGTCTTGCTCATCAAGTAGACTGTCCGAACTTTGCAGAAGTGAGACCGATTGTTCCCAGATATCTAAATGATTTAACTCTCTTACATCAACCACTTTGTTTATACAAATTTTAAGAATGATAAGGCACAATTTGGATTATAGATTATAAACACAAGGTAATAAGACCAAATAAATAGTGTGTGATGTTTCGGTAACAATGCTGTTACTGACACGTCACACACTATTTATTTATTTGGATTTGGTCTTATTACCTTGTGTAAATTTTAAGAACTCTGTTGTTTGATAGATGTAAATATTCAATCCTAAGTTTCAGTTTGTTTGTTTTCTTTGTTTCTTCTGTAATGGGGACAAATACTTCAAGATTTAGCATCTTTAAAATTTTACACAAATAAATTTACTGGCAATGCGTTTCTTTTAAATATCATCAAATATTATCTTTGATTATAATATTTGATGATATTTAAAAGAAACGCATTGCCAGTAAATTTATGTGTGTAAAATTTTAACGATAGATGGCAATTAAATTTAGTTTACTAATTTAGCATCTTGTTGAATAATAAATATAAAAAATCAGGTAGTGCTGCCTGGTACAGAGGTAGCACATTCATGTAATGCCAGCCTTCCTGAAGGAGCAGTATGGGGTGCCTTAACACTGTTGTTGTTGTTATGGACAGCAGTAGAGAGTGGTCTCCTAACGGCATGTGTTGCGCAGGAGCTAAAGATGATGGAAACCATGGAAACCAAAGTAGAACAATGGCAGCATGCCTCTCTCCCTCACTGGAAGTCAAGGAGGTCGCGCCACGTAAGTTCAACACAGAAAACAAATGAAACCCCTTCCACAGTTTGTGTTTGTATTTTTACCCCTTTCATCCATTTTATATGGAATTTTCATCTTTGTCTTCTTCTTTCTTATCTCCACTCAATCATATCAGGATATCAAGTTGTGACCCTTGAAGGTGTCTGTTTGATAACCATCATGACTGGGTGAAATAGAATGCATCTGCCTTTGTCATTAAGACTGGGAGCACTACTCAGTGGCAGGCCGACTTAGCTCTAAAAGAAATGCCCGTCTCTGACATGAGGAACAGATGCCATGTGCAGCTGCTCCTAACATGGAGTACAATCCCTGCTCATCCTGTATCCCTGGATTAGAAGCCCTTACAGGGTACTATCAGCCAGGCCAGTTGAACCCAGGTTTTGTAGTGAGCTTGTTACTGCTCCCCCTCATCCTTTTTCATCCGGGCTTGGGACCGGCAAAGGCGGAGTTTTCATCTTTGTGAATAGAATCATTTGTAAAATGAATTTTCCCTTTTATTTAATAAATTGATTTGTGTAATTTAATAAAGAGACTTGTTGGAGAAAGTCCTTTAGATTTTGTTCATATAACAATTATGCAACTTAATTTGAGAATAAAGTTTGCATATTTACATATCTCCCCTATATCTCTTTTTCTCTCAGCAGAGCTGACTGCTACAGGGCGTGTTCCCAGTTGGCGGATAGGGAAACCACCTTCAGATATGAAGGCCAGCTGCGAAACAAGCAGAATAACTCTGACGAATAAGCAGTCGCGGACCAACAGCAGCATTGTTAGAGAAGAGGAGTAGACCTCTTTAAAAATACTGAATTCAACTGACCCAATTGATAGACCTCAGCAAGGGATACGGAGGGGCTGCGTCTGTACTCATGTTAGAGTCGGCAGCAAAGGCGTCTGCTTCCATGTTAGGAACGGCCTCAAACTACAGGCAAAGTCAGACTTTCACCAAAGTGTGCCTGGATCATGGTGCCATGATCGACGAAAGCTACACCCCATTCCATGAACTCATGTAAACTTTACACAAGGGGATAAGAAACAACAACAACAACATATCTCTTTCTAGCTCTAGCTGTGTAGCATACTGTAGATTGAAGGCTATATACACTCATGGACAAAACTTAAAGAAGTTGTGCATTTTGGGATGTATATCGGGACAATAACTCTGAAATATATTGCAGTGACCTTTATTGAAGACACACGAGATAACCAAGTGTATATACACTCATGAACAAAACTTAGTTGTACCTTTTTTACCATGTATATCGGTACAATAACTCTGAAAGATATTACAGTGACCTTTATTGAAGAAACATGAGATAACCAAGTGTATATACACTCATGGACAAAACTTAAGGAAGTTGTACCTTTTATCATGTATATCGGGACAATAACTCTGAAATATATTACAGTGACCTTTATTGAAGACACACGAGATAACCAAGTGTATATACACTCATGGACAAAACTTAAGGAAGTTGTACCTTTTAGCATGTATATCGGGACAATAACTATGAAATATATTAAAGTGACCTTTATTGAAGAAACATGAGATAACCAAGTGTGCATAACAAAATTGCCTCTTGTATCCTTTTAAAAAAATAGACAACCGGCGAGATCAGATTTTCTACTTCCATAAGTTTTGTCTTTGAGTGTAATATACAGTATAACCTCGTTAATTCGACACACCCCAATTCGACACTCGGCGATAATTCGCCCATGTTCCGATGTCCCGACCTCCGGCCTATCAAATAACAAACCGTAATTCGACAGTATCGATAATACGACAGTCCGATAGTTCGACCATTTTAAAATTCGAATTTCGACAGTTGAATGTTATTTTACATGCAACTTTACCGCTAAACGGTATTACGGCGGGCGCCGATCGGATCGCGCCTGCGCACTTTTGGTTTCTGGTTAGTTTAAGTTTCACTTTGCAGTGCCGTTGCGCAATTTCGCGGATGTTATTGTTGTTTTTTTACGCGGGAATTTAGGCATCATGCGCTAACTAATAATAATTTTTATTTTTTTATTTTTAACATTGAAATATTTTAGCTATTTTTAAATTTATAAATAATTTCTTTTTAAATAAATAAATCTTTATAAAATGTAGCCACAATGATTATGATAACATTTTATTTCAATATTCCATTTCTGTGTTATTATAAAAGATTTAAACACAAAATCAATAATACCTGCAGCAGCAGTGGATGACTTTAATACATTAAAATTTATTTATTAAAAGACATTTTAGAAGAAGAAAGACATGCATGTTTTTTCAAAATGACCGTCTGGAATACATCCTGAATAGGATTTCAGTGCAAAAACAGACATCTATAAAGGAATTTTTTAAAAGATCTTTATGATAATTTTTAAATAATATTTTAAAATTTTCTTTTTATTTACCATATTTATTTCCTTTCAACTGCTATATTTTTCAATTAGAATAAAATATTATTTAAAATATTATATTTAATATTTTAATGTCTGTAGAGTTAATATTTGATTATATTACTGAAAAGAAACACATTGCCAGTAAATTTATTTGTTACAATTATTTTTGTTTCTAAAATATGTATTAATGCCATTTTGTCCCTGATACTAAAAGTTAATCATGAAAATAAAATAAAAACACACAATGGTTTCAATTAATATCATTAATTTATATTACAAGGCTATTTTAAAAAAAATATTATTTTAGCGAGTTAGATGATTACCTAATCATCTCACCTTAATTCAACACTTCCTTTAATTCAACCGAAAGCTCTGATCCCTTGGGGTGTTGAATTAAAGAGGTTCGACTGTATATCGTTATTTCCTTTGTCTCACTGCTTTGTTCTTATGCATACCTCTGGTGAATCCTGTATAGGGTCAGTGACCCTAAATAAAGGCTTTTTTGTTGTTGTTGTTGTTGTTGAGTGTAATACATTTCAACTCATATGAAAATATATTAAGAATGAAGATGATTGCATGTTTTTTATTAAAGGATATTTTTGTTATTGTTCTGATAAAATGTTTTCTTGTAACATGTCAGGTACAGTATAGAACCTCTATGTAAAGGACACCACCTAAATGCAGAGAAAAAGTGTTATTTTACCGGAGAGCAGCTAAATAGTAAAAATTTTAGTGATGAAAACTGTATCCTTTGTAGACAATTGACAATTAAAATAATTTTATTGACATCTTGTCAATACATACAAAAATACACAGTCTGTACTATTTTAAAATGATAATTACATATATACAGTTAAACCTGTCTATAGCGCCCCCTCTTGGGACTCACCAAAATAGGGTGCTATCGAGAGGGGGTGCTATAGACAGGTCACTTTTAATGTAAATTGCATCGTACTATGTATTTAAAAACGGGTGTTATAGAGAGGGAGGCGCTATAGACAGGTTTATTTGTATATACATAACACTATGTACAATGAATATGGCGCCTCTGCCACCACTGCAGAGTTTGGCGGAGAATCGCCAGCGGGTCTCCAGTGACACCACGCATTTCGTGATCTATGAAGAAAACATGTCTTTTGTAGAGAGGTTCCCTTCTAGCATGAGTGTCCTCTCTTGGAGGTTGTTCAACTGTCAGGGAACAATAAATTGACACAAAGAGAAACCTGATCTATCACAAGTGTAATCTTCAGATTTCTCAAGTTTCTTCTTTTTTTTTTTGCTTTTAAGGTTTTTTAAATTTTTTATTATGGTTTCTTAACTTCCCCCCTCATCTCCTATAGGGATGTCTTCAATGTTTTACGAGTCTATCAAAATATTGTTTGTTTACATACCAAAAGGCCCCACCGCGATGGGTCAACACTTTTTTTTTTATATCATGGGTTATATAATCGCCTGAAGCAAATTCCTAAAAAGTGCAAAATCATAAGGCGAAAAGTTTCTTTCAAAGTTTTTATTATTTTGCCGAACATTTTCGAGCATTACTGCTCTTCCACAGGGTAGAAATGTTTCTCCTGTGGAAGGACAGAAATGCTCGAAAATGCTCTGCTTTCGCCTTCTGATTTTGCACTTTTTTTTTTTTCTTTTTCAACTTTGCAAGCAAAGCTCTCTCAACTACTAACTGTGTATAACCCGGGTTTCTAGAGTGTACACAAGTCACCAACTCTCCAAGGAAACCTTCTCTTTATTTGTTGGTTTTGTTGAATTAACAACTTTTGAGTAGAAATTAATTGAAAATTCAACACATAAGTTTCTCTCTCCTATTTAAAGATTTCATCAAAATACAAAGTAATAAGACCAAATCCAAATAAAGAAAATAGTGTGTGACATTTCAGTAACAGCGTTGTTACCGAAATGTCACACACTATTTATTTATTTGTATTTGGTCTTATATTACCTTTCTTGTATTTATAATCTATAATCCAAATTGTGCCTAATCGCTTTTATCAAAATTTTACTCTGAACTTTCCATCAAGGGAGCTTTTACTTTATCTCTACTAAACATTTCTCTGTTTAAAAAGGCTTTCATAGAATATAAACAAAAGCATGAGACCAAAACGCACCTCTTATCTTCAAAGAGATTTTGGTGGAAAAAGTGTTTTGCGCTTTTTAAAATCTTGGCCTGCAATTTTTTTTTCCCTCTTTTAAGTATTTTCCAGGCTGATTAGGGTAGCCCTTGTTTCAGTTTCCTATTTTTAAAATATAGTATAGAACCTCTCTGTAAAGGACAACACCTAGTTGCAGAGTGTCCTTTAGGGAGAGGTGTCCTCTCTTATCAGAGAGCTACTAATTAGTAAAAATGGTTGTTGTTTCTAATCCCCTTGTGCAAAGATTACACGAATTCCATGAGTCCATGCTCTTCCAGATAGTAGTAGTAAAAAGGTTAATTTTGATAATGAAAACTGTCCTTTATAGAGAGGTGTCCTCTAGCGAGAGTGTCCTCTCATAGAAGTTGTACTGTATACATTTGAGTGCCAGTACAGGCAGGCTATGGTGTGTGGCTAAGGCAATGTGTATGTTGCTGCGCAGGAAGACGAACTGATGGAGCCAGGCGACAGCATCGACCTGATCAACGCCATCAACTTCAACCTGAGCAACGTGCAGGAGATCTTCGACCTGCTAAAGTCCTCCTCCCAGGACACCAACAGGTGCCTGCTCAATGAGTGCGACATCATCTACGAATGCCGGACGTGCAACAACCTCTTCCGTAGCCTGGCCAACTTTGTGTCCCACAAGAGACACTTCTGCCAGGAGCACAAGTGTGAGGAGATGATGGCCTTTGGGGTCCAGAACATCCCAGTGGCCAGGAGGAAGGGGAGCCAACCGGCCAAGGAAGAAGAGGAGGAGGAAGTGGACGAGGACATGCTGAGCTGTAAGTCCTCCTCCTCTACCAGTGGAGGGAACAGCGAGAGTGACGAGGAGAGCTCCTCCTCGGATCACGAGTCCACCCCCAGCAGAGCCAGCGACCTTGAAGAAGAACTGACCCAGAAGGAGGAAGAAGAAGAAGTCACACCTCCCCTTTCAGACGAGATGAATGAGGAGGAATCCATAGATTCTTCCAGGGAAGATGAGAAGGCTGCGAGAGTGGCGGAGGAAGACATGGCAGCCCACCTGGAGCAGGAGAAGATGGAGGTGGAAAGTGAGGAGGTCCCTGAGGAACCCAAAGCCATAGTTGAGCCTTCGCCTACCAAAGAGGCCAGTCCTGCAGTCTTAACCCCTCCTTCTCCTCCTACCCCCTCCTCCGAGGCAAAGAAAGATGTGCCAGAAGAACGCAGCCCCACAAAAGCAGCCGCCTCAACCCCTAGTCCCACGAAAATCATCACAGTGGTGACTACCACCTCTCCTTCCGCGCTAACCGCAGAAGTGACGCAGGCTGCTGTCGCGGCGGCGGTGCAGGCCAAAGATGGCGCCGGGACAAACCAGTCTGTTCCGAAGAATGTCATCACTAGTCAGACCACCATCGCCATCGATAGCAAGGTCATCACCAACTCCCTGGGGAAGACCTTCAAGAACTGCACCCTCAAACTGCCCAGGGGCATTATGGAGAAACTCTTTGTGCCTGTTGATTCCCTGGCCCAGGAGGGCGGAGACCCTGCTAAAAGAAACCAGTCTGGGGCTGACAATAAAGCTGACGGTTCCAAACCTTCGGCCCTCTCCAAATATGCTACTGGCAAGAAGTTTGCCATCTTGAATCCCTCCCTCTTTGCCAAGTTGATCAAGGAGAACTCCAAGCCCCTCAAAATCCAAACAACTACCACCACCACCACCGCTGCTGTTCCAGCCAGTGTGGATCCCCCTCCACAGAAAGTGGTGGTAGAGACCAACAACCACCAGGCTGAAGAGAAGAACTCTCAGGAACCAATCAAGATCAAGGTGTCCAAGGTGATTCTGGAGAATGCTCAGCAGGACGTGGCCAAGACTGCCGCCGCAGAGACTGCCCCAGCAGCAGCCCCCACCACCTCCCCATCAAGCAATCAGAAAGCCGCCAACAGCAAGACTCCGCCGAGCAGTAACATCAACGGCCTGCCAACCAGCAGCGAAACAACCAAACCCAAACTGACTCGCTCCAGCAGCTGCGACTCTGACGACTACGGCGACATCAAGAGGCTCTTCATCGATTCCGATGCGGAGAACTCTCTGTCGGATGCCGAGGAAGATAAGCAGCAGGAGAAGAAGCCTCTCATTGTGGTCATCTCAAAGTCCCCCAAGGAACAGCAGATGGCTTCCTCCCTCAAGAACGAGGCCAACGGGGACGTCCCCAAGCGGCAGAGGGCCTACACCTGCGAGCACTGCAAGGGCATGTTCCTCTCCAAGAAGTCCCTGGACAACCACACCATGACCGTCCATGAGAGGAAGCGGCTGATGTATCCCTGTCCCTTCTGTGAAGCCACCCTGGGCCAGGCCTGGAGTGTCATGAGACACATCATGGCCATCCACAAGAGGCCCAAGGAGGAGTACGACTCCCTGAAGAAGATCATCAAGAAGGATGCCTACTACAAGGACATTGACCCTAACGAACCCGTGGAATACGAGGAAGGAGAGAGCCACCCCATAGGTAGCCTCAAGTGCTACATGTGCTACAAACCCTTCGACAAGAAAAATGCCCTCGCTACCCACATACGCTACTGCTCCAAATCTATCTCCAAACCAAATCCCCCGAAGACCGCATCTGCAGATCCCGCAAAGAATGCCTCTACAGATTTCCCAAAGACTGTTTCTCCAGATCCCCCAAAGAACCTGTCTCCAGCATCTCCGGCAAAGGAAGATGCTAAGGAGGTTGTGGCGGCCAGTTCCCCCAAGAATACCAATAGCACTCTCATCGATGCTAACCTCAATGTCCACTCCCGCCCCAAGCGGGCCCCGAGCAAGAAGGAGTTCAAGGACTACATCAACAGTCAGACCCTCAAGTTGAACTACATCTCCAAGGCTCCGCCCATCCCTCCCAAAGCCTCGTCCTCCAAGCCAGACTCCACCACCAATCACAACTCTCCCGTCACCAAGCAGTTTTCCATGATGGAGGCCAGCATGATGGAGATCATCAACCTCCAGAAACTCGAGTGTCTCCGCTGCAAGAAAACCTTCAACAACACCTCCAACTTGAAAAGGCACGCTGCCTCCCATTTTGGCTGGTGCCGTTTCGGGTGCGGATCGTGCAACTACAAAACCTACAACAAGTCGGATTGTAAGATGCACATCCTGAAGACCCACAAGGAAGAGGAACCAGAGAAACTTATCATCACTCTGTCGGACTTTAAAACCAAGGTCAGTACAGGAGGAATCAAACTAACCGACTCCGCATCCTCTTCTCCTCTCGGTGAAGGATCCAACGAACCACAGAAAAGGCCGGCTCCAGAGGAGAACCAACCTTCAGAGAGGAAGAAGAAACGGAAGAGCAGCCAAACTTTCCGTAGCATCCCCGCAGATTCCAACGATCTAGCCTATCACAATTTTAACAGCGATAGTAGTCCACTTAAAGTCATAGATTCCTAAAAAAAAAAAAAAAGAAATTGTTAGTTTTTTTTTATTGCATCTATAAATAAAAAAACTTTATTGTTACCTTCTTTAAATGATTTAAAAAATATATATATCTATATTATTATTTGAAATTTTTGCTCAAAAAAAAAAAGTCAAAATTTCTAATTTAGATAAAAAACTTTTTTGATAAATTGTGAAAAAAAAAATACCCAACTTTTTCACTTTCTTCTCTTAAAAGTTTTTTTTTGTTTTATTCAAATTAGAAAAAAAAAATTTTTTTTTTTTTTTTTAATCTTTCAATTATAAAACAATTTATATAACTCTATGCTATTCTCGCTTTATATTTTAAATAAAACTTATAAATAATTATTGTACAGCTTGTTTATATTCATCTAATGTATGTTGTAATATATATAAACTATGTGTTTTTTTTTGTTCATTTTTTGTGTTTTTTTTTTTTTCGAAAAGAAAAAGATTCATGTCCACACCCTTTCCTAATTATTTTGTAATATAGAAAATTTAGGTGTAAAAAAAAATGAATTTAATTATAAATAAACTTTGCTCAAATTTTATTGATTCTCTTTTTTTTTTTTTTTGTCATGCTACCTTTTCATACACAGTTAAACCTGTCTATAGCACCCCCTCTAAATAGTGCCTTCCTCTCTATTGCGCCCAATTTTAAACATTAAAATGTAAACTTGATAAGGCACAATTTGGATTACATATATCGATTACATTAATCCAAATTATGCCTTATCAATTTTATAGACTTCAATGGACCTAAGAAGTTATTCTTCCTATGAGCTGAAGAAAATGAATTCCGACACACTAATTATTTATTTGGATTTGGTCTTATTACCTTGTTTTATTAAAATCTAAACATTTTACATTAAAAGTGACCTGTCTATAGCACCCTATTTTGGTGAGTCCCAAGAGGGAGCGCTATAGACAGGTTTAACTGTACCCAGAACAGAAGCTTTACACACCCAAGATGGAGGACAATGCTGTGATAGAGATGTATGGAGATATCTGAGGCTCTTCATTGGACACAATAACAACAACAGAAAATTGACATGGACCCAGAACAGCAGCTTTACACATCCAAGATAGAGAACATTGCTGTGATAGAGATGTATGGAAACATCTGAGACTCTTCATTGGACACAACAACAATAACAGAAAATTGACATGGACCCAGAGCAGCAGCTTTACACATCCAAGATAGAGAACATTGCTGTGATAGAGATGTATGGAGACATCTGAGACTCTTCATTGGACACAACAACAACAGAAAATTGACATGGACCCAGAACAGCAGCTTTACACACCCAAGATAGAGAACATTGCTGTGATAGAGATGTATGGAGATATCTGAGGTCCTTCATTGGGCACAACAACAACTTCATATTTGGATATACAGTATAACTTTTTCCAAGTTGCACAAGTTCCACATTTGCTCCTAAGACCACAGATCTTTGTAAAAGTCCAACCCCACCAGTAAATGCAAGTAACCAAACAGGACTCTGGCACATTTGTAAGTGAAAAAGTTGAACTGCTTTTCACATGTGGTATACTTACAGTAAAAAAGCAGTCACCATTTTCACCCCCATGATATTCATGGCCTGTTTCACATGTGCTAGGGATAAAATAAAAGGTCGCTTGCAGATCAGATATGGTGGTTGGCATTACACAGGGTGGCCCATAAGTCCAGAACCCTTTTTTATGAAAAAATAATAAGTTTCGCACTTCTAGGGCATTCTTTGTAATAATAAACTGGACTCAGTGTGTTGGGACTATAAAAAGTCACAAAAATGGCGGCATTACCGGGTGAACAGTGGAATTATATCCTCCATTAAAGACAGGTACAGTAGAACCTCCCTTTAGCAGACAACTCTATACAAAAGACAGTTTTCATTTGCAAAATTATAATTTTTACCATTTAGAAACTCTCCAGTAAGAGAATACCTCTCCCTAAAGGACAGTGGCTCTGTAATTAGGTGTTGTTCTTTATAGGGAGGTTCTACTGTATGCCAACAAACTGTGGTGTCTGAATTCAAATGTGGATCGGCAGTGAAGGTTGTTGTTTCTAATCCCCTTGTGCAAAGATTACATGTATGCTCCTTGAGTTTGAATGGGGTGTAGGGGTGCAGTTTTCGTTAATCAGGAGTCAATGATTCAGGCATACTTTGGTGAAAGTTTGACTTTGCCTAATAATTTGATACCGTTCATGGAAGCATGTAACTCAGGATTTTTAAAGAGGTCTTTCTCCTCTTCTAACAATGTTGATGTTGGTCTGTGACTGCTTATTCATCAGAGTTATTCTGCTTGTTTCACAGCTGGCCTTCATATCTTAAGGTTGTTCCCCTATCTGCCCCCTGTGGATGCACCCTGTAACAGTCAGTTCTGCCAAGGGGTGTATATAATGTTTATAGTATATATTGGGCAGTAGAGTTAGCTTCAGATGTGGTTACTTCTGTTATTTCTTATCCCCTTGTGTAAAGATTACACAAATTTCATGAGTCCATGCTCTTCCAGCTGTTTGATGATAAGCAGCAGCCTCTCCCAATGGTCCTGTTTAGTGTATCTAATTCAAAGTGTTCTAGAGCTGCAGATGCCAAGCTACATTTTGGGCAAGTGGGGTAGATTTTGTTGTTTTCTATCTTTTCAATGGCTCACGATGGCCTGTTGTAAATCTTGTTGTATGGTGCTGTTTGAGGTTGTTCCTAACAAGGAGACAACTCTACAGTCCTCATCCCTAACATGGGTTTGGATTCTGTTGTTGGAGCTTACTTTTATCAACAGTACATAATTTTCCCATTCACCCAACACCTTCATTGAGTATCTATAGGTTTTTATAGGTATTGTCCGATCTTACAGGCCATCTTACCACACTCTGTTGATGGCTGTTAGTCCACGACTTCTTATCTCCACTCAATCATATTAAGGTATCAAGCTTGTAGAGCTTGTTGATGGTGTCTGCTGGGGATGTGTAGAGCTCATCAATGGATGAGCAAATCCAGTCAAAAGGATAACGGTCATGACTGGGTGAAGTAGAATGCGTCTGCCTTTGTCATTAAGACTGGGAGCACTACTCAGTGGCAGGCCGACTTAGCTCCAAAAGAAATGGCCGCCTCTGACATGAGGAACAGACGCCATGTGCAGCCGCTCCTAACATGGAGTACAAACGCTGCTCATCCTGTATCCCTGGATTAGGAGCCCTTACAGGGTACTATCAGCCAGGCCAGCTGAACCCAGGTTTTTTTAGCGAGCTTGTTACTGCTCCTCCTTTTTCATCCGGGCTTGGGACCATAAAGTCAGTCCACAATTGATTATGAGATATTGGTGGGAAGCTAACCACAACATATCTGATAACTCCACCTTTACCGGTCCCAATCCCGGATGAAAAAGTAGGAGGGGGAGCAGTAACAAGCTCACTAAAAAACCTGGGCTCAGCTGGCCCGGCTGATAGTACCCTGTAAGGGCTTCAGGGATACAGGATGAGTCTGTACTCCATATTAGGAATGGCGTCTGTTCCTCATGTCGGAAGCGGCCATTTCATATTGGAGCTAAGTCAGTAGTCTGCTACTGAGTAGTACCCCCTGTATTAATGACAGATGCATTCTACTTCAGCCAGTCATGATGAGTGCCACATTCTACAGGCTTGATATCGTAATATGATTGTTGACAGGAGATAAGAAGGAAGACATATCTGATGGATGGTTAAGTAAATACAATTTGATTATAGATTATAAAAAACAAGGTAATAAGACCAAATACATAAATAGAAGCTCGAGGAGCATGAACTCATGGAATTTGTGTAATCTTTACACAAGGGGATAAGAAACAACATAAATAGGGTGTGATGGTTGTTACCAACCATACAAATAAGGTTGTTACCATTATCAACATTTGTCTAATGGTGGTAACAACGTTGTTACTGAAACATCTCACACACTATTTATAGGGAGTTGGTGGAAGGGTGGTCTAAACCATTTGTTTTTGACTGCTATGACCCAGGATCAAATCCCTCATTGGGCACTTTTTGCTAATTAAAAAAATGCTCTAATGGCACCCGGTTCTTGCAAAAGTCCAAGCGACCAGCGAGTTAAAGTAACCAAACAGGGCTCTGGCACATTTGTAAGTGCAAAAGTCGAACTGCTTTTCACATGTGAAGAATATTGGTGCATTTAAGTAAAAGCAGTCGCCTTCTTCTACTCACCATGATTATCATGGCCTGTACCACGTGTACTAGGGATAAGCAAAAAAGAGACTACAGTACAACTACATAAACAGATTACATCACCAAAAATACCATTTTTACTATTTGCAACCAGTGGAATGGACCCAGGAGGAGCTCTGAACCTCAGACAGCATCAAACAACACTAATAAGATTTAGATCAGGCCATCTCAAGCCATTGAAGATAGAAAATAATAACAAAATCTACCCCACTTGCCCAAAATGTAGCTTGGCATCTACAGCTCTTGGCTTGCATTAGATGCACTAAACAGAACCTTTGGGAGAGGCCGCTACTTATCATAAAACAGCTCTAGGAGCATGGACTCACGGAATTTGCGTAATCTTTCCACAAGGGGATAAGAAACAACAACTCTTAGCAAACTCTCTGATAAGAAGACACCTCTCTACAAAGGACAGTTTTCATCACCAAAATTACCATTTTTACTATTAGCAAACTCTCTAGTAAGAAGACACCTCACTCTACAGGACACTTTGGCTTTACAACTAGGTGTTGTCATTCACAGAAAGAGGTTTTCCACTGTGTGTTTGGTGTGTACACAAAAATCCATTTAATGCTCTCAACAACAACAATAAGAAGAGGTTTTAAAAAAAAAAAAAAGAAATTAAAGACCAAGTGTGGAATATAAAAAAAAATAATAATAACAGACTACTCAATCAAACATATTTTTCCCAAAAAAATAAATAAAACAAGTTTCATCTTTAATGTAATAGGAGGGAGGGGGATCAGTGTGGTGAACACAATTGTTCTATCTAACTGTTGTTGTTGTTGTTGTTGTGGTGTTATAACAACATGGCCTGGGGGTTCTCCAGCAACTTCCGCAGGTGGGCCAGCCACTGAGCTCCCACTGCTCCATCCACCACTCGGTGGTCACAGCTCAAAGTCACTGTGAGGTACTGGGCAGCTCTGTGCCTGCAACACAACACAACTTTCAACAACATTCCACAACAATAACAATAACAGATCACTTCAACAACATACAGTTCACACAACAACACACTAGATAACTTCAACAACACAACAACACACCAGATAACTTCAACAACATAACTTGAACAACAAAGTTTTAATCTATTCCTGAAATTATTTTTTTTAGGCAATTCTTCTTCTAGGCAATTTGAATTACAGACATAAAATGAAATTAGTCTCCAGCCCAAATACACTCATGGACAAAAATTAAGGGAGTGAAAAGCCTTTGAGTGTCGCCGGTCTTCTATTTTTTTTTTAAGGGTACAGAAGCAATTTTGTTACAAACTTGGTTATTGTGATGTAATTGTACATATTCAGATGTAAATATGTAAATATGGTTTTGCATATAGACGCTCGAGTTAGGTTATAAATAGAGACAAATGAATGTTGTCAGTTAGTTAGTAAGTTCCGTTCTTAAATAAAGAAGTGTTCACCATCGTAGCCCGATTCCCTTTGAAGAAACAAAACATGGTGGCAGCGTAAAAGCGGTATAAGCGTAAAAGCGGTAAAAGCGTAAAAGCAATTTTCAAAATTATAAAGTTGAAATATAAGAATTTTTTTTTAAGAAAAGGAAAAAAATGGCTGATTATAGGCAAGTTGCTGCGGCAAGCAAAGAGAAAGCTGTACCTGTTGAAATTGTGGATCCATCAACAAAGGATTATCTACAGAGCGGTGAAAAGGCTAAATTATCCCGTTGGATGCCCATCGATTCTCTGTGCTTAGAAGACTTCAAGGAATCTGAAGACGACGATGGAAAGTACAGTTCATCGGCATATATGGAATGGCCAGAAATCTTGAAGAAAGAAGTCTTAAGACCCGAAGCTTTAGAAAAGGCAGTCAATCTGGAAGATTCTGAGAAGGCGGCAGAAAGTCAACAACTCTCCAAAAGACATTTAGAGGAATCGAACAAACAAGGCTCGTGCATAAAAGCTGAATCAAAAACTTGGGAAGATCCTATTGAGCCCGACTTAGCTTCAGAGTCTGAGAATCCAGCAGTTTCCGAAAAAGAACTGGCCAGCGAATCTGAAAATCTCATCCAAGATTCACCTCAATCAGATGCTCAAAGGGAAGCTGAAAATTCTAGCAAGGAGTTGGCCGAAGGATCTGATGTAAATATTCAAGTTAACAAGCAGTACGTGTATACACCAGACTATTCTAATATTATACTAAGGCCTTTTACAGACCAGGAAACTATCGAAGAAATGCCTGAAATTATTGAAATGGAAAACCAAGTGGAGCTCGATCTAACTTATTTAGAAAGCTGTTTAGAATTAAGCACGGTTAAAATTCTATTTACTTTTCGATCTATTTTGGAAGATAAGTATGATAAAATTGAATTAAAAGGACGTGGCCGTTTAAGTAATTGTTACAAAATCTCTGATACGCAGGTATGCAAATTTGTAATGGTGGCTAAAAATGATGCAAATAAGTATGCATCCTATTTGTATGCAGCATATAGCTCAGAAGGATTTAATTTTGATGACGTTTCAAAAGGAATTCTTGAATTACTCAATATTGAAGTAGGAAAGGTGAGATACAAGGATACGAAATATTGTAGAAAATGCAAGTTAAACAAGGAAGAAATTGGTTTGCCATGTCACAGGCTATGTAAGACCTGCTGGATCGGTCATGTGAGTGAACATCTTTCTTCTGAGAAACTTGAAGATCCTATAACGTGTCCAAATGAAGAATGCAAAGAAACTTTGAATTCTGAACAAAGGAAAATTGTACAAAAAGTGAAATAGTACAAAAGTAAAATTGTACAAAAGTAAAATTGTACAAAAGTAAAATTGTACAAAAGTAAAATTGTACAAAAGTGAAATAGTACAAAAGTAAAATTGTACAAAAGTGTAATTGTACAAAAGTGTAATTGTACAAAAGTGTAATTGTACAAAAGTGAAATAGTACAAAAGTAAAATTGTACAAAAGTAAAATTGTACAAAAGTAAAATTGTACAAAAGTGAAATAGTACAAAAGTAAAATTGTACAAAAGTGTAATTGTACAAAAGTGTAATTGTACAAAAGTGTATTGTACAAAAGTGTAATTGTACAAAAGTAAAATTGTACAAAAGTGTAATTGTACAAAGGTGTAATTGTACAAAAGTGAAATAGTACAAAAGTAAAATTGTACAAAAGTAAAATTGTACAAAAGTAAAATTGTACAAAAGTGAAATAGTACAAAGATAAAATTGTGGTTCCTGTGGGATTCCTTTGAAGGTGCGGAGTGACAATTCGGATCACTATGGCAAATCAAAGGAAGCTTGTTCTGCTCCCTCTATAATAGGTGTTGTGAATGCTATTGATGAAAAGGAGTAAAGGATTCTGAAGCGAAGCCAAAGGGCGACGGATTAAAGGATTCTGATGCGAAGCCTAAGGGCGCAGGAGTACGAGAACTGCCTCCATTGGAAGTAAATGATCGAGTTTGGCTGACGGACCTTAACGGGGAGCCATATGTAAATTACCCAGAGGCCAACCCACACACTTCGGATGCTGCTGCGGATGTGGCCGGATCATCAACATCTCCTGGAAGAACAGTTCGTCCGCCCAGACGTTTTGGAGAGGACTAGAGCTAATCTCTAAGAGGGGAGATGTGATGTAATTGTACATATTCAGATGTAAATATGTAAATATGGTTTTGCATATAGACGCTCGAGTTAGGTTATAAATAGAGACAAATGAATGTTGTCAGTTAGTTAGTAAGTTCCGTTCTTAAATAAAGAAGTGTTCACCATCGTAGCCCGATCCCTTAGAGAAACAAAACAGTTATCTCGTGTGTTTTCAATAAAGGTCACTTTAATATATTTCAGAGTTATTGTCTCAATCCCGATATACATGCTAAAAGGTACAACTTCCTTAAATTTTGTCCATGAGTGTGTATACACTTGGTTATCTTGTGTGCCTTCAATAAAGGTCACTGTAATATCTTTCAGAGTTATTGTCTGAATCCTAATATACATGTTAAAAGGTACAACTTCCTTAAATTTTGTCCTTGAGGGTAGTATATAATAGAAGATATTCCATGAAAGGATACCTCTCTATAGTAGACAGTTTTAATTGACAAAATTAATGGTAAAAAAAAACACCTCTACTTAATGACACTTTGGCTGGTGGTGTTCTTTAAGAGAGGGAGAGGTTAGTTCTACTGTATTAGAATGTTTTTTTTTTTTACTTCCAAGTCCTTAGAGCGACCCACCAACCAATCTACAAGGAAACAATAAATAAGTTGTTTTTTTTTTTTTTGCTTATCCCTAGTACACGTGGTACAGGCCATGATAATCATGGTGGGTAGTTAGCGACTGCTTTTTACTGTAAGCGCACCACATGTCTACACATGTGAAAGCAGTTCGACTTTGCACTTACAAATGTGCCAGAGCCCCGTTTGGTTACTTGCACTCGCTGGTGGGGTTGGACTTTTGCAAGAATCGGGGGGCCATTGGAGCATTTTTTTTTATTTTTTTTTTAAACAGAAAAAAGTGTCCAATGCGGGGATCGAACCCGGGTCGTAGTGGTCGTAAACCAAACGGTTTAACCAGCCTTCCACCGATAATAAGTTATTATTATAAGTTATTATTAATAAGTTATTATAATAAATAAATAAGTTATTTGTTCAAATAGACGATAATGCACAATTTGGATTATAGATTATAAACATAAGGTAATAAGACCAAATCTAAATAAATAAATAGTGTGTGACGTTTCGGTAACAGTGTTGTTACCATCTTCAGACAAAAGTACTGAATGATTCTGTGATGAATGAATCTACTGAATTCAATACTTTTGTCTGAAGATGGTAACAACGCTGTTACCAAAATGGCATACACTATTTATTTATTTGGATTTGGTCTTATTACCTTGTGTTCAAATAGACAAAATACAACAAAAACAAACAAACTTACCCTTCTTTAGAGCAGGGCACCATACGCTGGGAGAGTCCTCCAATGGCCAAAGCACAGGCAAGGGGCGGCACAATGACAGGGGAGTAACTGCCGACCCCCAAACTGCCCACGTCTGACACAGAGATGGTGGCTCCCTACACACAATGTTGTCAGAGCAGGCAATGTCAGACTTTCACCCAAGTATGCCTGGATTATGGTATAATGATCAGGGAAAGCTACACCCCATTCCATGAGATCATGAACTCATGGAACTCCACCCTTGCCGGTCCCAAGCCCGGATGAAAAGTGTTAAAGTTTCAGTTGTAAATATCCACACTCTGTGCAGGTATATTTGTAAGATCAAAGAACTTGCGCATAAAATTAAATCCAAAAGACAAAAAACCTCTCGCAATCAGTATCTTTTATTTATAAATTAATTAATAATCTGTACATGTAGGCACACTTCTAAATATAACACAAATGTTCATGAATTTATTAATATTTAATAATTAATAATTAATCATTAATAAATTCATGAAAATTTGTGTTATATTTAGAAGTGTGCCTACATGTACAGATTATTAGTTAATTTATAAATAAAAGATACTGATTGCGAGAGGTTTTTTGTCTTTTGGATTTAATGTATATTTGTAAATACTTCTTGTAAGAAACAGTTGATATTTTGATTAAGTCCGTTGAAGAGCAAGTACCGCTTGAAAACTTGAATTTTTTTTTTATAAAAAAGAATTTTGTAAGAAACCAAAGGTAGATGCACCAAGTTTCTTTAGAAAGAAGCTCATTTCTATTGAAAGAAACATGTTGTATCTACCTTTGGTCTGTTCCAACAATGAAATGCAGCGATTCCCTCTGTTGTAAGTATGAAACTCCCTGTGAGAAAATGTTTGTAGTTTTTTAAAAGGGTTTCCACAATTTTTTATCTTGAATCATGAGTAAAGGAGACTTCACCTGTAATTCCTGGGGATGAACTTTTCCTTCCTGGACTTTGGATTTGATCTCCTCACTTATGGACTTCAATCCCTGGAAACACAACATTCTGAGTTAGTGAAATACAATTGTCAGATTCTAGACCAGTGATTCTCAACCAATGTGCCGCGGTAATTTTGTGTGCCGCGAAATTCTAAAAATGTGCCGCCGAATTTTAGTCATATGATTATGTTCACGTTTGTATTGGTTTTTCTTTTTTCTTTTTCATTTTTTTACTTTTTAAAATAACGAAATTAGCAAATTGAATGTTAGAGATGTATATTACTTATATTTTGCATAGAAATATTGATACATAATTTGAATTTTCTTGCATTCAAGTTAGCAAAAGTGTGCCGCGAAATTCTAAAATTGTGCCGCCAAATTTTCAAATCTTTAAAATAATGCCGCAACAAAAAAAAGGTTGAGAATCACTGTTCTAGACTAACAGGTAATATATACAACTCCACTATGTCATGAAACTAAGGAACTTTTCAAATTAATGAAGGTGCAAAGGAACGTCAAGATATATATCTCTGTGATAGAGGGAAGTTATATATAATGAGGAGCACACAATTGTAAACACAAGGTAATAAAGACCAAAGTTTTCCCACTTCTAATTCTAAGAACAATATTGTAACGTGGTATTTATTAATTTGGTTTACGACCACTATGACCCGGGTTCAATCCCCGCATTGGACACTTTTTTCTGTTTAAAAAAAAAAAAAAAAAATGCTCCAATGGCCCCCAGATTCTTACAAAAGTCCAACCCCACCAGCGAGTGCAAGTAACCAAACGGGGCTCTGGCACATTTGTAAGTGCAAAGTCGAACTGCTTTCACATGTCTAGACATGTGGTGCGCTTACAGTAAAAAGCAGTCGCTAACTACCCACCATGATTATCATGGCCTGTACCACGTGTACTAGGGATAAGCAAAAAAAAAAAAAAAAATTATTAACAGAGTGGTCATTTTTATGTTTATATCTGGCGACTCTGTAAATTTCCCTCGTGGCTTATCTTTTGTTTACCATTCATAGTTTGTCCTTCCCTGAAATAAATTGTTGTCTCCTCCTGAAGTTTTTGTCTTCCCTAATTTTCCATGTGGCAATATTTTAGGTTTCTTAGAAAACTATCTTCTTCTTATCTATTATCTTGTTTACACACTTGATAACAGTAACTATTTTAAACCATGCTGTGGTATCTTATTTCTGGGCTCAAATATCATATACTTTGGTTATTAACCTGTAAAACCACAATCTCTCTAATTTCTCATTCAGTACTTTTTTGTCTGATGATGGTAACAATGTTGCTACTGAAACGTCACACACTATTGCCCTGAACTGGCTGAAGGACTTGCCTCTCAGACTTTAATGACCGATATGTCCTCACTTCTTTTTTCTAGATTTAATTCATTTTGTCTCCTCTCTAATTGTAAATACGCTGCTGTATCACCTCATAAGCATAAATAAACACACTATTTATTTGGATTTAGTCTTATTACCTTGTGTATTTATAATCCAAATTGTGCCTTATCATTCTCTTGTAAGAAATTTTTAGACACAAAATATTTCTTAAAAAAAAAAAGAAAATCTTTTACTTATTGAAATAATAATATACTGAAAAGGCCTGGCTCATCATTGGTGAACCCTCCTAGCTGTCTCACCAGTTTAATCTACCATTTCTCTCATGTTGCTTTAATTCTCTATGCTACAGTTAGTTTTACATTTTAAAATCACAAACAAACAACAAACCTTGGTTTCTGCGCCATAGATAACCGGCGTAATGGTTCCCTCAGGTGTGTTAACAGACACTCCCACATTCACTGTAGAATACCTGCGCAACACCCACGCAACAATTACTGCACCACAGTGTTGAAACCCATCTAAATACAGCAGTGGAGTGGACCCAGGAGGAGCTCTGAACCTCAGACAGCATCAAACAACACTAACAAGATTTATAACATACCATCTCAAGACATTGAGGATAGAAAATAATAACAAAATATATCCAACTTGACCAAAATGTAACTTGGCATCTGCAGCTCCAGAACATATTGTATTAGATGTACTGAACAGGACTTTTGGGAGAGGCCGCTGCTCATCATAAAACAGTTCGAGGAGCATGGACTCATGGAATTTGTGTGATCTTTACACAAGGGGAAAAGAAGCAACAAAATATTATAGTAAACACTGATCTAAACAAGACCCCTGGGACAGGTGGAAACCATGTCCAAATGATATTAAAATTGTGCACAAAAATGGCAAAGAAAGACTTCTTGATATTTTCAATAACTCTTGAAAAACTGCCTCACAAGGGGATAAGAAACAACAACAGCAACATTAAAGAAAACATTGATGTAAACAAGACCCCTGGGCCAGGTGGAAACCATGTCATCATGTCCAAATGATATAAAACTTGAGCAAAAAAGGGGCAAAGATATTTTCATTAACTCTTGTCAAACTGCCTCAAGACACAAGGGGATAAGAAACAACAACAGTGTTGAAAAAACACAAGATATTAATACCTAAATCTGAACAAGTAAAGAGTGTGAGATGTTTCTGTAACAATGCTGTTAACGAAACATCACACACTATTTATTCATTTGAATTTAGGTATTATTATCTTGTATTTCTAATCTATAATCCAAATTGTGCCTTATCAGGGTTGAAAAATAGAAAATATAAAGGCAAGCAAGACTGAAGATTGAGTCTGAAACATGCTTAGGATGCCCTAGAGATGTAGTATTTTCAAGTCCTATAACTACCATTGCAAAATTGGAGAGAAGTGGACTTCAGGAATTGGTTTAACCATGGAGCATCACCACCACCAGAGTTGTGGTTCCCTCCAGCTCAGCAAAGAGTAGCGCAAGAAGGTAACAAGAACACCTACTGTCTGATAAAGGTGCCCTGCCAGGAGGAGTTGGCTGCAGGTACTTGCTGGCATGCCAGCGCAGCGGCTTTCACCACCAGGTCTGTCAGGCTGATCTTGATACCTTCCTTCTCCATCAGAGAGTTGAGTTGGTCGCGTACCCTGACATCATACCATCACGCTGCGTGAGCCGCAATAGACCATGCACTGACTGAGCAGAATATCTCACCTCAGCAGTCCGCCCACTTCAGCCTCAACAGACAGATAGTAGTGTGGGATAGTCTGCTTGGACTCCACCAACTGTTGGACTCGAGCCTGCGCAAACGTTCATACAGTTTCACACAGCCAAGAACTCATACGCAGCACTTATTTGGAAACTCTGCCTTTGCCGGTCCCAAGCCCGGATGAAAAAGGAGGAGCAGTAACAAGCTCACTATAAAACCTGGACTCAGCTGGCCATGCTGATAGTACCCTGTAAGGGCTCGTAATCCAGGGATACAGGAAGAGCAGCGTTTGTACTCCATGTTAGGAGCAGCTGCACATGGCGTCTGTTCCTCATATCAGAGGTGGCCATTTCTTTTGGAACTAAGTCGGCCTGCCACTGAGTAGTGTTCCCAGTCTTAATGACAAAGGCAGATGCATTTTACTTCACCCAGTCATGATGGTTGTCAAAGCTTGATACCCTAATATGATTGAGTGGAGATAAGAAAGAAGAAGAAGAGGAATGACAATGTGACAGATCATTGCTTCAAGAAACTGTCAAGAAATCAATAGTGACTGATAGAAGAGACCATTGGTATGAAGACAACACACGTTGTGGAGTATAGTACAGTACCTGCATGAGTTGATCCAGAGGAAGATCTTGGAATCCGGCAGATGCTGGTCCTGCCATTCCAGCTGGAGCTCCAGCTAAGTCTTGAGCACGGACCCTTCCACCAGGTCCGCTGCCTTGGACCATCTACAACCACCATATACAGTCCCTTTCTCAGTGTATCAATGAAGACTACAACAACAACAACAACAACAAAAAGCCTTTATTTAGGGTCACTGACCCTATACAGGATTCACCAGAGGTATGCATAAGAACAAAGCAGTGAGACAAAGGAAATAACGATATAGATAGAAGAAAAAAAAAAGAAAAAAACAAGAAAGAGAAAGAGGGAAGCAAGAAAAACAACACAAAAAGAGTAGCAGTAAGAAAGTGAGGAGTGAGTGTCACTTGGCCTTCTTCTGAGATATGAACTTGTGAAAACCATAAAACGTCGTAGCAATATACTTATTCTGGGTCATATTGTCAATTATTGATGGAAGTGAAGCACAGAGTTGCCCAGTTTTGAGCATAAGGGTTCTTCTTTCAGAGCAGAGCAATCAAAAATATAGTGAGTGATTTCATTTTTTAGTTTTGAATTACAGAAGGTACAAATCGGGTCCTCACCGCAGAGCATCTTGGTGTGGTTTTCTCTAAAAAAACTTGAAAGTATTCTAACTTGTGCGAGTAGTCTTACAACCGGGAAAGGAAAATCCCGTATCAATGAAGACTTGTCTCAGTCAACATAAGAACATGTTGATAAGGCACAATTTGGATTATAGATTATAAACAAAAGGTAATAAGACCAAATCCAAATAAATAAATAGTGTGTGACGTTTCTGTGTTGTTACCATCTTCAGACAAAAGTACTGAATCTTTTTTTTCAATCTTTTTTGTTTCAGTATTTTTGTCTGAGGATGGTAACATTGCTGTTACCTAAACGTCACAAACTATTTATTTATTTGGTCTTATTACCTTGTGTTTATAAGAACATGTTATAAATGCATCGTATAATAACATGTCGGTGGAAGGCTGGTTAAACCGTTTGGTTTTCGACCACTATGACCCGGGTTCGATTCCCGCATTGGACACTTTTTTCTGTTTGAAAAAAAAAAAATGCTCCAATGACCCCCGATTCTTGCAAAAGTCCAACCCCACCAGCGAGTGCAAGTAACCAAACGGGGCTCTGGCATATTTGTAAGTGCAAAGTCGAACTGCTTTTCACATGTGTAGACATGTAGTGCACTTACAGTAAAAGCAGTCGCCTACTTCTACCCACCATGATTATCATGGCTTTGAGATAAGAAAGAAGAAGAAGATAACATGTTATAGTGTGAAACACACCATGTTTGAGAAGAATTCCTTTAAAAAAACAAAACATAGATACTCCTGTCTGTTCTGGAGGTGGTCTCTTAATGGAGGTTGAGTTTGGTCGATATGGTACAAATTTGATTATAGATTAGAAATATAAGGTAACAAGACCAAAATACAAAACAATAAATAATTTGTGATGTTTCGGTTACAGCGTTGTTAACATAATCATACATCAAAATTCGAAACTATTTTAAAGGCATAAGATTCTTTTTGAAAATAAACAATTTTTCCATTGCAGAAAGGGCAGTAGAAATTGTTTATTTTCAAAAAGAATCTTACGCCTTTAAAATAGTTTCGAATTTTGATAACAGATGGCGCACTAGTGCATCATATAATCATACATTTAGTACATTTTGTCTGATGATGGTAACAATGCTGTTATCAAAACAAATTATTTATTGATTTGGACTTGGTCTTGTTACCTTATGTTGGGTTCAGTCTTTTTTCCAATTTTACAAGGGAGGTTTGGGCAGGTGGTAACTCATCAAATAGACTGAATAGAGATTCTTTCCTATTTTAATTAATACAGTAGAACAACCTCCATGAGAGGACGCTCTCGCTAGAGGACACCTCTCAATAAAGAACACAGTTTTCATCGTCAAAATGTAAGGGTGATTCCTCTCCCTAATGGATACTTTAACTTTGCATTCAGAGGGGTATCCTTTACAGAGAATTTCTAATGGAATTCAAAATTTCTTAGCACATTATTAAAACTTACAAAAAAAAAAAAATTCAGAGTCCAAGCAAGTTCTTTAAATCTCAAAAACCCCAAGAGATCAGAAATTTCTGGTTTAATTTAAATAATAATTATTCCGATAGATGGCGAAAGCCATCAGCAACTTTCAGTCACACGATAGGAGATGCCTTTTTTTCTTTCTTAATTTAAAGAAGTTAGTGTGGAAGAATTATAAATGATTAACATGATTATCATCTTATCGCAACATTCGCTGCAAGCAAATATTTTTTTAATACTTATAAATGACTGCGGCGTATAATTATAAAGCTATACAAACAGTTTAACCGCATGAGTTTCTTTTTTATTTATGAAAAAACATTTTTAATTTCAAAGAGAAATATTTAATAATTTCTAACTTTTTGGATGACGTATGAAAAGGTTGAATATATGAAGAGTGATGGTCTATATATATTCATATATTCAACCTTTTCATACGTCATCCAAAAAGTTAGAAATTATTAAATATTTCTCTTTGAAATTAAAAATGGTTTTTTCATAAATAAAAAAGAAACTCATGCGGTTAAACTGTTTGTATAGCTTTATAAATATTTTTTTCTTGGAGATATTTTGTTGCCATTAGTTAAGAGGGGGGTGTTGAATTATAGCTGGTTAAATTATTGTAAATAGGCTCATTGGGATTAGGAAAAATTGGTTTAATTAAAGTGGTGAGTTATAGTGTGTTGAATTAAAGAAGTTATACTGTATTTTCAAACTCTTAACACATTAATTTTATGCTTTATGGAAAATTATTCCCCCTTTTTCAGAATGATAAGGTACTATTTGGATTATAGATTAAAAACATAAGGCAATTAGATCAAATCCAAATTAATAAATTGTCTGTGACATTTCTGTTACAATGTTGTTACTGATACATCGCATACAATTCATGACTTTTTCTGTCCTCCCAAGGGAACAGTCTTTGATTTCCAGACTTAAATCTGATCATCTATGAACAATGACAGAATGGTTGCAAGGTTTTCCCACTATGTACTAAGTGTCAACCGGCAACACTCCAAACTACATCATTGACTGTAGTGACCCATCCACGAGTCAGCTGGCAGACTCTCTGGCAAAGGCTGGAGCTCTTGGCCTACCTGAAGCAAAAGAATCTACCACCCAACTAGACGAAAGAGACCTCCTCCGTACCATCAAAACCCAATGCCTGCAGGAATGGAAATCTGATGCTGCACATATATGACTGGTACAGAGCAGGAGGGACAAGCACCGGTTCTGTCCTCCCAAGAGAACAACAGTCTTTGATTCCAGACTTAAGTCTGGTCATCTACGGACAATGACTTTCCAGAATGGTTGCAAGGTTTTCCCACTATGTACTAAGTGCAATTCTCAGCCTGCAACCCCAAGACATATTATTGACTGTATTGACTCATTCATTGATGAGCTCTACTCTTCCCCGACAGACACCATCAAAAATCTCAAGCATTACAAGCTTGATACCTTAGTGTGATTGAGTGGAGATAAGAAAGAAGAAGAAGAAGACTCATCCACGATAAACTAGACAACATCAAAAGTCTCTAAAAGCTTGATACCCTGATATTGAATGGGGTTGAGAAAGAAGAAGAAGATATAATTTATTCATTTGGATTTGGTCTTATTACCTTAGATTCCCCCTTTTTTAAGATTTGATGAGATATCTACTCAGCATCCCCAGAAGACACCATCTCAAGTTCTACAGGCTCATTGATACCTTGATATGATTGTTGAGTGGAGATAAGAAAAAAAGAAGACCTTATGTTCCCCCTTTTTTTATATAAATATACTAAAAATAAGATAAAATTTTGACATACGAGTGCTCTTTGGAAAATTACCAAGCCTACTATTCAATGTTCATTTTCTCTCTCTCTCTCTCTTGAAGAACTCTCGCAGTCCATCGGTGGCGGAGTCTTTCCTGCGGTGGGCGCCACCAATGAAGACCTTGTATATATTTAATATATATATATGTATATTTATCAATTATTTATATCTATTTAATCATATATTTATCATTATATAATCATATATATTCATATTTATATTTATTCTGTATTTAACCTTATATAATATTATATGGACTTTGAAATAAATCAGTTTCAATCTCAATCTCTCTCTCTCTCCTCTACACAATGCTTAAAGAGATTAAGAGAAAGGTATCCTCCTTATCATGTAACTAAAAGTTACTGATGGCTTGTGCCATCTTTCAGAATAAATATATCAACTAATCAATGTTTTTCAATTATTATTGAGAATTTCAGTACTTTATTCTAATGATGGTAACAATGCTGTTACCAAAGTGTGCCTGGATCATGGTGTCATGATCAACGATAGCTACACCCCATTTAATTGGAATTTGTGTAATCTTTACACAAGGGGATAAGAAACAACAACAACAGCATTCTGTTACCAGAATGTCACACACTATTTATTTAATTGGTCTTATTATTACCTTGTATCGATTATTTTACAATGCTTAAAGAGATTAAGAGAAAACATTTCTTGATTGTACAACTAAAAGTTGCTGATGGCTTGAACCATCTTTCAGAATAAATATATCAACTAATCAATGTTTTTCAATTATTATTCCAAAATTGGTTAAATAGCCATTCTTGATTATTCAAGAAAAGCTAACCACGTACCTATTTCAGGCTGTTTTCCCTCATCAGTATGAGGGCAAACCACACCTTAATGACCAAAAAAAAAAAAAGATGGTCTTTATAGCATCCTGAAAAAAAATCAAGAAACAAGTTTTTAAGGCAGGAAGGGCGTGAGGACACCAAACTATGTGGAAAATAGTACAATTTCACTTTTGTACTATTTTGACACTGAAAGAAGTAATGCTTTAAAAAAAAAAAGTTTAAAAACATTTTGTTTCTAACCATTTTTAATTTTCAAAATTCTTCTTTAAACTAAGAGGTAAAGAGGAGTAAAAATGTAAACAGTTCGAGGGAGAACCCACCCTGAGGTCGATGCCTCCATCAGCAGCTAGCCTGCGAGCCAGAGGGCTGGCAAACACTCGAGCCCCGCCCACTGGAGAAGGTGCCCTGGGTGCAGGAGCCTTAGGAGGCGGAGCAGCAGCAGCAGCTGGTGTGGGGGGAGGAGGAGCCTGGGGCGGGGCTGCTGCAGGTTTGGGCGGAGCAGCAGGGGGCGGACCTCCCCCGGCCTTTAGCAACTCCCCAGTGTCCTTGTAGTCCTTGAAGGCTTCTATGTCCTCCTTGTTGGAGACTATGATGCACAGGAGCTGCCACCATCGTACAACCATGTTTGACTGTGTTTTATACAAACTTAATCCATAGGGAACATGGCCTTTTCACATGTATAGGTATGTGGTGCACTTACTGTAAAAACAGTCAATAAATTCTACCCACCATGATTATCATGGCCTGTACCACGTGTACTAGGGATAGCAAAAACAAAAAAAGTAGATCGCTAGCAAATTATCTTCAACATTTCATCAAACAATACACGCTCTCGCTTTTCTAAGTAGCCAATTCTTAAAAGTTTCTAAAATTGTTCAGTGTGCCACTCACTAAATATTAAAATGATTTCATATATATACAGTTAAACCTGTCTATAGCACACCCTCTAAATAGCGCCTCCCTCTCTATAGCACCTGATTTTAAATACATAGTACGATGCGATTTACATCAAAAGTGACCTGTCTATAGCACCCCCTCTCTATAACACCCTATTTTGTCCCATATATATATACTAGACGAATGGCCCGGGCAACGCCCGGGTTTTACCCGAGTGCGTATATATTTTAAAAACGTTTTAATTCAAATACTATTCGTTACAATTATAAATTGGCGCCATGGATGTCACTCTTGTGAAACGTCCCGTTCCAAACTGTGTGTTTTTAAAATGTTTTAATTAAAATACTATTCGTTACAATTATAAATTGGCGCCGTGGATGTCTCTCTTGTGAAACGTCCCGCCCCAAACTGTGTGTGTCTTGAAAATATAAAAATAAAAATGTGAATTTTCATAAAGATTATATCATGTCGATTTTTTTTTTTTTGCATTTCACCTACTAAATCGATAGAGATAATTACATTTGCAACATGAACTTAGGTATATTGACTAAATAGAAAACTGCATAGTAATAAAGATCATTTTTTAAAGGCACCATATCGTTTTTTTTTCAATAAAATCGAAACAAAAATTAACGATAAATAACGATAATTGCCTTAAAAAGAAATTGCCTTAAAAAAAAGAAACATTCGCGGTGATTTTGTCTTGCATTCGTTTTTACAATTATTATATACGAATGACCCGGGCAACGCCCGGGTTTTACCCGATTAAATGCTTTTGTTCAAATACTATTCGTTACAATTATAAATTGGCGCCGTGGATGTCATTCTTGTATAATATATAAATGAGTTTTAAAAATTGTAAAAAAAAAAAAAAAATGCATCGGCCGGGAATCGAACCCGGGCCGCCCGCGTGGCAGGCGAGCATTCTACCACTGAACCACCGATGGTTATGAAAAATCCCATCCGTGAGCTTCAGACAAACAGACAAACAAACAGACAGAATAAGGCAAATATATAAGTAGATATATACAGTTAAACCTCTCTATAGCGCTCCCTCTTGGGACTCACCAAAATAGGGTGCTATAGACAGGTCACTTTTAATGTAAATCGCATTGTACTACGTATTTAAAATCGGGCGCTATAGAGAGGAAGGCACTATTTAGAGGGGGTGCTATAGACAGGTTTAACTGTATGTGAAAAAATAGAAAAAGGTCAGGTGTTGATATTAAAAAAAAAAAGGCATATCCTGACCACACACATGAGCATTTTAGATAGCAGAGAGCGCCATCTAGTAGAACAGAAATCAACTAAACATTGATTTAACTTGTTCTGTGATATTTGGCCAGTCCAATTTCTTAATAAATCAAGAAAAGCCAACCACAAATGTGTTTCGGGTTGTTTGCCATCATCACCGTTGGTGCAGGCAGTTCCTCAAGAATCAAAAATTTGTTCCAAGAGACTTCCTGAAAAATCCAGAAATGGGTATTTTGAACACATTTGACTATTTGACTATTCTTTTTTTATTATTATTATTATTATCCTTAGTACACGTGGTACAGGCCATGATAATCATGGTGGGTAGTTAGCGACTGATTTTTACTGTAAGCGCACCACATGTCTGCGGGAATCGAACCCGGGTCGTAGTGGTCGAAAACCAAATGGTTTAAGCAGCCTTCCACCGACCCCCACTATTCTTGATTTATTGAAATTGGATTGGCCAAATATCATGGAACAAGTTAAATCAACATTTAGTTGTCTTTTCCTTCCACTAGATGGAGCTCTACCATCTAAAATGCTCCAATGGCCCCAGATTCTTGCAAAAGTCCAACCCCACCAGAGAGTGCAAGTAACCAAACGGGGCTCTGGCACATTTGTGAGTTTAAAGTCAAACTGCTTTTCACATGTGTAGACATGTGGTGCATTTACAGTAAAAAGCAGTCGTCTACCTCTACCCACCATGATTATCATGGCTTGTACCACGTGTACTAGGGATAAGCAATGCTCGTTTGGTCTTATTACCTTGTTTTTGTAGAAATGCAGTCTTATGAACCTCATGTTTCAAAAAGAAAAAGAAATGATAAAGCATAATTTGAATTATAGACATAAGAAAATAAGACCTAATCCAAATATATTAATAGTGTGTTACATTTCGGTAACAGCATTGTTACCGTCACCAGACAAAAGAATAAATTAAAAAAAAAAATTATTTATTAAACATAATAAATTTTTTACACAAGGTAATAAGACCAAATCCGATAAATAGTGTATGACGTTTCAGTAACAGCGTTGTTACCATCTTCAGACAAAAGTACTGAATGAGAAATTTTACCACAGAATGTTTTTAAATTTTGGTCTTATTACCTTGTGTTTATAATCTATAATTCAAATTGTGCCTTATCATAATAAAATTATTTATTCTTTTGTCTGTGCTGATGGTAACAACGCTGTTACCGAAATGTCAGACACTATTTGGATTTGGTCTTATTTTCTTGTATCTAAAACTAATGTTTGTATTGCAAGAGATTATTTACCCTTTTAGAATATAACTCTTTTATTTCACCATAAATTTATTAAATATTTAAGAAAAAAAAAACACAATTTGAGCCTCATTATGATTCCATATCTTATCTTCAGACTTCTCTCAATTGACTGGAAAAAAATCTATATTTACATAAAGTATGCAAAACTTTCTTATAAAAATTAAATTTACATATATTAACTTTTCTTAAATAATATATTTACAAATATATACAGTTAAACCTGTCTATAGCGCCCCCTCTAAATAGCACCTCCCTCTCTATAGCGCCCAATTTTAAATACGTAGTACGATGTGATTTACATTAAAAGTGACCTGTCTCTAGCACCCTATTTTGGTGAGTCCCAAGAGGGGGGCGCTATAGACAGGTTTAACTGTATATGTATGAAACAATTATGGTGATTTGCTACAGAGTTGTCCCAGTGAGTGTGTGGAACATTTCCCTGGTCAAACTTTACTGCTGGAGCCCCAAGTAAACATGACTCTGATCATTGGGGTTTGTAGAGTTTGTGTGTGTGTGCAACTGCTTATACTACATCACAAAAAAAATAACTCCGCCATTGCCGGTCCCAAGCCCGGATATAAAAGGAGGAGGGGGAGCAGTAACAAGCTCACTAAAAAACCTGGGCTCAGCTGGCCCGGCTGATAGTACCCTGTAAGGGCTTCTAATCCAGGGATACAGGATGAGCAGCGTTTGTACTCCATGTTAGGAGCGACTGCACAAGGCGTCTGTTCCTCATATTAGAGGCAGCCATTTAATACCAGGTCAAAGTCCAAGTTACACCTCCCTGTAGGTGACCTCGGGGAACTGGCATATAACCTATATGGAGTCCTTTATAAATTCTTTATGAGCACGACCTCCAAGATCTTGTCTTTTTTTGCTTATCCCTAGTACACGTGGTACAGGCCATGATAATCATGGTGGGTAGAAGTAGGCGACTGCTTTTACCGTAAGTGCACCACATGTCTACACATGTGAAAAGCAGTTCGACTTTACACTTACAAATGTGCCAGAGCCCCGTTTGGTTACTTGCACTCGCTTGTGGGGTTGGACTTTTGCAAGAATCGGGGGCCATTGGGGCATTTTTTTTTTAAACAGAAAAAAGTGCCCAATGCAGGAATCAACCCCGGGTCGTAGCGGTCAAAACCAACGGTTTAGACCATCCTTCCACCGACCCCCAAGATCTTGTCTAATTTAGACTAATAAAAGAATAAGTAAAAAAAAAAACAATAAAAATGTTATAACTGGCGGTGGAGGAAGAACTGACCTTCCCGATGGGAATATCCTTCTGTCCAGCCGGCACCAGGATCTTGGCCAGGTAACCTTCCTCAGGTGTCTCGAAGCCCATGGTGGCTTTATCCGTCTCTATCTCAGCCAGCAGGTCTCCCTCGTTGAGTTGGTCTCCCTCCTTCTTCTCCCATGACACCAGGGTCCCCATCTCCATGGTGGGGGACAGGGCGGCCATGGGAACCTTGATATGATGGGGGAGACTGTCTGCACGCAGTGTTCACACAATTAGATACCATAGAGACCACCTACTGGTAGCACATTCTAGGGAACCTATCCCTAGTATACATGGGGTACAGACTATGTTGTTGTTATTTCTATACTCTTGTGCAAAGATTATATGAATTCCAAAAGTTCATGCTCCTCAAGCTTTGCCATGATAATCATAGTGGGTAACAGCTAGGGACTGCTTTTACTGTAAGTGTACCACATGTCTATACATGTTGAAAATCAGTTCGACTTTTGCACTTACAAATGTGCCAGAGTCCTGATTGGTTACTTTCACTTGCTGGTGGGGTTGGACTTTTGCAAGAATTGAGTGCCATTGGAGTATTTTTTTTTTTCTTAATCAGAAAAAAGTGCCCAATGCAGGATTCCGGATAATAGCGGTCGAAAAGCAAAGGTTGAGACCATCCTTCCACCGACCCCCTAGAGACCACCTACTGGTAGCAATCAAGGGAAAGTATCCTTAGTACACAGGGTACAGGCTATGATGTTGTTTCTATATCCTTATGCGAAGGTTATACGAATTCCATAAGTTCATGCTCCTCAAGCTTGGCCATGATAATCATGGTAGGTAACAGTTAGCTACTGCTTTTACTGTAAGTGTACCACATGTCTATACATGTAGAAAGCAGTTCGATTTTTGCACTTGCAAATGTGCCCGAGTTTGATTACTTGCACTCACTTGCACACACAGGAAGTGGAGAGTCTTTTTTGAAGAAGACAGAGGCAATTTTGTTCACACTTGGTTATCTTGTGTGTCTTCAATAAAGGTCACTGTAATATCTTTCAGAGTTATTGTCCCGATATTAATGCTAAAAGGTACAACTTCCTTAAGTTTTGTCCATGAGTGTATATACACTTGGTTATCTTGTGTGTCTTCAATAAAGGTCACTGTAATATCTTTCAGAGTTATTGTCCCGATATTAATGCTAAAAGGTACAACTTCCTTAAGTTTTGTCCATGAGTGTATATACACTTGGTTATCTTGTGTGTCTTCAATAAAGGTCACTGTAATATCTTTCAGAGTTATTGTCCCGATATTAATGCTAAAAGGTACAACTTCCTTAAGTTTTGTCCATGAGTGTATATACACTTGGTTATCTTGTGTGTCTTCAATAAAGGTCACTGTAATATCTTTCAGAGTTATTGTCCCGATATTAATGCTAAAAGGTACAACTTCCTTAAGTTTTGTCCATGAGTGTATATACACTTGGTTATCTTGTGTGTCTTCAATAAAGGTCACTGTAATATCTTTCAGAGTTATTGTCCCGATATACATGCTAAAAGGTACAAATTCCTTAAGTTTTGTCCATGAGTGTATATACACTTGGTTATCTCGTGTGTCTTTAATAAAGATCACTGTAATATCTTTCAGAGTTATTGTCTGAACCCCGATAAACATGCTAAAAGGTACAACTTCCTTAAGTTTTGTCCATGAGTGTACGAGTATATACACTTGGTTATCTCGTGTGTCTTCAATAAAGGTCACTGTGTATCAAATATATTTCAGAGTTATTGTCCCGATATACATGCTAAAAGGTACAAATTCCTTAAGTTTTGTCCATGAGTGTATATACACTTGGTTATCTCGTGTGTCTTCAATAAAGGTCACTGTAATATCTTTCAGAGTTATTGTCCCGATATACATGCTAAAAGGTACAACTTCCTTAAGTTTTGTCCATGAGTGTATATACACTTGGTTATCTCGTGTGTCTTCAATAAAGGTCACTGTAATATCTTTCAGAGTTATTGTCCCGATATACATGCTAAAAGGTACAAATTCCTTAAGTTTTGTCCATGAGTGTATATACACTTGGTTATCTCGTGTGTCTTTAATAAAGATCACTGTAATATCTTTCAGAGTTATTGTCTGAACCCCGATAAACATGCTAAAAGGTACAACTTCCTTAAGTTTTGTCCATGAGTGTACGAGTATATACACTTGGTTATCTCGTGTGTCTTCAATAAAGGTCACTGTGTATCAAATATATTTCAGAGTTATTGTCCCGATATACATGCTAAAAGGTACAAATTCCTTAAGTTTTGTCCATGAGTGTATATACACTTGGTTATCTCGTGTGTCTTCAATAAAGGTCACTGTAATATCTTTCAGAGTTATTGTCCCGATATACATGCTAAAAGGTACAACTTCCTTAAGTTTTGTCCATGAGTGTATATACACTTGGTTATCTCGTGTATCTTCAATAAAGGTCACTGTAATATCTTTCAGAGTTATTGTCCCGATATACATGCTAAAAGGTACAACTTCCTTAAGTTTTGTCCATGAGTGTATATACACTTGGTTATCTCGTATGTCTTCAATAAAGGTCACTGTAATATCTTTCAGAGTTATAATCCCGATATACATGCTAAAAGGTACAACTTCCTTAAGGTTTGTCCATGAGTGTATATAGATATATGTTATATAATTTGTTGGCTTAATGTTATATTAAATATTTTTTATATTAATAGTTTATTTTTTGGATACATGAGTATTTTTATGATATTGGTATGCACACACACACACAGTCATGGGAATTATAATAAAACAGTTTTAATAACAATTTGCTGATTTAATTGATCTGATGAAACTAATTAAAGAAGAAATGCCTGACTTGAAGTGAGTAGAATAACAAAAACAAAAGGCGTATTTACATACCTACCAAAAAATTTGAGCCAGCCAACAGAAAAAACAACAACAATGGATTTATATAAGGAAAGCCGTGACATCTGGCGGTCGACTTTACAGATTAGTTTGTTCTAGAAAATATAAAAAATTGATATTAAAATATACATTGGAATATATAACATATATGTAAATAGACAGAGCGTGTAAATTAGAGAGAAGTTATAGTACCTGAGGCATAGTGCCGTGTATTGACTACGTAGGTGAACTTGTGGAACTGGGGGTTACAGACTGGGGCGGAACATCCTCTCCTCCCACTGATTCTGTCACAACACCCACATGTCATCACACACCTAAAGATTGTAACACTTTACAATGTTTAGGAAGAATCACACACATACAACACAAAAACCTTTATTAAGACACACTGGTCTTACTGAGGATTCTCCTTGGGGTTACAAGACGGAGAAACCTATGAAAGTGGGAAATATACAAAGGGAGAAAGATTATATACACATGGTAAATATATACAGATTATTATTTGAATGATCCTATGGAAAATAAGAATATGGATGGAAGAAGTGGAGAGCGAAAAGAGGAAAGAAAACAGGTATTTACATATGGAACATACATATAATGGAACAGTCAATTTAAGCTCTTCTGCTCACACAGCACAGGTGGACCATGGCTTTTTTCAAGAAATCTTTAAGAGATTTTCCGGGAAAATCCGAGTGTTCAGAGTTGTATATTTAGGAAGAATCACCTTTCTCATATCCAGTGGTGAGGTGAAGTAACAGCAGAACATCACAAAACTCTGATAAAGCACAATTTGGATTATAGATTATAATAAAAGAAAATAAGACCTAATCCAAATAATTTATTAGTGTGTGGCGTTTCGGCAACAACATATGCCTTTAATTATATATATATTTTTTAAAATCCAATTTTAATTCTAAGAAGAATATTTCTAGTTGACTTAAAAAAAAACTATTTTCCTTATCTGTTATCTTGTTTAAACACTTGATAACAGTACTATTTAAGAACTTGCTGTGATATTTTTTCTCATTTATTCTTTTGTCTGATGATGGTGACAATGTTGTTGCCGTCACACACTAATAAATTATTTGGATTAGGTCTTATTTTCTTTTATCACAAAACTCTATGCTTGGAGAAACAGCCAATATTGGTTGGATATGACTGCCTGCCACAAGCTCACATGCAACATCAAGACATTTCCGCTTCTTCTTCTTCCTTATCTCTGAAGTTGAATGCATCTGTCTTTGTCATTAAGACTGGGAGCACTACTCAGTGGCAGGCCAACTTAGCTCCAATATGAAATGTCTGACATGAGGAACAGACACCATGTACAGCCATTCCTAAAATGAAGTACAGACTCATCCTGTATTCCTGGAGTCTTTACTGGTCAGCCAGGCTAGCTGAGCCCAGGTTTTTTAGCAAGCTTGTTACTGCTCCCGCTTCTCCTTTTTTATCCAGGCTTGGGACCGGCAAAAGCAAAGTTAGACATTTCCAATATGTCAAAAAAAAAGGCATCTCCTGATGGTACAATTAAAATGTTCAAATAGCTGTTTCATTTCTTTATTTCAACACACAAAATTCGATATCCCCGCTAGGGATAATTGCGTCAATTTACAATTGTTAAACAGAAACAGTTATATAGAACACTATACAAGAGAAAATAAAAGAAAAGAAACAATTAGATAGATTAGGAATCTGATCCATTCAAGTCAGACAGATAAATATATTTACAAAAGTGTTTAAATCTCTGACAATTCTCTCTTCTCAAGGTAATAAGACCAAATCCAAATAAATAAATAATGTATGACGTTTCGGTAACAGCGTTGTTACCATCTTCAGACAAAAGTACTGTCAGTATTTTTGTCAGTACTGTGGTAATAATGCTGTTACCAAAACATCACACACTATTTATTTGGATTTGGTCTTATTACCTTGTGTTTATAATCTATAATCCAAATTGTGCCTTATCAATTCTCTCTGCTATTAAAAAATTCAAACAGATCTTCAACATCAGTAACTCTCTGTTGTCTAACGCTATAGAAAAGTGGACATCCTAACAGTAGGTATCTAGAGTCCTGGGTTTCCTTGCCATAGTAACAGCTAGAGTCCTGAACAGCTCAGATTGTTCACAAAAAATCTCCTAAAATTTCCATGGTTTGTTATGAACTGTGCTATGATTTTTCAGGATTCCCCAAACACCAGCTTTTTTGTTCGTTTAAGTACAGCTTGCACACCACGCTGATGAAGGCCAACAGTCCGAAATGTGTACGTGGTTAGCTTTTCTTGATCAAAGACCTAATCCAAATAATTTATTAGTGTGTGACGTTTCGGCAACAACATTGTCACCATCATCAGACAAAAAAAGCTGATGACAAAAGATGGTGACAATGTTGTTACTGAAACATCACACACTATTAAATTATTTGGATTAGGTCTTATTTTCTTTTATTATAATCTATAATCCAAATATATACTATTGTTTTGCCTTCTACATGCTTTAGGATAAGCATTTTAAGTCATAACTCATAGTTAGGAGTCTCCAAGCGCCCGCCGCAATGGAGGGCCAAGGAGAGGGCTGGAGAGGCGACGGCGAGGCCGTGGGCACCCCGGGGGAGAGGAGGGCTAGTGCGCGCCGTTTTGAGGGAACCAAGGCAGCACCAAGCACAACTAAGGCGCACAGGCTTCAAAAATAGTTAAGAGATCATTTCAGGGATCGAGATCAGGCGATCAAGACCCAGAGCTCAAGAGGTCTGGCTTTTATCGTCTGGCTTTCTATAATCCAAATTGTGCTTTATCGTAATTCTGGAATAATTAAAAAAAATCAACAGAATAGTTGATATTTATTCCAATAGATGGTGCAAGCCATCAGCAACTTTTAGTTGAATGCACAGGAGATGCTTTGATAAGGCACAATTTGGATTATAGATTATAAACACAAGGTAATAAGACCAATTTTATAACACCAATAATATTTATTAGGAGATGCTTTTTTTCTTAATTTATCCATCTGATCCTGATCCAATTTCACTTTTGTACCATTATTCCCAATAGGTGTCAAAACAATAGCACCATTCCCCAATAATTCCAATAAGTTTAAGCCAAATGATGGCCTTAGGCTGAATAAGACTATCTTCTTATTTCTTATCTCAATCATATCAGGCTATTATTGATCCTGTAGAGATTGTTGATGGTGTCTGCTGGGGATATTGAGTAGAGCTCATCAATGGATGAGTCAATACAGTCAATAATATGTCTTGGGGTTGCAGGTTTACACTTAGTACATAGTGGGAAAACCTTGCAACCATTTTGTCATTTATATATTTTTATTTTTTTTGCTTATCCCTAGTACACGTGGTACAGGCCATGATAATCATGGTGGGTAGTTAGCGACTGCTTTTTTTTTTTACTGTAAGCGCACCACATGTCTACACATGTGAAAAGCAGTTCGACTTTGCACTTACAAATGCCAGAGCCCCGTTTGGTTACTTGCACTCGCTGGTGGGGTTGGACTTTTGCAAGAATCGGGGGCCATTGGAGCATTTTTTTTTTTTTTAAACAGAAAAAAGTGTCCAATGCGGGAATCGAACCCGGGTCCTAGTGGTCGAAAACCAAATGGTTTAACCAGTCTTCCACCGACCCCCGTCATTTATATAAAAAGGCGTACCTGGATCTGTAAAGAAAAAAAAAAAAATTTCTCAAAATATTTCGAGAGATTGCTACCTCTTTATCAATTTATTGTACAGTAAATTTAATTTACAAATTCTTGTAGATCACATGAAAACAGGGGGTCGGTGGAAGGATGGTCTAAACCGTTGGTTTTCGACTGCTACGACCTGAGTTCGATTCCCACATTGGGCATTTTTTTTTTTATCAGAAAAAATGACCCCCGATTCTTGCAAAAGTCCAACCCACCAGCAAGTGCAAGTAATCAAATGGGGCTCTGGCACATTTGTAAGTGCAAAGTCTAATTGCTTTTCAGGTGTGTAAACATGTGGTGCACTTACAGTAAAAGCAGTCGCCTACTTCTACCCACCATGAATAACATGGCCTGTACCACGTGTACTAGGGATAAGCAAAAAAAAAAAAAAAACATGAAAACAAATTTGTCATTTGTCAAATATTCTGAGAATTTTTTTTTTCTTTACAGATCCAGGTACGTCCTTTTATATAAACTTAATTGATGGATTGCTGTTTGACTCAAACCATTCTGTCATTGTCTGTAGATCACCAGACTTAAGTGGTTCTCCTGTTAATGCTACTGTTGTCTTTGGGTAGGAATGCTTCCAGAAGCAAGCTTTGGTATTTATTGGTGGAAGTTACTGTAATGACTCTGTGCATCTTCCACAATGGAATTGTGTTTCTGAGATATGATAAGACACAATTTGGATTATAGAGTATAAACACAAGGTAATAAGACCAAATCCAAATAAATAAATAGTGTGTGACGTTTCAGTAACAACACTGTTACCGAAACGTCACACACTATTTATTTATTTGGATTTGGTCTTATTACCTTGTGTTTCTGAGATGTGTTTATAGAAATTTTCTCCTTATTTTCCATAAACAGTAGAATAACCCCCATGAGAGGACTCTCCCGCTAAGGGACACCTCTCTACAAAGGACAGCTTTCATTGCCCAAATTACTATTTTTACTAATAAGCAATTCTCCAGTAAGAAGACACCTCTCCCTAAAGGAAACACTTTTGGCTCTACAACTAGGTGATGTCCTTTACACAGAGGTAGTTCTACTCTTCTTTTTTCTTATCTCCAATTTATCAGGGGATTGTAGAGCTTGTTGAGACTTTTGATGGTGTCTGCTGGGGAAGAGTAGAGCTCATCAATGGATGAGTCAATACAGTCAATAATGTGTTTTGGGGTTGCAGGTTGACACTTAGTACATATTGGTGAAAACCTTGCAACCATTCTGTCATTGTCTGTAGATGACCAGACTTAAGTCTGGAAATCAAAGACTGTTGTTCTCTTGGGAGGACAGAACTGGTGCTTGTCCCTCCTGCTCGGTTTTGTTAATCTTCTTCTTTCTTATCTCCACTCAATCATATCAGGGTATCAAGCTTGTTGATGATGTCTGCTGGGGATACTGAGTAGATCTCATCAATGGATCAGTCAATACAGTCAATAATGTGTTTTGGGGTTGCAGGTTGACACTTAGTACATAGTGGTGAACACCTTGCAACCATTCTGTCATTGTCTGTAGATGACCAGACTTAAGTCTGGAAATCAAAGTCTGTTGTTCTCTTGGGAGGACAGAACTGATGCTTGTCCCTCCTGCTCTGTACCAGTCGTGTGCAACACACACATTAGGTAGTTCTATTGTATTATGTTTATGCTCTATTAGATAGGTATCTATAGATTTGTCCATCTCATATATAGGACACTACATTCTGACCAACAATGTAGAGTACTGGATATATGGCATTGTATGTTGGGGAAACACAGGCAAATATTTCCTTTTCCCAGTCTCAACTTTATATCTTCTTCTTTCTTATCTCCACTCAATCACACTAAGGTATCAAGCTTGTAAAGCTTGTTGATGGTGTCTGCCGGGGAAGAGTAGAGCTCATCAATGGATGAGTCAATAATATGTCTTGGGGTTGTAGGCTGAGAATTGCACTTAGTACATAGTGGGAAACAAATCGTGTCTTCTTTCTTATCTCCACTCAATCACACTAAGGTATCAAGCTTGTAAAGCTTGTTGAAGGTGTCTGCCGGGGAAGAGTAGAGCTCATCAATGGATGAGTCAATACAGTCAATGATGTGTTTTGGGGTTGCAGGCTAAGAATTGCGCTTAACTTTATATCCTTATTAAAATTTCAGCCTAGAATGGTCAAATATTGAGAAAATGTATAAGAAACATATATGTTGTGGGCTGCTATACATGGCATCTGTTCCCTATGTCAGACATTTCATATTGGAGCTAAGTCAATGGTCTGCCACTGAGTAGTGCTCCCAGTCTTAAAGACATTCCACTTCACCCAGTTATGATGGTTGTACATTCGGTGGAAGGCTGGTTAAACCGTTTGGTTTACGACCACTACGACCCGGGTTCGATCCCCGCATTGGACACTTTTTTTCTGTTTAAAAAAAAAAAATGCTCCAATGGCCCCCCGATTCTTGCAAAAGTCCAACCCCACCAGCGAGTGCAAGTAACCAAACGGGGCTCTGGCACATTTGTAAGTGCAAAGTCGAACTGCTTTCACATGTGTAGACATGTGGTGCGCTTACAGTAAAAAGCAGTCGCTAACTAGGGATGTACTAGGGATAAGCAAAAAAAAAAAAACATTCTACAGGCTTGATACCCTAATATGATTGTTGAGTGGAGATAAGAAAGAAGAGGAAGATAGAAACAATAATTTCAATAAAGCTATCTACCATCTATACTCATGGACAAAACTTAAGTAGAAAATCTTTGATGTCACCAGTTATCTATTGTTTTTAAAGAGACAGAAGCAATTTTGTTCACACTTGGTTATCTTGTGTCTTCAATAAAGGTCACTGTAATATTTTTCAGAGTTATTGTCTGAATCCCGATATACATGCTGAAAGTTACAACTTCCTTAAGTTTTGTCCATGAGTGTATACACACTTGGTTATCTCGTGTGTCTTCAATAAAGGTCACTGTAATATCTTTCAGAGTTATTGTCTGAATCCCGATATACATACTAAAAGGTACAACTTCCTTAAGTTTTGTCCATTAGAGTATATACACTTGGTTATCTCGTGTGTCTTCAATAAAGGTCACTGTAATATCTTTTAGAGTTATTGTCTGAATCCCGATATACATGCTGAAAGTTACAACTTCCTTAAGTTTTGTCCATGAGTGTATATACACTTGGTTATCTCGTGTGTCTTCAATAAAGGTCACTGTAATATCTTTCAGAGTTATTGTCCCGATATACATGGTAAAAGGTAAAACTTCCTTAAGTTTTGTCCATGAGTGTATATACACTTGGTTATCTCGTGTGTCTTCAATAAAGGTCACTGTAATATCTTTCAGAGTTATTGTCCCAATATACATGGTAAAAGGTACAACTTTCTTAAGTTTTGTCCATTAGAGTATATACACTTGGTTATCTCGTGTGTCTTCAATAAAGGTCACTGTAATATCTTTCAGAGTTGTTGTCTAAATCCTGAAATACATGTTAAAAGGTACAACTTTCTAAAGTTTTGTCCATGAGTATCGTGTCCAATGAGAGACAACGTTGTAGAAGGTACAAGAATAGAAACTCCCATCCCTCAAAGAGTTGCACATGACTGGTACAGAGCAGGAGGGACAAGCACCGGTTCTGTCCTCCCAAGAGAACAACAGTCTTTGATTTCCTGACTTAAGTCTGGTCATCTACGGACAATAACTTTCCAGAATGGTTGCAGGGTTTTCCCACTATGTACTAAGTGTCAACTTGCAACCCCAAAACACATTATTGACTTTATTGACTCATCCATTGATGAGTTCTACTCTTCCCCGACAGACACCATCAAAAAGCTTTACAAGCTTGATACCCTAATATGATTTATTGGAGATAAGAAAGAAGAAGACTAAAAAGTGTGACAGTCTCAAAGTACTCAAGAATTCAAAAATAGATTAAAGCAAAGGACAGGTAGACTGGTCAAAATACCAATTATAAGATTCATAGAAATATGTAAATTAAAAAATGGATGCTATAGATGAAATATTATTACATATAAAACATGGTGTTATATATAAACATAATAGTAAATTGTAAATGAACCTTAATTCTGGTTCATAGTAAAAGATATAATCAATATTTGGTTGGTATTGTGTTAATCTGTATTTAAAACACTAACAAACCAAACAACTTTAACTGTTAATGCTAATTTTTACTAATATATATTTTTAAATGTATATATTTTGTGTGTAAAAATATATAGTTTAAATGACTTTAAGGTCAATAAGGTGATTATATCAATTTTGGTATTTTAACAATCTGCAAAAATAGTCAAAATATCAATTTAAAATTTACTCCTAAGCTATTTAAAGATCAAAACCAATATAAATAATGATCGTTTTATGAAATTTGTACCTAACATATACTCTTAATATTTCGAAAATATATAAATTTTTTAATGCAACGACAGTAATTATGCAGGATAAATCAAAATGTGTTTCTGTATAATGTTTTAATGAACCAAATTAAATTGCATAAATATCTTTAATATAATCGTTTGAGGTCGTAGGTGTCGAAGGGTTAAAGTGTAAGATTACTTACGCTAAAGGTGCTATATGCCTTAACCTAATTACTGAACGGCAATAATATGTAGATTTAGGTGTTCGTCTTAGTGTATTTAAAACTCGGAGACTAAAAGACATATCTGCTTCTGCTTAATCTTGACTTATTTTCAATTAATTTCTACAAAGATAAATTTGAAGAAATTTGGTCAAATGTATTTATTTAAAAGAAAATATATATTATTCATTTTATTAACTGGGGTTCTTGGACGCGAATACAAGGAGGATATATTTTAGGATTTTGACAAATATAAATACAGTTTGCTAAATATAAATATTGTTTGCAAAAAAATATATAAATAATCTGTACAATTTTATATATTTTGATTGAATTTTAATTAATAAAAACTTTAAGTGTTTTATTTTAAACCTTTTACTTCACGATTTATACTTTTTACACTTTTATACTCATTGTTTGAGTGTGATAGTGAAAAATCTATCGATTTCATACATTTTATGTGCATTTTAATTGAACAAAAAATATCAGGGAGAGAGATGTATTTATAACCCAGGTTCCCGGAGGTTTCTGAGAGAGGGTGAAATGATTTCACACACTCATTAAAAATAAAGCTTTATTAACTCTAAAAACATTAATATTTTTATTTGCATTATATTTTACTTATATTTTGACGACACTCGGCAGTTACATATTTTTTTTTTGCAAATTAGAATCAATGTTTGTAAAAAATATAAACGCACGCACACACTTTACAGAAATATAAATAGTATTTTCGAAAATATCTATAATGCTTAAAAAAAATAATAAATATACTTTATATTTTATATTTTTATTTATTCAAGAGGTTAGTTTAACTGAATAGGTCTGGTAGTTGGTAGAATTGTTACCCTAGACTTTCTCTCTCTCTCTCTCTTTCTCTCATTACAACAGCTTAAAAATTTATAAAATTTAAATAAAAACGTTTATATCAAACTTTTAATAATTTTTCTATTAAAATATGTGAATATCAATTGAAAAACAAAGTAGATTTTCATATAATAATTATTATTAACATTTGCAAAAAGGGGCTTCTATTTTCCTTAGATTTTGCAACTTTGTTTATTCATCAAGTAAAGCGTTCACAAGTTAAAATTTAAAAAAAAATCAAATTTTACAAATATTATTGATATTTTTGCAAAAATAATATTTATATTCTGCAAACTCTATTGTTCTGCAAACTGCAACTTTATTTCTTCAAACAATAATAATATTTGTGATACCCTGCAAGTTTTGAGTAGAAAAAGAGAAGGCTTGAAAAATTAACCCCCATGAATAATATAGGTGAAAATATATAAAAATATGTTCTTGTGATTCACATAAATTACATATTATAAATTAAATATAAATAATAAAATTATATAAAAAAATATAAATTAAAATTAGCAGATATTTTGCAAGGGTTTATAATTATCAATATAAGTACTGGAATCCCATTCAATACAGTAAGAAAACATATACTCGTCCCATGATTCTCGTATATGTTTTCTTAATTATCAATATCATCATCATTCCATGTTTTTTACTTCTACCCCCCTCCTCCCAGTGTTGAGTATAAAATAATTTGCCACTCTACATGAGTGTGCACTCAGACTAGGTTGAGTGTTCATAAGTTACAACAGAGAATGCTGACTCTGTATCATCTACCAGAATGGAGACCTAGGAGCAAGCTGGGGATAAATTACATTTCCCGCTCAACCAGTGAAGAGCCAAATAGGTGAAGATTCTCTTTTGGATATGATCACTAGTTTAGTAGGGAGCTGGTGGAGTTTCCATTCTTCATTCAGAAAGATGAAGGCCTTTCTGTTGCAGGTGGTCCACTTATAGCCGCTTCTGGAATCAATTTCATTGGCTAGAGAAACAACCCTGCTGTAAGGCCGCAGCGCCATTACGACGTGTTCATCCTTGATGGCAATTGGGAGATTCCCAATTACTATCTTTTCTACTCTTCGCCTATATGCAAAAGCTTTCAGGAGGGTGATTCCAATGTGAGGTCTTTCTCTACCATATGCTCCACCATGTCGATGCTGTCAGATGCTGCCAGCCCGACTTCTTCATTATTTGTAATGCCAATTATTTTTTAAGCGTTTCCTCTGTTAGAAAGGTTTTAGGGTTTTTATATTATTTTAGAAATTAATACATACGATTTTAGTAATTGAAAATAGTTTATTTATGCAAAACTATATCTTTCCATTTATTTACAAGTAATAATATATAAGAATAGTGAGGAGTGATAACTATGGAAATATTAATGATGATATACCACAGAATATTTAAAATAATTATTCAGTGACAATATTATATAAAATATTAAAGTCTAAAATTGAATTCATATATTCAACACTCCTTCTTGAATTCATGTTTTAGAGTTTTAATTACTCTATCAAAACATCTGTAGCAGTGAAGATCTGTGTTTTTCAAAAGTTTCCTTTGGCAGAGGCTTGGTTAGGATATCAGCAACTTGGTCTTGGGTTGGGCAAAACTGAACAGCAACATTTTCTCTTATCTGATCTTTCAAAAAATGATATCGAACATCTATATGTTTTGTCTTTCTGTTCATTTGTCCTGTCTTCATTAAAGTCATTGCACTTTGGTTGTCAATATTTAGTTTAGCAAGTATGGTTTCATTTGTAAGTTCTTTTTGTTCATTTCCTCTAGCAACAAGTCTTGCTTTATAATGTCCACCATCCTTTATCTTGAATATCCATCTAGAACTGAGTATCTTCTTTCCTTTAACTTCTTCAGCATTTACAAAATCCCAAGTTTCATTTTTCTTCAATGAATCTTTTTCTTCCTGTATTGCTTTTACCCAGTTTTCTTTGTCTACTCCGGTTACAGCTTCATTGTATGTTAACAATCCTATTTCTTCAGAAACAGAATTCAACACTTCATAATCTTTTAGTCTTTCAGGTCTATTGATATTTTCTCTATTCCTTAACATATATTTTGAATTGGTCGAGTTCTGTGGTTTATCATGGGTATCCATTTCCATTTTAGTGTCTTGACTTTCCTCTATTTCAGAATCCAGATCTTCTCTGTATCTTGGCTGAATGACACTGGTCATTTCATTTGTTAGTTTTCCTGTAAACACCACATCTCTTGCAATTATAATCCTTCTTTTTGTTGTGATATGTAAATAACCTTTGTTAAGTGTTATAATTGTTACCTATTGTTGGCTATGCAAAATTATTCCATTTGTCAATTGTTTTAAACTTATGTAAATTATTTCCTTTTTATCTCTATCTTGTATATAAGAAGATTGCTAGATTGAATAAACATTCAGTTCGGCTTGTAAGTCGTAGCGAGTTTGTTCAGACAACTCATACACATTACAACATGGCGCAGTCGACAAAAGTATCGAATTAAAACAGATTAATTCAACATTGAGTAGAATGGAAGGAATCAAGCCGCCGGCGGAATTTGTCTCGTACAGCAACGAGAAAAAATGGGAAACCTGGAGAGAGTCGTTTGAAATTTTTGCAATAGCGGTAAATTTAGAAAGCATGCCGCTGGTGCGTCAGCGAGCAATCTTGAAGCATATTGCTGGTGAGAAAAAAGTGATGATATACAAAACATTTCACATAAGTGAAAATGATACCTACCCAAATGTAAAGGAAATGCTTGATATGCTTACGAACCATTTTAAGCCATTCAAAAATACGATTCAAAGGAGAAATGCATTTTTTACCTGTGTACAAAAGGAAAAGCAGGGAATCATGGAATTCGTCACAGAATTAAAGCATCTGGCACAAGAATGTGAATTCGAGAATTTAACAGAATCTCTCATAAGGGATCGCGTTGGTAGTTCGTCCATGGGGTGAGTATCCCTGGATAGGGTATCAGCCACAATCAAGTATTTTCCTGGTTTGTACTGCAATTTGAAGTCAAATGCTATAAGCTTCATTACTAATCTTTGTAGACGCGGTGATATATCACTCAGCGGTTTTTTGACTAGAGGCAATAAGGGCTGGTGATCCGTCTGGACAACGAAAGTGTGTCCTGACAATAGATATTCGAACTTTTTGCATCCATAATAAACACTCAGTAACTCCTTCTCAATCTGAGAGTACTGTTTCTGCGAGTCGCTAAATGACGCGGATGCGAATGCTAGAGGTCGATCTTCCTGTAGCAGAGCAGCTCCCATTGCATCTTTGCTGGCATCACACTGCAAAATCAGCATCTTGCTTTTGTCAAAATGTGCCAACGAAGGAGCATTCCTCACGCATTCCTTAATATGATCGAATTCCCCATCCTGTTTAGGCCCCCAATGCCAGACAACATTCTTTCTTAAGATTCCTCTTATATTGGATGTGGACGCAGCTAAGTTTGGAATGAATTTTCCTAAGTAATTATAAAGACCCATGATTCTTTGCAGCGACTTTTTATCCTCTGGCCTTTTAAAGGTAATTAATTTATCAATCTTATTTGGCTCTGGATCAATTCCATTTTGTGATATCACATGGCCCAAGAAACGAACTTTCGTTAGACATATTTGAGCCTTTGTTAAATCAAATTTGATATTTTTTTCTTTTGCTTTTTCTAGAATTCCCTTTAATTTTTTATTGTGCTCTTGAATGGTATCCGCATATATCAGCAAATCGTCTACATATGTAATATTTTGAAAGCTATCCCTAAAGATATTCGTCATTTTCTCAACAAAAATTTGTGCCGATATTTTCAAACCAAATGGCAATCGGTTATATCTGAATTTGCCAAATGGCGTGGTCATCACCAACAGATCTCTGCATTCCTTTGCAACCGGAATATGCCAATAGGCTGATTTCACGTCTAACACGGTATAATACTTAGCTTTGGGTATCTCGTGCAATAGTTCAGCTGGAGCCGGAGTCTGGAAATGTCTTCCCACAAGAGCCTCATTTAATTTCCGAGGATCCAGGCATATTCTGATTTGACCAGATTTTTTTTTTTTTACAACGACCATAGGATGAGACCACTCTGTTTCATGATATATTTTTGTTACGATTCCTTGCTTCACCATCTTTTCCAATTCAGACTGAACTTCGGCTCCGAGGCTTGTTGGGATGCGCCTGGGAGGGACTTGCACAGGAGAATATTCAGGCTTTGTGTAAATCTTACATTCCGAGTTGATTAATCCTACTCCTTGAAATACTTCGTGGTATTGTTCGAGGATTTTTTGAGTTTCAGAACACAATTTCATTTCATCCGTGTTTATATGATTGATTCGCCTCAAGATTTCAAGCTTCTCGCAAGTATCGCCCGTGATAAGTGTCTGCGCTTCTACATCGGCTACGATAAATTCAAACATTCCTTTCTTTTCACCATATTGGCATAGCACATTGCATTTGCCGACGATAGGCAATTCTGTATTTCCATATGCGAACGCCTTTAATGACGTGGGTCTGATTTCTGGTCTTGATGGCCATTGGTTTATTACTTTATGAGGAAGCACATTTATCTGTGCGCCAGTGTCCAAATGTACCGTGGTCTTCTTGCCATTAATTATTATTACCGCGGACCACTTGTCCGACCGAACAGTCTTTACAGCAACCTCATTAAGATTTATCTCGTCACAGGATTCTTCAGCTTCACTTTCCGCTAAGAGATTTCTTATACGTTTTGTTCGGCAAACTACTGAGAAATGATTGGTTTTTCCGCATGCATTACATTTCTTCCCATATGCTGGACACTTTCCATACTTGTGTCGTTGTCCACACCACTTACATGGTTCTATTATTCTTTCTCTTCTCGGGTTTATACCGCTTGGTCCTGCTTCTGCATTTTCCATTCGAATTGTATCTTTCACCCAATTACGTTTTTCAATTTTTTCAATCATTTTTTGCTCATTCAACGATGCTACTTGTGAACATGTTGACTCGGAGATCACAGCTATCGAAATTGCCCTTGGTAGTGTCAACTGTGGATCTTCTAACAATTTTCTTTTCACTTCTCGGTCAAAATAAAGATTCTCGCGCCAAACCCTGAATTGCAGATATCCCTTGGTGCGATTGGTGCAACAAATTAAGCATAGCATTCCTTTGTGTCTTCGGAATCACTATGGCCGATCCTATACATAATAGATCATTCCATAAGTACAAACGGTGTCTGAAATCGAAAAATATTTTGGCATCTTCATCGACGTCTTTTTTGCATATGGGCCATCCCTCAATCACATAATCGATTACTTTAACCAAAGCAGGATCCTCTCGGGTATCTTTCTGCATCGCTACCAGTTTTTCGTCCGAGATATTAACACGTACCATCTTGACCATTCTTTTGTCTTCAAGAAAAGCCCCATTTGTTAGTGGTCGACAGATATAGTGGCTACCCGGAGGTATTTACATTGGACCCACCTACGGCGATTAATGTAAAAAATAAATTGAGAGAAACATTTGCACGATTCGGGATTCCGGAAACCATGATGTCCGACAATGGACCACCGTTTCGCTCAGAGATTATGACTGACTTCTGTATAAGATGGGGTATAAAACAGCTATTTTCAAGTCCACACCTTCATAGATCTAATGGTCTGGCCGAGAGAAACATTCAAACAATAAAAAATCAACTAATCAAATGTAGAGATGAAGGGTCCGACCCATATCTGGCTATTCTGGCATATAGAAATACACCAAAAAATGACCTACCGTCACCCGCACAGTTATGTTTATCGAGGAGCCTTCGATGTCAGATCCCCAGAATTACACCGCTATATAGACCCTATCAAACTAATTGGAGAAGTATAGAGAATGCCAAAAGAAAAAGACAGAGCTCAATGAAAGAGCAGTATGACAGAAATAGTAAAAGCTATCCCAAGGTCAATGTAGGAGAGGATGCATGGTGTCAAATACATCCAAGGGAGACATGGACACCGGTGAAGATTTCAGCGCAGGCTGATTCTCCTCAGAGCTTTGAAGTTGTGACACCATCGGGAAATAGGTTGATAAGAAATCAACAATTTATTAGGCCAAGGGATGGAGGCTACGAGAAAATCCAGTTGTCTTCAGAACCAATTACCGCCTCCCCAGAAGCTCAACATCCGCAGTGCTACAGTCCAACGATGGGCGAGTCATCCACAGCCCCGATACAGCGGTCAAGTGAAGAGACCAATATTCACCAGAGGGAAGGCGCGACTACATCCGCTGGGATTGCACCAGAACCATCCGGAAGGCCCCGGTTTTCAAGGTTTGGAAGAGAGTTAAGAAAACCACAAAGATTTGGTTTTTAAACAGAGGGGAGGCATGTCAACCGCCTTTTGATTTGCCTGATCTGATTGTTGATGGTTGTCTAGATTCGTGACATTCTTTAATTGTTGTACCAGAGGGGAAACATGTTGTGATATGTAAATAACCTTTGTTAAGTGTTATAATTGTTACCTATTGTTGGCTATGCAAAATTATTCCATTTGTCAATTGTTTTAAACTTATGTAAATTATTTCCTTTTTATCTCTATCTTGTATATAAGAAGATTGCTAGATTGAATAAACATTCAGTTCGGCTTGTAAGTCGTAGCGAGTTTGTTCAGACAACTCATACACATTACAACACTTTTCTGCATGTCCCACAATCTGTATCCATTTCCACTGTATCCGATAAGTGAATATTTTTCACTTTTACTATCCAATTTTTTTAGGTTTCCCAATTTTTTGACATACACTTCACTCCCGAATAATTTTACATTAGAAAGATTAGGCTTTCTTCCAAACCACATCTGTGCTGGTGTTGTTTGTGCTGTATTTGAAGGGCTTCTGTTGATTAAATAGGCAGCGACTCTTGTGGCCTCTCCCCACATTTCCTTATTTAATTTGGAATCCAGCAAAAGTGCTCTGGTTTTTTCAATCAGAGTTCGATTCAACCTTTCTGCTTTTCCATTCAATTGTGGAGTATATGGAATTGTAAAATCAAGTATTATTCCTTTCATTTTGCACCATTCTTTAACTTGCGTATTGGCATATTCACCGCCATTATCACACCTTAATTTTGACACTTTCGCATTTAAGAATCTTTCTACTTCATTTATATATTCTTTAATATATTCTTTTGCTTCATATTTATTGCTGAGCAAATACACATAACAGAAATGTGTATAATCATCCAAAAATGTCATTATATATTTCTTATTATCATGTGTTAAGGGTTCTATTGGGCCGCACAAATCAGTATGAACAATTTCCAAAGGTGGGTAGCTCTAGATCTTTCATTTCCAAATGACTTCCTAGTTTGCTTTGCCATGATGCAAATTTCGCACACATCATTTTCCTGTTTTTCCAATTTGTTAAGCTCCATACCATCAACCAAACTTTCAAGTTTTCTTAGATTCTGCATCCCAATGTGTCCCAATTTTCTGTGCCATTCTTGGGTTTTGTTTTCACTTGGTAAGGTAAGGTTTGAGTCATTTTGCTTTGAAAAATGTTGTTCAATATTTACAGCATAAAGTCCATTTTCAAGTTGATCTCCTTCTAGAACTTTTTTTCCATCTTTCAAAATTGTCACTTTATCACCTTTAAAATTTACTTCTCCTCCGTTGTTAACAATTGAGCTCACTGACAAAAGGTTTTTTGATAATTCAGGCACAAATATTACTTCATTTAGGTTACATTGTCTCCCCTTAAATTGTCCTGAAGTTTTTGCTCTCATACCTTCTTCTTTTTTTGCAACATTGATGTTCACATCACACTTTTTTTGATGATCAAGCAACTTTTCTTCATTAATCATGTGACAGGTGGATCCGCTATCAACAATGAAAGTGACTGATGATCTTTTATCATATTCTTCTCTATGTTCAGCAATGAAAGCAATGGGAGGTTGCTTTTCTTTGTTCCTGAAATAGCAGTCTTTTTCTTTATGATTAAACTTTTTACATATTCTGCATTGTTCTTTGTTTACTTTAGCAGCAGGTTTACTGTTGTTCTTAAAGAAACAGTCCTTTTCTTCATGGTTAGTTTTTTTACAAAATTTGTAGAATTTTCTTTGGGTGCAATTTTTAGATATATGTCCTGGTTTATTACAAGTAAAACATACCTTTTGTTTTGTTGCATTCATAGCCACTCGGTCTTCTGGTTGGCTCTGTCTATTTCTTCTTATTTCTTCAGTGGTCAATCTTGATATTAGATTTTCAATAGTTTTTTCATCTTTTCCAGTTGATTCCCAAGCAGTACAAAAATAATTATATTCTTCTGGCAAAATTGTTAAAATCTTTGAAATAACAATATTGTCATCAAAGTTCTGTTTTAGATTATTGAGTTTAAAAGCCAAATTTCTTAAATTACTTATGTTGGATACAAGGTCTACATTTTTATCAAATTTATAAGTGTGAAATTCTTGTAGCAGCTTACATTTTAATTGTTCATCATCTCTTTCAAATATTCTGCATATGGTGTCATACATTGATTTGGCATTTTCACAATGTATTATGTGTGTTAATATCGTTTTATCGATGCTCGAAATAATATATTTTTGCGCTTTAGCATCTTTTATTATCCATGCGTTTTTTTTCTTTTTCATCCTTTTGATCTTTAGAACACAATTTGCCATTTATTGTTTCAATTAAATTATTAGCTTTAAAAATAATGTTAATTTGAAATTTCCAAATATCAAAATTTTCAGAGTCTTTTAATTTATCTATAATCGAAATATCTTCCATAACAGCAGCCATTTTTATTTTTACGATTTTAGATTTTAAGTTATAACCACGCTTTATGCTGCCACTGTTAGAAAGGTTTTAGGGTTTTTATATTATTTTAGAAATTAATACATACGATTTTAGTAATTGAAAATAGTTTATTTATGCAAAACTATATCTTTCCATTTATTTACAAGTAATAATATATAAGAATAGTGAGGAGTGATAACTATGGAAATATTAATGATGATATACCACAGAATATTTAAAATAATTATTCAGTGACAATATTATATAAAATATTAAAGTCTAAAATTGAATTCATATATTCAACATCCTCCAGGATCTTTATGTAGTCCACTGGAGATCGATTAGAACGCCACTTCACAAAGCTGGATTGGTTAAAGGTGGCTGCAGTTGCGAACTGAAATTTCTCATAAATTTTCTGTATTTAAACTATCTTTAGTGCACTTCCTTGGTGGTTTAGGTGGC
>CP092874.1:14986845-15042810 GCA_030710605.1 Cordylochernes scorpioides
AGATCAGATGGTATTGCCCTTCATCATAGCATATGATTGGGTAAAGTTTTCAACTAGCTATAATCACTTCTCGGGTTATCTAAACCCGACTACACCAGTCCCACCTTGGAATATTTGACCAAATTCTGGTCCAAGGTGACTAACGTGGCAACAACACCTATTTTCCAATGGAGAAACATTGACATTTGAAACGATTTTATTGACAATTAGTCAATTTTTACAAAAAATAAAACAATGATATTATAAATGAATAAATGATAAGAATGTACAATGATATTAGGAGCTAGGGAGGATCCACCACCTTGATAAGGTCCTCGTTCAGACGAGGAGGGGGTCTTCTTGGACTCCCCGCATCTCCAGGCCCATTGAGAGAGAGAGAGCAAAACCGATATCTTCAAAAGAAAGAAATGCCACTTTAGCATACATAAATGTTATTAAATTTTATTAAAAGGATGTGCACATGGTGTCTGTTCCTCATGTCAGAGGCGGCCATTTATTTTAGAGCTAAGTTGGCCTGCCACTGAGTAGAGCTCCCAGTCTTAATGACAAAGGTAGACACATTATACTTCACCCAATCATGATGGTTGTCAACAGACACTATCAAAAGTCTCAAGCTTTACAAGCTTGACACCCTAATATGATTGAGTGGATATAAGAAAGAAGAAGAAGAAGATAAAATATAAATGGATTTAATTTTTTACCAGGAAAAAAGTTTTTGACTAAAATATGTTCACGAAGAAAAAATGAAGGAAGAAAAAACACGGAGGATGACAAAGCCATTTGTCTTTTTTATTTATTAAAAAAAAAAATCTAAGAAAGAGAGATATTTATAACCCAGGTTCCTGGAACTCAGAACGCCGGAATACCAACTTATTTACATGAAAGAATTGACAAATATGTAAAATACATAGCAAATGTATGACTCGAATGTTTCTTTCACACATATATCAAACTTATACTGTCCTTACTGCTATGAAAATATATTGAGAGGGCTTAGTTTATCAGTGGTAAACCCTCCCAGCGGTTTCGCCAATTTAATCTTCCAGACCGCTTCTTTAGAGTTCTAATACTGTATTAGATCATTCTGTTTATATAAATGTTTTCATTTGTTATATATAGATGGCGCGTTATTGCTTTATATTAATTTACGTCTAACTGGCTTAGTCCTTATTGTTTGCGGAAGAGCATTGCTCGATGTAAATTTTATATGTAATTCTACTGTCCTAAAAGCTTATGTCCATAGTTTGCTTAAATACTATTCCACCCTTCAGTGTAACATACTGTTGCACCAGGTTGCGGCTTGGCAGACTTTTCAACCTTGATCCTCTCCTGTGCTGGGTCTTGCATCTTACCAGAGCGTGTTTCAACCATCCTACAAATTTATATAAGCGAATAATGAGATAACCAAGTGTATATTGTTGCACCAGGTTGCGGCTTGGCAGACTTTTCAACCTTGATTCTCTCCTGTGCTGGGTCTTGTATCTTACCAGAGCGTGTTTCAACCATCCTACAAATTTATATAAGGGAATAATGAAATAACTCTACTTTAAGTAGCCTCCAGAATCCTTTATTTATTTTTCACATCAAAGAGAGCAGTGAAGTCACACAGTGTACCTAAATACAAATGATGATTCTATAATACATATATTCTGTTTATAATACATATATTCTATTCAATAAAATAAATAAATATAAAATATAAATTTGAATTTAATATATATGAAAAATAATATTACAAATTAAAATAGGTTCATTAGCCATGATGCAACAATATATAAGCATAATCATCATCCAATACAGCATTAGAGCTCTAAAGAAGCGGTCTGGAAGATTAAAATTGGCGAAACCGCTGGGAGGGTTCACCACTGATGAGCCAGGCCTCCAAATATTTTTTTTAATCTCAGTAAGGACAGTAGAAGTTTGATTTATTTGTGAAAGAAACCTTTGCGTCTAAATGTTTTCATTTGTTATATAAATCCGGTTCAAAATCACTTTATTAGGTACCGCTCAACAAGAGCAACCTAGTTTATGATAATTGAAACAATGAATAATATATGAAGGTTATTCACATATTAAACAAAATTTTAACGCGGGATTCAATCCCGCTTCATGGCTGTCGGGAATCGAGGGTGTTACCTACTCGTCCACAGACTTTTTTTTATGCTATATATATATGGCGCGTTATTGCTTTATATTAATTTATGTAAAATATATTAATTATCTTTTGATTAAATTAAAATAATTTACCACAATATTTATTCCTTTCTTTTAGCTTCTATTTTGTTCATATTTATTTATTTAGATGGCAGTAGTAATCGTGTAAATATTAGTTCAATGGCATCAGAAGATTTCTTAGATATAGCAATCACAGAATTAGTTTTAAGCAAAATATCGAATATTGATGTGAAATGTATTTAAACACAATACACACAGCGCCATCTTTCTGTAAAAATGTAAATTTATAATAATCATCAGTGACAATTACAATATTTATTTATTCTATTTTTTTATTATTAATTAAGAAATATAATTTTTAACAAATAATAAACGGAATATTAAAATATTTAGAGTGATTTGATCATCAATGAATAACCCTATAATATAATGTGTTCATGCTTAACTGTATTGAACATTAATTTTATTTATTTATTTATTTTCAAATCCCTCTGTTAAATTTATCTAATATTTTTTAAAACTTAAAATCAAATTTAAGATAATATTATGATGGACAAACACGTTTAAGGCAAAATAGTTACATATTATATCAATAGATGGCGGCACATGTCAATTGGAATTTATAGATATTTCGGCTGATTCATAATCGATATATATCTCTTTAAAAAATACTATAATATATTTATATTAAATTTATTCTACAAAATTAATAAACACGTCAATAAATATTCACATTTAATCGCCCAAATAAATTTTTATGTTTTTATTTAAATTAATGACTTTTTTTCTTTTGTTTGCATACAATAACAATTTATACTCGAAACATATTTTGATTACAACAAGAATGATCACAGAATACAAAATAAATGATTATTTACAATACATAACAGAAGTTTAGGCCACAAATTATTTTCTGTTACAGCGTTATTTTCTGCTTTTAAAAATAAAGAGAATGAATTTTTAATTCAAAAGTTTTGTTAAATTATATTCCAGTAATAATTATAAGTTTTTGTCACTATGATAAAATTAAATTATACAAAAAATCAGTTTTAAAAAAAGTTTTTAATAATAAAACTGATAATTACATCATAAAAAAAAAAAAGGAAAAAAAAAAACTCCCCGGCGGGGAATCGAACCCCGGTCGCCCGCGTGACAGGCGGGAATACTGACCACTATACTACCGAGGACTGATTTCCTTATTCAGAGATAATATTTAGAGAGCTTGAATTGAATTTTTACATGCACATTAGATTTTACATGCACATTATTACATGCATAGTTATTTTTATAATTAAACTAAATAAATGTCTGTAACAAAAAAAATAAATGATTTAGATAATCCATGTTTATGGAGCGCTGAACACATATATCTTATTAAAAAAAAAATATTTTAATTAAAGAAAATGTTTTGACCAGTATAATATATTCGTCCTAAAAATATATACACTCAGCTTTATTAAGACCACCGGTCTTATACATATTCACCACAGGAAGAAAGGAGGCATAGATGGAGCTACTGTACTCCACGCAGAGCAGCTCGTACTAAAAAATATTCTAAATCAATTTGATAATTTTTATTTTGATTGAAAGCATATTTTTAGAATTCAGTTGAACGATCCAAATTTCATTAATCACACGTAGACTCATCATATACATGTAGACTTAGTCATGGTAAACCTGATAGTTTCTCTGAGAGATATTTATAACCAAGGGAGTGCAAAACGTCAACTACACGAGAGAAGTCCAGTTTACCAGTATGGACTAGTGCTAAGCACTTTTAATGATGTCCTGGGTTGTTTGCTAAGAAGAATCAGTTGACCAGGAAGTTCCATGCTGAGGTCCAGTCTGGGAGGCTGGCTATAGATGTAGGGTTGAGGTGGGTCAGTCCAAACAGAACCAGTTGACCAGGAAGTTCCATGCTGAGGTAGAGTCTGGGAGACTGGCCATAGATGTAGGGTTGAGGTGGATCAGTCCAAACAGAACCAGTTGACCAGGAAGTTCCATGCTGAGGTCCAGTCTGGGAGACTGGCCATAGATGTAGGGTTGAGGTGGGTCAGTCCAAACAGAACCAGTTGACCAGGAAGTTCCATGCTGAGGTCCAGTCTGGGAGATTGGCCATAGATGTAGGGTTGAGGTGGGTCAGTCCAAACAGAACCAGTTGACCAGGAAGTTCCATGCTGAGGTCCAGTCTGGGAGGCTGGCCATAGATGTAGGGTTGAGGTGGGTCAGTCCAAACAGAACCAGTTGACCAGGAAGTTCCATGCTGAGGTCCAGTCTGGGAGACTGGCCATAGATGTAGGGTTGAGGTGGGTCAGTCCAAACAGAACCAGTTGACCAGGAAGTTCCATGCTGAGGTCCAGTCTGGGAGACTGGCCATAGATGTAGGGTTGAGGTGGGTCAGTCCAAACAGAACCAGTTGACCAGGAAGTTCCATGCTGAGGTCCAGTCTGGGAGGCTGGCCATAGATGTAGGGTTGAGGTGGGTCAGTCCAAACAGAACCAGTTGACCAGGAAGTTCCATGCTGAGGTCCAGTCTGGGAGACTGGCCATAGATGTAGGGTTGAGGTGGGTCAGTCCAAACAGAACCAGTTGACCAGGAAGTTCCATGCTGAGGTCCAGTCTGGGAGTCTGGCCATAGATGTAGGATTGAGATGGGTCAGTCCAAACAGAACCAGTTGACCAGGAAGTTCCATGCTGCGGTAGTCTGGGAGGCTGGCCATAGATGTAGGGTTGAGGTGGGTCAGTCCAAACAGAACCAGTTGACCAGGAATTTCCATGCTGAGGTCCAGTCTGGGAGTCTGGCCATAGATGTAGGATTGAGATGGGTCAGTCCAAACAGAACCAGTTGACCAGGAAGTTCCATGCTGAGGTCCAGTCTGGTAGTCTGGCCATAGATGTAGGGTTGAGGTGGATTAATCCAAGCATGATAACTACTGCACCCTATGTCTCAGAAAAGGAGGATTTGGTCAAGTTTCGATGGTTATTTTAAGCAGTGAAAGTAGGTTGGGTCTGTTTCTGGATGCACAAGTGCAAGGTCTGCTAGAACAAACAGTTTTTATGGGGGGGAAACTGGTATGTTCGCAATAAATGAATATTCGAACATTCCTTTAAGATTAAATCAAAAGATATTTATTTACCGAGCCGTAGTACAAAACTGGCGTCTTTCCCGCGCGCCACCTGATTGGTTGGCACTCCGCCAAGCCGTTAGGTGAGGCGGGGCTTCTGCCACCGTGTTGCCGACCGATGTCTGCTGCTGTTCTATCACAAAAACATACCAACATTAGCTACACAATCAGGAGGTGTGTCCTTTCATTCTATTATACTCTATCACCATGATATTCATTCTTATCTCCTTTTAAACTCTTTTACAAAACTTCCATTTGTTAATTACTTTGCACAAAAGTTTACATTAAACATCTTAACACTGGGAATCTCAGATTTTCTACCAATCCAAGAATTTTTTACCGATGTCTACAGACAGGTCGCACTGGACATAAGAAGGCAGCGGCAAGGTGGCAAATATAATTAAGATAATTTATAATACAATATAATGCGGCTTATGATTGTAAAACGACATTTGAAAATTGTCCAGCTTAGGAGAAATAACGACTATTTCTAACCTTAGAGAGTAAGTATGAAACGATAATTTGTGAAGAGTAATGATAATGTGGGCAAGCCAAGAAAAGAAGGTATGCGGGGCCCCCCTCCACAAGGAAGTGTTTATTGACAGATTCCAGAGGAGGGGGTGGGAGATAAACAGTCCAGCTGGTGCCGTAGTGAAGGAAGGAGCCGAGATAGCATTCGACTTGAAGGGGGTTGTGTGCCGAGAGGACATCACAGTCTGGGAAGGAACGTCAGTCTGGTGACATCGAGATCTGCGGCAAGGAGAAGACGGTGACGAGGAGGATCCCTCTAGTGGCGGACAATGAAGACAAGTCCATCTACTGTATATAGTTATTAATCTACTTTTTAAAGCTCTGGGAATAAATATACCGTACTAAGCTTTATCCACAAAGAATCCACATTGTTTTCTTAGAAACCTTGAACGCAAACATCGACGGCTGAGAAGCGTCGTAACAATATGTTGGGGCACGTTTTTGTAACCATACCCCAACAGAAGGCGTATGTATAATCAACATCAAATGGATACATGGCTTCCCTCCCACATAGACTTATAGACCACCATTTTGCCCAGAAACCTAGACAATTGATGACACCAGACTTCCATGCCGAAAGCTGATGCCTGGTGAAGAAGACACCAGTGACATCCAGGGACATCCGCGCTGGAAGCTGTTGTTCCATATGTACATATATTCCCCTCACCAAAAATTTAGGTAAAGGTGACAAGAAGAAATGGAGAAGGAAGATTTCTAAAAGACTAAGCCTTATAAATATCCTTCCCGAAAAAAAGGAAGCATCACATTACAGTCCAGGTAAAAGGGGCCTGGGTCGATTTTTAGCCAAGACGGGGGGCGATATATATACCGTCCCGAGAAAAGGGAGGATAGTATTTCAATCCATGTGGAGGGGGGGCCTGGGGTCTGAAATTTTACACTAGTGCCGTGGCTGTTTCTCTCTTTAGATTTTTTTTTGTTTTGGTAATACTATATGTTCTATTTTGATGGGAGAGGCCTGGGGCGTCTATGAAATTGTATACTGGAGCCGTTGGCCATTTTGATTGGTGTTTCTTTCGGCGAATGAAAATGCCAGCCAATAGAAACTTTGGCGCGGCCAGCGAATGAAAACGGAGAGAGACAAGAATAAAAGAGGGTTTCTTTGCCAAAAGGCAGATTCAATCTGAGGTCGCTCAGTGAGAGGACAGTCTTCAGACGGGAGACCAGACCTTTGCCGGCACTTTCGAGAAAAGGTAAGCCATTTGTCATTATGACTTAGCGCCCCCCCCCCCCTTTTTGTGTAGTAACCAACCTAGATTTCGCATGGGCCCTAAAGGGCTATAAAGTAACTTCAGGTCACCTCTATCTAAATTTTACTATGTAAATAGCATATCTCGTCAGTATAGACATGTTCCCAAATTTTAATTTATTTAAATAAATATCTAGAGAAAATTTCTTGTTTCCTCTCATACATATTTCATTCCTTTTGCTTTATGGTACTACCCCCCACACCTTAATTTCACAAATTGTACTAAATATAGAACTACCGACTCTGTTGGAATAGAGTTGTGTACTATATCTTTGCTGTGATATATTGACACAGCGACAGTTGCAAATTACGACTTTATTAGGGCTACTTTGAGGGTATCTATCTGTCAGGTTTTAGTAATGTTTGTACTTTTATGTGTTTCAGTGCGTTATTCCATCATATTTACCATTATACCATATTTTCTGATTCCTCGGGCTATTGTTACGCTGTTAGGAGGGTACGGCATGATGCAAACAGATTTGTATGTTTGACTATTGTTTGTGTTATTTGGGCTATAAAAATGCCTTAATATGAATCTATTTACAGTTGATCTGTAGAAATTATAGAGATCTGTTGCTATAATTTTCCTCTATGAAATAGCTCCCAGCGTCTTCAGTGGGTTGCTAAACCTCCAGAAGGAGTCTTTTATAGATTGCCCAATTTAATAACGATTTCATGGGTTGTCTGATGAAATTGTATACTAGTGTCGTGGCTGTTTCCATCTTTAGACCTTTGTTCTGACAATATTATATGCTCGATCCCTGCTTTAACTCAACTCTTAATCAATTACAGAGTTTCCCCCCCCCCCCCCCTTTTTTTTTTTACTTTATTTATCCTGTTTGCACAAATTGCATTACATGTGATGATGTAAAGACATATGTCGATAGTGCATCATTGACAGCTGTGCTTCTATTATACAACATTAAGGTCTTGCTGCGGGTTATATACATGGGGTTGTTGGCCTAAATTGCTATATATTGTAGCATCATGATTAATGCGCCTATTTTTAAAATTATTTATAATATTATTTTTAATATATTTAAAATTTAAATTATAAATTTATTTATTTTTATAAAACAGATTATTAATATAAAATATTATGTACTATAAAACATTTGTATTTTGATACACTAAATACCCTACATGCTTTAAACTTTGATGTGGTAAATAAAGAGAGATTCTAGGTGCTACCTAAATTTATAGTTGTCTTATTATTGACTGGTTTAACCTTGCAAGATGGTTGAGACACGTTCTGGAAAGATGCAAGACACGTCTGAGGAGAGACTCAAGACTGAAGAATCTGCCAAACCGCAGCCCAGTGCATCAATTGGTAGAGATGCAAGTGCCGACCCAGTTGTTTTGAACCCCAACATAGACATCCCCAAATATGATGGAACAGAAGACCCTCGCCCATGGATTGAGTCCCTTGAAGAAATTGGCTTCCTGTACCACTGGGCAGAATATATTATTTCTCGCTATGCAGCCATGAACATGATTGGTAGCGCCAAAACCTGGCTGGACCTACACAAGATAAGCTTTACCAGCTGGGAACATTTCAAGAGCCGCCTAATTCAGGATTTTGGCTCAGACGCCAACAAAGAAGAATTGAAGATGAGGCTGAACAGAATGCAGCAGTGGAATGAACCTGCAATCAGGTTTGCAGAGGATATCCTGGTTCTGTGCAACAAGGTCGACCCCCAAATGGAAGAAGAGAATAAAATAAATTGGGTTATTGGAGGGTTAAAGAAAGAATACTCTTTTGCCCTCTACTTAAACCCTCCTAAGAATACCAACGAACTCCTAAGATTGTGTAAAAAGATGGATTTGTTTGAAAATAATTATCAAGAACGTATAGAAAAATCAAAGGTTCTATATAATGGACCACGCTCTCCTCGTTCCCACCATCAAGAGCAATGGAAGAACGCTCCGTCGTTCAGAAGACCAGACCAGAACACCTCCAAGCCCCAGGCCCCCGCTCCGAGGTACTACCAGAACACCCCAAGCCCCAGGCCCCCGCTCCGAGGTACTACCAGAACAAGCCGCTGCCCCAGGTATCTGCCCCTAGGCGATTTTACACTCCCATTCCTGAGCCAAAACCGGTCTACCCAAGGAAAACCAACAATAAGAGTCCAGATTCAAACAGGAATAGGACAGAAGACGGGAGACCAATATGTTTCAAGTGTAACAAGCCAGGACATGTAGCGCGGTATTGCAGAGTCAAGTTTGTGAGGATCGTAGAAGAGGACCCTTCAGTTTCCCAAGACAAGAGCCAAGAAAATCTTCAAATGGACGAAAGGAAAGATTATACACGGCCTCGCCTCTATGCGGATGTTTGTAATGACACACAAATCAATATTCCTACACGGAATAGATATTCCGTGTTGGAAGATTTAAACTAAGTGTCGCGCCTGATTCCTTCAATCAAAGCAAGTCGACCATAAATGGAATTAGAAAGTTGGACCCTAGGTACAAAATTAATATTAATGTGGACAAGATAGGGTTATGCGAAGCTTTGATTGATACAGGCGCCGATCTTTCAGTGGTCGACCTAAGAACAGCACTTTTTGCTGGCCGTGAAATAAATAGTCTCACTAAAACGTGTTCAGGACCCGATGGAAAAAAAATTAGATATGGTAGGTAGCATTATTTTAGATTTAAAAATTGATGACACTGAATTATCCCACGAATTTGTAGTAATGGACGCGCATCTACGAACTCTTATTCTTGGACGAGATTTCCTTAAAAAAATGAATGCTAAAATTGATTGTAAACGAGAAACAATAAAATATAATTTGATGAGTAATCATGACGTAAGCAATTATGATCTAAAAAAAATAAAGAGCACTACAGATACCGTTATACCTAAACTATCTATTAAATTGATTAGGGCCTCAATAGAAGCAGAGGATGGCGAATATGTCATCGAAGAGAACAACAGAATGACTCAAACAAATGGTCTTCGATTGGCAAGAAGTTTGCTTACTGTCACGGATAAGAAAACCCATATATGGATAACGAACCCTTATCCTCGACCTTTAAAAATCATGAAAGACCAAACATTGGCTTATGGAAGTCTTCCTGCAGGGGTAAATTTTATAGAGAATAAAGAGAAGCAGAATGAAAATGACGAAATACAATTTCAAATAAACAAAAAATTATCATTTAAAGAACAAGAGAGGTTAAAACAAATTTTGGCCAAGTATACTGATTTGTTCTCATCGAGGTTAGGTAGGACCAGTTTGGCAAAACATCAGATTCATACAGAAGACGCAAAACCAATAAAGCACAAGCCTTACCGGGTAAGCGCTAAGGAACGAACCATCATAAAGGATCAAATAGACGAGATGCTCGAAGAAGGAATAATTAGACAATCTTCAAGTCCCTGGTCCTTTCCCGTTATATTGGTCAAAAAACGAGATGGCAAATACAGATTTTGTGTGGACTACAGGAAATTAAATGAAGTAACAGTGAAGGATGTTTATCCAATCCCAAGAATTGATGATGTAATGGATACTCTCCAAGGATCCAAGTACTTCTCAGCAATAGATCTCAAATCGGGATATTGGCAAGTCGAAATTGAAGAGAGAGACAAAGAGAAGACGGCTTTCACTACTGCACATGGGTTATATGAATTCAACGTAATGCCCTTCGGTCTATGCAACGCCCCTGCTACTTTTGAGAGGAACATGGACAATGTCCTCGGAAATCTGAGATGGCAGATTTGCCTTTGTTACCTGGACGATGTAATTATATACAGCTCGGACTTTCCAACCCACATTAAAAGACTTGAAGCTGTCCTCAGATGCTTCAGCGAATCTAATTTAAAACTGAACGCCAAGAAATGCAGATTTGCTTTCGAGGAACTTGAGATCCTTGGACATATAACCAACCAAGAGGGTATAAAACCTGCCGAATATAATATCAAAGCCGTTAGAGATTTTCCTCAGCCCAAGAAGGCCAAAGAAGTGCAATCATTCCTAGGAATGTGCTCATATTATAGAAAATTTATTAAAGATTTCTCATTAATCGCTGACCCATTGACCAGTCTCATCAGAAAAAATGTGCAATTTATCTGGACAGGAAAACAGGAAGAAGCGTTCCAAAACCTTAAAAAAGCTCTTATGAATCCGCCAATTTTAGGTCACTTCGATCCAAATGCAGCCACCTGCATTCACACAGATGCCTCTAACATCGGCTTAGGCGCAACACTAATTCAAAATATCGGTGGCGAAGAGAAGGTAATATCATATTTGAGCCGAACCCTAAGTAAACCTGAGCAAAATTATTCAACCACCGAAAAGGAATGTTTAGCTGTAGTGTGGTCGATATCAAAATTACGGCCCTATTTATATGGAAGGCACTTTAAAATCGTAACTGATCATCACGCACTATGCTGGCTTAAGAATTTAAAAGATCCGACCGGTCGATTAGCACGATGGGCACTGAAGATTCAGGAATATAATTTCGAAATTATACACAAATCGGGAAAAAAACATCTGGACGCTGATGGTCTATCTAGAGGACCCTTACCAGAAAACGAATGGGACGAGGATTATGAAAGACTATTTTTGAATCAAATAATAGACGAAAAGGATGATTTTATTGAGAATATTAAGGAGAACCTTAGTGGAAACAAGCGTTCAATTACACAGAACTTTAAAGAAGAAAATGGGTGTCTCTACAAGAAAAATCCAAATCCTGAAGGTAGAGAATGGTTGCTGGTAGTGCCAAAGAAGAGAATGAAAGAAATCATGAGTGAATACCACAACCATATGCTGAATGGCCATCTGGGCGTCGCCAGAACCACATACCGATTGAAGAATAAATACTATTGGCCTTCCATGCTGAAAGATGTTTCCGAATTTGTAAAGACGTGCCATCTTTGCCAAAGTCGGAAAGGTTCAAATCAGTTGCCATCTGGACTTCTACAACCTATTCCCCCAGCTTACTACCCTTTTGAAAGAATCGGAATTGACTTTGTTGGCCCCTTGCCATCAACGAAAAGAAGAAGGAAATGGATCATTGTGTTGACGGATTATTATACAAAGTATGCTGAAACAAAGGCAGTACCAGAAGCGACAGTGAAAGAAGTCTCTACATTTTTAATCGAACATATATTTTTACGTCACGGGGCTCCAAGATTTCTTATCAGCGACAGAGGTTCACAATTCACTAGCAATTTGATGAAGGAGGTTATGAAAATGTGCAAAGTTAAACATTGCTTCACAACGAGCTACCACCCCCAGACTAACGGACTAACGGAACGGCTCATAGAAACATATATATATATACATATTTATTGCTAGCTATATATCACCATCTTCTTTCTTCAAACACGAAATCTCACAGGCGGTCTCCTCGCTCGAGGTGGGTTCCGCCTTAGGACAGGACCCTCCTCTTTCAAGGCCTCGGGGTCCAGCGAGCGAAGAGGCTCCAATGACTTTCCATCGTCTGTATCACTCTGAACCTCTGAATCTTGATCCGACCGCTGGCTAGTTAGTCCTGGCGACAGCGACTCCATATAACCTCTGTCTCGTACAACCTCCGAGATTATGGCACTGGGACCTGCTCCTCTTGAGTGCTCGGGTTGACGCTCTCCATCTCCACTCTCATCTTCCTCACCATTCCTCCACCTTTTTCTAATTTGATCCCTGTGATAGGCCTTTACCTGTCCGTGGATCAAAATGGTGTAGACTCTAGTTCCCTTCTTGCCCACAATTTTTCCTGGGATCCATTTATCACCACCTCTAAAGTTTTTACACCACACTAAATCATCTATCTGGAATTCTTCCAAATGGGTTCGCCGATCATACTTCATTTGCCTGGCTTGCTGGTCCCTAACTCTAGATGCCAAGCTGGGATGTATCAACGATACTCTGGTTCGAAGCGCACGCCCAATAAAGAGCTCTGATGGAGTCTTTCCCGTTGTCACATGCGGAGTGCTTCGATATGCCAGAAGAACTTTTGATAAGGTGTCTTGAATGGTATCCCCAATTTTCCTTTTATTTTTATCCAGGGCAGTCTTAATTGTTCTAACCGCTCTTTCAGCCAAGCCATTACTTTGCGGGTGGTACGCCGGGATCAATGTTTGTTTAATTCCATTTCCTTCCAGAAAACCTTTCATTTCACTACCAGTAAACTGAGGTCCATTATCAGATACAAGTTCCTCCGGTAGACCATAGGAAGAAAAAAGTCGCCGTAGTTGCTCAATGGTTTTGCGTGTGGTGGTCTCTCTCATAGGGATGGCTTCGATCCACTTCGAATGACTATCTACTACTATTAATAAATTAATGTTTTCCTTATTTGCAAAATCAATGTGGATTCTTTGCCAAGGTCTGGTTGACCATCTCCAGGGTTGCCATTTTCCTTTATTTGGCCCATCCTGGGATTGCTGACAGCTTCTGCACTTATTTACCAAAAACTCGATTTGGGTATCTAGATTTGGCCACCAAAAATGTGATCTTGCTACAGCCTTCATTTTGTTCATACCGGAATGAGTCTCATGAAGACAGTTCAACATTTTTATTCTGAGAGATGGTGGAATGACAACTCTCATTCCCCAAACCAAACACTCCCCATCTACAGTTAGCTCAAGTTTCCTTTGAAAATAAGGTCTGAGGTGATCAGCCACCTTTTCAGGCCAGCCTTGCTGAGTATAAAATTTGGCCAATGAGAGCACTTCGTCTTTTTCAGTTTCCGTGGCAATTTCCTCTGCTGTGATCGGCAATTCTTCCACATAGGATAAAGCATAGACATTATTTAATCTTGGAATTTCTTCACAGCCCACAGGAAAACGTGACAGAAGATCTGCATTCCCATGGTCTTGAGTTCTTCGAAATTTAATATCGTAAGTATAAGCTGACAAAATAAGCGCCCAACGCTGCAATCTTGAAGTAGATAAGGTGGGGATTCCTGATCTTGAGCCCAAAATGGTCACCAATGGCTTATGGTCTGTAATAAGAATAAATTTTCTTCCATAAATAAATTGATGAAACTTGGTAACTCCATAAATAATGGCTAGAGCCTCCTTCTCAATCTGAGAATAATTTTGTTCTGCTACCGATAAAGTCCGTGAGGCAAACATAATCGGTCTCTCCTGGCCTTCTATAATATGTGACAACACAGCGCCCACTCCAATCTGCGATGCATCAGTGGCCAAACACAATGGCAAAGTCGCATCATACGGGACTAGCACCCTCTCAGAGGTAATGCTATTCTTGCACTTGTCAATGGCCTCTCCACATTCCTTTGTCCAAACCCAAGGACGTTTTTTGTGAAGAAGCTCATGAAGAGGCTTCAAAAGCTCTGGCAAATTGGGTATGAACTTCCCATAAAAGTTTACCAAACCAAGAAATGACCTTAATTCAGAGATATTCGTAGGCGTTTTGGCCTTCTGTATTGCTTGTACCTTATGATCTAAAGGTCTGATGCCCTCTTCCGTGACAAGATGTCCTAAATATTCAATTTCTTTTTGCAAAAATAGGCATTTTTCTTTCTTTAGTTTGATATTATACTTCGCCAAGCGAGCAAATATAGTCTTCAACAACGCCAGATGTTCTTCAATTGATGCTGTGGCTATAAGGACATCATCAATATAACAAATTACGCCTCCTATACCCGACAAAACCCTATCCATTACAGATTGAAAATAACTGGGCGCATTTGCCAATCCAAATGGCATTCTCTTAAACCTGAAAAGCCCTTTATGAGTATTTATCGTTAGTAACGGTCGGGTGCCTGGGTCCACCTCTAATTGCAGATAAGCGTTCCTCAAGTCCAATTTAGAAAAGTATTTTCCCTTGGCCAATGTGGAGAATAAATCTTGCTGTGTGGGAAGGGGATAGGCCGCAGTGTCCAAATATTTATTTAGAGTTACCTTGAAGTCGCAGCAAATTCTGATCTCTTTATTTTTCTTCGGCACTACAACCACTGGAGTGGCCCATTTACTGCTCGCCACCTCACATAGATAACCCTTAGCCACCATTTTGTCTAATGCTTCAGTAACTGCTGGCCTAATGGCGAAAGGCACCGGACGAGCCTTATGGAAAATTGGATTCACATCACACATGTTTACTGAAAATGTGAAACCTTTTATTGGTTCAGTTGTCTCCACAAATAGGGCTTGATTTTCCTTCAAAATTTCCTCAATGGTAATTTCCACAGGCATATGTTTTACCGCGAAACAGCCCAATTTCAATCTATTTATCCATTCTCTTCCCATCAAAGCCCTCTTTTCTCCTTTCACCACCAACGCTCTAAGTTTGTAAGTAATATCTTGACACTCCACTTTGACATTGATTTTACCCAGAATGGGGACCACGGTACCATCATAAGTTCTTACAATAATACTCGCTTTTTCCAATTTCAAGTGTTGAAGACTATTTTTAAAATCCTTTTCTGATATCAGTGTTAGACCACTACCCGTATCCATTTCAAATTTAATAAAGTTTCCTTCTACTTTTAACTCCATCAGATAGGGAGGGTCACTTGAGGCAAAATTAATTTTATACTCAGGTATCGTCACGCTTATAATTTTCTGGACATACTCTTCCTCCTCTTCTTGGTCTCCTATCTGATGTATATTTCCCGGCTGATTCTGATGTTGCCTTAGATTTCTTCTACTGCTCCAACATATTGAGGCAATGTGTCCTTTTTTATTACACTTAAAGCATATCGCCTCCTTAAATCTACATAGTTCTTTATGCTGTTTACCACAATGTTTACATTTGCCATTCTGGAAATTTGATTCAACCTTGCGTTCCATCCTCAACTTATCTACACAATCTACACCCTGCTCCAAGTGAAATAATTTTGTATTTTTCTCGGCCGCTTCCATAGATAATGCTATCTCAATTACTTTAGCTAAAGAAATGTCGCCCTCCGACAAAATTCTATTTTGTATTTTGGCATTATATAATCCACAAACCATTTTATCACGTAAAGAATCCTCCAGAAAATTTCCAAAGTTGCATGAGGAAGCCAAACGCTTAATTTCCACCAAGTAATCCGAGATGCTTTCTTCCTTTAATTGCATTCTTTTAAAAAAAATGAACCTCTCTACTACAATTGAGCGCTTTGGAGAGAAGTGCCTTTTCAAGATATCTATTAGGTTATCAAAAGTTTTATCTTTAGGTAGAATAGGACTGCACAAATTCTTCAAAACACCATACGTTTTACTTCCCATGAGGGTTAGGAGATAAGCCTTTTTCTTCTCATCCCCTGCCTCCTCCAATATGAGAAACTGTTCCAATCGTTCATAAAACGTTTCAAAAGTTTCAGTTTCTTCATTATATTCCTTAAATTGGTAACTAGCCATTTTTTTTCACTCTTTCTTAAATTTGCATCCTAAAACTTTGCAATATGTGTCCTTTAAAATTACTTCTAATTATATGCAAAATCAAAGATATTTTCTAAAAATATTTACTTCATAATTCGAGGGTACTCACTCTTATATCCTCGTCGCCAAATGCAACATCTTCGTACACATTTATTTTTAGCAAATCTTTATTGTCTTAGTAAAGTCTGATACAGCCTTTTATTGTTTATTTTCGAAACGCCAAAAAGTGACAAAAACAAATCAAAAAGGGATGATGATAACCTGCGTCTTGCAGATTAACATTTTCATAGAAACATATATATATATACATATTTATTGCTAGCTATATATCAATTAATATAAAATATTATGTACTATAAAACATTTGTATTTTGATACACTAAATACCCTACATGCTTTAAACTTTGATGTGGTAAATAAAGAGAGATTCTAGGTGCTACCTAAATTTATAGTTGTCTTATTATTGACTGGTTTAACCTTGTAAGATGGTTGAGACACGTTCTGGAAAGATGCAAGACACGTCTGAGGAGAGACTCAAGACTGAAGAATCTGCCAAACCGCAGCCCAGTGCAACAATATATATATACTTAAGTAAGGAAACTTTAATAAGTCACATCGTGTATCCTCCCTTTTCATCTATCCAAACCGGGAACGCAACAATTGCGCCCGCCGCGGGGCTCGAATTTAGTATATGTTTCATCCCCTATACTTTAGAAATATATACCTAATGAAAAGCCATACTATTTTTAAGTATTGGTGAAGTAGTCCACGCATCCTGAGATTAACAGTCTATTATAAATCGTGAATTTTAATTTATGCTTTCCGTTTCACTGGCATTTTATCAGGCAATGAAAGTTATGTTGAGGCGGTGTATACCGCATCTCTCGCCGCTGTCTTTTACGATTCACATTGTTTGTGGCAAAACCTTAATATTATCATTGATTTCTGATATCAAAGTAAAACGTTTATGGGGATGAGTATTTTTTATTCTGGTCTTCTCAAGCTTTCGAGCTTGTCCGCCCTTCTACAGGAGAAACATATACAATATATCAAGAAAATATAACGTCGCCTGATGCTAAAACTATTATGATTCTATGTACATATATATATATATATACATTAGGAAGTTTTGCATATTATATGTTTTCTTAAGACACTTTTTTTTTTTTTGGTTTATATACATATCCTACTATTGTTTGCTATATTCTATGAATTATCTTATAGGTTAGAAATTCTATTATTTAAGTAGTTTTATAATAGTTATTGGCTATTACATATAAGTTACTTATTTTATTGTTGATATTATTAGCTGGTACTAGGATATATTGTGTTATATGTTTCGGGCAAATCTATTTTCTATTAATGCTATTGTGTTTTCTGAATAATAGAGAATCAATTATAAGCCTTTGATATTTGCTGTTTATGTTATTGTAATGTATTCTAGGTTCTCCTAATGCGAAAGTGTGACCTGTTCCTTTGCAGTATTGGAAAATTAGAGACCTATTGTCTTGATTTATAACGTTGCGTCTATGTTCATATATTCTATTGCTGACTCTCCTTCCTGTCTCCCCTGCGTATTTGGCTTGGCAGCTGTTACACTCTACGGAATATATTGCCTTTTATTCTCTGTTTTGGTTAGTGGGTTTTATGATAGTAGGATTATTTTTAGATAGTGGACTTTTATGGTGGAGCCTATGTTAGGGGAATTACAGTAATATGTTTGGATGCCAGAGTTTCTTAAGTAGTTGGCTATTGTTATAGATGTTTGTGAGTATGGAATGTAACATATCGCCCTATAGATATTTTGTGGTTTTGTTTATTGGGTTATTGATAGTTATACTTTTGTGGAAATGTTGTAATATAAAGGTGGTTTGGTATCCTGCTTGCTGGACATTATTTATAATGTTCTGTGTCTCAATCATTTTGAATTCTGTTGCGAGCACCATTGATTACAATTTCTTTATTTTACTTTCTCAAATTATTATATACAGTATGAGAAATGAGGTTGGATTCCCATGGTTCAAATTTAGAACGGTGATCAGTGTTTTACAGTAGTCTACTGAAATGACTTAGCATTTTTTTTTTCATCATAGCTCTGATATAATTTTCTCACAGCAGAGGTGAGTTCTGATAATTATTGCTGGATACAAATATCTTAACTTCATTTTAATAGTGCTTTCTATCAAATCATACTAGCCTGTGCATCCAGATTAGGGCTAACATGCTGAATGATAGTTAATCGATTTTATTTTTTTAACGCATAATGGATTGGGAGAGTGGCAAATATATGAGCCTTAAGGTGAAAATAGAATTGAAGATCCAGTTAGCGTACCCGTGAAGAGAGAAGTTTGATCACCATAGAAAGACGCACCTTTTTTTTTTCTCTTCGAAAAACCTTTTTTATTTGAAATCAATAATGGATAGAAATCTGGTTTTAACATTCCAATGGCAGAATCTCAAGGAGTGGATCTGGTGACCAATTTGCGCGAGTACCTTTTAATCACTGTGGAACTATTTATTAACTTATGACAACTACCTGGGATAATCTTTTTAAATATTCAAAGGAAAGGAGATGACTGGAGCTTGTGTCTACAAGACAGCTGAGATATCCCGAGGTGTGCTTGGACAGCTTTAAGCTAACGACAAGGCAGCAAAAGCCACCTGTGTTAGAGACAGGATCTATCTAATAATGGGGGTATAGGAGACAGGAGAGTTTATCGAGGCTCGATTTAACACTTGTATATAATGAGGAAGTTAGCGGAATGCGAGCCTCCAGTGCGGAGTAAAATCACCTAAAGGCTGTGAATAAAGATTGATAAAGTCGGGACACCCGAGCAAAGATATTACATTGAATATAATTCGGAACCTATAGGCGTGAGGCGGTATCGTGATTGGATTAGATGGCTAGACACGCAAGGAGGGAGGCCCCCTTCGACGACGTTTTCTGCCAAGTATGATCACTGGATACCGATAGACCGCCAAAAGGGTGTGTTCCCCACATTGGAAATGTCATTGAAGATGTGCCAGCATGCAGAAAAGAAAGGTCTAGGACGAGATGACGTTTCCTAAAATTGACATTTAAGGTGATATGCCTGGACTATAGATGAGGCAGTGAAGTCCATCTAGAATATGGCGCTAATTCCAGAACAAAATGTGGATGGATCGAGCTGAGGTGACGACTCCATATTAAATATACCTCTATAAATTCATAAATGTCCACATATATTTCCACAGTGAATTATACAAGTAGCACACCTATCTCATGAGCCAGGAATGTAATTATCAGACTGACAGTAAGAAATAATATAAAATTTCTAACCCAGGAACAAACAAGACCCCTGATATGCAACAAAGTCTACAAAATAATTTCCCTATCAAATTCTCAGTATATCATCATAACTCAACAGAAAACCCAGTTACAATTGGTATCATAAAGGGCGAAATAACTTTGTCCTTTCCCAATCCAATGTGCACCTGTTACCACATAGACAGTGATCTTATAACCACATTTGATTTCGTTTCAGCATGTTGTGAGAGAATTGAACTCATGGAAATGCAGCCTTTTAATTACTATGCCTCATACTGTATAAATACATGAAGGAAATTTCTAATAACAACCGCTAAGTGACAACCAGAGCGAACTCAGAAGTAATGAGACGAGGGGAAGTTGACAGAGTTAGTGTGAACAGTTTAACTTTACGCAGGTCTACAAGGGTGAAAAGGCCCACACAGTGTAAATTCTGCTTAGACTGTCGCCACTAACTAGGATTTTGGAGTGTGTACGGAGAATCAGCTCGATAGAATGAGAAGTTTAGAGATTTCAACCTTTTTTTTTTTTTCATTTTAAAAACCTTTTTTTTTTTTAAGTAGAACTTCATTAGGATTCCTTTTTTTTTTATACAAACTATTTCTTGTTAAAACCCGAGTTTCAAAGACCAATGAGAATAATGTATACCATTGTGAATTAACTATTTAGTGTAAATCTGAAATTTTAGTTATTATCAGGAGTAATAGGTGAAGGAAGGTGTAGGAAATCACAACTTAGAGGGGGGCTATGTCTAAAACAACAAACCTAATAGGCATACTATGGCTTGTGTTGGGTAATTTAGAAAAGAAACCCTATAATCCCTGGCTTTCAGGTAGTAGCTTTGAAATAGGTGTCTAATGAGGACATAAAAGTTCAATCTCTCAGAGTGAAGTTGTGAAGTATAGGGACCCTAGGTCAGGGGTAGAAGTTAAGTAGGCCCAGACTGTAGTCGATCCTTGGAAAGCACTTGAGAATGTTAGTGTTGGGTAGTGAATCGTAAACCCTATAAATCCATCTTTCAATAGAGTGCAAAGGGGGCAGACGCACGAGGAAGTAAGAAGAAAGTGACTTCACCCACGGTGGCTAGGGGAATGACTCAATCCGCTTTTATGAGGTGTCACGCTTAATGGTTCTTTATTCGCCATTATAATTTGTGTATGTCTTTATATAGAATTGTCGTGAAAAGTCGCTTGGTGTCAAGGCAAGGGCAGTTTTTGAAGTTACACTGATTTTTTTTTTTTAGTAGGTTAGCTTCCAGATTATTTAGAATTGTTAACAATTATTGTTAACAATCATTTATCGAGTATAAACTTGTTTTAATTTTATTATTTTATTTGATTTCACATTGTGTCCTGAAAGATGTTATCATTTGTTAGGATCTATTGATATAGATAAATGAGTATTTTGGCCTTTGTAGCAGCTTTCAACCTTAGTTTGTATGCGTACCGCGAATGATAGGGGGGAGGGTGTATGAATGAATTGGTGCAATGAATGTAGAAAAAGGTTAAAAACTATTATATTGTGAGCCCAAATTACATTAGAATAGGGTTAAGGACTTTAATAGGATCGATTTTTATTTTATTTTATTTTTTTTATTTCGAATTTTGTTAGGACCGAGAAGCCTCAAACAGGACAACTACAACTCTATCTAGTTAGAAAATATTCGCTCCCTTTTTGTTAGGTCCCTCGTTAGGGGGTATAATTTTCCTTTGATTTTCTTTTATCTTAGTTTAGCTTGAATTCTAAGGATTGTGGATAAATGATCCCTATCCCGACCCTCAAACTTGGAGATAGTGGAAGGCAAGGATCAAGCCGAATTTCCCACTCAACTCCTCCTCGCAAGAGGAAACGAAGAGGTATAGATTGAATTTTATGCAGGATGGGGGATTTGTTTTAGCCATGCCGTATAGCCTGGGGTATAACGGCGCGACCTTGGGCAACCGATCTGACACCGTAGTTTCGACGCTTTTAGCGTGGCTGGAGCGAGGGTGTTCCAGACGGGAGGTCCTGTAAGATTGGCAAGTAGGCAGAGATTGCCCAGTTATTCTAGACGAAGTGTTTCCGTCTATTGAATTTTTTTTTGGTACCAGTTTGATCCCCCATAGCTAGCGGAAGTTTCTTCTAATAAAGGATTCGCCCTGCCATACGTTTTGTTGGAATGAATTCGAGCATAAGACCGATTCGAGAGGCAGAATAAGTAATTATTAGGACCTTCAACGAGTTTAGACTCGTTCCATATTAGGATAAGATTTTAAAGTATTAGTTAACTATAATGACCGCGAACGAGACGCCAGAACAAGCCAGTGAGTCAAAGTTTTAGAAGTGTTGTATTGAGGACAGTAGAATTAAGAGCAGTTATACAGGGAGTAGACTTCTGAAGGAATTTGTAAAAGGAACCAAAATTTCAGATTGATAAAAATTCAAACTTATAAGATGTAGATTTATAGGATTCAGGTCAATGAATAGAGAGTATATTAGTAGATGAAAGTAATATGAATTTCTTGGAAGGGGGAGGTAGCTGAACTGTACACACCCCAGAGGCAAGGTAAACGGAGCCACAGACAAATTAGTAGAAATTGATTAGTCGCTCTGCCAAAACAAAAAAAAATTCTCTTCATACGATTGTCACCCTAGATTTTAATGGACTGTGTAGTTTAATAGAGGTCTGGGCTATGTTCCATTTGACCAAGATTCTAAATGACGTACCCATCTGGGTTGAGAGAGTATTGTAATTTGAGGAATCTAACACACAAGAGAGAACACACCCTCCAGTAGGATCGGGATAGACGAATATTACCCAGTGACCAACTCGTGATTCCAGACTGAATAAGATTGAAAACTTAACTGAGATACTAAACCTTGAACCTTCAGCGCACAAATATATATAATGTGTTTTCATTTTCTTATTGAATATGTTATTATTTTATATCATATATATTATATTATAATCATATACTATTCATTTCAGCAATTTTATTTCCTTTGATATTCATGATATTAGTAATATTTACCTGCCATGTTGCGATTTTTTTTTTTAACATGTTGTCATGGCTTATTCTTCCCTCAAGGCATGATCTATTTTATCCTTATTGTCTTTTATCCGCCTTACTTGTATATGTATATATATTTTGTCATCATATATAAATTTGTAGTAGTTTTCTTTATCATCTATCATGGGATGATTTTTATCATATTTAATCACTATCTGCATGATACGTGTTTTCTTCAATATATATATTATACCCATCATATAACATGGAAGGATTCATTTTATCATTACATATTTCGTGCCTTATTTAATAATTACTTTCATAATTTGTTTCTGTAATTTTTTAATTTAGCAAAAGTCATCATGTCATAGGCTAATCATTATATACCAAGATATTTCTTTCAGCTAACTATAATTATCCTTTCCTTTGATTGTATATGTATAACTATACCACACGAATGTCTTGATTGGTACTTAAATAAAGATGCTGGCATGTTTTAGGAGTTGGACTAGTCAGTTATTTCTAAACGACTTCTTGGCGCCCAATTTTTTTATATATAATATGTAATAGGGAAATGTTCTAACTGTATTGTTAGCAGAAAGAAGGTAGCAATGAAACCAGCACACCAGAGGCAAGGATGGGGTTGAGAGGACCTACCACAAGGAAGGCCTACTCCTCAAGACCAAAGAAGAAAGTGGAAGGGTGGTATATATACCCATGAATGGTAAGACAGATGACCTTGCTTACTTCCATACATATGATATGACTGTCCCCCATAACCTATGTTGATAACAGTGTGCTGACAGAATAATAACACATAAAAACCCCTTTGCCAGGATGCACAATGCCCACTAATGTTCGGAATAATAAACATCTAGAATAGCATACCATCATTTTGATTAACCTTATCTTCCCTATAGGTTCGGTACACCTGGCTTCACCTAGTAATGGAAAATGCATTTTGCTAGAAATGGGCCTGCTTTCATAGTAACTGATGAAAGGCAGATGAATAATGAATAGCACAAACGCATTTTGTCCATTACTTGGCAGGGGGAGGATTGTTGGGGCACGTTTTTGTAACCATACCCCAACAGAAGGCGTATGTATAATCAACATCAAATGGATACATGGCTTCCCTCCCACATAGACTTATAGACCACCATTTTGCCCAGAAACCTAGACAATTGATGACACCAGACTTCCATGCCGAAAGCTGATGCCTGGTGAAGAAGACACCAGTGACATCCAGGGACATCCGCGCTGGAAGCTGTTGTTCCATATGTACATATATTCCCCTCACCAAAAATTTAGGTAAAGGTGACAAGAAGAAATGGAGAAGGAAGATTTCTAAAAGACTAAGCCTTATAAATATCCTTCCCGAAAAAAAGGAAGCATCACATTACAGTCCAGGTAAAAGGGGCCTGGGTCGATTTTTAGCCAAGACGGGGGGCGATATATATACCGTCCCGAGAAAAGGGAGGATAGTATTTCAATCCATGTGGAGGGGGGGCCTGGGGTCTGAAATTTTACACTAGTGCCGTGGCTGTTTCTCTCTTTAGATTTTTTTTTGTTTTGGTAATACTATATGTTCTATTTTGATGGGAGAGGCCTGGGGCGTCTATGAAATTGTATACTGGAGCCGTTGGCCATTTTGATTGGTGTTTCTTTCGGCGAATGAAAATGCCAGCCAATAGAAACTTTGGCGCGGCCAGCGAATGAAAACGGAGAGAGACAAGAATAAAAGAGGGTTTCTTTGCCAAAAGGCAGATTCAATCTGAGTCGCTCAGTGAGAGGACAGTCTTCAGACGGGAGACCAGACCTTTGCCGGCACTTTCGAGAAAAGGTAAGCCATTTGTCATTATGACTTAGCGCCCCCCCCCCCTTTTTGTGTAGTAACCAACCTAGATTTCGCATGGGCCCTAAAGGGCTATAAAGTAACTTCAGGTCACCTCTATCTAAATTTTACTATGTAAATAGCATATCTCGTCAGTATAGACATGTTCCCAAATTTTAATTTATTTAAATAAATATCTAGAGAAAATTTCTTGTTTCCTCTCATACATATTTCATTCCTTTTGCTTTATGGTACTACCCCCCACACCTTAATTTCACAAATTGTACTAAATATAGAACTACCGACTCTGTTGGAATAGAGTTGTGTACTATATCTTTGCTGTGATATATTGACACAGCGACAGTTGCAAATTACGACTTTATTAGGGCTACTTTGAGGGTATCTATCTGTCAGGTTTTAGTAATGTTTGTACTTTTATGTGTTTCAGTGCGTTATTCCATCATATTTACCATTATACCATATTTTCTGATTCCTCGGGCTATTGTTACGCTGTTAGGAGGGTACGGCATGATGCAAACAGATTTGTATGTTTGACTATTGTTTGTGTTATTTGGGCTATAAAAATGCCTTAATATGAATCTATTTACAGTTGATCTGTAGAAATTATAGAGATCTGTTGCTATAATTTTCCTCTATGAAATAGCTCCCAGCGTCTTCAGTGGGTTGCTAAACCTCCAGAAGGAGTCTTTTATAGATTGCCCAATTTAATAACGATTTCATGGGTTGTCTGATGAAATTGTATACTAGTGTCGTGGCTGTTTCCATCCTTAGACCTTTGTTCTGACAATATTATATGCTCGATCCCTGCTTTAACTCAACTCTTAATCAATTACAGAGTTTCCCCCCCCCTTTTTTTTTTTTTTACTTTATTTATCCTGTTTGCACAAATTGCATTACATGTGATGATGTAAAGACATATGTCGATAGTGCATCATTGACAGCTGTGCTTCTATTATACAACATTAAGGTCTTGCTGCGGGTTATATACATGGGTTTGTTGGCCTAAATTGCTATATATATATATACTTAAGTAAGGAAACTTTAATAAGTCACATCGTGTATCCTCCCTTTTCATCTATCCAAACCGGGAACGCAACAAATATTATTAAAAAGAAACACATTGCCAGGAAATTTTTATTGTTACACATTTTATCGCTAGATGGCAATTAATTTATAAATTTAAAGAACAATCCAGGTAGCGGGCGACATATGTATAAGCTCCAAGGCAGAACCTCGGTTAATAAAAGTTAGTATTAACACTTTCAGTCTCTTTGAAACAATATATATTAATAAAAAGAAGAATTATATTTTTTTATCTTACAGAAAAAAAAAAACACCTTTTTTTTTCTCAAACACTCTTCTAAAAAGATTGCTGAATATTTATTTAGTCCCATATTTACAAATTGTTTTAAAAACTAAAAACAATATATCATTAAATCCATTTATTTTATTGATTTTTTTATTTATTTATTTTTAAAATTACTTATCTACCACAGAATACTACTAAATATTTTTATTGTATTTTTCCACATCTTGTATGTTCTCCACATATTTAAAGTGAAAGAAAAAAAAAACATTTTTGACAATAAAATATGGAAACTATATCAGAAACAACAACACTAATTGAAGAACTCATCCAGAAGGTAAATGGATAAATAGATTGGTGGAATTAACGATCAATATATATCTCCATGATAAAAATGTTTTTATCTTATATAAGATACATGTTCACATACCTATGAATATTTAGTTTAGGTTGCTTGTCCATAGAGTATAAATTAAAAGAGAAAATAAAGTATAAATATAAAAAAATATAAATGTAGCAATGCGTTTCTTTATTCATGAAAAATTGCAAGCTTTCAGATCTTTACAATCCTTCCAATGGCATAGCTGTAAGCTAAGAGAATGAGTTTTTCACGAATAAAAAAAACGCACTGCTACCATTTATATATTTTTATATTTATAAAGTATGTATATCTGTTCCCTTATTCACTCAATATTCTTCAATAAATAACTAAAAACAAGATCCATGTACATGTCTGATATTGCCCTAAAAAAGTAAAGACCTTGTTCCAAAATAAATTTACAAGGTACCTCTCAGAAAGAGCAACCTAAGCTTATGATATTTGAAACAATGATTAATATATGAGGCAATTGTCTTAATTACAATGTATAAATTTTATTATCTCAATATTGATTGTGATTAACTTTTGCTTTTTTTTACCTTCATTTGTGGTGAATCCGTGATAAATCCATGTATAATAAATTTATTTTCCTCCAATTTACCCAGACTAATATATTAGCTTGATTGTCTTTATAAAATTTTTCCTGTATATGAATATCATATTACCATTAAGGTACTATTGCTTTTTTCCTGCATGTATCCTACATTTCTGCTTGGAGAATCTGTATACGACTAAAAAATCTTAATAAAGCATTTTGTTGTTGTTTTTGATTAATATGTGAAGGTTATTCACATATTTTCACAAAAAGACCTGTGAGAAGAATTTTTTATATCTTATCATTGAGGATTAAAGTAAATAATCATCACTGAAAAATACACATTGTTATCTCTTTAGGTAAACATGGGCAGATCAAATGCGTATTATTGCATAAAAATAACCTGAATAAATTATTCTTTTATTCTTTCAGTATTAACTTTACATAGTCCTTATAGGGACCCTTTTTTTGGCGTGGAGAGTTCTCATAAAGTGACTGGTGTGTGTGTGTGTGTGCACGCAGGAGAAATAAATTTTAATCAATAGTTACCTCTATAAAATCCTTCGGTATTTAGAGTTCATGTTGAATTTTATTCCTTTATATTCCTATATACAGTAGAACCTCCCATTAGCGGTCACCCCGCTAGCGGACACCTCTTCACAAAGGACAGTTTTCATTAGCAAAATTACCATTTTTACTATTTAGCAACTCTCTGGTAAGAGGACACCTCTCCCTAAAGGACAGTTTTCATTTGCAAAATTACCATTTTTACTATTTAGCAACTCTCTGGTAAGAGGATACCTCTCCCTAAAGGACAATTTGGCTCTACAATTAGGTGTTGTCCTTTACAGCGAGGTTCTACTTTATTTACTAGTCTATTTCTCCCTTAAAATGTGTGTTTTAATGAAAATAGGTTAAGAATGTGATAAATTTACATGATTTTATATATCTCTCTCACCAGAATATTGTTTACATATCATGGTTGCTGACTATATCCTTTAAGCAAAATTAGGGAGAGTCTTCGACATTTGGCCCAATCTGAGACTAAGCCTCTCATTGGCCGTGACATCACGGTTCAATTACTCTAGAGGTTGTCCTACCAAATTAATCCATTTAAAATTTATATACAATACCAGCATAGGTCCAATTTGTGAAATAACGTCAAAATGGTTTATTTATAGAATAATTCCCAAGGTATAACTGGTTTAGATTGAAAATTCCTAGAGAGGTTTGAGATATTTGGTATTATAAAAGATTTGGTAGATAACTTTTATCATTGTAGGCATATGGAGTCCTGTTTCAAAACCTTTAACTAGAGGGGGAGAAGAGGGATAATATTTATTCCCGAAGCGCTCAAATATCTTAAATATGCCCATGCTGACTAGCAGTAGAGAAGAAAGGTCTAGTCATGGTCTGTGCAAGTGAACAAGTTGGCCAGTTGGTTCCATCCTGTAAATGAATTGGGGAGATAGGTCAATATTGCAGAATCAAAGTGAACCAATCCATGTTGAGTCTATACAAGGCGCATATGAACACAAAAGGTGAGTCATTATTTAGCGATTTTTAGACATAAGGAGCTATCTAGATTCTAACAGATGTCAAAATTCAGCAAGAGCAATAACGTGGCAAGAAAGGATGCTGATCGTTATCATGATGTGGTTCTTGGAAAGAAAAATATAGAGATTACTATATTTCCTGGAATAGATTCCATTTTCAATAAATTTTACCTTAAATAGTCTTGCGTACTTGCCAGGCCAAGAGTAACTAGTACCTTCCTAAGCATTTCATTACAGATCAACTTCTAAATGAAAAAAGTTCAATATTTAAAGTAAGATCAGCTACAATATTTGAACACTAGTCTGTCAGTTCATTGTCCTTAATTCCTTCTTAATAGGTTTATTTGTACAATTTTTTTTTTCATATTTCAAGATTAATGTGCTGGACCAAAGAAGCATATTGCTGTCAGAACATATTTTTGTGTTAGTCTTGGCCCCTTGTGTTCTCCAAAGTGTAGATGGTCCAACTGATTACACACGAGTTCATATACAGGGTGTGGTAAATTTTTCAGCAATTTTTTTAAATGTATTTCAGCAACGGAAACTACCATTTTGACAAATATAATATACAGTAGAACCTCCCTGTAAAGAACACTTAATTGCAGAGTCAAAGTGGGCTTTAGGGAGAGGTGTCCTCTTACTGGAGAGTTGCTAAATAGAAAAAAATGGTAATTTTTCAAATGAAAACTGTCGTTTATAGAGAGGTGTATTCTAGCGTGATTGTCCTCTCATGGAGGTTCTACTGTGTCTATATATATATATTCAAAGTTTCCATTTCAGCTTCAACATATTTATACCCAGTCGCTTAGAATATTTCGACACTCGCAAACTCTTCGCTGTAATCTCATCCAAAGCTCTGATTAAATCAGATTTCAAGAAGTCAGTGGAGACATATCATGTTACCGAGTTTTTTTAACTCTAAGATGGACCACACAGAAAAATCCATCGACTTGATATCTGGCAAAACGTCTTTGCCCCCCAAAAACCTGGAAAAAGCTTCTTGCAGACGAATTGTCGAATTGACTGAATATGCCTGCGCCCAATCTTGCTGAAGCATGAATCCATCTGGATCAAAATGCTGCCGTGCCCTATGAAGATGAGTGGTGTCATTGATTTTTCTTTTTCGGTCTACGAAAGTCGTCGTCTTCTTGGGGATGTAGATACTGGCCAAGACAATGGGAAATTGATTCGACCGATGGTTCACACAGTGACAGCTTTCAGATTTACCTTCTTGAGCATCTGACTAAGATTTTGGCGGATGAGGAGCTCTTAGACCCTAAAAAAATATCATCCCTTAAAAGAACCTCTGACAAACGAGCATCAGATTAGCATTCTGCGAACTTTTTCGAGTCATCTTACTCTCATCGTTCTGCTCAAATATAGAACGCAGCTGATCTTGTAGCTGTGTAACTCCATTTTATTCTTGACATGTTTTGGACGCATAGCTCGCTGATCCCGAGATCCTCGCCACTTTGCACAATGAACGCTCCTTATTTTGAGTAATACAAGAACGAACCTTCTGGATGTTTTATGGAGTTGCCATAGCAGGGGTTTGACGACCCCTTAAAGGACAGCTCATAGTACCTCCTTCCTCCTTGTAATGTTCCAGGTCATCTAGACAGTCCTCTGCTTGACACCAGACTTTTAAACAAGGTCTTCACCCTTCCAGCCGTTTTTAAATCGACAACAGTTAAGCGTTCATTTTCACCATAAGGCCAGTAGATCTTCAAAAAAATGAGTAAATAAAACATTCATAGACCAAAGTTACTCTGGCAATCCAATGAGATTATTAAATTTGTCATGAACTTCACAATGAAGACCAAAATTTCGGAAATTTTTACCACACCCTGTAAGGACGCAGATAGCTTTTGCGCTTTATTGCAGTAGGTCATAAATTGAATAGTTTAACAATAGAATGTACTTGCTTCCACCCTGAACACCAGAAGGATCCTTTTCATCTATTCTCTAGATCCTATAAGCAAAATTCACTTGTCACAGTCAAAAGAAACCCTTCACTCTCGAGGACTATCCAGTCAGTGGGGCGTCATCGCGCTCCAATGAAGCTTTCCATTCTCAAGAGCCCCCTTATGTAAATGGACTTAGAGTTACGCAGACGTATAAAAATAATTAAATTAAATTTTTTGGGCATGTTGTCATTTTACAGTAAATTCGTTAAAAATTTATCCAAACATGCAAATCCTTTATTCTCTTTATTGAAAATAAGTTATAATTGGAATAAATAAAATGAAGACTCTGGCCAGAAGTTCTGTCTATTGGCCAGGAATGGATGAGCAAATTGAAAAATTGTCTAAAAGCTGTAGCATTTGTATGTAGAACACATCAAAGCTGCCAAACCAGGAATTTACTGAGTGGACTCCACCAAACAAAGTTTGGAAGAGGATTCATCTTGACTATTTCTATTTTGCGGGAAAAAACCTTTTTGATATTAGTGGATACGCATTCTAATTGGATAGAATGTCAAATGGTTCCAAATACATTGGCGGGATTCTGCATAGACTTTTTGAGAGAATGTTTAGCGAGATATGGTATCCCGGAGGTGGCGGGTAATGGATAATGGGCCGTTTAGAAGTTATGAAATGAAGACATTTTTCGAAAGAAACGGCATACATGCGATGTTTAGCCCCGCCTACCATCCAGAGAGCAACGGACTAGCGGAAGTGTCTGTAAGAGAGATAAAAAAAAAGGCTATGAGAAGAATTATTTCGGAGGAAAAAGAATTACCCCTTGAGTTTGCTTTGATTAAAGCATTATATGCATATAGATTGAGTCCTTTGACTAGAATGGAAAAATCCCCTGCTGGAATATTTTTAAATTGCGAGATTAGAACGAAGATTTCCACGTTGAGCAAGAAATCAGTAAGAGTAGGGAGATTGAAAAATAAAAAACAGAGCAATAGCTACAAAATAAATGATAGAGTAAGATACAGATGGATGGAAAGAGGAAAGCCTAAATGGATGTTTGGGATTGTAAAGAGAATAGTAGGAAGCAACAGCTGTATGATAGAAACTGATGGAATTGAAAAGAAAGTACACACTAACTATATGAGGAGAAGTATGGAGAGAAAGGATGTTTCGTCATCAGAAGAAGGAATAAGCTACCCAAGGCCTCAGACGTCAAGTCCCCTGACTCCTGCTACAATAGTAGCAGAATCTACACCTGGACCACTGGCTGAATCTACACCTTCCCGGAGATATCCACTACGAGAAAGGAGACCACCAGATAGATATGTACCTCAATAAGTGTTGCTATCTTAAAAAAGGGGGAGTTGATGTAAATGGACTTAGAGTTACGCAGACGTATAAAAATAATTAAATTGTGTATATATTTATTTATTGGGTTTTGACTAGAGACTAGAGTAAATAGATTCTGTCAAGAGATATGTAAATCAGTTTTGTTTAATTTTGTAGAAAAAATTGTTTTGTTAAATTGCTGCTATGTAAATATTTTTAAAGAAGGAAATAAACTTCTTTTTTTTATATAAGTTCTGATAATTTTTATAGCTAGAGGGATACATTTTCATGAAAATTAACACCCTCTTTAGTGATTGGAGATAGGCTCATGAACTGATTCAAAGAGATCGCTCTTTTTAAGGAGAGTGTGGTCAGGGACTCAGAAATAAAAATGAGCGGTAGCCCTTCTGACTCAAATAGATTTAAGCAATCTGCTCATGAAATAGTCCTTTCCAGAGATAATTGATCTACTCACGAACTGATTGAAAAAAAACTAGAACTTTTGAGAAGTGAGGGATAGGTGACTAAAATACGAATGGTCGCTTATTGAATATTTTAAAAAGATGATTTAATGTTTTTTTTTTTCAATTTTACTCTGATAAGTTCCCTCGACTTAGACTCGACATATACAATCATATAGAATTCTCACCCTGATTGGGGCAACTCGCAGCTCTTTCTTGTGTACACTTTCACAGTCATATAGCCATTACTCATGCCAAGTGTAGTAACAGGTCTCAGACATAACAATAATTTTAGTCGATGCAATAATCGCTCTTTTGTATTGACAATAATATTCTTATTAGGGTATATAGCCCATATAAAATATATATTTCGTAGGTGCAGTTAAAGAAGTTGTACAGTCTAAACGAAAAATAATTTTTGAGTTATTATATTGAGGCGGAAGGATAATTGCCTTTTGTTCACTCCCTAATTGCACATTTTTAACTGTTTATAAATTTTGAAAATCTTTCTCTAATGGCTGAAAGTTTAAAGAATTATTAAATGTTTTATTGTTAAAAACAATTACATTTAACAATGTTAATATTTTAAATGTTTAAATGTTAAATTTCAGAGGACTCTTCGATAATGTTTAAATGTGGACAGAAGTGTGGTAGGGCAAGGTTTTTATTCAAAACATCATATGTTAATTCTTTTTGGGGTAATTAATAGGAATTTGATGAAAACATTTAAAATAACACTGCAGATTTTGAGCACAGGAATCACTTTCCCAATATGATTCTTTAAAATAGGGAATACTACAGACTTTACATTTATTGGGAATATACACAATTACTTCAGGATTAGATTCCTGTAAAGAAAGGCAGGCAATAAAAGTGATTTCAATATTTTATTCTCAAATAAGTATTGAATTCTTTATATGCTCAATTTAAATTAATTACATTTGTTCACATACAGTAACAAAAAAAAAAAAAAATTCTCGAAACATTTTTTTGATTACAACATTGGTGATGATAAAAAAAAATAATAATTTTAAAAAAATCAATGGTTTACAATACACAACATCAATATATTATATGGTGAGAGAGAATAAGAGAATTTTATCACAAAAGAAAATAAACCTCTTTAAAAGAAAAGAGAAACTGAAATTATTTTTTATATGTGATTATTGGCAATATTTTAAAACAATTTACATTAAAAATCTAAAATATGCTAATATTAATGTTATACACTAACCAGTATTATAGAGAAAATTGTTGAAATATAATTAATAAGGTGTGATAAGAGGATGCCAGCGGGCGACGTCCCACGCCCGTGCTTCCCACGTGACCGCCGCCGCCGCGCATGCGCGCCGACCGTGACGTCGCCACCGGGGGCTGCGCGCGCACTTTTCGAACACCGCCTGATCTCGCTGGCTGTTTACCGCTCGTCGCTACAACCTGCGGCGTTTCCTTCTATTATATAATACTCTAGGCGCTGGTAGAGTAAAAACTGTACTCCATCTGCCTCTTATAATTGTATGTAATCTTTGGACACTTATTAAAATATAAATTATTAATTTATAGTTCTCACTGCAGCTCGAACCTTTACCCTAACGCGGTAGAACATGGCGCAGTCGACATTCGGTTAATTATAGCCGTTTTTTAAGTGACAGCTCAGTGACAATTAGTAATCAAGATGCCCTCAAGAAGGAATCGCCGACCATCCCAAACCCCTCCAGAGAACCCTGCCTCGCCGACCAGCACCGACATCCTCAGGTCCATAGCCGCACTGTTGCAGCAGATGGCTACTCGGAATCCGACACCGACAGTCCCATTAGGAGCTCCTCCTCACCACGCCACAAAAATCATCCAGCTTCCTAAACTGGCTTCCCCGGAGGAGTTAACGATGTCTTTTTTCCGCGATTGGAAACAACGTTGGAACGACTACGTGGACGCCCAACAAGTAGCCACCTTCCCGCTATCCACACAGCAAGTGACTTTGCGTGCCGCCCTCCATTCCGAATGGACCATCCTTTGGCAATCAGGCCGCCTTCAGATTTCTACCACCACCACCCTCGATGAAGCCGTGAATGCTCTCGAGGCCTACCTACGCAAGAAGCGAAACCCCCTCCTTGATCGGCAAGATTTTCATCGTAGGGACCAACAAACCGGAGAATCGGTGGATCGCTACTTCGCAGCCCTTAAAGCTCTTGATGACTCGTGTGCACATGAGCTGGATTTTAAGTGCAGCACATGCGGCGACCCGTGTATTACAATATGCACAAAAAGAGCTTGTGGGAAAACGTTTGCCCTTGCTGGTTATCAACAGCAACTCCGTATCCGCGACAGGTTAATATGTGGCCTGTTTGATAAAGACCTCCAACGAAAAGTACTGGCGGAGCAGTACAATTCCGACCTCTCCCTGGACCGAGTCCTCTCAATTTGCATCGCACATGAGAGTGCTACCGCCGTGGGCGCGTCTCTTTCACCCTCCCCAACCACCTTCCCCGAAGCCTTCATTGCAACCAGACGTGCACCATCACCCTACAAGCATCAACAAGCCAGCTCGTCTGAAACCTCACCTAAGGCCAACCGTTTCTTTCAGAAACCCTATGATCCTAACGACCCCTGCTCCGGATGTGGGGCGAACCCAAGACACCGCCGTGACCAGTGCCCAGCAAAAGACATAGAGTGTAACAAATGCGGCATCACCGGGCATTACGGAAGGGTTTGCCGACAACTGAAACGGAAACCCACAACCAAACCTAATATCCCGCCACCCGCAACCAGAAACAATCAGTCCCAACCAGGACCCTCAAACACAGTTGTTGCAGCTGGAGTACGCAACGAACTCATAACCATTCCGACCGATATCAACCATAAGTTACACCAAATCCGTTGGCTGGCGGACCCGGGGTCAGATCTGGATCTAATCCCAGAATCAGAATTCCTGTTACTGGATGAGCAGACCCGATCAGCACTCAACCCGAAGAACGTCCCTTGCGTAGGAGCCAACGGCATCAGCTTAAGTCCTTGTGGATCGTTCGTCGCGGCACTGCATCTCAACGGGAAAACATACAGTACTACCGTTGGAGTCTGCAAGCACCTGAACGCCCCTCTCTTGAGCAAGAGCGGATGCAAAGCCTTAGGACTTCTGCCGGATAACTGGCCCCATTCAATGATCGTCAATGCCATAACCAACGGACAAGTTCTAACGTTCCCGCCGACCCCGGTGAGAGCCAATGAGATCGATAAGCAGTCTATCCTTACCCATCATGCTAGAGCGTTCGACGACACAGTGTTTAAAACCCATGCAAGGACCCCCCATGTCTATCGAACTAGTTAAAGATGCCGTTCCTTGCAAACGCTACCGGGCATACAACGTTCCCTTTCACTGGAGAGACCCCGTCAAAACTCAACTCGATACCATGTTGGCGAAAGGGATAATCGAACAGGTACCCGTCGGCGAAGCCATCGATTGGCGCCATCCTATGGTAGTCGTCCCGAAAAAAGGCTCATCACAAGTCCCTATACCAAATGATCTCGCCGGTGCCATCATTGGGAAAGGTGGTCAACGCATCGGAAGATCCGGCGCGAGTCTGGTGCGGGGATCACCATAGATGAGTCTCAACCTGGTAGCAACGAACGGGTCATCACCATCTCTGGCACGCCCCAGCAGATCCAGATGGCCCAGTACCTCTTGCAGCAAAATGTAAGAGAACATTCCTTCCGGAAGCGATACAATCGCAACGCCAAGCCACTCTCACATTTGGAAGTGGGTGCAATAGTCCGTGTCCAGGATCACCGCACAAAACATTGGACCCTCCTTGCTGAGGTTCTCGAACAACTTCCACGCGGTCGCAGCTACCTCATCCGGACCGACGCCGGACGCCTTCTTCGCCGTAATCGCAGATTCTTACGACCTTACGTGCCTCCACCGTACACCACCCCACCCAACTCAGCTCAACATCAGCAGACCTTATCCCCTCGAACCCGAGAACCGAACCCGCGTTATAGCAACTACGTTGGATCGGTCCCAAGTCCCAATCTCCAGGGGGGGCATGTGATAAGAGGATGCCAGCGGGCGACGTTCCACGCCCGTGCTTCCCACGTGACCGCCGCCGCCGCGCATGCGCGCCGACCGTGACGTCGCCACCGGGGGCTGCGCGCGCACTTTTCGAACACCGCCTGATCTCGCTGGCTGTTTACCGCTCGTCGCTACAACCTGCGGCGTTTCCTTCTATTATATAATACTCTAGGCGCTGGTAGAGTAAAAACTGTACTCCATCTGCCTCTTATAATTGTATGTAATCTTTGGACACTTATTAAAATATAAATTATTAATTTATAGTTCTCACTGCAGCTCGAACCTTTACCCTAACGCGGTAGAACATAAGGTACCCAAAAAATAGGCTTACAGATAAATACTTGTAAATATAAAAATTTGAAAAATATATTGTAAACATATTCATTGAATAAAATATCCTCAGATAAATATATCTGTGATTTTTGTGCTTTATAGTTTTTAAAAATTAAATTATGTAAATTTTATAAACTTTTTTATATCCAATAATGATATGCTCATTACATCTATTGATATGCCCCTTCTAATTATTATCTCAGATATTCTAACAATTACGTCATAAAGAAAATATATTCTCAGAATTTTCGATATTATATATTTAAAATTTATAAAGGTATAAAAATAGCTGATAGTTGGCGATATATATACGCTCTAAGTACCTAAGTTAATAAAGATTCAAAAAATATAGATTTCTTCATAATCTTTTAACAACCTCTATTTTATTATTAAAAAAAAAAAAAAAAAAAACAGAATTGAGAGAGAAAAATATATATATTTTAATAAAAACTTCGTTAGTATATTTTGTTTTTAAAAATAAAAATTTCTAAATATTTAAAAGTCTAAAATTCATTATAATTAGAGATTTTTAAAAGCGAAATGAAGTCCAGCATTCCAATTCTTAAAGAATCTAAAAGAAATGATATGTTTAGTGATTTTTATTGATATAAAACTTAATAAAGCAAGTTCCATTCGTTCTACTTTTAAAAATAGCTTAAATACGCCAATAAATAGAACAATATCTAATTTAAATAAATAAAAATTAATACATTATTCAAATGGTTGTATATAGAATGTTGTTATAGGTTGCTTTGTTTAAAAGCTACCTCTTTAAACATTAAAATATAGTAAATATTTTAAGTTTAGTATTTTATAAATCCATATATAACATTTTATATAATTTTAAATTAAAATAATGTGTTAAATATTGTTAAAACCATATCCATATAGTTTTTTTTAAATATAACTTTAAAGAAGCATATCCTTGCGCATTTATTGAATAGAGGTACTTGCTATACATCTACATTGAATTTCTTCATTTAGCGCATCTGTAATCTATATATATATTTCTAAAAGGTTTATTAGTTTTTAAATATTTTTTCCTGAGTTATAAAGTTGATATTTTTCAATACAAAATAATTTGTAAGGCCTATGCTCAAATTCTACCAAGTCGATTTCTTAATAAATTGGCAACGTTGGTACTTACCTCAGTGTAATTCTTGCTTTCAATTTTTACTATATATTTTAGTATATATTATATTAATTATTAAAATAGTGTCTGTAATTGATATAATATAAGATCTTTCATATTATATATTTAATCAAATGGAATGACCTTTATAGTGTGAGTACGATGAAAAAAACCAACGTACAAGAAGAGGCATGGAGCGACAGTTGGAAGTCCTTGTGCTCATAGTCGTGCGTTTTATCTTAAACCTGCTGTTTAGGCGAAAAGTCTAATGTGTTTATTATATTTAAATGGAATTTTAAACTGATATATCGCTTCGGATTTTCCAATGTTTTTGGACTTGAGACAATGACCATTTGGATCCTACGAGGTCATGGTAAACACTATGAAATTATATAATGAAGATTCTATGCTTCCATTTAATAAATACAAATGCTTTTTTAGTTTATTTAAGCCTATATTATCATTAAATTATTATACTATAGCTATTACATTGAAATAACAATGCCATTTATTGTTTAGAATGATCGTCACAAATTCAAAAAAATCAATCCTCATGTCAGGTATCAAACCTAATAATTGTTCATAATAATTAAGTTAATTGTACAAATTAACCTAACCGGTCAAAAACTTGTCTCGATCTTTGCTTATTTGTTGCATCTCCTGTGATAAGATTTTTTCATAATGGCAACACATCACATATTGTAAAAAAAAATTAATTGGTCCGTTAAAAAAATACCCAAATAACTAATTGTTTTTTAAAAATCCTTTTGTATTTTATATAAAAAATACTATTGCCTTGTAATGTTGTCACTTGAACTCCATGTTTTTGCATGATATAGGAGACTTGTATTAGACATGTATTGTGCATTTATTTTAAAATATATTTATATTGATATGTGTATGATCAGATAGATTTATATTTCAAAATGAAGTATTAAAGGATTTGAAAAGAACAAGGTTAAAGTTCTTATATATTTTAAGTCAATTATGATTCATATATTTATTTACTCATATTTAAATATTTATTCATAGTGCCACATACATTGTATCAATCATAAAATAATATGTATTTTTTAGAATAGATTATAGTATTAGTATATTAATGCCAATTATAGTTGAATTAAGAAAAATATGATTGACATTTTATTACCCCCATCTATTTAAAAATAATGAATATATATACCCATAAAATTTTAAAGAAAAGTTGTCTTTTCTTCCAGACATCATAATTCTTGCCCATTTTTTAAACATAATACATATATTTAATTTATTATAACAAATGTTAATGATAAAACATAACTACCTCTCTCTAAAATCGGTTCAAAATCACTTTATTAGGTACCGCTCAAAAAAACAACCTAGTTTATGATAATTGCAACAATGAATAATATGTGAAGGTTATTCACATATTAAAACAAAATGTTAACACGAGATTCAATCCCGGTTCATGACTGTCGGGAATCGAGGGTGTTACCTACTTGTCCACCGACTTTTTTTTATCTCCAAAATCATACAAGGCCAAAATATAACTAAATATAATCTTTATTTGAAAAATGGTATTTTAATACTTGTCAAATTTGACACCTGTAGCCATTGCCAAATATGATAATCACATAAGTAAGTTTTTCTTCTATTCATCATCACTAATATGAAACCAAATCTAAAAATAAATTTTTAAATAATCATATCTTGAATGGAGATAATATAATTTACATATTAATTGTTGTTTTTTATCCCCTTGTGTAAAGATTACATCAATTCCATGAGTCCATGCTCCTCAAGCTGTTTGTTGTTTCTTATCCCCTTGTGTAAAGATTACACCAATTCCATGAGTCCATGCTTCTCAAGCTGTTTGTTGTTTCTTATCCCCTTGTGTAAAGATTACACCAATTCCATGAGTCCATGCTCCTCAAGCTGTTTGTTTCTTATCCCCTTGTGTAAAGATTACACCAATTCCATGAGTTCATGCTCCTCAAGCTGTTTGTTGTTTCTTATCCCCTTGTGTAAAGATTACACCAATTCCATGAGTCCATAGTCCATGCTCCTCAACCTGTTTGTTGTTTCTTATCCCCTTGTGTAAAGATTACACCAATTCCATGATCCATGCTCCTCAAGCTGTTTGTTGTTTCTTATCCCCTTGTGTAAAGATTACACAAATTCCACGAGTCCATGCTCCTCAAGCTGTTTGTTGTTTTTTATCCCCTTGTGTAAAGATTACACAAATTCCACGAGTCCATGCTTCTCAAGCTGTTTGTTGTTTTTTATCCCCTTGTGTAAAGATTACACAAATTCCACGAGTCCATGCTCCTCAAGCTGTTTGTTGTTTTTTATCCCCTTGTGTAAAGATTACACAAATTCCACGAGTCCATGCTCCTCAAGCTGTTTGTTGTTTTTTATCCCCTTGTGTAAAGATTACACAAATTCCACGAGTCCATGCTCCTCAAGCTGTTTGTTGTTTTTTATCCCCTTGTGTAAAGATTACACAAATTCCACGAGTCCATGCTCCTCAAGCTGTTTTTTGTGTTTTTATCCCTTTGTGTAAAGATTACACAAATTCCACGAGTCCATGCTCCTCAAGCTGTTTGTTGTTTCTTATCCTCTTGTGTAAAGATTACACCAATTCCATGAGTTCATGCTCCTCAAGCTGTTTGTTGTTTCTTATCCCCTTGTGTAAAGATTACACCAATTCCATGAGTCCATAGTCCATGCTCCTCAACCTGTTTGTTGTTTCTTATCCCCTTGTGTAAAGATTACACCAATTCCATGATCCATGCTCCTCAAGCTGTTTGTTGTTTCTTATCCCCTTGTGTAAAGATTACACAAATTCCACGAGTCCATGCTCCTCAAGCTGTTTGTTGTTTTTTATCCCCTTGTGTAAAGATTACACAAATTCCACGAGTCCATGCTTCTCAAGCTGTTTGTTGTTTTTTATCCCCTTGTGTAAAGATTACACAAATTCCACGAGTCCATGCTCCTCAAGCTGTTTGTTGTTTTTTATCCCCTTGTGTAAAGATTACACAAATTCCACGAGTCCATGCTCCTCAAGCTGTTTGTTGTTTTTTATCCCCTTGTGTAAAGATTACACAAATTCCACGAGTCCATGCTCCTCAAGCTGTTTGTTGTTTTTTATCCCCTTGTGTAAAGATTACACAAATTCCACGAGTCCATGCTCCTCAAGCTGTTTTTTGTGTTTTTATCCCTTTGTGTAAAGATTACACAAATTCCACGAGTCCATGCTCCTCAAGCTGTTTGTTGTTTCTTATCCTCTTGTGTAAAGATTACACCAATTCCATGAGTCCATGCTCCTCGAGCTGTTTGATGATAAGCAGTCGCCTCTCCCAATGGTGCCATGATCAACGAAAACTACATCCCATTCCATGATATTTACATTAATTAAATACCATTATATTACAGGCCTAACTGAAAACTGTCAAATTTAAATATAGCAAATTTAAAGGGGTGTGAAACACAAATGCAAAAAAAAAAGAAAAATTCTTTCTATTTAAGCGTTCTTTTGAAGACATTTTATATCGACAATAGCATCTTCTTCTTCTTTCTTATCTCCACACTGGGTGAAGTAGAATGCTTCTGCTTTTGTCATTAAGACTGGGAGCACTACTCAGTGGCAGGCCGACTTAGCTCCAAAAAAAATGGCCGCCTCTGACATGAGGAACAGACGCCATGTGCAGCCGCTCCTAACATGGAGTACAAACACTGCTCATCCTGTATCTCTGGATTAGGAGCCCTTACAGGGTACTATCAGCCGGGCCAGCTGAGCCCAGGTTTTTTAGCGAACTTGTTACTGCTCTCCCTCCTCCTTTTTTATCCGGGCTTGGGACTGGTAAAGGTGGAGTTCTTTTGTCTGATGATGCTAACAAATCTGTTACCAAAATGTCACACACTATTTATTTATCTGGATTTGGTCTTATTACCTTAGGTTTCAAATCTATAAACCAAATTGTGTTCCTTATTATTAGTGTACAATTATTTTTCAGATTTCATGCTTTTAATTTTTCTCTAAGAGGTATATTTGTACACTTCAAGATAGAGATATTATATTTTCTTTTGATTAGAAACTACAAGGTAATAAGACCAAATCCAAATAAATAAATAGTGTTTGACATTTCTGTAACAGAGTTGTTATCATCATCAGACATAAGTACTGAATCCACTTTTGTCTGATGATGGTAACAATGCTGTTACAGAAATGTCAAACACTATTTATTTGGATCCTCAGTATCTCTTTAGAAGGCTGACAATCCTGTTAGCACACCACCAGCTGTCAAAAGGGATTTATTTTCTACTTTAGTTCTTTGCTGTCATTTATCTATGAGCCTCATCTAGGCCTGGAAACAAGGTAATAAGAACAAATATCTATTGTAACTATCTTATTTATTTATTTAGGTTTGGTTTATTTTACCTTGTGTTTCTAATCTATAATCCAAATTGTACCTATCATCCATACCTGGAGTTTATTCACCTTTACCCTATCTGTTTTTCCTTCTTCTTCTACTTTCATATCTCCACTCAATCATATTACGGTATCAAGCTTGTAAAGTTGACAACCATCATAATTGGGTGAAGTAGAATGCATCTGCCTTTGTCATTAAGACTGGGAGCACTACTCAGTGGCAGGCCGACTTAGCTCCAAAAGAAATGGCCGCCTCTGAAATGAGGAACAGATGCCATGTGCAGCTGCTCCTAACATGGAGTACAAACTCTGCCCATCGTGTATCCCTGGATTAGGAGCCCTTACAGGGTACTATCAGCCGGGCCAGCTGAGCTCAGGTATTTTAGTGCGCTTGTTACTGCTCCCCCTCCTCCTTTTTCATCCGGGCTTGGGACCGGCTCTGTTTTTCTTAAAATATGAAGGTGAAGAGTAAAAAATATGGTAAAAAGTAAAATCACCAAATTCAAGAAAGGATGGCATTTCTTTATTTTGGACTTGAAAGCTTTCCATCAATAGAGCTTCCACAGGCTAAATAGAATCTTAATATTTGACAAACACACTTGAATTAACAGGTGAAACTACACTTATGGACAAAACTTGTGAAAGTATAAAATCTTTGATATTACTGGCAGTCAGAGGCTGTTAAGGAGACAGAGGTTGTTCACACACTTTGTCATCCTGTGTGTCTTCAATAAAGGTCACTGTAATATCTTTCAGAGTTATTGTCTGAATCCCGATATACATGCTAAAAAGGTACAACTTCCTTAAGTTTTGTCTATGAGTGTATATACACTTGGTTATCTCGTGTGTTTTCAATAAAGGTCATTGTAATATCTTTCAGAGTTATTGTCCCGATATACATGCTGAAAGGTACAACTTCCTTAAGTTTTGTCTATGAGTGTATATACACTTGGTTATCTCGTGTGTTTTCAATAAAGGTCATTGTAATATCTTTCAGAGTTATTGTCCCGATATACATGCTGAAAGGTACAACTTCCTTAAGTGTTGTCCATGAGTGTATATACACTTGGTTATCTCGTGTGTCTTCAATAAAGGTCACTTCAATATCTTTCAGAGTTATTGTACCGATATACATGCTAAAAGGTACAACTTCCTTAAGTGTTGTCCATGAGTGTATATACACTTGGTTATCTCATGTGTCTTCAATAAAGGTCACTGTAATATCTTTCAGAATTATTGTCTGAATCCCGATATACATGCTAAAAGGTACAACTTCCTTAAGTTTTGTCCATGAGTGTATATACACTTGGTTATCTCGTGTGTCTTCAATAAAGGTCACTGTAATATCTTTCAGAATTATTGTCTGAATCCCGATATACATGCTAAAAGGTACAACTTCCTTAAGTTTTGTCCATGAGTGTATATACACTTGGTTATCTCGTGTGTCTTCAATAAAGGTCACTTCAATATCTTTCAGAGTTATTGTACCGATATACATGCTAAAAGGTACAACTTCCTTAAGTGTTGTCCATGAGTGTATATACACTTGGTTATCTCATGTGTCTTCAATAAAGGTCACTGTAATATCTTTCAGAATTATTGTCTGAATCCCGATATACAAGCTAAAAGGTACAACTTCCTTAAGTTTTGTCCATGAGTATATATACACTTGGTTATCTCGTGTGTCTTCAATAAAGGTCACTGTAATATCTTTCAGAATTATTGTCTGAATCCCGATATACATGCTAAAAGGTACAACTTCCTTAAGTTTTGTCCATGAGTGTATATACACTTGGTTATCTCGTGTGTCTTCAATAAAGGTCACTGTAATATCTTTCAGAATTATTGTCTGAATCCTGATATACATGCTAAAAGGTACAACTTCCTTAAGTTTTGTCCATGAGTGTATATACACTTGGTTATCTCATGTGTCTTCAATAAAGGTCACTGTAATATCTTTCAGAATTATTGTCTGAATCCCGATATACATGCTAAAAGGTACAACTTCCTTAAGTTTTGTCCATGAGTGTATATCCTATCAGAGACCATCTTTGTAACTTCAGAAATAACTATGCCTTCCACACAAGAAGAGACCAGGAGTATTTTGACAATTAAAACAAATTTATTGACAACTCAGTCAATATTTACAAAATGAGGAAGAGATCACAAAAATAATTAGAGAAAAAGAGAGCGAAAAGCGTGTTCGAACCAAGGACATCAGGTTCTAAAGTCTAAAGCTTTTGCAGCTAGGCTATTTTGCCTTATAATATATGATATAGTTTAAAGAAGAATTAATTACAAATTTAAATTTTCAGCCGAGAAGTCTTCCCCACCGTTCAAGTGTCCTCTTCCAGGCGATAAGGGAATCCTCAATTCTACAACCAGGAGTATTGTGTTTTTGTCGTTTTCCTGACAAGTCTTTTTTTTTTTTGCGATGTTATAAAAAATGGTTTTTGCTCAGGGAAGTAGTGTTTCTTATGTTAGTGGTCGGATTTGTTCGGTTAAAGACTTTTTGATTGTGTGAAAGTGTCATTTGATCATGGATATGGTTACTCAGGTCAGATAGTTGTTATACGGGATGTTTTACAGTTCTGTGTGATTGTACATGACCCTATTTGCTATCACTAAGTCCATAGACAGGTGAGCTATAGATAAAACTCCTCTCTGGTCTGGTTGTTCAGTGGGAATGTCCTCTTTACTGAGAATCTGTTCCGAGATAATAGGAAAAATTAATAAATTCAACACATACAAGGACAAATAAGTAATTTATATACCTAATCTTTTGGTAATACAGTAAAACCTCTCTGTAAAAGACAACACCTAATTGCAAAGCTAAAGTGTCCTTTAGGGAGAGGTGTCCTTTTTCCAGAGATTAACTTAATAGTAAAAATGGTAATTTTGCAAATGAAAACTGTCTTTTATAGAGAGGTGTCTTCTAGCATGAGTGTCCTCTCATGGATTATGTTCTACTGTATATAGATCATGCGTTATTGCCATATAAACAATTTGATTAATTAATTTCTAATTAAAAGTTTTGAGAGAGAGAGAGACTTGAAGTGTTTAAATGTAATGACTCTGTGGCAGGCCAGAATTATAAATCTTTCACTTTCCTGGCCTTCTCCTGTTCCGCACACAACCAGCTGAGTTCTCTCCACACATTGGACAAACACATTCACACACAATTGTACCTGAACAGGTGGCACCTATACGCTTGCAGAAACATTGTATATAGATTACTTTATTTGGGCCTTGTTACCTTCGCAGCTTTTTAAATTCTATTGTTAAACACAAGGTAATAGCTTGTGTTTATAATCTACAATCCAAATTGTGCATTATCAAAATCTATTGTTATCCACCTTTTTACAGAATCTATAAGAGACAAGAATGATGTTCTTAATAGAGGCTAAACAATTTAGGCTTGAATGTGTTAGATAAGGTCAGATGCTAATGAAAACTAAATTAATGAAAAAAATAAACTTGAGTTGACACCAGGTTTTACTATTTATCAATAAGATCTAATATTTGCCTTTTTACAATTTTTTTTTAAAATGGATTTCTCGTAGAAGAAAATCCAAATCTTTACACAAGGGGATAAGAAACAACAACAACATAATCCAAATTGTGCTTTATCATAATGGATTTCTCTCTTCTTTTTATTTTTTTTTATTTCTTCATTTTGTTTTAATTTTTAACCAAAAGATCACAAGAGTTTATAACAGCAGAAGATAAAAAAGTAAATAAAGCCTATTAAAGTTGCATAAAGTATAATCTGTGGTGGTGAAGTTGACAATCCCCTATGAAAATTAAATTAATGAAAACATAAAACTTGAGATGACACAGGTTTTACTGTATATCAATGGGATCTAATATACACCTTTTTACAATTTCTTTTTATGGATATCTCTTTTTGCAAAGTTTTTTTAAATTTTTAACCAAAAGGTGACAAGAGTTTATAACAGCAGAAGATAAAAAGAAAGCCTAAAAAAGTTGCATAGAGTATAATCTGTGGTGAAGTACTCAGTGGTGATTCAGTTTCCTATCAACACAACGACCTTGCAGACACCTGATGACGTTGTTGACAACATTCCCAGAAATTTTTACCTGCCGTGATCAGTTTTGGAGGAAATATTCTTGTCTTATGGCACCCAATCTTATGGCATATTTAACATGATTTGGAGATTTTTGGATTATAGATTAGAAACATGAGGTAATAGGACTAAATCTTCAAATAAATTAATTGTATTTTTATTTGTGGATTTATGGTCTTGTTATTTTGTGTTTATGAATTTGGAGATGATAAGTGCACATTTTTCGGATTGTAGATCAAATTAGACTATATTTCCAAATAAATGAATAGTGAGTTTATTTGGATTTGGTCATGTTACCTGTTGTTGTTTCTTATCCCCTTGTGTAAATATTACACGAATTCCATGAGTTCATGATCCTCGAACTTCTGATCTCATGGAATGTGGGGGTGCAGCTTTCGTTGATCATGTCACCCTGATTCAGGCACACTTTGGTGAAAGTCTGACTTTGTGCCTGGTCTTGTTACCTTGTGTTTGTAGATGATATATTCTGAAAGCATTATCAAACATTGTTTTTAAAATCCCAAAACTTGTATGAGACTTATAAACTGTCTTAATAAAGGCTTTAAGTCTGTGACACTAATTTTTATTTTATCCTTTCATAGACAATTTTTCATGAATAAGTAAAAAAAAAAAAAATCCTTCGATTTTTAGAAATCATTTCTCTAGAACTATGGTTTCTTTTTTTTTTTCTTTTTTTTTTTTCATATTTTTAATGCACGCTTAATAAATATGTAATAGTTTCACAGCGTATGAACACAATACAGAGCGCCATCTATCTGTGAAAAATGTAATTTTATCATCATCACTATGAATGCTAATATTGTTTTGTTCTACAGTAGAGCTACCTCTGTCTAAAGGACAACACATAGTTGTATAGCCAAAGTGTCCTTTAGAGAGAGGTGTTCTTTTATTGGAGATTTGCTAATTTTGTCAATGAAAAATGTCCCCTTTGTAGAGAGATGTTCCCTAGGGGAAAGTATCCTTTTATGAAGGTTCCAATGTATTTTAAAAAAATTGTCAAATTAATGAAATCACTGGGAGGGTTCAACACTAATTAGCCGTGTCTTCACACCATATGTATTCTGACATCTTACAGTTAGTGGTTGTAGGAATTTGTCCTGGAAAAAAATTGAGCAAGATCATGCTAGAGGATACCTCTCTATAAAGGACAGTTTTCATTGCCAATACAGTAGAACATACTCCATGAGAGGATACTCATACTAGAGGACACCTCTCTACACAGGACAGTTTTCATTGCCAAAATTACCATTTTTACTATTTAGTAACTATCCAGAAAGAGCACCTCTCTCTAAAGGACACTTTGGCTCTGTAACTAAGTATTGTCCTTTACAGGGAGCTTGTTCTACTGTAGTAGCACTAATATAATGATGATAAATTCACATTTTTTCACTAATGTGTCCCCTCATTTGGAGGAACACAGGGTGGAAGTGTATTTTATCTAACAATGAAGCAGACACTGTACTGATGAGGGTCTTTTTTTTTTTTACTTATCCTTTTAGTCTAAATTAGACAAGATCTTGGAGGTCGTGCTCATAAAGAAGTTCAAGAACTCTTCTTGGTTCTCTGTACAGGGATCTCTTGTCCTTTCCAATACAATTTAGTATATGTTGGGGAGTGGCCTCTTCGGTTTTGCACCTAGTGCACATGGGGAAGCTTTTGGCTCCCTCTTTATAGACTAGAGGGCGCAGGTGACCAGATTTCCATCTGGCCAACTATGTCGATTCCCTTATGTTTAGTTAGAGGATGAGGGTCATAATCCGAAACAATGGTATACAGGTTTGTTGGCTTTCTGTCTGATTTGTCCAAAACTAGTATTGTGACTTATTTCTTATCATCACCACTGGGGTGATACACACAATGTTGCATTGTTCTAATAAATCTTCTTTCTTATCTCTGAGTAGTTAGCGACTGCTTTTACTGTAAGTGCACCACATGTCTACATGTGAAAAGCAGTTCGACTTTGCACTTAAAAATATGTCAGAGCCCCAGTTTAGTTACTTGCACTCGCTGGTGGGGTTGGACTTTTTCAAGAATCGACGGCCATTGGAGCATTTTTTTTTTATATATATCAGAAAAAAGTGCCCAATGAGGGAATCGAACCCAGGTTGTATGGAACGCTTCACGATTTTGCGTGTCATCCTTCCTTGCGCAGGGGCCATGCTAATCTTCTCTGTATCATTCCAATTTTAGTATATGTACCGCCGTACCGCCGAACAAGCATGTACCCAGGTTGTAGCGGTCGAAAACCAACGGTTTAGACCATCCTTCCACCTACCCCCCCCCCCGTTCTAATTAATAATTAAAGAAAGATATGCCTCTCTCTTTTGATACATGAGTATCATCCTCCTTTGATGGTGTATTCTAACAATAAAACTTCTCTTGAAGGTTGTGTGTGTCCATGAAGACAGCAAGGTGAAAGTCTGAGTATGATAAACTGAGACAAATGATGATAAGGCACACAATTTGGATTATAGATTATAAACACAAGGTAATAAGACCAAATAAATAATTAGTGTGTGACGTTTTTGTAACAGCATTGTTACCATCTTCAGATAAAAGTACTGAATGTATGTCATTGTAATGTCATTCAGTACTTTTGTCTGAAGATGGTAACAACACTGTAACTGAAACGTCACACACTATTTATTTATTTGGATTTGGTCTTATTACCTTGTGTTTATAATCCAAATTGTGCCTTATCATCATTTATCTCAGTTTACCATACCCAGACTTTCACCTTGCTGTCTTCATGGACACACATTTTGTTACCAGCATTGTTATTATCATTTGATTACCCAGATATTAACTTACTAATTATAGTAGAACCACTCTGTAAAGGAACAACAACTAGTTGTAATGTCAAAATGTTCTTTAAGAAGAGGTGTCCTCTTACTGGAGAGTTACTAATTACTGAAAAGGGTAATTTTGGCAATGAAAACTGTCCTTTATAGAGAGGTGTCCTCTAGTGAGAGTGTCCTCTCATGAGGTTGTTCTACTGTATAATATTTAGATCAAGTCTTGCTCATCAAGTAGACTGTCCGAACTTTGCAGAAGTGAGACATCGATTGTTCCCAGATATCTAAATGATTTAACTCTCTTACACCAACCACCACTTTGTTTATACAAATTTTAAGAATGTTAAGGCACAATTTGGATTATAGATTATAAACACAAGGTAATAAGACCAAATAAATAGTGTGTGACGTTTCGGTAACAATGCTGTTACTGAAACGTCGCACACTATTTATTTATTTGGATTTGGTCTTATTACCTTGTGTAAATTTTAAGAACTCTGTTGTTTGATAGATGTAAATATTCAATCCTAAGTTTCAGTTTATTTGTTTTCTTTGTTTCTTCTGTAAAAAATGGGGACAAATACTTCAAGATTTAGCATCTTTAAAATTTTACACAAATAAATTTACTGGCAATGCGTTTCTTTTAAATATCATCAAATATTATCTTTGATTATAATATTTGATGATATTTAAAAGAAACGCATTGCCAGTAAATTTATGTGTGTAAAATTTTAACGATAGATGGCAATTAAATTTAGTTTACTAATTTAGCATCTTGTTGAATAATAAATATAAAAAATCAGGTAGTGCTGCCTGGTACAGAGGTAGCACATTCATGTAATGCCAGCCTTCCTGAAGGAGCAGTGTGGGGTGCCTTAACACTGTTGTTGTTGTTATGGACAGCAGTAGAGAGTGGTCTCCTAACGGCATGTGTTGCGCAGGAGCTAAAGATGATGGAAACCATGGAAACCAAAGTAGAACAATGGCAGCATGCCTCTCTCCCTCACTGGAAGTCAAGGAGGTCGCGCCACGTAAGTTCAACACAGAAAACAAATGAAACCCCTTCCACAGTTTGTGTTTTTACCCCTTTCATCCATTTTATATGGAATTTTTATCTTTGTCTTCTTCTTCCTTATCTCCACTCAATCATATTAGGGTATCAAGTTGTGACCCTTGATGGTGTCTGTTTGACAACCATCATGACTGGGTGAAATAGAATGCGCCTGCCTTTGTCATTAAGACTGGGAGCACTACTCAGTGGCAGGCCGACTTAGCTCCAAAAGAAATGGCCGCCTCTGACATGAGGAACAGATGCCATGTGCAGCTGCTCCTAACATGGAGTACAAACGCTGCTCATCCTGTATCCCTGGATTAGGAGCCCTTACAGGGTACTATCAGCCGGGCCAGTTGAACCCAGGTTTTGTAGTGAGCTTGTTACTGCTCCCCCTCCTCCTTTTTCATCCGGGCTTGGGACCGGCAAAGGCGGAGTTTTCATCTTTGTGAATAGAATCATTTGTAAAATGAATTTTCCCATTTTTTTATAAATGGATTTGTGTATTTTATAAAGAGACTTGTTGGAGAAAGTCCTTTAGATTTTGTTCATATAACAATTATGCAACTTGATTTGAGAATAAAGTTTGCATATTTACATATCTCCCCTATATCTCTTTTTCTCTCAGCAGAGCTGACTGCTACAGGGCGTGTCCCCAGTTGGCGGATCGGGAAACCACCTTCAGATATGAAGGCCAGCTGCGAAACAAGCAGAATAACTCTGATGAATAAGCAGTCTCGGACCAACAGCAGCATTGTTAGAAAAAAAAAAAAAGAGGAGTAGACCTCTTTAAAAATACTGAATTCAACTGACCCAATTGATAGACCTCAGCAAGGGATACGGAGGGGCTGCGTCTGTACTCATGTTAGAGTCGGCAGCAAAGGCGTCTGCTTCCATGTTAGGAACGGCCTCAAACTACAGGCAAAGTCAGACTTTCACCAAAGTGTGCCTGGATCATGGTGCCATGATCAATGAAAGCTACACCCCATTCCATGAACTCATGCAAACTTTACACAAGGGGATAAGAAACAACAACAACATATCTTTTTCTACCTCTAGCTGTGTAGCATACTGTATATTGAAGGCTATATACTCTCATGGACAAAACTTAAGGAAGTTGTACCTTTTATCATGTATATCGGGATTATAACTCTGAAATATATTGCAGTGACCTTTATTGAAGACACACGAGATAACCAAGTGTGCATAACAAAATTGCCTTTGTCTCCTTTTAAAAAAAAACATCCGGCGAGATCGACTTTCTACTTCCTTAAGTTTTGTCTTTGAGTGTAATACATTTCAACTCTTATGAAAATATATTAAGAATGAAGATGATTGTATATGTTTTTTTTTTAAGAATATTTTTGTTATCGTTCTGATAAAATGTTTTCTTGTAACATGTTAGGTACAGTATAGAACCTCTCTGTAAAGGACAACACCTAAATGCAGAGAAAAAATATTCTTTTACCGGAGAGCAGCTAAATAGTAAAAATTTTGACAATGAAAACTGTGTCCTTTGTAGACAATTGACAATTAAAATAATTTTATTGACATCTTGTCAATACATACAAAAATACACAGTCTGTACTATTTTAAAAAGATAATTTTATATATGCATGATACTATGTACAAATAATATGGCGCCTCTGCCAGCGCTGCAGAGTTTGGTGGAGAATCACCAGTGGGTCTCCAGTGACACCACGCATTTCGTGATCTATGAAGAAAACGTGTCCTCTTTATAGAGAGGTTGTCCTCTAGCATGAGTGTCATCTCTTGGAGGTTGTTCAACTGTATTGGCAATGAGAAATGTCCTTTGTAGAGAGGTTGTCCTCTAGCATGAGTGTCATCTCTTGGAGGTTGTTCAACTGTATTGGCAATGAGAAATGTCCTTTGTAGAGAGGTTGTCCTCTAGCATGAGTGTCCTCTCTTGGAGGTTGTTCAACTGTATTGGCAATGAGAAATGTCCTTTGTAGAGAGGTTGTCCTCTAGCATGAGTGTCCTCTCTTGGAGGTTGTTCAACTGTATTGGCAATGAGAAATGTCCTTTGTAGAGAGGTTGTCCTCTAGCATGAGTGTCCTCTCTTGGAGGTTGTTCAACTGTAGATGTCAGGGAACAATAAATTGACACAAAGAAACCTGATCTATCACAAGTGTAATCTTCAGATTTCTCAAATTTCTTTTTTGTTTGTTTTAAGGTTTTTTTAAATTATTTTTTAATTATGATTTCTTAACTTCCCCTCATCTCTTATCGGGACCTCTTCAATGTTTTACAAGTCTATCAAAATATTGTTTGTTTACATACTTAGATGACAGCACCACAATGGGTCATCACTTTTTTAACTTTCTAAGCAAACCTCTTTCAACTAAACACATGGTAGACACAAGAAAATAAGACCTAATCCAAATAATTTAATAGTATATGACGTTTCAGCAATAGCATTGTCATCATCATCAGGCAAAAGAATAAAATCATTTTATTCAATACACACAACAATAAAACATTTATTCTTTTGTCTGATGATGGTTACAATGCTGTTGCCGAAACGTCACACACCATTTCTATCCTTTCTTCCCGTGCTTTACCTTTAATTCACCTTACACAGATTTCTTAGTTTATTTTTTCACAAATTTCGTACTTTTCTCTTTAGTTTCATATGTAAATTTCTTAATTTTTTAAATAGATCTTAGTTAGTTGTCTTTTATGCTAATTCACTGCATATAAATATTGGTTCACTCTTTCTAGTCATGCATTATACCTGATGAAGGGCAGCTGATGCCCTAAAGCTTGTTGTGCGAAATAAAGAACCTTACCACGCTATTCATTTACTCCCTGTTTTAAACTATTAAATTATTTGGATTAGGTCTTATTACCTTGTGTTTATAATCTATAATCCAAATTGTGTGACTTATCATTCTCTCTCAACTACCAACTATTTGTTACCTGGGTTTCTGGACTGTAAAGAAGTCACCAACTCTCTGGGTAAAACTTCTCTTTATTTGTTGGTTTTGTCGAATTGACAACTTTTGAATAGAAATTAATTGAAAATTCAACATATAAGTTTCTCTCTCTCATTTAAAGATTTCATCAAAATACAAAGTAATAAGGCCAAATCCAAATAAATAAATAGTGTGTGACACTCCAGTAACAACACAGTTACCGAAATGTCACACACTATTTATTTGTATTTGGTCTTATATTACCTTTCTTGTATTTATAATCTATAATCCAAATTGTACCTTATCAATTTCATCAATATTTTACTCTTAGCTTTTTCCAGCATGGGAGCTCTTTCTTATACCTTGATTTCTACAAAACATTTCTATGTCTAAAAAGGCTTTCAAAGAATATAAACAAAAGCACGAGACCAAAACGCACCTCTTATCTTCAAAGAGATTTTGGTGGAGAAAGCGTTTTATGCTTTTTAATATCTTAGCCTGCAATTTTTTTTCTTCTTTCAAGATTTTCCCAGGCTGATTAGGGTAGCCCTTGTTTCAGTTTCCTATTTATAAAATACAGTAGAACCTCTCTGTAAAAGACAACACCTAGTTACAAAGCTAAAGTGTCCTTTAGGGAGAGGTGTCCTCTCTTACCAGAGAGATACTAATTAGTAAAAATGGTTGTTTTTTTATCCCCTTGTGCAAAGATTACACGAATTCCATGAGTCCATGCTCCTCCAGATAGTAGTAGTAGAAAGGTTAATTTTGATAATGAAAACTGTCCTTTATAGAGAGAGGTATCCTCTAACGAGAGTGTCCTCTCATAGAAGTTGTACTGTATACATTTGAGTGCCAGTACAGGCAGGCTATGGTGTGTGGCTAAGGCAGTATGTTGCTGCGCAGGAAGACGAACTGATGGAGCCAGGCGACAGCATCGACCTGATCAACGCCATCAACTTCAACCTGAGCAACGTGCAGGAGATCTTCGACCTGCTAAAGTCCTCCTCCCAGGACACCAACAGGTGCCTGCTCAATGAGTGCGACATCATCTACGAATGCCGGACGTGCAACAACCTCTTCCGTAGCCTGGCCAACTTTGTGTCCCACAAGAGACACTTCTGCCAGGAGCACAAGTGCGAGGAGATGATGGCCTTTGGGGTCCAGAACATCCCGGTGGCCAGGAGGAAGGGGAGCCAACCGGCCAAGGAAGAAGAGGAGGAGGAGGAAGTGGACGAGGACATGCTGAGCTGTAAGTCCTCCTCCTCCACCAGCGGAGGGAACAGCGAGAGTGACGAGGAGAGCTCCTCCTCGGATCACGAGTCCACCCCCAGCAGAGCCAGCGACCTTGAAGAAGAACTGACCCAGAAGGAGGAAGAAGAAGAAGTCACACCTCCCCTTTCAGACGAGATGAATGAGGAGGAATCCATAGATTCTTCCAGGGAAGATGAGAAGGCTGCGAGAGTGGCGGAGGAAGACATGGCAGCCCACCTGGAGCAGGAGAAGATGGAGGTGGAAAGTGAGGAGGTCCCTGAGGAACCCAAAGCCATAGTTGAGCCTTCGCCTACCAAAGAGGCCAGTCCTGCAGTCTTAACCCCTCCTTCTCCTCCTACCCCCTCCTCTGAGACAAAGAAAGATGTGCCAGAAGAACGCAGCCCCACAAAAGCAGCCGCCTCAACCCCTAGTCCCACGAAAATCATCACAGTGGTGACTACCACCTCTCCTTCCGCGCTAACCGCAGAAGTGACGCAGGCTGCTGTCGCGGCGGCGGTGCAGGCCAAAGATGGCGCTGGGACAAACCAGTCCGTTCCGAAGAATGTCATCACTAGTCAGACCACCATCGCCATCGATAGCAAGGTCATCACCAACTCCCTGGGGAAGACCTTCAAGAACTGCACCCTCAAACTGCCCAGGGGCATTATGGAGAAACTCTTTGTGCCTGTTGATTCCCTGGCCCAGGAGGGCGGAGACCCTGCTAAAAGGAACCAGTCTGGGGCTGACAATAAAGCTGACGGTTCCAAACCTTCGGCTCTCTCCAAATATGCTACCGGCAAGAAGTTTGCCATCTTGAATCCCTCCCTCTTTGCCAAGTTGATCAAGGAGAACTCCAAGCCCCTCAAAATCCAAACAACTACCACCACCACCACCGCTGCTGCTGTTCCAGCCAGTGCGGATCCCCCTCCACAGAAAGTGGTGGTAGAGACCAACAACCACCAGGCTGAAGAGAAGAACTCCCAGGAACCTATCAAGATCAAGGTGTCCAAGGTGATTCTGGAGAATGCTCAGCAGGACGTGGCCAAGACTGCCGCCGCAGAGACTGCCCCAGCAGCAGCCCCCACCACCTCCCCATCAAGCAATCAGAAAGCCGCCAACAGCAAGACTCCACCGAGCAATAGCATCAACGGCCTGCCAACCAGCAGCGAAACAACCAAACCCAAACTGACTCGCTCCAGCAGCTGCGACTCTGACGACTACGGCGACATCAAGAGGCTCTTCATTGATTCCGATGCGGAGAACTCTCTGTCGGATGCCGAGGAAGACAAGCAGCAGGAGAAGAAGCCTCTCATTGTGGTCATCTCTAAGTCCCCCAAGGAACAGCAGATGGCTTCCTCCCTCAAGAACGAGGCCAACGGGGACGTCCCCAAGCGGCAGAGGGCCTACACCTGCGAGCACTGCAAGGGCATGTTCCTCTCCAAGAAGTCCCTGGACAACCACACCATGACTGTCCATGAGAGGAAGCGGCTGATGTATCCCTGCCCCTTCTGTGAAGCCACCCTGGGCCAGGCCTGGAGCGTCATGAGACATATCATGGCCATCCACAAGAGGCCCAAGGAGGAGTACGACTCCCTGAAGAAGATCATCAAGAAGGATGCCTACTACAAGGACATTGACCCTAACGAACCCGTGGAATACGAGGAAGGAGAGAGCCACCCCATAGGTAGCCTCAAGTGCTACATGTGCTACAAACCCTTCGACAAGAAAAATGCCCTCGCCACCCACATACGCTACTGCTCCAAATCTATCTCCAAACCAAATCCCCCGAAGACTGCATCTGCAGATC
>CP092874.1:15042910-15103382 GCA_030710605.1 Cordylochernes scorpioides
AACCAATTCGAAGCTACACACACACTACAAATATTTACATAAAACATTCGCAGCAGAGAAATATCTACTAAGTGAACTCCCACTGCCGGCTAAACGCCTCATTGCGCAATTGAGAATTCTATTTGTTTTATATCGAGAAGACCATATAAAATATCTAAGGACAGAAGACTTGTATTGCCAACTATGCAAAAATAGAACCGAAAATGAATTAGAACATTATATATTTGAATGCATGCCTCTTGACACGGAAAGAAAAATACTCTTCTCTAAGATAGGCCATACACACTTCACATTATATTCTTTATTATCCAACTTTATAGACAATAGTTCAGTAGCTCTAAATCTATATAACTTCCATAAAAATGCTGTAAAAAAGAAAGACTTAACCGAACATTCAAACATACCAAAAATTTCTGTTTGATGAGAAAGACAGAACCAACATCCAATTATTTGTTTTGGCAGATACGATAAGTTAACCCCCACACTGATAAAACGGTGTTTACCTTACAACCCTGAACACGCGGATTTTCCTGGGAAATCTCTTAAAGATTTCTTAAAAAATACATGGCCCACCTGTGCTGTGTGAGAGCTTAAATGGTCTTGTTCCATATGTAAATACCTGTTTTCTTTCCTCTTTTCGCTCTCCACTTCTCCCATCCATATTTCCAAAAATTTTTTTTTTTTTCTTTTTTGATTTTTTTTATTCTTCTTATTTTTTTATTCTTTTTTATAATCTGTATATATTTACCAAATGTATATAATCTTTCTCCATTTTTTATTTCCCACTTTCATAGGTTTCTCCGTTTTGTAACCCCAAGGAGAATCCTCTGTAAGACCTGTGTGTCTTAATAAAGGCTTTTGTGTGTGTGTGATATTTTCGAAAATACTATTTGATATATAGCTAGCAATAAATATGTATATATATATGTTTCTATGAAAATGTTAATCTGCAAGACGCAGGTTATCATCATCCCTTTTTGATTTGTTTTTGTCACTTTTTGGCGTTTCGCAAATAAACAATAAAAGGCTGTATCAGACTTTACTAAGACAAAATAAAGATTTGCTAAAAATAAATGTGTACGAAGATGCTGCATTTGGCGACGAGGATATAAGAGTAAGTACCCTCGAATTTTGAAGTAAATATTTTTAGAAAATATCTTTGATTTTGCATATAATTGAAAGTTAATTTTAAAAGACACAAATTGCAAAGTTTAGGATGCAAATTTAAGAAAGAGTGAAATAAAATGGCTAGTTACCAATTTAAGGAATATAATGAGGAAACTGAAACTTTTGAAACGTTTTATGAACGATTGGAACAGTTTCTCATATTGGAGGAGGCAGGGGATGAGAAGAAAAAGGCTTATCTCCTAACCCTCATGGGAAGTAAAACATATGGTGTTTTGAAGAATTTGTGCAGTCCTATTCTACCTAAAGATAAAACTTTTGATAACCTAATAGATATCTTGAAAAAGGCACTTCTCTCCAAAGCGCTCAATTGTAGTAGAGAGGTTCATTTTTTTTAAAAGAATGCAATTAAAGGAAGAAAGCATCTCGGATTACTTGGTGGAAATTAAGCGTTTGGCTTCCTCATGCAACTTTGGAAATTTTCTGGTGGATTCTTTAGGTGATAAAATGGTTTGTGGGTTATATAATGCCAAAATACAAAATAGAATTTTGTCGGAGGGCGACATTTCTTTAGCTAAAGTAATTGAGATAGCAATATCTATGGAAGCGGCCGAGAAAATACAAAATTATTTCATTTGGAGCAGGGTGAAGATTGTGTAGATAAGTTGAGGATGGAACGCAAGGTTGAATCAAATTTCCAGAATGGCAAATGTAAACATTGTGGTAAACTGCATAGAGAACCATGTAGATTTAAGGAGGCGATATGCTTTAAGTGTAATAAAAAAGGACACATTGCCTCAATATGTTGGAGCAGTAGAAGAAATCTAAGGCAACATCAGAATCAGCCGGGAAATATACATCAGATAGGAGACCAAGAAGAGGAGGAAGAGTATGTCCAGAAAATTATAAGCGTGACGATACCTGAGTATAAAATTAATTTTGCCTCAAGTGACCCTCCCTATCTGATGGAGTTAAAAGTAGAAGGAAACTTTATTAAATTTGAAATGGATACGGGTAGTGGTCTAACACTGATATCAGAAAAGGATTTTAAAAATAGTCTTCAACACTTGAAATTGGAAAAAGCGAGTATTATTGTAAGAACTTATGATGGTACCGTGGTACCCATTCTGGGTAAAATCAATGTCAAAGTGGAGTGTCAAGATATTACTTACAAACTTAGAGCGTTGGTGGTGAAAGGAGAAAAGAGGGCTTTGATGGGAAGAGAATGGATAAATAGATTGAAATTGGGCTGTTTCGCGGTAAAACATATGCCTGTGGAAATTACCATTGAGGAAATTTTGAAGGAAAATCAAGCCCTATTTGTGGAGACAACTGAACCAATAAAAGGTTTCACATTTTCAGTAAACATGTGTGATGTGAATCCAATTTTCCATAAGGCTCGTCCGGTGCCTTTCGCCATTAGGCCAGCAGTTACTGAAGCATTAGACAAAATGGTGGCTAAGGGTTATCTATGTGAGGTGGCGAGCAGTAAATGGGCCACTCCAGTGGTTGTAGTGCCGAAGAAAAATAAAGAGATCAGAATTTGCTGCGACTTCAAGGTAACTCTAAATAAATATTTGGACACTGCGGCCTATCCCTTTCCCACAGAGCAAGATTTATTCTCCACATTGGCCAAGGGAAAATACTTTTCTAAATTGGACTTGAGGAACGCTTATCTGCAATTAGAGGTGGACCCAGGCACCCGTTACTAACGATAAATACTCATAAAGGGCTTTTCAGGTTTAAGAGAATGCCATTTGGATTGGCAAATGCGCCCAGTTATTTTCAATCAGTAATGGATAGGGTTTTGTCGGGTATAGGAGGCGTAATTTGTTATATTGATTATGTCCTTATAGCCACAGCATCAATTGAAGAACATCTGGCGTTGTTGAAGATTATATTTGCTCGCTTGGCGAAGTATAATATCAAACTAAAGAAAGAAAAATGCCTATTTTTGCAAAAAGAAATTGAATATTTAGGACATCTTGTCACGGGAGAGGGCATCAGACCTTTAGATCATAAGGTACAAGCAATACAGAAGGCCTAAACGCCTACGAATATCTCTGAATTAAGGTCATTTCTTGGTTTGGTAAACTTTTATGGGAAGTTCATACCCAATTTGCCAGAGCTTTTGAAGCCTCTTCATGAGCTTCTTCACAAAAAACGTCCTTGGGTTTGGACAAAGGAATGTGGAGAGGCCATTGACAAGTGCAAGAATAGCATTACCTCTGATAGGGTGCTAGTCCCGTATGATGCGACTTTGTCATTGTGTTTGGCCACTGATGCATCGCAGATTGGAGTGGGCGCTGTGTTGTCACATATTATAGAAGGCCAGGAGAGACCGATTATGTTTGCCTCACGGACTTTATCGGAAGCAGAACAAAATTATTCTCAGATTGAAAAGGAGGCTCTAGCCATTATTTATGGAGTTACCAAGTTCCATCAATTTATTTATGGAAGAAAATTTATTCTTATTACAGACCATAAGCCATTGGTGACCATTTTGGGCTCAAGATCAGGAATCCCCACCTTATCTACTTCAAGATTGCAGCGTTGGGCGCTTATTTTGTCAGCTTATACTTACGATATTACAACAACAACAACAAAAAAGCCTTTATTTAGGGTCACTGACCCTATACAGGATTCACCAGAGGTATGCATAAGAACAAAGCAGTGAGACAACGGAAATAGCGATATATACAGAGTAAAAAGAGAAAGAAAAAAAAAAAAAAAAAAAAACAAGAAAAGGAAAAAAAATAATAATAATAAGAAAGAGGGAAGCAAGAAATCAACACAAAAACTTACGATATTAAATTTCGAAGAACTCAAGACCATGGGAATGCAGATCTTCTGTCACGTTTTCCTGTGGGCTGTGAAGAAATTCCAAGATTAAATAATGTCTATGCTTTATCCTATGTGGAAGAATTGCCGATCACAGCAGAGGAAATTGCCACGGAAACTGAAAAAGACGAAGTGCTCTCATTGGCCAAATTTTATACTCAGCAAGGCTGGCCTGAAAGGGTGGCTGATCACCTCAGACCTTATTTTCAAAGGAAACTTGAGCTAACTGTAGATGGGGAGTGTTTGGTTTGGGGAATGAGAGTTGTCATTCCACCATCTCTCAGAATAAAAATGTTGAACTGTCTTCATGAGACTCATTCCGGTATGAACAAAATGAAGGCTGTAGCAAGATCACATTTTTGGTGGCCAAATCTAGATACCCAAATCGAGTTTTTGGTGAATAAGTGCAGAAGCTGTCAGCAATCCCAGGATGGGCCAAATAAAGGAAAATGGCAACCCTGGAGATGGTCAACCAGACCTTGGCAAAGAATCCACATTGATTTTGCAAATAAGGAAAACATTAATTTATTAATAGTAGTAGATAGTCATTCGAAGTGGATCGAAGCCATCCCAATGAGAGAGACCACCACACGCAAAACCATTGAGCAACTACGGCGACTTTTTTCTTCCTATGGTTTACCGGAGGAACTTGTATCTGATAATGGACCTCAGTTTACTGGTAGTGAAATGAAAGGTTTTCTGGAAGGAAATGGAATTAAACAAACATTGATCCCGGCGTACCACCCGCAAAGTAATGGCTTGGCTGAAAGAGCGGTTAGAACAATTAAGACTGCCCTGGATAAAAATAAAAGGAAAATTGGGGATACACACACCATTCAAGACACCTTATCAAAAGTTCTTCTGGCATATCGAAGCACCCCGCATGTGACAACGGGAAAGACTCCATCAGAGCTCTTTATTGGGCGTGCGCTTCGAACCAGAGTATCGTTGATACATCCCAGCTTGGCATCTAGAGTTAGGGACCAGCAAGCCAGGCAAATGAAGTATGATCGGCGAACCCATTTGGAAGAATTCCAGATAGATGATTTAGTGTGGTGTAAAAACTTTAGAGGTGGTGATAAATGGATCCCAGGAAAATTTGTGGGCAAGAAGGGAACTAGAGTCTACACCATTTTGATCCACGGACAGGTAAAGGCCTATCACAGGGATCAAATTAGAAAAAGGTGGTGGAATGGTGAGGAAGATGAGAGTGGAGATGGAGAGCGTCAACCCGAGCACTCAAGAGGAGCAGGTCCCAGTGCCATAATCTCGGAGGTTGTACGAGACAGAGGTTATATGGAGTCGCTGTCGCCAGGACTAACTAGCCAGCGGTCGGATCAAGATTCAAAGGTTCAGAGTGATACAGACGATGGAAAGTCATTGGAGCCTCTTCGCTCGCTGGACCCCGAGGCCTTGAAAGAGGAGGGTCCTGTCCTAAGGCGGAACCCACCTCGAGCGAGGAGACCGCCTGTGAGATTTCGTGTTTGAAGAGAGAAGATGGTGATATATAGCTAGCAATAAATATGTATATATATATGTTTCTATGAAAATGTTAATCTGCAAGACGCAGGTTATCATCATCCCTTTTTGATTTGTTTTTGTCACTTTTTGGCGTTTCGCAAATAAACAATAAAAGGCTGTATCAGACTTTACTAAGACAATAAAGATTTGCTAAAAATAAATGTGTACGAAGATGCTGCACTATTTATATTTCTGTAAAGTGTGTGCGTGCGTTTATATTTTTTACAAACATTGATTCTAATTTGCAAAAAAAAAAAAATGTAACTGCCGAGTGTCGTCAAAATATAAGTAAAATATAATGCAAATAAAAATATTAATGTTTTTAGAGTTCATAAAGCTTTATTTTTAATGAGTGTGTAAAATCATTTCACCCTCTCTCAGAAACCTCCGGGAACCTGGGTTATAAATACATCTCTCTCCCTGATATTTTTTGTTCCATTAAAATGCACATAAAATGTATGAAATCGATAGATTTTTCACTATCACACTCAAACAATGAGTATAAAAGTGTAAAAAGTATAAATCGTGAAGTAAAAGGTTTAAAATAAAACACTTAAAGTTTTTATTAATTAAAATTCAATCAAAATATATAAAATTGTACAGATTATTTATATATTTTTTTGCAAACAATATTTATATTTGCAAACTGTATTTATATTTGTCAAAATCCTAAAATATATCCTCCTTGTATTCGCGTCCACGAATCCCAGTTAATAAAATGAATAATATATTTTCTTTTAAATAAATACATTTGACCAAATTTCTTCAAATTTATCTTTGTAGAAATTAATTGAAAATAAGTCAAGATTAAGCAGAAGCAGATATGTCTTTTAGTCTCCGAGTTTTAAATACACTAAGACGAACACCTAAATCTACATATTATTGCCGTTCAGTAATTAGGTTAAGGCATATAGCACCTTTAGCGTAAGTAATCTTACACTTTAACCCTTCGACACCTACGACCTCAAACGATTATATTAAAGATATTTATGCAATTTAATTTGGTTCATTAAAACATTATACAGAAACACATTTTGATTTATCCTGCATAATTACTGTCGTTGCATTAAAAAAATTATATATTTTCGAAATATTAAGAGTATATGTTAGGTACAAATTTCATAAAACGATCATTATTTATATTGGTTTTGATCTTTAAATAGCTTAGGAGAAATTTTAAATTGATATTTTGACTATTTTTGCAGATTGTTAAAATACCAAAATTGATATAATCACCTTATTGACCTTAAAGTCATTTAAACTATATATTTTTACACACAAAATAGAGACATTTAAAAATATATATATTAGTAAAAATTAGCATTGACGGTTAAATTGTTTGGTTTGTTACTGTTTTAAATAAAGATTAACACAATACCACAACCAAATATTGATTATATCTTTTACTATGAACCAGAATTAAGGTTCATTTACAATTTACTATTATGTTTATATATAACACCATGTTTTATATGTAATAATATTTCATCTATAGCATCCATTTTTTAATTTACATATTTCTATGAATCTTATAATTGGTATTTTGACCAGTCTACCTGTCCTTTGCTTTAATCTATTTTTGAATTCTTGAGTACTTTGAGGCTGTCACACTTTGAGTCTTCTTCTTTCTTATCTCCACTCAATCATATTAGGGTATCAAGCTTGTAAAGCTTGTTAAAGGTGTTTGCCGGGGAAGAGTAGAGCTCACCAATGGATGAGTCAATAAAGTCAATAATGTGTTTTGGGGTTGCAAGTTGACACTTAGTACATAGTGGGGAAACCCTGCAACCATTCTGGAAAGTTATTGTCCGTAGATGACCAGACTTAAGTCTGGAAATCAAAGACTGTTGTTCTCTTGGGAGGACAGAACCGGTGCTTGTCCCTCCTGCTCTGTACCAGTCATGTGCAACTCTTTGAGGGATGGGAGTTTCTATTCTTGTACCTTCTACAATGTTGTCTCTCATTGGACATGATACTCATGGACAAAACTTAAGGAAGTTGTACCTTTTAGCATGTATTTCGGGATTCAGACAACAACTCTGAAATATATTACAGTGACCTTTATTGAAGACACACGAGATAACCAAGTGTATATACACTCATGGACAAAACTTAAGGAAGTTGTACCTTTTAACATGTATTTCGGGATTCAGACAATAACTCTGAAATATATTACAGTGACCTTTATTGAAGACACACGAGATAACCAAGTGTATATACACTCATGTACAAAACTTAAGGAAGTTGTACCTTTTAACATGTATTTCGGGATTCAGACAATAACTCTGAAATATATTACAGTGACCTTTATTGAAGACACACGAGATAACCAAGTGTATATACACTCATGTACAAAACTTAAGGAAGTTGTACCTTTTAACATGTATTTCGGGATTCAGACAATAACTCTGAAAGATATTACAGTGACCTTTATTGAAGACACACAAGATAACCAAGTGTATATACACTCATGGACAAAACTTAAGGAAGTTGTACCTTTTAGCATGTATATCTGGATTTAGACAATAACTCTGAAAGATATTACAGTGTCCTTTATTGAAGACACACGAGATAACCAAGTGTATATACACTCATGGACAAAACTTAAGGAAGTTGTACCTTTTAACATGTATTTCGGGATTCAGACAATAACTCTGAAATATATTACAGTGACCTTTATTGAAGACACACGAGATAACCAAGTGTATATACACTCATGTACAAAACTTAAGGAAGTTGTACCTTTTAACATGTATTTCGGGATTCAGACAATAACTCTGAAAGATATTACAGTGACCTTTATTGAAGACACACAAGATAACCAAGTGTATATACACTCATGGACAAAACTTAAGGAAGTTGTACCTTTTAGCATGTATATCTGGATTTAGACAATAACTCTGAAAGATATTACAGTGTCCTTTATTGAAGACACACGAGATAACCAAGTGTATATACACTCATGGACAAAACTTAAGGAAGTTGTACCTTTTAGCATGTATATCTGGATTTAGACAATAACTCTGAAAGATATTACAGTGTCCTTTATTGAAGACACACGAGATAACCAAGTTTATATACACTCATGGAGAAAACTTAAGGAAGTTGTACCTTTTAGCATGTATATCGGGATTCAGACAATAACTCTGAAAGATATTACAGTGACCTTTATTGAAGACACACGTGATAAGCAAGTGTATATACACTCATGGACAAAACTTAAGGAAGTTGTAACTTTCAGCATGTATATCGGGATTCAGACAATAACTCTGAAAGATATTACAGTGACCTTTATTGAAGACACGAGATAACCAAGTGTATATACACTCATGGACAAAACTTGTGGAAGTTGTACCTTTTAGCATGTATATCAGGATTTACACAATAACTCTGAAAAATATTTGATACAGAGGGACCTTTTTTAAAGACACAAAATAACCAAGTGTGAACAAAATTGCTTCTGTCTCTTTAAAAACAATAGATAACTGGTTACATCAAAGATTTTCTACTCAAGTTTTATCTATGAGAGAGTGTAGAGGGTAGATAGCTTCATTGAAATTATGCTTTCTATCTTCCCCTTCTTTCTTATCTCCACTCAATCATATTAGGGTATCAAGCCTGTAGGATGTGGCAACCATCATACCTGGGTGAAGTGGAATGCATCTGTCATTAAGACAGGGAGCACTACTCAGTAGCAGGCCACTGACTTAGCTCCAATATGAAATGTCTGACATGGGGAACATACGCCATGTATAGCAGCCCATAACATTTATATGTTTCTTATACGTTTTCTCAATATTTGACCATTCTAGGCTGAAATTTTAATAAGGATATAAAGTTAAGCGCAATTCTTAGCCTGCAACCCCAAAACACATCATTGACTGTATTGACTCATCCATTGATGAGCTCTACTCTTCCCCAGCAGACACCATCAACAAGCTTTACAAGCTTGATACCTTAGTGTGATTGAGTGGAGATAAGAAAGAAGACACAATTTGTTTCCCACTATGTACTAAGTGCAATTCTCAGCCTACAACCCCAAGACATATTATTGACTGTATTGACTCATCCATTGAGGAGATCTACTCAGTATCCCCAGCAGACATCATCAACAAGCTTGATACCCTGATATGATTGAGTGGAGATAAGAAAGAAGATTAACAAAACAGAGCAGGAGGGACAAGCACCAATTCTGTCCTCCCAAGAGAACAACAGTCTTTTCAGACTTAAGTCTGGTCATCTACAGACAATGACAGAATGGTTGCAAGGTTTTCACCACTATGTACTAAGTGTCAACCTGCAACTCCAAAACACATTATTGACTGTATTGACTCAACCATTGATGAGCTCTACTCATCCCCGGCAGACATCATCAACAAGCTCTACAATACCCTGATAGATTGGAGATAAGAAAAAAGAAGAGTAGAACTACCTCTTTGTAAAGGACAACATACCTATTTGTAAAGCCAAAGTGTTTCCTTTAGGGAGAGGTATCCTCTTACTGGAGAGTTGCTTATTATTAAAAATGGTAATTTGGCAATGAAAGCTGTCCTTTGTAGAGAGGTGTCCTTTAGTGGGAGAGTCCTCTCATGGGGGTTATTCTACTGTTTTTGGAAAATAAGGAGACAACACAAATTTCTATAAAACACATCTCAGAAACACAAGGTAATAAGACCAAATCCAAATAAATAAATAGTGTGTGACGTTTCGGTAACAGCGTTGTTCCAGAAATGTCACACACTATTTATTTATTTGGATTTGGTCTTATTACCTTGTGTTTATACTCTATAATCCAAATTGTGTCTTATCACATCTCAGAAACACAATTCCATTGTGGAAGATGCACAGAGTCATTACAGTAACTTCCACCAATAAATACCAAAGATTGCTTCTTGAAGCATTCCTACCCAAAGACAACAATAGCATTAACAGGAGAACCACTAAAGTCTGGTGATCTACAGACAATGACAGAATGGTTTAAGTCAAAAGGCAATCCATCAATTAAGTTTATATAAAAGGATGTACCTGGATCTGTAAAGAAAAAAAAAATTCACAAAATATTTGACAAATGACAAATTTGTTTTCATGTTTTTTTTTTTGCTTATCCCTAGTACACGTGGTACAGGCCATGATAATCATGGTGGGTAGAAGTAGGCGATTGCTTTTACTGTAAGTGCACCACATGTTTACACACCTGAAAAGCAGTTCGACTTTGCACTTACAAATGTGCCAGAGCCCCATTTGATTACTTGCACTTGCTGGTGGGTTGGACTTTTGCAAGAATCGGGGGCCATTTTTTTTTTTATTAAAAAAAAAAAAGCCCAATGCAGGAATCGAACCCAGGTCGTAGCAGTCGAAAACCAACGGTTTAGACCATCCTACACCGACCCCCTGTTTCCATGTGATCTACAAGAATTTGTAAATTAAATTTACTGTGCAATAAATTGATAAAGTAGGAGCAATCTCTCGAAATATTTTGAGAATTTTTTTTTTTTTTTCTTTACAGGTCCTGGTACGCCTTTTTATATAAATGACAAAATGGTTGCCAGGTTTTCACTACCATGTACTAAGTGTCAACCTGCAACACCCCAAACTACATCATTGACTGTATTGACTCATCCATTGATGAGCTCTACTCAATATCCCCAGCAGACACCATCAACAATCTCTACAGGATCAATAATTCCCTGATATGATTGAGATAAGAAATAAGAAGATAGTCTTATTCAGCCTAAGACCATCATTTGGGCTAAAAACTTTCAATCAAGGATAAGGCACAATTTGGATAATAAATTATAAACACAAGGTAATAAGACCAAATTCAAATAAATAAATAGTGTGTGACGTTTCGGTAACAGAGTTGTTACCATCTTCAGACAAAAGTACTGAATGAGAAATTTTACCACAGAATGTTTTTAAATAGTTACTGTTATCAAGTGTGTAAACAAGATAGCAGATAAGAAGAAGATATTTAAAATATAGTAAATAATAAAATATCTTCTTATCTGCTATCTTGTTTACACACTTGATAACAGTAACTATTTAAAAACATTCTGTAGTAATATTTCTCATTTTCAGGGCTAGAAGACCCATTTTTGTGGCCAATTAGCCCGGAATCTCAACAACAACAATATTTCTCATTCAATACTTTTGTCTGAAGATGGTAACAACGCTGTTACCGAAACGTCACACACTATTTATTTATTTGGTGTTATTACCTTGTGTTTTCAATCAAGGAATTATTGGGGAGTGGTGCTATTGTTTTGGCACCTATTGGGAATAATGGTACAAAAGTGAAATTGGATCAGGATCAGATGGATAAATTAAGAAAAAAAGCATCTCCTAATAAACAATATTGGTGTTATAAAATTGGTCTTATTACCTTGTGTTTATAATCTATAATCCAAATTGTGCCTTATCAAAGCATCTCCTGTGCATTCAACTAAAAGTTGCTGATGGCTTGCACCATCTATTGGAATAAATATCAACTAATTGTTGATTTTTTAATTATTCAAGAATTACGATAAAGCACAATTTGGATTATAGAAAGCCAGACGATAAAAGCCAGACCTCTTGAGCTCTGGGTCTTGATCGCCTGATCTCGATCCCTGAAATGATCTCTTAACTATTTTTGAAGCCTGTGCGCCTTAGTTGTGCTTGGCGCTGCCTTGGTTCCCTCAAAACGGCGCGCACTAGCCCTCCTCTCCCCCGGGGTGCCCACGGCCTCGCCGTCGCCTCTCCAGCCCTCTCCTTGGCCCTCCATTGCGGCGGGCGCTTGGAGACCCCTAACTATGAGTGATGCCTTAAAATGCTTATCCTAAAGCATGTAGAAGGCACAATAATAGTATATATTTGGATTATAGATTATAATAAAAGAAAATAAGACCTAATCCAAATAATTTATTAGTGTGTGATGTTTCAGTAACAACATTGTCACCATCTTTTGTCATCAGCTTTTTTTGTCTGATGATGGTGACAATGTTGTTGCCGAAACGTCACACACTAATAAATTATTTGATTTAGGTCTTTGATCAAGAAAAGCTAACCACGTACACATTTCGGACTGTTGGCCTTCATCAGCGTGGTGTGCAAGCTGTACTTCAACGAACAAAAAAGCTGGTGTTTGGGGAATCCTGAAAAATCATAGCACAGTTCATAACAAACCATGGAAATTTTAGGAGATTTTTTGTGAACAATCTGAGCTGTTCAGGACTCTAGCTGTTACTATGACAAGGAAACTAAGGACTCGAGAACCCTACTGCTTGAATGTCCACTTTTCTATAGAGTTAGACAACAGACAGTTACTGATGTTGAAGATCTGTATCAATTTGTAAATAGCAGAGAGAACTGATAAGGCACAATTTGGAGTATAGATTATAAACACAAGGTAATAAGACCAAATCCAAATAAATAGTGTATGACGTTTCGGTAACAGCATTATTACCACAGTACTGACAAAAATACTGACAGTTCTTTTGTCTGAAGATGGTAACAATGCTATTACCGAAATGTCACACACTATTTATTTGGATTTGGTCTTATTACCTTGAGAAGAGAGAATTGTCAGAGATTTAACCACTTTTGTAAATATATTTATCTGTCTGACTTTAATGGATCAGGTTCCTAATCTATATCATTGTTTCTTCTTTCTTTTCTCTTGTATAGTGTTCTATAAAACTGTTTCTGTTTAACAATTGTAAATTGACGCAATTATCCCTAGCGGGGATATCACATTTTGTGTGTTGAAATAAAGAAATGAAACAGCTATTTGGGCATTTTAATTGTACCATCAGGAGATGCCTTTTTTTTGGACATATTGGAAATGTCTAACTTTGCTTTTGCTGGTCCCAAGCCTGGATAAAAAAGGAGAAGCGGGAGCAGTAACAAGCTCGCTAAAAAACCTGGGCTCAGCTAGCCTGGCTGACCAGTAAAGACTCCAGGAATACAGGATGAGTCTGTACTTCATTTTAGGAATGGCTGTACATGGTGTCTGTTCCTCATGTCAGACATTTCATATTGGAGCTAAGTTGGCCTGCCACTGAGTAGTGCTCCCAGTCTTAATGACAAAGACAGATGCATTCAACTTCAGAGATAAGGAAGAAGAAGCGGAAATGTCTTGATGTTGCATGTGAGCTTGTGGCAGGCAGTCATATCCAACCAATATTGGCTGTTTCTCCAAGCATAGAGTTTTGTGATAAAAGAAAATAAGACCTAATCCAAATAATTTATTAGTGTGTGACGGCAACAACATTGTCACCATCATCAGACAAAAGAATAAATGAGAAAAAATATCACATCAAGTTCTCATATAGTACTGTTATCAAATGTTTAAACAAGATAACAGATAAGGAAAATAGTTTTTTTAAGACAACTTGAAATATTATTCTTAGAATTAAAAGTGGATTTAAAAAAATATATATAATTAAAGGCATATGTTGTTGCCGAAACGTTACACACTAATAAATTATTTGGATTGGGTCTTATTTTCTTTTATTATAATCTATAATCCAAATTGTGCTTTATCAGAGTTTTGTGATGTTCTGCCGTTACTTCACCTCACCACTGGATATGAGAAAGGTGATTCTTCCTAAAGATTGTAAAGTGTTACAATCTCTAGGTGTGTGATCTTCTTCTTTCTTATCTCCACTCAATCACACTAAGCTATCAAAAGCTTAAGCTTGAGCTAGTAAAGCTAGTAAAGCTAGTAAAGCTTGAGATTTTTGATGGTAACCATCATGATTGGGTAAAGTAAAATGTGTTTGCCTTTGTCATTAAGACTGAGAGCACTACTCAGTGGCAGACCGACTTAGCTCCAAAAGAAATGGCTGCCTCTGACATGAGGAACAGACGCCATGTGCAGCGGCTCCTAACATGGAGTACAAACACTGCTCATCCTGTATCCCTGGAGCCCTTACAGGGTACTATCAGCCTGGCCAGCTGAGCCCAGGTTTTTTAGTGAGCTTGTTACTGCATCCCCTCCTCCTTTTTCATCCGGGCTTGGGACCGGCAAAGGCGGAGTTAAAATGGATGAGTCAATACAGTCAATAATATGTCTTGGGGTTGCAGGCTGAGAATTGCACTTAGTACATAGTGGGAAACAACCATTCTGGAAAGTCATTGTCCGTCGATGCTCAGACTTGAGTCTGGAAATCAAGACTGTTGTTCTCTTGGGAGGACAGAACTTGTCCCTCCTGCTCTGTACCAGTCATGTGCAGCATTAGATTTCCATTCCTGCGGGCATTGGGATGTGATGTGCGTTGTTGTGACAGAATCAGTGGGAGGAGAGGATGTGCCGATCCAGTCTGTAATCCCAGTTCCACAAGTTCACCTACGTAGTCAATACACGGCACTATGCCTCAGGTACTACAACTGATCTCTAATTTACACGCTCTGACTATATATATTTATGTGTTATATATGCAAATGTGATATTGTACTGGGATAAGTTGCGTAAATTATAAAAAAGGCATCTCCTTATCGTGCCAACAGCCTGAAACGTGTACGTGGTTAGCTTTTCTTGATTAATCAAGAATGGGTATTTGGTCAATTCTGGAATAATTAATAATCAACGAGAATATTTGATATTTATTCCGATAGATGGCGCAAGCCATCAGCAACTTTCAGTCACACGATAAGGAGATGCCTTTTTCATTATTTACATATATGTTATATTATAATTTGAATTTAATATTTTCTAGAACAAACTACTCTGTAAATGTGACCACCAGATATCACGGCTTTACATAATATAAATCCATTGTTGTTGTTTTTCTGTTGGCCGGCTCAAATTTTTTGGTAGATATGTAAATATGCCTTTTGTTTTTGCTATTCTAATCGCCTTAAGAGAGAGAGAGAGTGGGGTATTTCTTCCTCAATTATTTTCATCAGCTCAATTAAAGCAGCAAATTGTGAATAAAACTGTTTTATTGTATTTACCACAACTGCATACCAAAATACTCATGTATCCAAAAATAAGCTAATAATCTAAAAAATATTTAATATAACAGTAAGCCGACAAATTATATAACATGTACAGTAAAACCCTGCTATAATACACTCACGCACAAGCCTTGAGAAAGTTGCATCTTTTAGCATGTATATCAGGATTCAGACAATAACTCTGAAAGATATTACAGTGACCTTAATTGAAGACACACGAGATAACCAAGTGTGAACAACCTCTGTCTCCTTAAAAAGAATATATATATTTATAGATAACCGGCAACATTAAAGACTTTCCATTTCCTATGTGAGTGGAAGTAAACAAACTCCGGCACATTTGTAAGTGCAAAAGTTGAACTGCTTTTCACATGTATAGACATGGGGTACACTTATAATAAAAGCAGTCCCTAGCTGTTACCCACCATGATTATCATGGCAAAGCTTGAGGAACATGAACTCATGGAATTTGTGTAACCTTTACACAAGAGTATAGAAACAACAACAACATAGCCTGTACCCCATGTATACTAGGGATAGATTCCCTAGAATGTGCTACCAGTAGGATGTCTCTATGGTATCTAATTGTGTGAACCCCCTTATGCAGACAGTCTCCCCCATCATATCAAGGTTCCCATGGCCGCCCTGTCCCCCACCATGGAGATGGGGACCCTGGTGTCATGGGAGAAGAAGGAGGGAGACCAACTCAACGAGGGAGACCTACTGGCTGAGATAGAGACGGATAAAGCCACCATGGGCTTCGAGACACCTGAGGAAGGTTACCTGGCCAAGATCCTGGTGCCGGCTGGACAGAAGGATATTCCCATTGGGAAGGTCAGTTCTTCCTCCTCCAGTTATAACATTTTTTTATTGTTTTTTTTTTTAAACTTATTCTTTTATTAGTCTAAATTTGACAAGATCTTGGGGGTCGGTGGAAGGATGGTCTAAACCGTTGGTTTTGACCGCTACAACCTGGGTTTGATTCCCGCATTGGGCACTTTTTTTCTGTTTAAAAAAAATGCTCCAATGGCCCCCGATTCTTGCAAAAGTCCAACCCCACCAGCGAGTGCAAGTAACCAAACGGGGCTCTGGCACATTTGTAAGTGTAAAGTCAAACTGCTTTTCACATGTGTAGACATGTGGTGCACTTACGGTAAAAGCAGTCGCCTACTTCTACCCACCATGATTATCATGGCCTGCACCACGTGTACTAGGGATAATCAAAAAAAGACAAGATCTTGGAGGTCGTGCTCATAAAGAAGTTATACACGACTCCATATAGGTTATATGCCAGTTCCCCGAGGTCACCTACAGAGAGGTGTAACTTGGACTTTGACCTGGTATTAAATGGCCGCCTCTAACATGAGGAACCTTGTGCAGCCGCTCCTAACATGGAGAACAGACACTGCTGAATATCCTGTAACCCAAAGATAGGAGTCCTTACAGGGTGCTATCAGTCAGGCCAACTGAACCCAGGTTTTTTAGTGAGCTTGTTATTGCTCCCCCTCCTCCTTTGACATCCGGGCTTGGAACCGGCAATGGCGGAGTTATTTTTATTATGATGTAGTATAAGCAGTTTCACACACACACACAGACTCTACAAACCCCAATGATCAGAGTGATGTTTACTTGGGGCTCCAGCAGCAAAGTTTGACCAGGAAAATGTTCCACACACTCACTGACACAACTCTGTAGCAAATCACCATAATTGTGTTTCATACATATATATATATTATATAATCTAAAATGCAATTATTATTATTATTTTTTTTAAAACATATATTTTATTTTCATTCATTGACTGTTTTACATTTTTTGACCATAGATTCAGAAGATACCACTTTAATTATTGTTGTAAATATATGTATAGTTAACCCTAACTATTTTTAAAAATCGCAATTATAGAATTCATTCTATAAATTCTATATTGCTGTGATAAATAATTTTTATGTGTAAATTTAATTCAAGTAATACAAAATAAAAACTACTTGAAAGGTAAATAATTATCTTTCTTTTTCCACAACTGCACCTCTCTCTCTCTCTCTCTCTTTTTCAACAACAAAACAAAAAATAATCATAACATATATACAGTTAAACCTGTCCATGGAGAGAGAGAGAGAGAGACGAAAGCGGCCTTCGGCACTAGACACATGGTGGCAAACTAAAAACTGTCCCCCTGATCCTGGGAGGGGTCATCTATAAAAAGCCCTGGAGAGGGGCCCAATCTGGGTGTCGGCTATTTTCTTCCCCTCTGCCCCCCAGCTGTCCCCAGCTGACCACTCTTGCTGTTTTTATTTTGACGCCATCATTTTGAATTTAAATACAAATAAAGATGATACAGGTTATATTAATAAAGATATAGCATATTGATGAGGCTGAAGTGGGGATATAAAACTCAATTTATTGGTAGGTTGCAGTACATTGTCCTGGTGGGCTATGGTCACCATGGCCCGTTCCAGGGCTGGGCTTGTGGTCCGGTTCTGGAGGGTTGTTGAGGTCCGATTCTCTGCGGTATAGCCGTTGGGAGAGTTAGATCTGGTACAAGACATCTTTCGTTCGCCGGGCAAGGATAAAAAGAAAAAAATAAAAATAAAATGCACGAAGGTCAAACGATTACTCGCACGTTGTATTTGTTAGCATTCCGCGAAAACGGCGGTCCGTGGTCAAATACAACTTGTACCTGTTATCTCTGTGGTGCCGTTTCTCTGATAAATAATAAAATAAACAAAATTTAAGATAATTTTGTAACGGTCACGTGTATTTCCGGTCGGTTGCTTGTTGACACACAACACCACCCCCCCTCTTATCTTAGACTCGGTCCCTCGAGTCGCCGTTATCTCTCTAAAAATTCCTTAAGTCTCGACACGTGTGCTAACGTGCTCTGGCGCCTACTATTTTCATTGCGTCCGTCCTGTGGTCGTAACCTATATGTCGTTTCCTTGATTCTATCCTTTATTACGTACGGTCCTACGTATTTCGGTAGAAATTTCTCCGTTTTCCCTGGTTTCCTGCGGGACGACTCCAGTAGTACCAGGTCGCCCACTTCAAACTTCCGGAAGCGGTCACGGTTCGCAAGGTCATACTGACACTTCGTCATCATTGTCCGGTCTCAGTAGTTTTCGTCGGCAATTTTCTTTAATCTCTCGTTTTCTAAAATGCGGTTGGTCACGTATTCGTCGTAAGTTTTTACTGGCTCGTCGACGGTTGGTAGTCCTACGTCTAGGGACGTCCTCGGTTCTACGCCAAATATCAACTTATGCGGTGTCACCTGTGTCGACGACTGAATGGACGAGTTATACGCAAAAGTCGCCGTTTTTACGAATCTCGGCCATTCGGCATGATCGTCCTCGAGATAAACTCTGATGCCGTTTTTTATGATGCCGTTGAGTTTTTCGCATAAGCCGTTTGTTTGCGGGTGTGCCGCGGAAGCCATAATATGTTTAATCCCGTACAACCGTGTAAAGTCTCTAAAAGTACTCGAATCGAAAGATTTGCCTTGATCGGATATTATGCATTTCGGAGTACCAAAAACGTAGAGCAGATTGTCTGAGAGTGCGTTGAACGTGGTTTCCGCCTTTGTATCTTTTACCGGGATTGCGAGTGTGTATTTACTAAAATGGTCACGATCGTTAGAATGTGTTCGTAGCCTTCTACCGATTTTTTGAAAGGACCTTGGTGGTCTATTCCCACTCGTTCCCAGATGTCTGTTGCTGGTGGTAACGGTTCTAGCGGGGCCGCGGGTTTGAACCTCTGTGGTTTGAAGGCCTGGCACACTTTGCACGACCGAACGTATTTCCGCACGTCTTCTTCCAGACCTTTCCAGTAGAACCGTTGCTTAATACGGTGGACCGTCTTCGCTACCCCCATGTGTCCTGCCTCGGGTATATCGTGCGCTGTTTTCATTATTTCGGATACGCTTTGCTTTGGTGCTACGACCAACCATTGGTTACCTTGTGTTGCATGGTTCTTTTTATAAAGGATCCCGTTTATTTTTTTAATATTCGTCCCGTGTTTTAGCGTCTGGTAGTTTCCCGGTAATATCGCGGCAAAACGTGTCTTCCTTTTGACCGTTTTCGTCGATCCGTACTGTGCATGCCGTTAAATCGTTGAAGTTGTCTTCGACGTTCGTATCGTTTTTGTGGAACGGGTTGCGTGAGTGTGCGTCCGGTGCAACGTTCTTCCTCCCTGCGCGGTGGACTATTTCAAAGTCGTGCTCCATGAGTTTTAACCCCCATCTAGTAAGTCTTGAGCACGGGTCACGTACGTTAGCTAGCCACGTTAACGCGCTATGGTCGGTTACGACTCTGAATTCTCTCCCGAAGATGTACGGCCGTAACTTTTGTAGAGCCCAGACTATTGCTAAACACTCTAGTTCTGAGATACCGTATTTACTCTCGTGTTTCGATGTCGTTCTCGACAAGTAGTGGATCGGGTGTAAAAAACCGTCATTGTCCGGTTGCATTAGCACCGCGCCTAATCCCACGATTGATGCGTCCGTGTGTATTTCTATTCTAGCGTCTGGGTTGAAATGTGCTAGAATTGGCTCCTCAGTCAATTTTTTTTTTAACGTTTCGAAGGCTTCTATTTCGGCCGGACCTATCACGAATCTCTTATCTTTTTCCGTTAAACACGTCAGCGGTTTGCTTATCTTTGAAAAGTTTTTTATGAAACGCCGATAATAGCCGCAAAGTCCCAGAAACGAACGAACTTGCTTGACATTTTTTCGGAATCGGAAATTCCTTAACCGCCTCGATCTTATCAGTAGCCGGTTCTACGCCGTTTTCCGATACCACGTGTCCCAAAATTGGTAACTTTTGGTAGGCGAATCTACATTTTGATGGTTTTAGGGATAAGCCTGCCCCGCGGAAACATTCTAGAACATTTGTTAACCGCTCGTTGTGTTCACGTATGTCTCTTCCGTACACGATGACGTCATCTAGATAAACCATACACTCGGACCATTTCAATTCAGCTAACAGTGTATCCATGATTCTTTCGAAATGACCCGGTGCCCCGGTTAAACCAAAGGGTAACACTTGAAACTCGTACAACCCGTTACCTGTTGTGAACGCTGTAATTGGCTTGCTTGTTTCGTCCAGTGGACACTGCCAATAACCGCTAACAAAATCCGTGTGAGAGAAATACTTCATTCCCGCTAAACGGTCCAGGCAGTCGGTGATATCCAGTAATGGATATGAGAATTTTTCGGTTACGTTGTTAACTTTCCTATAGTCCACACAAAATCTATAGGATCCGTCTGATTTTTTAACCAAAACGACCGGGCTCGCCCATGGAGATGTTGATTTCCTAATAACTCCTTTTTCACACATTTCTTTAACCTGTTCCTCTATAATGTCACGTTCCTTAGGACTGCGGCGATAGGCTTTTTGTTGAATTGGTTCCGTGTTCGCTTTAAGTTTAATGTGGTACGGTTCGATATCTGCTGCCTTATTCCACTCTTCTGAGAAAAGTTCCCTATACCTGTACAATACGTCTTGTACGTCGATTTTTTCGCTGTCCGATAGCTCTGGGTTTATATCGAACTTCTGTGGTTCGTATTTGCACGTGGCCGTCGTACTGTATCCCACCTGTTCACTTAGGAAAGAAACATTCGCTATTTCCCCGCCGGATCGTAACAAGCACGAGTTTGCTACCAACCGCACCGGCTCGTTCCTAGTATTTATGACATCAATGAATATCTCGGATACCGTTTCGGAAACGTGTACTGATGGTATTAGTAGTCCCGTTCTTCTTACGCAGTCGGGGTGGGGTTCTAAAATGCCCGCCATTACTGTTGGCCCTTTTAACTTAACCCTCGTTTTACAACGTGGTGCAATTTCAAGGTCGTTTAGTATGCAGTACTTTTGTTTGGGGTTTTTTCCGATCGTTCGTAATTGTGCCTAACCTCTCGAGTTCCCGTTCTTCGTTTAGTTCTACCACGTGGTCGTCCGTGCCTATTTTTGGCCTATACAATTGTACCGATTCGTCTCTAAACATAATTTTGCAATGATAGTTTGTTAGAATATCGACGCCGAAAATAATCTTTTCCCCGTTTCCTGGAATTATGGTGAACCTGCCACATATGTCGAAACCATCAATGTTGACCTCCAAGTATGTGCACGTGTTCGAGACTACTGACCCACTTATTCCCCGTATAAGTAATTTTGAAGGCATTCTAGCACATCCTAGTGCGTTGGCTATTCCTTCGTCTATGCAGCTAACATTTGCCCCTGAATCGAAAATCAGTTTGCCTACATGTGTCTCATTGATATGCGTGATTAAACAGAAATTTGTCATACCTGTCCAACGGAATTTTTCCATTGCTGTACCCCCTATTTCTAAAGTGGATTTTTCTATTGGTACCTTATTTAATGTCTGTTTCTCGTTAACCCCCGGTTGTCCCTTTACCCTGAAGATTATGCGATTGGTGTTACCAGTAACCTCGGAAAATACACGTGGTACGCTCTCTACTATGATTCCTTCTTTCTAATTTCTAAGCTCTCTACACTGTTTGAAACTTCCACCATAGGATTAGAGGTAAAGTTGTACTTACCACGTGGCCTCCTTTTCGGGCAATCCCAGTGTTTGTGCCCCGTCTGGTAACAGGTGAAGCATCTTGGCGTCCCGTCCGGCAGCATAAACCTTCTTGCTTTCTCCGTGGGCGCTTCGGTCCTTAGATTTCGTCCTTGTTTTTGTTCCCACTCTTCCGCCGTCCTCGTAGTTGTTTCCCAACTCGTCGTTGTACCTGCCTCCTTCCGTTCCTTGTTCCATTTATCCGCCTCGTCGAGGAATTTCGCCGCCTGTAGGAAGTCGGCCTCTTCTGGGTTCCGCGTGGTACTCCACGAGGCTGCCAGTAGTAGGCAGTCTTTTGGAGCCAATGCCCACAATGCCTCCTTGCTTGAATCAAACGGCGAAAACTCACCTGCCGTCGCGTGGGCCGTAATCAGGTTCATCAAGTATCTCCCCGTATCTTCCGTGGACTGGGGCCGTCTCGTTTTCTTTAATTCGTTACCCCTACTACGTGCCCGGCCGTCGTTCCTTGGGTAGCAAAGTTTCAGTGCTTCCAAGACGTCTTCAAGTGCGGCTGAAGGGTCAAACCTGCACTTGATAAATTCGCAGCCGTCAAGTGGAAGCCGCCGTACTAGGGCCTTCGTCCAGTCTCCCTTTGGTACCTTGCTCGCCGTCAGCCACTTCTTGAATTCCTCCACGTGGTCCTCGATGTCTTCCTCCTCCGGGTTGAAACACGGCGTCTCTCCGTAGCCGATATTTATGTTCGCTGCTTGAGGTGCTGGGCCGACACTGCTCTCCACTCAATTTATTGGTAGGTTGCAGTACATTGTCCTGGTGGGCTATGGTCACCATGGCCCGTTCCAGGGCTGGGCTTGTGGTCCGGTTCTGGAGGGTTGTTGAGGTCCGATTCTCTGCGGTATAGCCGTTGGGAGAGTTAGATCTGGTACAAGACATCTTTCGTTCGCCGGGCAAGGATAAAAATAAAAAAATAAAAATAAAATGCACGAAGGTCAAACGATTACTCGCACGTTGTATTTGTTAGCATTCCGCGAAAACGGCGGTCCGTGGTCAAATACAACTTGTACCTGTTATCTCTGTGGTGCCGTTTCTCTGATAAATAATAAAATAAACAAAATTTAAGATAATTTTGTAACGGTCACATGTATTTCCGGTCGGTTGCTTGTTGACACACAACAATATATACAAAATATGGGGGTGGTAGCAAATCGGAGCAGTGTACATTTTAATTGGAGGGTAGGATCTTATAAAGTATCGGCTCTAACTAATTGGAAGCTATGTGAAATATGTTAAAAGTGGCATTATTATACAGTTTAAAATATACTATATACAGTCGAACCTCTTTAATTCAACACCCCAAGGGATCAGAGCTTTCGGTTGAATTAAAGGAAGTGTTGAATTAAGGTTATATGATTAGGTAATCATCTAACTCCCTAAAATAATATATATTTTTAAATAGATTTGTAATATAAATTAATGATATTAATTGAAACCATTGTGTGTTTTTATATTATTTTCATGATTAACTTTTAGTATCAGTGACAAAATGGCATTAATACATATTTTAGAAACATAAAAAATTGTAACAAATAAATTTATTGGCAATGTGTTTCTTTTCAGTAATATAATCAAATATTAACTCTACAGACATTAAAATATTAAATATAATATATTAAATAATATTTTATTCTAATTGAAAAATATAGCAGTTGAAAGGAAATAAATATGGTAAATATATAAAAAGAAAATTTTAAAATATTATTTTAAAATAATCATGAAGAGATCTTTTAAAAAATTCCTTTATAGATATCTGTTTTTGCACTGAAATCCTATTCAGGATGTATTCCAGATGGCATTTTGAAAAAACATGCATGCCTTTCTTCCTCTGAAATGTCTTTTAATAAATAAATTTTAATGTATTAAAGGCATCCACTGCTGCTGCAGGTGTTATTGATTTTGTGTTTAAATCTTTTATAATAACACAGAAATGGAATATTGAAATAAAATGTTATCATAATCATTGTTGGATCATTTTATAAAGATTTATTTATTTAAAAATAAATTATTTATAAATTTAAAAATAGCTAAAATATTTCAATGTTAAAAATAAAAAAATAAAAATTATTATTAGTTAGCGCATGATGCCGAAATTCCCGCGTAAAAAAACAACAATAACATCCGCGAAATTGCGCAACGGCACTGCAAAGTGAAACTTAAACTAACCAGAAACCAAAAGTGCGCAGGCGCGATCGTATCGGCGCCCGCCGATGCCGATCGTCACCGCCGTAATACCGTTTAGCGGTAAAGTTGCATGTAAAATAACATTCAACTGTCGAAATTTGAATTTTAAAATGGTCAAACTATCGGAACTGTCGTATTATCGATACTGTCGAATTACGGTTTGTTATTTGATAGGCCGGAGGTCGGGACATCGGAACATGGTCGAATTATCGCCGAGTGTCGAATTGGGGTGTGTCGAATTAACGAGGTTATACTGTATATATATAAAAAATAAAGAAGGCATATCCTGACCAAGAGCACATGTGCTTTACAGAAGGCAGAGCGCCATCTGGTGGAACAGAAATCAACTAAATATTGATTTAGCCTGTTCCCTGATATTTGGCCATGGAAAAAGGCTAAATCAATGTTTAGTTGATTTCTGTTCCACCAGATGGCACTCTGCCTTCTGTATAGCACATGCGCCCCTGGTCAGGATATGCCTTTTTTATTTTTAATAGCAACACCTGACCTTTTTATTATTTTTTTTTTCTATTAATTTTTCATATATATATACAGTAAAACCCCGCTATAACGAACCCTGGATATAACGAACCTTCCCTTATAACGAACCCACGCCGATTCCCAATTCCATTCCATTGAAAATACCATCGTTATAACGAACTTTGCGATTTTTAGAATAACGAACTACCCCTATAACGAACCTATTTCGGGTCCCAAAATGATAAAATCTATTAAAAATACTATGCTTATAACGAACTTAGAATTGTAATTTAAAAAAAAAAATTAAAAAACAAAATTTTGAGCATGTTTAAAGCTCGCGGATCGCGATTTCAAAACAATAAATTTAGCGGCATTGTTTGTTTGATTTTTGCACTTTATTTTTGCTGTATGTTGTATAAATTTTTACACATTATACTTTTTATTAATTAGAATATCTTTGCATCCATTAAATTTGAAATATAAAAAATGCAAATGGCTTCCAAAATGAAGAAAACAAAGGCATTTTAAAAACAAAAGCATTATTTCATTTAAAAAAAAAAGGCCATTTTCAGAACTTTTCAAAGTGAAACAACATAGGCAAAATGTTAAGAACATATTAAAATAAGAGAATATAACTTTTCTATTATAAAATATAAATATAAAGTTATTAAAAATTGTTACAAAGAGGAATCAACTTCAACTTTTGCCGCGATCGCGATCGTACGTTTTAGGGCTAAAAAAAAAAAAAAGTCCAAATAAACGGTCCTGTGATGAAACAAAAATTATTTTTATGCCATTAACTATGGTGATTTTAAAGTCAGCAATGTTTTGCATGGCAGGTTAAAAAAAAAAAACGAAATCTAGACCTAGAAGAATATGGGGAAACATGAAATGGAAGAAAAACACTAACTTTATTTGAATGGTGCAATGCTTGGAAGAATGCTTTGAAACAACAAGGTATTAGAGCCATTTTTTCAAGTAAAAATTGTATTATATAATGTGATAATGATGTTTTAAAATCATTTCATATCTTTGAATATATATTTAATAAAACTTTGCCTAGGATTTGTCTTGATTTTTAACTTAGACATAGAGGTACATGTATGTTAATCATAAGAAGAACCTATTATCTAATGATTTCTATTATTATTCAGTATTAATATAAGGAAATTAGTCAATTAAGGGAATTAAAATAAAGTGACCACTATTAAGAGGCAGCCTCTTCTTGTGTGTATGGCTGTTTTTTAATTATACGGTCTAAAATTTTGAAAAGTAAAAAAAAAATAGCCAAACCGTGGCTATAGTGAACCGTGGCTATAGTGAACCAAAAGCTCTGTCCCATTGGGGTTCACTATAGAGGGGTTTTACTGTATATATATAAATGAATGTTTGTATGTCCGGTATACAAATTCGCAGTAGTTCACCAATTCAAACCAAAACTTCCATACATAGGTAAAAAAATACGGGGAAGACGATAGGCTATTTAAAAATATATATAAATCAATTATTAAAACTATATATTTTTAGTCAGAAAATGATGATGACGATATTGCTGTATCATGTTTGATTATCAGATACAAAATTATATCGGGAAAAATTCCAAAAAGCAGAGACCATGGGTGAAACCAGTTCATTATTTTGTACGCAGGAACAAAATTCTAACAGAAAAACATTCATTCGAGCAGAAAACAAAAGCCAGATCATCTTTCTATAAAAATATTGCTTCTCAGACACAAAGTTTGGAGCAGGACGTTTCACAAGAGTGACATCCACGGCGCCAATTTATAATTGTAACGAATAGTATTTGAATAAAAACATTTAATCGGGTAAAACCCGGGCGTTGCCCGGGTCATTCGGCTAGTATATATATATATATATAGAGTAGACAGGATTCGACATATATGTAAATATATTATTTAAGAAAAGTTAATATATGTAAATTTAATTGTTATAAAAGTTTTGCATACTTAATGTAGATATAGTTTTTTTTTTCAGTCAATTGAGGGAAGTCTGAAGATAGATATGGAATCTTGATGAGGCTCAAATTGTGTAAGCATTTTTTTTTTCTTAAATATTTAATAAATTTATTGGGAAATAAAAGGGTAAATAATCTTGATGAGGCACAGTTTGGATTGTAGATTATAAACACAAGGTAATAAGACCAAATCCAAATAAAAAATAGTGTGTGACGTTTCGGTAACAACGCTGTTACCGAAACGTCACACACTATTTATTTATTTGGATTTGGTCTTATTACCTTGTGGATAAATAATCTCTTGCAATACAAATATTATTTTTAGATATAGGAAAATCCTTTCATTTTTCCTTCCACTAGATGGTGCTCTGCCATCTAAAATGTTTGTTTGGTCTTATTACCTTGTTTTTGGAGAGATGCAGTCTTATGAACCTCATGTTTCTAAAAGAAAAAGAAAAAAAATAATGATAAAGCAAAATTTGGATTATAGATATAAGAAAATAAGACCTAATCCAAGAAAACCCTAATATGATTGAGTAGAGATAAGAAAGAAGAAGAAAGAAGATCTAATCCAAATATATTAATAGTATGTGACATTTCAGTAACAGTGTTGTTACCATCATCACAGACAAAAGAATAATTTATTATGTTTAATAAATATATATATTTTTAATTTATTCTTTTGTCTCTCTCTCTCTGATGATGGTAACAACGCTGTTACTGAAATGTAACACACTATTAATATATTTGGATTGGGTCTTATTTTCTTATATCTATAATTCAAATTGTGCTTTATCATTTATTTTTCTTTTTCAAACATGAGGTTCATAAGACTGCATTTCTACAAAAACAAGGTAATAAGACCAAACGAGCATTGCTTATCCCTAGTACATGTGGTACAGGCCATGATAATCATGGTGGGTAGAAGAATGCAACTGCTCTTTACTGTAAATCCACCACATGTCTACACATGTGAAAAGTAGTTCGACTTTGCACTTACAAATGTGCCAGAGCCCCGTTTGGTTACTTGCACTCTCTGGTGGGGTTGGACTTTTGCAAGAATCAGGGGCCATTGGAGCATTTTAGATGGTAGAGCTCCATCTAGTGGAAGGAAAAGACAACTAAATGTTGATTTAACTTGTTCCACGATATTTGGCCAATCCAATTTCAATAAATCAAGAATAGTGGGGGTCGGTGGAAGGCTGCTTAAACCATTTGGTTTTCGACCACTACGACCCGGGTTCGATTCCCGCAGACCTGTGGTACGCTTACAGTAAAAATCAGTCGCTAACTACCCACCATGATTATTATCATGGCCTGTACCACGTGTACCAGGGATAATAATTTAAAAAAAAAGAATAGTCACAAATAGTCAAATGTGTTCAAAATACCCATTTCTTGATTTTTCAGGAAGTCTCTTGGAACAAATCTTTGATTCTTGAGGAACAGCCTGCACCAACGGTGAAGAGGGCCAACAACCCAAAACACATTTGCGGTTGGCTTTTCTTGATTTATCAAGAAATTGGACCGGCCATAATACCACGGAACAATATAAATCAACATACAGTTTATTTTATTCTACTAGGTCGCCCTCTGCCATCTAAAGTCATGTCATTTATTAATTTTTTAATATCAACACCGGATCTTTCACATACAGTTAAACCTGTCGCCCCCTCTTGGGACTCACCAAAATATGGTGCTATAGAGAGGGGGTGCTATAGACAGGTCACTTTTAATGTAAATCACATCGTACTACGTATTTAAAATCAGGTGCTATAGAGAGGGAGGCGCTATTTAGAGAGGGCGCTATAGACGGGTCACTTTTAATGTAAATCACATCGTACTACATATTTAAAATCAGGTGCTATAGAGAGGGAGGCGCTATTTAGAGAGGGCGCTATAGACAGGTTTAACTGTGTATATATATGAAATCATTTTAATATTTAGTGAGTGGCACACTGAACAATTTTAGAAACTTTTAAGAATTGTCTACTTAGAAAAGCGAGAGCCTGTATTGCTCGATGAAATGTTGAAGATAATTTGCTAGCGATCTACATTTTTTTTTTTTGCTATCCCTAGTACATGTGGTACAGGCCATGATAATCATGGTGGGTAGAATTTATCGACTGTTTTTACAGTAAGTGCACCACATACCTATACATGTGAAAAGGCCATGTTCTCTATGGATTAAGTTTGTATAAAACACAGTCAAACATGGTTGTACGATGGTGGCAGCTCCTGTGCATCATAGTCTCCAACAAGGAGGACATAGAAGCCTTCAAGGACTACAAGGACACTGGGGAGTTGCTAAAGGCCGGAGGAGGTCCGCCCCCTGCTGCTCCGCCCAAACCTGCAGCGGCCCCGCCCCAGGCTCCTCCTCCCCCCACACCAGCTGCTGCTGCTGCTCCACCCCCTAAAACTCCTGCTCCCCGGGCACCTTCTCCAGTGGGTGGGGCTCGAGTGTTTGCCAGCCCCCTGGCTCGCAGGCTAGCTGCTGATGGAGGCATTGACCTCAGGGTGAGTTCTCCCTAGACCTGTTTACATTTTTACTCGTTACCTCTTAGATCAAAGAAGAAGTTTTGGAATTTTTAAATGGTTAGAAACAATGATAAGGCACAATTTGGATTATAGATTATAAACACAAGGTAATAAGACCAAATCCAAAAAAGTAAATAGTGTGTGACGTTTCAGTAACAGCGTTGTTACCATCTTCCGTCAAAAGTTAGCATTCAGTACTTTTGTCTGAAGATGGTAACAACGCTGTTACCGAAACTTCACACACTATTTATTTATTTGGATTTGGTCTTATTACCTTGTGGTTAGAAACAAAATGTTTTCAATCTTTTTTTTTTTTTAAGTAGCTCTTCTTTTAGTGTCAAAATAGTACAAAAGTGAAATTGTACTATTTTCCCACATAGTTTGGTGTTCTCACACCCTCTTTTACCCTTTAATACCTGTTTCATGATTTTTCAGGATTCCATAAAGACTGTCGTTTTAATAAAATGAAATAATACCTAATCCAAATAATTTATTAGTGTGTAACGTTTCGGCAACAACATTGTCATAATCATCTGACAATTTTATTCTTTTGTCTGATGATGGTGACAATAAATGGTAAACGTCACACACTACAGTAATCCCTCGTTAAGACGAACTCAACGGGAGAACGAAATACCCTTTTCGTCTTAAAAGAATATATACCGAATTCGTATAAACCGAATTCGTATTAGACGAATTGAATTCGTGGTATCCGGGGGTTGTACTTATGTACTACTGATGAGTAAGAAAACTACATTTCTGAGGAATAACGAATAAATTTATTTGAAAACAATATTAATGAAAATATTTTATAATTTTAAGGAACAACAATTATGTATATGTATGTACATAAAGTATTTTATTTTAAAAGACAATATGGATAATATAATCACAATGTAAGGCAATAACATGAGAATATAAGTTTATTTTAAAACACAAATAAAAAAGAACAACAAAAGAAACAACTTACATAATATACTTGGTACATACAATGTTTATGTGTATGCAGCATATGCAGTATGCATAGAGTATCCTATATCTGGGTTTTCTCTGCAGGCTTCAGAAAGTCTGTTATAGTTTTTTGGTGGTATTTGATTGGGCACTGTTTCAGACACTCCCTTCTTATTTTATCCAGGTCATCTTCAAAATGAACATCAATATCCGCAGAGGTTTTGGACAGCTTCTGGAGGGTTTCGAGGGCCGCGATTACTTCCCCTCTAGTAGGCATCATTATCTCTTCTTTCACCTCATCGTCTTCTGTTTCTTCTTCTTCTTTCTTCTTTTCTTCTAATTCGGGTGAACCGCAAATTTCCAACCCTTCATCCAGGGCAACATACTCCAGGAAAGTCAAAGTCTCAGCTGGGTTTGTACCTGAAAGGAGTTTGGTCCATTCTTCAGGCTCATCAAGCATTGTTTCTGGAAGTGAAAACGAATCAGCTGTTTTTTCCACACCCAATGACACTTATTTCTTTAGCCCTTTCTTTGACAAGTGCGCCGGATACAGGAATATTATTTTGTCTACTTTTTTAAAACCATTTTAAAAGCTCATCTTCCACGTCTTGATGGGATGCTTTTCGAAGTCGTTTTGAAGAGCTCGAAGACCCTGAGGCAACAGCCGCATCTATTTTTCTTTGTTTTTTTAGAATGGTTGATAATGTGGATTTCGCAATTTGAAAATTTTCGGCAATTTGCGACTTAGATAACACTCCACGTGCAACTTCGTCCAAAATTTTTCTTTTAAGGCAGGATCAATGGCGCTTTTTTTTCGCGGTTTAGATGACATGTTTATGTAGGTTTTTTTTATGGAAGCTCAAACAATTCACACTTCGATTATTTAGAATTTAATAATTTTTATTTCAAGCGCATTATTTTATAATACAATCAATTAGTCGGTTATAAAAAAGATATAACAAAGAGAAATAAGTCCTTTTTCTTCTGAGAGCTCGATTTACACAGATTATTATTTACTTATAACTCGCCTTTAAAAACATATTAGAATTCGTTTTAACCGATTGATTAGTTCTGCTGGGGGCTATATTTAATTCGTATTTCGTCATAACCGAATATTTCGTCTTAACCGGCAAAATCTCTTTGGAAAGCATTGAAATTTAACGGGGGAAAAGAAACGGTTCGCGCAAACCGAGAGTTCGTATAATCCGAGTTCGTGATAACGAGGGATTACTGTAATAAATTATTTGGATTAGGTATTATTTTCTTGTATTATAATCTATAATCCAAATTGTGCTTTATCATTATCGTTTTCTTTTTTTTTTTTTTGGTTGTTGAGGTACAGCTTGCTTTCATACTGTGAGGGCCAACAGCCTGAAATAGGTATGTGGTTAGCTTTTATTGATTAATAAAGAATGGGTATTTAACCGATTATCTCTCTGGAATAATAATTGAAAAACATTGATTAGTTGATATATTTATTCTGACAGATGGCACAAGCCATCAGTAACTTTTAGTTACATGATAAGGAGATGTCTTCCTCTTAATCTCTTCGAGCATTGTAGAATAATGGATACAAGGGGGGGTCGGTAGAAGGCTGGTTAAACCGTTTGGTTTTCGACCACTACGACCCGGGTTCGATTCCCGCATTGGACACTTTTTCTGTTTAAAAAAAATGCTCCAATGGCCCCCGATTCTTGCAAAAAGTTCAACCCCACCAGCGAGTGCAAGTAACCTAACGGGGCTCTGGCACATTTGTAAGTGCAAAGTCGAACTGCTTTTCACATGTGTAGACATGTGGTGCACTTACAGTAAAAGCAGTCGCTAACTACCCACCATGATTATCATGGCCTGTACCACGTGTACAAGGGGGATAAGCAAGAAGACGAAGAGAGATGGATACAAGGTAATAATAAGACCAATTAAATAAATAGTATGTGACATTCCGGTAACAGCTTGTTGTTGTTGTTTTTATCCCCTTGTGTAAAGATTATACAAATTCCAATTAAATAGGGTGTAGCTATCGTTGATCATGACACCATGATCCAGGCACACTTTGGTAACAGCATTGTTACCATCATTAGAATAAAGTACTGAAATTCTCAATAATAATTGAAAAACATTGATTAGTTGATATATTTATTCTGAAAGATGGCACAAGCCATCAGCAACTTTTAGTTACATGATAAGGAGGATACCTTTCTCTTAATCTCTTTAAGTATTGTAGAGGAGAGAGAGAGAGATTGAGATTGAAACTGATTTATTTCAAAGTCCATATAAGATTATATAAGGTTAAATACAGAATAAATATAAATATGAATATATATGATTATATAATGATAAATATATGATTAAATAGATATAAATAATTGATAAATATACATATATATATTAAATATATACAAGGTCTTCATTGGTGGCGCCCACCGCAGGAAAGACTCCGCCACCGATGGACTGCGAGAGTTCTTCAAGAGAGAGAGAGTGAGAAAATGAACATTGAGTAGTAGGCTTAGTAATTTTTCAAAGAGCGCTCGTATGTCGTCAAAGTTTAAACTTATTTTTAGTATATTTATATAAAAAAAGGGGAACATAAGGTCTTCTTTTTACTTATCTCCACTCAACAATCATATCAGGGTATCAATAAGCCTCTAAGGCTTGAGATGATGTCTGTTGGGGATGCTGAGTAGAGCTCATCAAATAAAATCTAAAAAAGGGGAATCTAAGGTGATAAAACCAAATCCAAATGAATAAATTGTATCTTCTTCTTTCTCATCCGCACTCAACAATCGTATCAAGGTATCATATCAGGTATGGAGCTTGAGATGGTGTCTGTTGGGGATGCTGAGTAGAAATCATCAAATCAAATCTTAAAAAAGGGCAACCTAAAGTAACAAGACCAAATACAAATGAATAAATTGTATCTTCTTCTTCTTTCTTATCTCCACTCAATCATATCAGGGTATCAAGCTTTTAGAGACTTTTGTTGTTGTCTAGTTTATTGTGGATGAGTCTTCTTCTTCTTCTTTCTTATCTCCACTCAATCATACTAAGGTATCAAGCTTGTAATGCTTGAGATTTTTGATGGTGTCTGTCGGGGAAGAGTAGAGCTCATCAATGGATGAGTCAATGCAGTCAATAATATGTCTTGGGGTTGCAGGCTGAGAATTGCACTTAGTACATAGTGGGAAAACCTTGAAACCATTCTGGAAAGTCATTGTCCGTAGATGACCAGACTTAAGTCTGGAAATCAAAGACTGTTGTTCTCTTGGGAGGACAGAACCGGTGCTTGTCCCTCCTGCTCTGTACCAGTCATGTGCAGCATCAGATTTCCATTCCTGCAGTCATTGGGTTTTGATGGTACGGAGGAGGTCTCTTTCGTCTAGTTGGGTGGTGTATTCTCTTGCTTCAGGTAGGCCAAGAGCTCCAGCCTTTGCCAGAGAGTCTGCCAGCTGACTCATGGATGAGTCAATACAGTCAATGATGTAGTTTGGAGTGTTACAGGTTGACACTTAGTACATAGTGGGAAAACCTTGCAACCATTCTGTCATTGTTCATAGATGATCAGACTTAAGTCTGGAAATCAAAGACTGTTCCCTTAGGAGGACAGAAAAAGTCATAAATTGAATGCGATGTTTCAGTATCAACGTTGTAACAGAAATGTCACAGACAATTTATTAATTTAGATTTGATCTAATTGCCTTATGTTTTTAATCTATAATCAACAACAACAACAAAAAGCCTTTATTTAGGGTCACTGACCCTATACAGGATTCACCAGAGGTATGCATAAGAACAAAGCAGTGAGACAAAGGAAATAACGATATATACAGAAGAAAAAGAAGAAAAAAAAAGGAAAAAAAATAAGAAAGAAAAAGAGGGAAGCAAGAAAAACAACACAAAAAGAGTAGCAGTAAGAAAGTGAGAAGTGAGTGTCACTTGGCCTTCTTCTGAGATATGGACTTGTGGAAACCATAAAACGCCGTTTTAATCTATAATCAAAATTGTACATTATCATTCTGAAAAAGGGGGAGTTAATTTTCTATAAAGCATAAAACTAATGTGTTACAAGTTTGAAAAAAAAACAGTATAACTTCTTTAATTCAACAGACTATAACTCAACACTCAATTCAACCAATTTTTCCTAATCCCAATGAGCCTATTTACAATATGGAGACGCCGGTTATGTAAATTTCTCTCTTTTTTTGCTTATTCAGCCAGAAGATTTACATATTTATAAATATAATGCTGTATATAAGGATGTGTTTTATTTTTAATAAAAGTGTGTCAGTAACAATCGGGTGTTGGTGAATTATTAGTGTCATCAGTGTGTTGTGGGCACTTTTGAGGAAGCATATAGGCTTCAATTCGGTTGGAGACAAGAAGAAGTCTGGCAAGAAGATACAGTCAAGCTCTGCCATAACTATTTAGATAAGACCAGACATATCCAGGATGCGGCAAGTTTCCGAGCTTAGTAAGTGAGGCAGTAATCCTATCTGAAACACAATAAATTAACCAGCTATAATTCAACACCAGGTCGTAACTAATAGCAACAAAATATCCCCAAGAAAAAATCATTTGCTAGCAGCGAATGTTGCGATAAAATGATAATCATCTTAATCAATTATAATTATTCCACACTAACTTTGTAGAGAGGTGTTCTCTAGTGAGAGTGTCCTCTCATGGAGGTTGTTCTGCTTTATTAATAAAGTGGAAGGAGCAGCTGGACATCCTGATGCGGTGAACTCCGAGACCTACCTTTCAGCAAAGGACCATATTAACAAACTGAAACTACAACTAATAAGGAACCATAGAGATAGTTTCCATCATTCTTGGTACCAGGCAGAAAACCCCAAAAAACAGACCCTCCAACTAAACAGAAGGGAATCGACACAGTTGGCCAGATGGAAATCTGGTCACCTGCGCCCCCTAGTCTATAAAGAGGGAGCCAAAAGCTTCCCCATGTGCACTAGGTGCAAAACCGAAGAGGCCACTCCCCAACATTTACTAAATTGCATTGGAAAGGACAAAAGATCCCTGTACAGAGAACCAAGAAGAGTTCTTGAGCTTCTTTACAAGCACGACCTCCAAGATCTTGTCTAATTTAGACTAAAAGGATAAGTAAAAAAAAAAAAATTAATAAAGTAGTAAAATATCTATTCAGTCAAACCTCCAATAAAAGACCTATTTGATAAGTGGTTTCTGAATAAAAAAAAAAAAAAGAACTTGGAGATTATAACTGGATATATTTTATTCAAGTTTCTGAAAGTGTGCTAAGAGGAATCTTAAAATAGAATTCCATAGAAATTCTCTGTAAAGGTCATACCCCTCTGAATGTAAAGTTAAAGTATCTATTAGGGAGAGGTATCGCTCTTACATTTTGGTGATACAAACTGTGTTCTTTGTAGAGAGGTGTTCTCTAATGAGAGTGTCCTCTCCTGGAGGTTGTTCTGCTCTATTAATTAAAATAGGAAAGAATATCTATTCAGTTAAACCTTCGATAAAAGACCTATTTGATGAGTTCACCACCTGCTCAAGCTGCTGATTACCTTTGTAAAATTGAAAAAAAGACTAAAACCAACCTAAAGTAACTAGACTAACTTCAAATTAATAAATAATGTGTTGAGTTATGATAACAGCGTTGTTCCCATCAGACAAAATGTACTAAATATATGATGATAACAGAAACATCACAAATTATTTATTGGTTAGGATTATGGTCTTGTTACCTTATGCTTCTAATCTATAATCCAAATTGTACTTTATTGTCCAAACCCAACTTCCATTAAGAGATTACCTCCAGGACAAGGAATATCTATGTTTTGTTTTTATTTAGGCGTTCTCTTCTTATGGTGTATGTTTTACACTATAAACACCTAAGCACAACTGTGGAGTGGACCCTGGAGAAGCTCTGAACCTCAAACAGCATCAAACAACAAGATTTGGAACAGGTCATCTCAAGACATTGAAGATAGAAAATAATTTGTGATTTACTTTTATTAAAATATTCGAGAAACCTTACTCAATATGTTTATTTATTACAAAAATACCACAAGCTTTCGTAATAAAGAAGCATATTGCGTAAGGTTTTTTAGAATATTTTTATAGAAAATAATAAAAAAATCTACCCCATTTACCCAAAATGTAGCTTGCAGCTCCAGAACACATTGCATTAGGTGCACTAAACTCCTGTTGGACCTTTGGGAGAGGTCGCTGCTTATCATCTAACAGCTTGAGGAGCATGAACTCATGGAATCGGTGTTATCTCTACACAAGGGGATAAGAAATAACACTATAAACATGTTATTATTTTCCTCTACTGATGTCTTCATTGATACACTGAGGTGGGACTGTATATGGTGGTTGTAGATGGTCCAAGGCAGCGGACCTGGTGGAAGGGTCCGTGCTCAAGACTTAGCTGGAGCTCCAGTTGGAATGGCAAGACCAGCATCCGCCGGATTCCAAGATCTTCCTCTGGATCAACTCATGCAGGTACTGTACTCCGCAACGTGTGTTGTTTTCATGCCAACGGTCTCTTCCATCATCAGTCATTATTGATTTCCTGACAGTTTCTTGAAGCAATGATCTGTCACATTGTCATTCCTCTTCTTCTTTCTTATCTCCACTCAATCATATTAAGGTATCAAGCTTGTAGAGCTTGAAACCATCATGACTGGGTGAAGTAGAATGCATCTGCCTTTGTCATTAAGACTGGGAACACTACTCAGTGGCAGGCCGACTTAGTTCCAAAAGAAAATGGCCGCCTCTAACATGAGGAAAAGACGCCATGTGCAGATGCTCCTAACATGGAGTACAAACGCTGCTCATCCTGTATCCCTGGAGTCCTTACAGGGTACTATCAGCCGGGCCAGCTGAGCCCAGGTTTTTGTCATTGTCATTCCTGGTTGTTAGAGTTAACTCTTTCCTCACCTCACATAGATTCTTGTCAACTGGGTCATGTGAGACCAATCATTCAATACAAGGTAATAAGACCAAATTTCCAAATAAATAAATAGTGTGTGACATTCCAGTAACAGCATGTTGTTGTTGTTGTTTCTTATCCCCTTGTGTAAAGATTATACAAATTCCAATTGAATGGGTAGTAGGAGTGTAGCTATCATTGATCATGACACCATGATCCAGGCACAATTCGTTAACAGCATTGTTACCATCATTAGAATAAAGAACTGAAATTCTCAATTCTCTCTTCAGAACTTTTGTCTGATAGTGGTTACAATGTTGTTACAGATATGTCACACATTATTTATTTATTTGGATTAGGTGTCTTATTACCTCTGGGTTTCTAATCTATAATAGTACCTAAGGGGGGAGAAGTCTGCCACACCAGTTCCCCTTTGAACCTTGGAATATTTGACCAAATTCTGGTCCATAGTGACTAATGTGGCAATGGCACCCATTTTCCAATGAAGAGCAATTGACATGAACCCAGAACAGCAGCTTTACACACCCAAGATAGAGAACAACTGCTGTGATAGAGATGTATGGAGACATCTGAGGCTCTTCATTGGACACAACAACAACAACAGAAAATTAACATGGACCCAGAACAGCAGCTTTACACACCCAAGATAGAGAACATTGCTGTGATAGAGATGCATGGACAAATCTGAGGCTCTTCATTGGACACAACAACAACAGAAAATTGACATGGACCCAGAACAGCATCTTTACACACCCAAGATAGAGAACATTGCTGTGATAGAGATGTATGGAGACATCTGAGGCTCTTCATTGGACACAACAACAACAACAGAAAATTGACATGGACCCAGAACAGCAGCTTTACACACCCAAGATAGAGAACATTGCTGTGATAGAGATGTATGGAGACATCTGAGGCTCTTCATTGTACACGACAGCAACCTAATCACCAATCCCTTTCCAATTAGATACTGTAACAAGGGTTAATTTATAGTTTAGGTAATAAACATTCATGACTTAGCTGCTGCCACTTGGGAAGCTGGGTGATCAGTCTTGTAACCTCATCATTTGCCATAAAAATTCTACCCAGGCATGTCCAACACAAACTCCGCCCTGCCGGTCCCAAGCCCGAATGGAGGAGGGGGAGGAGTAACAAGCTCGCTAAAAAACCTGGGTTCAGCTGGCCCGGCTGATAGTACCTTGTAAGGGCTTCTAATCCAGGCATACAAGATGAGTCTGTACTCCATGTTAGAAGCAGCTACACATGGCCTCTGTTCCTCATGTCAGAGGCAGCCATTTCTTTTGGAGCTAAGTCGGCCTGCCACTGAGTAGTGCTCCCAGTCTTAATGACAAAGGCATTCTACTTCACCCAGTCATGATGGTTGTCAAACAGACACCATCAAGGGTAACAACCTGATATCCTAATATGTTTGAGTGGAGATAAGAAAGAAGAAGATGTCCAACAAAGCTTAACTTACATTTCCTGGTTGTACTAAAGAATCCCAGAACTCCGCCTTTGCCGGTCCCAAGCCCGGATGAAAAAGGAGGAAGGGGAGCAGTAACAAGCTCACTAAAAAACCTGGGCTCAGCTGGCCCGGCTGATAGTACCCTGTAAGGGCTCCTGATCCAGGGATACAGGATGAGCAGCGTTTGTACTCCATGTTAGGAGCGGCTGCACATGGCGTCTGTTCCTCATGTCAGAGGCGGCCATTTATTTTGGAGCCAAGTCGGCCTGCCACTGAGTAGTGCTCCCAGTCTTAATGACAAAGGCAGACGCATTCTACTTCACCCAGTGTGAAGATAAGAAAGAAGAAGAAGAAGACTAAAGAATCCTACTTTCATTTTCACATATTTTTTAACTGAATTCTGAAGATGAGTTTATCACTCAGAAGCTAGCTGTATTTTTAACAAAGCACATTGCAATTTGTCCTTTTATCATGTTATTGTCATCTTAAGCCATCATACATACTGATGAGACTGAGGTAGGGATGTAATACTCAGTTTATTTAAAGACTGCATTGTCCTGGTGGGCTATGGTCACCAAGGCCCCTTCCAGCGCTGGGTTCGTGGTCTGGTCTCGGAGGGTCGTTGTTGTCCGGTTCTTGTCGGTGTGGCTGTAGGAGAGGTTGTAGCTTTAACAGAACATCTATCGTTCGCCAATCAAGGTAAAAATGAAAATAGGACGAAGGGTAAATGATAACTGGCATGTTGTATTCAACGCATTGCTGTGAAACGGTGGTCAATGGTCAAATACAATTTATCCCTGTCATCTCTGTGGTGCCGTTTCACTGATAAAAGTAATTAATTAAAAATAAACAAAAATTAAATAATGATAAAGTGATAAAGCACAATTTGGATTATTGATTATATTAAAAGAAAATAAGACCTAATCCAAATAATTTATTAGTGTGTGACGTTTCGGCAACAACATTGTCACCATCATCAGACAAAAGGAATAAATGAGAAAAAATATTACAGCAAGTTCTTATATAGTACTGTTAACATGTGTTTAAACAAGATAACAGATAAGGAAAATAGTTTTTTAAGTCAACTTGTAAATATTCTTTTTAGAATATTTCTTATTGTAAAAATTAAATAATTTTTACTGCTACCATCGTGCACCTTCGGTCGGCTACTTGTTGATACACAACAATTACAATATCCTAATTTCAAGGTATCCTCAAGTTTTAAGTCCTTTATTGTTTTCAACCATGGTTATAACAATAATGGGGGTTAAGTAACCTAAGATCTTAAGTCCCAAGTGATATGGTTATAATTGAGGTTTGATTGTGTATATAGATAGAGCTGGAGTTCTAGTTTGGAGCTATAAAACTATGATAATGATGATAATTATCACAATTTCCTATTTCTACAAAAAAAAAATTCTATGATTTTAGTCTATGATTATAATTCTATGAATTCATATATAAAAATTTCAATAATGATGATAATTATCACAATTTCTAATTGCTACAAAAAAAAATAAAATTCAATGATTTTACTCTATGATCATAATTCTATGAATTCATATATAAAAAATTTCAATAATGATGATGATAATTATCACACAATTTCATAGTTCTAAAAAAAAATCTATGATTTTAGTTCATGATTATAATTATATGATTCATATATGAAAAATTTCAATAATGATGATAATTTTCACACAATTTCCTATTTCTACAAAAAAAATTCTATGATTTTACTCTATGATTATAATTCTATGAATTCTTATATAAAATTAAAATGATAATGATAATTATCACACAATTTCCTATTTCTACAAAAAAAATTCTATGATTTTACTCTATGATCATAATTCTATGAATTCATATATAAAATTAAAATGATGATGATAATTTTCACACAATTTATTTATTTATTACCAGTTGCAAATAAGACACGCTATATCTGATCTGGATAATTGCTGTGAAACTATTTACAATAATTCATATTGTAGTAGAGTAGGTAACAGAATTCTCAAAAAGAAAATAAACAACTAAGAAAAAGAGCATTAAATAAACATATACATTTTCTATTTATAATACAATATAATGCGGCTTATTATTGTAGAATGACATTTGAAAATTATCCTGCATGTATTTCTTTTAAAGGAAAAATGGTCCAGATATGGTCCAGAGGAAACCAACTTCTCTCCCAAAATTTTAATATCTCAGAAGCATGGACAAATTCCTGGATCAGCTCCGATATCCCAAACAAGAACCTCATCACAAGCCCAAGTGTCAAGATCCCAGGTTTTTCCCTCCCTCGACGAGAATGGGTGCTTCTAAACCGCTTTAGGACAGGACAGGGAAGGTGTGCAGAGTGGATGAAGTTATGGGGCTACACCAAAGATCCAAATTGTGCCTGCAACGTCCCACAATCAATGTCCCATATCCTAGACGACTGCCCGCTGTACAAATTCAATGGAGGAATCTCCAATCTCCACTCTGTCACCCCGGAAGCCCTGAACTGGCTGAAGGCCTTGCCTCTCAGACTTTAATGACCGATATGTCCTCACTTCTTTTTTCTAGATTTGGTTCATTTTGTCTCCTCTCTAATTGTAAAGATGTTGCTGTATCACCTCATAAGCATAAATAAATAAAAAAAGGAAAAAAATCGAAATTTATTTTTAAGGAGAGAAATAACGATTATTTCTAACCTTAGGGATGAAGTATGAAAGGATGAATTGTGAAGAGTAATGATAAACGGAAAAATAAAAGAGTCCAGGTTAGAAATAATCGTTATTTCTCCTTAAAATAAATTTCAAGTTTTTTCTTCAAAAGAAACACCTGCAGGATAATTTCAATTGTCGTTATACATTTCCTATTGTTACTAAAAATTCTATGATTAAATCTACAGTAAAACTACCTCTCTGTAAAGGACAGCATCTAGCTACAGAGACAAAGTGTCCTATATGGAGACGTGTCCTCTTACCAGAGAGCTTAAAATGATAAGGTACAATTTGGATTATAGATCAGAAAAAAAAAAAAGCAAAGTAGTAGAACAAACTCTATAAGAGGACACTCTTGCTAGAGTACTAGACACTCATCTATATAAAATACCTTTTTTTTTTTATATTTACAAGGTAATAAGACCAAATCCAAATAAATAAATAGTGTGTGACGTTTCAGTACTTTTGTCTGATGATGGTAACAAGGTTGTTACCAAAACATTGCATGCTATTTATTTATTTGGATTTGGTCTTATTACCTTGTAAGTATAAAAAATGGTAATTTTTATAGATGATGGGTGTCTAGCACTCTAGCAAGAGTGTCCTCATATGGAGGTTGTTTTACTGTATATGTCCAAATAAGTCTTCTTCTTTCTTATCTCCACTCAATCATATTAGGGTATCAAGTTGTGACCCTTGATGGTGTCTGTTTGACAACCATCATGACTGGGTGAAGTAGAATGCCTTTGTCATTAAGACTGGGAGCACTACTCAGTGGCAGGTCGACTTAGCTCTGAAAGAAATGGCTACCTCTGACATGAGGAATAGACGCCATGTGTAGCTGCTCCTAACATGGAGTACAAACGCTGCTCATCCTGTATCCCTGGAGCTCTTACAGGGTACTATCAGCCAGGCCAGCTGAGCCCAGGTTTTAAGTGAGCTTGTTACTGCTCCCCCTCCTTTTTAATCCGGGCTTGGGAACGGCAAAGGCAGAGTTTCCAAATAAGTTTTTTTTATTTTTGCTTATCCCTAGTACACGTGGTACAGGCCATGATAATCTTGGTGGGTAGAAGTCGACTGCTTTTACTGTAAGTGCACCACATGTCTACATATGTGAAAATCAGTTCGACTTTGCACTTACAAATGTGCCAGAGCCCTGTTTGGTTACTTGCACTCGCTGGTGGGGTTGGACTTTTGCAAGAATTGGGGCCCATTGGAGCATTTTTTTTTCAAATCAGAAAAAAGTGCCCAATGCAGGAATCAAACTCTGGTCGTAGCGGTCGTAAACCAACGGTTTAGACCATTCTTCCACCGACCCCCTCCAAATAAGTGCCGTGTATGAGTTCTTGGCTGTGTGAAACAGCATGAACGGTTGCGCAGGCTCGAGTCCAGCAGCTGGTGGAGTCCAAGCAGACCATCCCCCCATTACTATCTGTCTGTTGAGGCTGAAGTGGGCGGACTGCTGAGGTGAGATATTCTGCGCAGTCAGTGCATGGTCTGTGACGGCTCACGCAGCGTGATGGTATGATGTCAGGGTACGCGACCAACTCAACTCCCTGATGGAGAAGGAAGGTATCAAGATCAGCCTGACAGACCTGGTGGTGAAGGCCGCTGCGCTGGCATGTCAGCAAGTACCTGCAGCCAACTCCTCCTGGCAGGGCACCTTTATCAGACAGTAGGTGTTCTTGTTACCTTCTCGCGCTATTCTTTGCTGAACTGGTGGGAACCACAACTCTGGTGGTGCTTATCTCCATAGCTAAACCAATTCCTGAAGTCCATTCCTCTCCAATTTTGTAATGGTAGTTGTAGGCCTGGAAAATACTACATCTCTAGGGCATCCATAGCATGTTTCAGACTCAATCCTCAGTCTTGCTATCCTTTATATTTCCTATTTTTCAACCATGATAAGGCACAATTTGGATTATAGATTAGAAACACAAGATATTAAATACCTAAATCCAAATGAATAAATAGTGTGTGATGTTTCGTTAACAGCATTGTTACAGAAACATCTCACACTCTTTATTTGTTTGGATTTAGGTATTAATATCTTGTGTTTTTTCAACACTGTTGTTGTTTCTTATCCCCTTGTGTCTTAAGGCAGTTTGACAGAGTTAATGAAAATTGCCATTTTTTCTCAAGTTTGATATCATTTGGACATGGTGACATGGTTTATACCTGGCCCAGGGGTCTTGTTTAGATCAATGTTTTCTTTAATGTTGCTGTTGTTGTTTCTTATCCCCTTGTGTCTTGAGGCAGTTTGACAGAGTTAATGAAAATTGCCATTTTTTCTCAAGTTTGATATCATTTGGACATGGTGACATGGTTTATACCTGGCCCAGGGGTCTTGTTTAGATCAATGTTTTCTTTAATGTTGCTGTTGTTGTTTCTTATCCCCTTGTGTCTTGAGGCAGTTTGACAGAGTTAATGAAAATATCTTTGCCATTTTTTCTCAAGTTTGATATCATTTGGACATGGTGACATGGTTTATACCTGGCCCAGGGGTCTTGTTTAGATCAATGTTTTCTTTAATGTTGCTGTTGTTGTTTCTTATCCCCTTGTGTCTTGAGGCAGTTTGACAGAGTTAATGAAAATATCTTTGCCATTTTTTCTCAAGTTTGATATCATTTGGACATGGTGACATGGTTTATACCTGGCCCAGGGGTCTTGTTTAGATCAATGTTTTCTTTAATGTTGCTGTTGTTGTTTCTTATCCCCTTGTGTCTTGAGGCAGTTTGACAGAGTTAATGAAAATATCTTTGCCATTTTTTCTCAAGTTTGATATCATTTGGACATGGTGACATGGTTTATACCTGGCCCAGGGGTCTTGTTTAGATCAATGTTTTCTTTAATGTTGCTGTTGTTGTTTCTTATCCCCTTGTGTCTTGAGGCAGTTTGACAGAGTTAATGAAAATATCTTTGCCATTTTTTCTCAAGTTTGATATCATTTGGACATGGTGACATGGTTTATACCTGGCCCAGGGGTCTTGTTTAGATCAATGTTTTCTTTAATGTTGCTGTTGTTGTTTCTTATCCCCTTGTGTCTTGAGGCAGTTTGACAGAGTTAATGAAAATATCTTTGCCATTTTTTCTCAAGTTTGATATCATTTGGACATGGTGACATGGTTTATACCTGGCCCAGGGGTCTTGTTTAGATCAATGTTTTCTTTAAGTTGCTGTTGTTGTTTCTTATCCCCTTGTGTCTTGAGGCAGTTTGACAGAGTTAATGAAAATATCTTTGCCATTTTTTCTCAAGTTTGATATCATTTGGACATGGTGACATGGTTTATACCTGGCCCAGGGGTCTTGTTTAGATCAATGTTTTCTTTAAGTTGCTGTTGTTGTTTCTTATCCCCTTGTGTCTTGAGGCAGTTTGACAGAGTTAATGAAATATCTTTGCCATTTTTTCTCAAGTTTGATATCATTTGGACATGGTGACATGGTTTATACCTGGCCCAGGGGTCTTGTTTAGATCAATGTTTTCTTTAATGTTGCTGTTGTTGTTTCTTATCCCCTTGTGTCTTGAGGCAGTTTGACAGAGTTAATGAAAATATCTTTGCCATTTTTTCTCAAGTTTGATATCATTTGGACATGGTGACATGGTTTATACCTGGCCCAGGGGTCTTGTTTAGATCAATGTTTTCTTTAATGTTGCTGTTGTTGTTTCTTATCCCCTTGTGTCTTGAGGCAGTTTGACAGAGTTAATGAAAATTGCCATTTTTTTCTCAAGTTTGATATCATTTGGACATGGTGACATGGTTTATACCTGGCCCAGGGGTCTTGTTTAGATCAATGTTTTTCTTTAATGTTGCTGTTGTTGTTTCTTATCCCCTTGTGTCTTGAGGCAGTTTGACAGAGTTAATGAAAATATCTTTGCCATTTTTTCTCAAGTTTGATATCATTTGGACATGGTGACATGGTTATACCTGGCCCAGGGGTCTTGTTTAGATCAATGTTTTCTTTAAGTTGCTGTTGTTGTTTCTTATCCCCTTGTGTCTTGAGGCAGTTTGACAGAGTTAATGAAAATATCTTTGCCATTTTTTCTCAAGTTTGATATCATTTGGACATGGTGACATGGTTTATACCTGGCCCAGGGGTCTTGTTTAGATCAATGTTTTCTTTAAGTTGCTGTTGTTGTTTCTTATCCCCTTGTGTCTTGAGGCAGTTTGACAGAGTTAATGAAAATATCTTTGCCATTTTTTCTCAAGTTTGATATCATTTGGACATGGTGACATGGTTTATACCTGGCCCAGGGGTCTTGTTTAGATCAATGTTTTCTTTAATGTTGCTGTTGTTGTTTCTTATCCCCTTGTGTCTTGAGGCAGTTTGACAGAGTTAATGAAAATTGCCATTTTTTCTCAAGTTTGATATCATTTGGACATGGTGACATGGTTTATACCTGGCCCAGGGGTCTTGTTTAGATCAATGTTTTCTTTAATGTTGCTGTTGTTGTTTCTTATCCCCTTGTGTCTTGAGGCAGTTTGACAGAGTTAATGAAAATATCTTTGCCATTTTTTCTCAAGTTTGATATCATTTGGACATGGTGACATGGTTTATACCTGGCCCAGGGGTCTTGTTTAGATCAATGTTTTCTTTAATGTTGCTGTTGTTGTTTCTTATCCCCTTGTGTCTTGAGGCAGTTTGACAGAGTTAATGAAAATATCTTTGCCATTTTTTCTCAAGTTTGATATCATTTGGACATGGTGACATGGTTTATACCTGGCCCAGGGGTCTTGTTTAGATCAATGTTTTCTTTAATGTTGCTGTTGTTGTTTCTTATCCCCTTGTGTCTTGAGGCAGTTTGACAGAGTTAATGAAAATATCTTTGCCATTTTTTCTCAAGTTTGATATCATTTGGACATGGTGACATGGTTTATACCTGGCCCAGGGGTCTTGTTTAGATCAATGTTTTCTTTAATGTTGCTGTTGTTGTTTCTTATCCCCTTGTGTCTTGAGGCAGTTTGACAGAGTTAATGAAAAATCTTGCCATTTTTTCTCAAGTTTGATATCATTTGGACATGGTGACATGGTTTATACCTGGCCCAGGGGTCTTGTTTAGATCAATGTTTTTCTTTAATGTTGCTGTTGTTGTTTCTTATCCCCTTGTGTCTTGAGGCAGTTTGACAGAGTTAATGAAAATATCTTTGCCATTTTTTCTCAAGTTTGATATCATTTGGACATGGTGACATGGTTTATACCTGGCCCAGGGGTCTTGTTTAGATCAATGTTTTCTTTAATGTTGCTGTTGTTGTTCTTATCCCCTTGTGTCTTGAGGCAGTTTGACAGAGTTAATGAAATATCTTTGCCATTTTTTCTCAAGTTTGATATCATTTGGACATGGTGACATGGTTTATACCTGGCCCAGGGGTCTTGTTTAGATCAATGTTTTCTTTAATGTTGCTGTTGTTGTTTCTTATCCCCTTGTGTCTTGAGGCAGTTTGACAGAGTTAATGAAAATATCTTTGCCATTTTTTCTCAAGTTTGATATCATTTGGACATGGTGACATGGTTTATACCTGGCCCAGGGGTCTTGTTTAGATCAATGTTTTCTTTAAGTTGCTGTTGTTGTTTCTTATCCCCTTGTGTCTTGAGGCAGTTTGACAGAGTTAATGAAAATATCTTTGCCATTTTTTCTCAAGTTTGATATCATTTGGACATGGTGACATGGTTTATACCTGGCCCAGGGGTCTTGTTTAGATCAATGTTTTCTTTAATGTTGCTGTTGTTGTTTCTTATCCCCTTGTGTCTTGAGGCAGTTTGACAGAGTTAATGAAAATTTGCCATTTTTTCTCAAGTTTGATATCATTTGGACATGGTGACATGGTTTATACCTGGCCCAGGGGTCTTGTTTAGATCAATGTTTTCTTTAAGTTGCTGTTGTTGTTTCTTATCCCCTTGTGTCTTGAGGCAGTTTGACAGAGTTAATGAAAATTGCCATTTTTTCTCAAGTTTGATATCATTTGGACATGGTGACATGGTTTATACCTGGCCCAGGGGTCTTGTTTAGATCAATGTTTTCTTTAATGTTGCTGTTGTTGTTTCTTATCCCCTTGTGTCTTGAGGCAGTTTGACAGAGTTAATGAAAATATCTTTGCCATTTTTTCTCAAGTTTGATATCATTTGGACATGGTGACATGGTTTATACCTGGCCCAGGGGTCTTGTTTAGATCAATGTTTTCTTTAATGTTGCTGTTGTTGTTTCTTATCCCCTTGTGTCTTGAGGCAGTTTGACAGAGTTAATGAAAATATCTTGCCATTTTTTCTCAAGTTTGATATCATTTGGACATGGTGACATGGTTTATACCTGGCCCAGGGGTCTTGTTTAGATCAATGTTTTCTTTAATGTTGCTGTTGTTGTTTCTTATCCCCTTGTGTCTTGAGGCAGTTTGACAGAGTTAATGAAAATATCTTTGCCATTTTTTCTCAAGTTTGATATCATTTGGACATGGTGACATGGTTTATACCTGGCCCAGGGGTCTTGTTTAGATCAATGTTTTCTTTAAGTTGCTGTTGTTGTTTCTTATCCCCTTGTGTCTTGAGGCAGTTTGACAGAGTTAATGAAATATTTGCCATTTTTTCTCAAGTTTGATATCATTTGGACATGGTGACATGGTTTATACCTGGCCCAGGGGTCTTGTTTAGATCAATGTTTTCTTTAAGTTGCTGTTGTTGTTTCTTATCCCCTTGTGTCTTGAGGCAGTTTGACAGAGTTAATGAAATATCTTTGCCATTTTTTCTCAAGTTTGATATCATTTGGACATGGTGACATGGTTTATACCTGGCCCAGGGGTCTTGTTTAGATCAATGTTTTCTTTAATGTTGCTGTTGTTGTTTCTTATCCCCTTGTGTCTTGAGGCAGTTTGACAGAGTTAATGAAAATTGCCATTTTTTCTCAAGTTTGATATCATTTGGACATGGTGACATGGTTTATACCTGGCCCAGGGGTCTTGTTTAGATCAATGTTTTCTTTAATGTTGCTGTTGTTGTTTCTTATCCCCTTGTGTCTTGAGGCAGTTTGACAGAGTTAATGAAAATAATCTTTGCCATTTTTTCTCAAGTTTGATATCATTTGGACATGGTGACATGGTTTATACCTGGCCCAGGGGTCTTGTTTAGATCAATGTTTTCTTTAAGTTGCTGTTGTTGTTTCTTATCCCCTTGTGTCTTGAGGCAGTTTGACAGAGTTAATGAAAATATCTTTGCCATTTTTCTCAAGTTTGATATCATTTGGACATGGTGACATGGTTTATACCTGGCCCAGGGGTCTTGTTTAGATCAATGTTTTCTTTAAGTTGCTGTTGTTGTTTCTTATCCCCTTGTGTCTTGAGGCAGTTTGACAGAGTTAATGAAAATTGCCATTTTTTCTCAAGTTTGATATCATTTGGACATGGTGACATGGTTTATACCTGGCCCAGGGGTCTTGGTTTAGATCAATGTTTTCTTTAAGTTGCTGTTGTTGTTTCTTATCCCCTTGTGTCTTGAGGCAGTTTGACAGAGTTAATGAAAATATTTTGCCATTTTTTCTCAAGTTTGATATCATTTGGACATGGTGACATGGTTTATACCTGGCCCAGGGGTCTTGTTTAGATCAATGTTTTCTTTAATGTTGCTGTTGTTGTTTCTTATCCCCTTGTGTCTTGAGGCAGTTTGACAGAGTTAATGAAAAATCTTGCCATTTTTTCTCAAGTTTGATATCATTTGGACATGGTGACATGGTTTATACCTGGCCCAGGGGTCTTGTTTAGATCAATGTTTTCTTTATGTTGCTGTTGTTGTTTCTTATCCCCTTGTGTCTTGAGGCAGTTGACAGAGTTAATGAAAATATCTTTGCCATTTTTTCTCAAGTTTGATATCATTTGGACATGGTGACATGGTTTATACCTGGCCCAGGGGTCTTGTTTAGATCAATGTTTTCTTTAAGTTGCTGTTGTTGTTTCTTATCCCCTTGTGTCTTGAGGCAGTTTGACAGAGTTAATGAAAATATCTTTGCCATTTTTTCTCAAGTTTGATATCATTTGGACATGGTGACATGGTTTATACCTGGCCCAGGGGTCTTGTTTAGATCAATGTTTTCTTTAAGTTGCTGTTGTTGTTTCTTATCCCCTTGTGTCTTGAGGCAGTTTGACAGAGTTAATGAAAATATCTTTGCCATTTTTTCTCAAGTTTGATATCATTTGGACATGGTGACATGGTTTATACCTGGCCCAGGGGTCTTGTTTAGATCAATGTTTTCTTTAATGTTGCTGTTGTTGTTTCTTATCCCCTTGTGTCTTGAGGCAGTTTGACAGAGTTAATGAAAATATCTTTGCCATTTTTTCTCAAGTTTGATATCATTTGGACATGGTGACATGGTTTATACCTGGCCCAGGGGTCTTGTTTAGATCAATGTTTTCTTTAATGTTGCTGTTGTTGTTTCTTATCCCCTTGTGTCTTGAGGCAGTTTGACAGAGTTAATGAAAATTGCCATTTTTTCTCAAGTTTGATATCATTTGGACATGGTGACATGGTTTATACCTGGCCCAGGGGTCTTGTTTAGATCAATGTTTTCTTTAAGTTGCTGTTGTTGTTTCTTATCCCCTTGTGTCTTGAGGCAGTTTGACAGAGTTAATGAAAATATCTTTGCCATTTTTTCTCAAGTTTGATATCATTTGGACATGGTGACATGGTTTATACCTGGCCCAGGGGTCTTGTTTAGATCAATGTTTTCTTTAATGTTGCTGTTGTTGTTTCTTATCCCCTTGTGTCTTGAGGCAGTTTGACAAGAGTTATTGAAAATATCAAGGAGTCTTTCTTTGCCATTTTTGCTCAAGTTTAATATCATTTGGACATGGTTTCCACCTGTCCCAGGGGTCTTGTTTAGATCAGTGTTTTCTATCATGTTGTTGTTGTTTCTTATCCCCTTGTGTAAAAATTACACAAATTCCTTGAGTTCATGCTCCTCAAGTTGTTTTATGATAAGCAGCAGCCTCTCCCAAAGGTCCTATTTAGTGCATCTAATGCAATGTGTTCTGGAGCTTACAGGTGTCAAGCTAAATTTTGGGCAAGTGGGGTAGATTTTATTATTATTTTCTATCTTCAATGGCTTGAGATGGCCTGTTCTAAATCTTGTTAGTGTTGTTTGGTGCTGTCTGAGGTTCAGAGCTCCTCCTGGGTTCACTCCACTGCTGTACTTAGATGGGTTTCAACACTGTGGTGTAGTAATTGTTGCGTGGGTGTTGCGCAGGTATTCTACCGTGAATGTGGGAGTGTCTGTTAACTCACCTGAGGGAACCATTACACCGGTTATCTATGGCGCAGAAACCAAGGTTTGTTGTTTATATGTGACTTTAAAATGTAAAACTAACTGTAGCGTAAAGAATTAAAGCAACTTGAGAGAAATGGTAGATTAAACTGGCGAAACTGCTGGAAAGACCGCGTAGGATCGACCTGCTCTTGTCACTTGGGCTGCTCTACTGCGCCACGTATTTCCATGTACCATCCTTTAGGGGGCTTGTGGTCTTTGGGTGTAAACTGGAGACTTTCTTTTCAAAGTCGTAAGAAATGTCCTCGACGATCAAACTTCAAAAAGCTTCAGCATAAATGACCTTGGCACTACCCTCATCAACCAACGCCTATTTACGCCAAGCAACACCTAGTTGTTGCCGCAGAGTTTGGAAGGCTTTCAAAAATTTCTGTTGTTGCTGCTTGGATCAGCTAAGAGGGAATTTAAAGTCTAAAAATAAATAACCTGGAGAAAACATTGAGCATGTTTGTTATGGAATGTGAACTGCTGGAAAAATTCACCACTGATGATGAGCCAGGCCTTGCCACTAATTTGTTATTGTAGTGGGGTGGAAGGGTGGTCTAAATCGAGGGTTTTGACCACTACAACCCAGGATAAAATCCTGCACTGGGAATTTTTTTTTTTTTTTTGAACAAAAAAAAAAGCTCTAATTGCCCCTAATTCTTGCAAAAGTCCAACCCCACAAACAAGTGCAAGTAACCAAATGGGGCTCTGACACATTTATAAGTGTAAAGGTCGAACTGTTTTTTCACATGTGTAGACATGTGGTGCGCTTACAGTAAAAGTAGTCGTAAACTTCTTCCCACCATGACTATCATGGCCTGTATCACATGTACTGGGATAATTTAAAAAAAATGTTTGCAGTAAAGGCAGTAGAAAAAAAAAAACCTTGGTGCCAAAAAATATTTCAAATTTTTTTACAAGAGAATCTGTACAATTTCCTCATTTTGACTTCCCTCTATCACAGAAATATATATCTTGGTGTTCCTTTGTACCTTTAGTAATTTGGTGGAAGGCTGGTTAAACCGTTTGATTTTCGACCACTACGACCCGGGTTCGATTCCCGCATTGGACACTTTTTTCTGTTTAAAAAAAAATGCTCCAATGGCCCCCGATTCTTGCAAAAGTCCAACCCCACTAGCGAGTGCAAGTAACCAAACGGGGCTCTGGCACATTTGTAAGTGCAAAGTCGAACTGCCTTTCACATGTGTAGACATGTGGTGCGCTTACAGTAAAAAAAACAGTCGCTAACTACCCACCATGATTATCATGGCCTGTACCACGTGTACTAGGGATAAGCAAAAAAAAAAAGGTAATTTGAAAATTTCCTTAGTTTCATCTTCTTCTTTCTTATCTCAAAGCCATAATCATGGTGGGTAGTTAGCGACTGCTTTTTACTGTAAGCGCACCACATGTCTACACATGTGAAAAGCAGTTCGACTTTGCACTTACAAATGTACCAGAGCCCCGTTTGGTTACTTGCACTCGCTGGTGGGGTTAGACTTTTGCAAGAATCTGGGGCCATTGGAGCATTTTTTTTTTTAAACAGAAAAAAGTGTCCAATGCGGGAATCGAACCCGGGTCGTAGTGGTCGAAAACCAACGGTTTAACCAGCCTTCCACCGACCCCCCCTTAGTTTCATGACATAGTGGAGTTGTATTGCCTGTTAGTCTAGAATCTGACAATTGTGTTTCACTAACTCAGAATGTTGTGTTTCCAGGGATTGAAGTCCATAAGTGAGGAGATCAAATCCAAAGTCCAGGAAGGAAAAGTTCATCCCCAGGAATTACAGGTGAAGTCCCCTCTATTCATGATTCAAGATAAAAAAATTGTGGAAACCCCTTTAAAAAACTACAAACATTTTCTTACAATGAGTTTCGTACTTACAACAGAGGGAATCGCTGCATTTCATTGTTGGAACAGACCAAAGGTAGATACAACATGTTTCTTTCTAAAGAAACTTGGTGCATCTACCTTTGGTTTCTTACAAAATTCTTTTTTATTTAAAAAAAAATTGCAAGTTTTCAAGTGGTACTTGCTCTTCAACGGACTTAATCAAAATATCAACTGTTTCTTACAAGAAGTATTTACAAATATACATGCACAGAGTATGGATATTTACAACTGAAACTTTAACACTTTTCATCCGGGCTTGGGACCGGCAAGGGTGGAGTTCCATGAGTTCATGATCTCATGGAATGGGGTGTAGCCCTCCCTGATCATGATACCATAATCCAGGCATACTTGGGTGAAAGTCTGACATTGCCTGCTCTGACAACATTGTGTGTAGGGAGCCACCATCTCTGTGTCGGACGTGGGCAGTTTGGGGGTCGGCAGTTACTCCCCTGTCATTGTGCCGCCCCTCGCCTGTGCTTTAGCCATAGGAGGGACTCTCCCAGCGTATGGTGCCCTGCTCTAAAGAAGGGTAAGTTTGTTTGTTTTTTGTTGTATTTTGTTTATTTGAACACAAGGTAATAAGACCAAATCCATATAAATAAATAGTGTGTGCCGTTTTGGTAACAGCGTTGTTACCCTCTTCAGACAAAAGTACTGAATTCAGTAGATTCATTCATCACAGAATCATTCAGTACTTTTGTCTGAAGATGGTAACAACACTTAAACATCACACATTATTTATTTATTTGGATTTGGTCTTATTACCTTGTGTTTATAATCTACTAGCCGAATGACCTGGGCAACGCCCGTGTTTTACCCGATTGAATGTTTTTATTCAAATACTATTTGTTACAATTATAAATTGGCGCCTTATATAAATGCATATATTAGTTAATAACTATAGCCTATGTGCTTTATCTGTCTATGTACTGTTGGCTTCCGTAGGCGTCTCATACTGGGAAAAAGAAAGAGAGGATTCCATTTAGTTATTAACTAATATATGCATTTATTTAAGGAGCGACCCGCTCCAACACAATAGTTACAAAAACGAAATGCTTGATTAGGAGATGAGGAATGACGCTCGTAACTGTATATAGAATAATCCAAATTGTGCATTATCGTCTATCTGAACAAATAACTTATTTATTGTTTCTTTGTAGATTGGTTGGTGGGTTGCTCTAAGGACTTGGAAGTAAAAAAAAAAAAAAACATTCTAATACAGTAGAACTAACCTCTCCTTCTCTTAAAGAACACCACCAGCCAAAGTGTCCTTAAGGAGAGGTGTTTTTTTTTTACCATTAATTTTGTCAATTAAAACTGTCTACTATAGAGGGGTATCCTATCATGGAGTATCTTTTATTATATACTACCCTCAAGGACAAAACTTAAGGAAGTTTTACCTTTTAACATGTATATCGGGATTCAGCCAATAACTCTGAAAGATATTACAGTGACCTTTATTGAAGACACACAAGATAACCAAGTGTATATACACTCATGGACAAAACTTAAGGAAGTTTTACCTTTTAACATGTATATCGGGATTCAGCCAATAACTCTGAAAGATATTACAGTGACCTTTATTGAAGACACACGAGATAACCAAGTGTATATACACTCATGGACAAAATTTAAGGAAGTTGTACCTTTTAGCATGTATATAGGGACAATAACTCTGAAAGATATTACAGTGACCTTTATTGAAGACACACAGGATAACCAAGTTTGTAACAAAATTGCTTCTGTACCCTTAAAAAAAAAAAAATAGAAGACTGGTGACACTCAAAGGCTTTTCACTCCCTTAATTTCTGTCCATGAGTGTATTTGGGCTGGAGACTAATTTAATTTTATGTCTTTAATTCAAATTGCCTAGAAGAAGAATTGCCTAAAAAAATAATTTCAGGAATAGATTAAAATTTTGTTGTTCAAGTTATGTGTTGTTGAAGTTATCTGGTGTGTTGTTGTGTTGTTGAAGTTATCTAGTGTGTTATTGTGTGAACTGTATGTTGTTGAAGTGATCTGTTATTGTTATTGTTGTGGAATGTTGTTGAAAGTTGTGTTGTGTTGCAGGCACAGAGCCGCCCAGTACCTCACAGTGACTCTGAGCTGTGACCACCGGGTGGTGGATGGAGCAGTGGGAGCTCAGTGGCTGGCACACCTGCGGAAGTTGCTGGAGAACCCCCAGGCCATGTTGTTATAACACAACAACAACAACAACAATTAGATAGAACAATTGTGTTCACCACACTGATCCCCCTCCCCCCTATTACATTAAAAAAGAAACTTGTTTTATTTATTTTTTTGGGAAAAAAATGTTTGATTGAGTAGTCTGTTATTATTATTATTTTTTTATATTCCACACTTGGTCTTTAATTTCTTCTTTGTTTTTTTTAAACCTCTTCTTATTGTTGTTGTTGAGAGCATTAAATGGATTTTTGTGTACACACCAATGTTTAATATAGTGGAAAACCTCTTTCTGTGAATGACAACATCTATTTACTAAGCCAAAGTGTCCTGTAGAGTGAGATGTCTTCTTACCGGAGGGTTTGCTAATAGTAAAAATGGTAATTTTGGTGATGAAAACTGTCCTTTGTAGAGAGGTGTCTTCTTACCAGAGAGTTGCTAAGAGTTGTTGTTTCTTATCCCCTTGTGGAAAGATTACGGGAATTTCGTGAGTCCATGCTCCTCAAGCTGTTTTATGATAAGCAGCAGCCTCTCCCAAAGGTCCTGTTTAGTGCATCTAATGCAATGTGTTCTGGAGCTGCAGGTGCCAAGCTACATTTTGGACAAGTGGGGTAGATTCTGTTATTATTTTCTATCTTCAATGACTTGAGATGGCTTGTTCTAAATCTTGTTAGTGTTGTTTGATGCTGTCTGAGGTACAGAGCTTCTCTTGGGTTCACTCCACTGGTTGCTAAAAGTAAAAATGGTATTTTTGGTGATGTAATCTGTTTATGTAGTTGTACTGTAGTCTCTTTTTTGCCTATCCCTAGTACACGTGGTACAGGCCATGATAATCATGGTGAGTAGAAGAACGTGACTGCTTTTACTGTAAGTGCACCAATATTCTTCACATGTGAAAAGCAGTTCGACTTTTGCACTTACAAATGTGCCAGAGTCCCGTTTGGTTACTTGCACTCGCTGGTGGGGCTGGACTTTTGCAAGAACCGGGGGGCATTGGAGCATTTTTTTAATTAGAATAAAGTGCCCAATGCGGGATTTGATCCAGGGTCATAGCAGTCGAAAACCAACAGTTTAGACCATCCTTTCACTGACTCCCTATAAATAGTGTGTGAGATGTTTCAGTAACAACGTTGTTACCATCATTAGACAAATGTTGATAATGGTAAAAACCTTATTTGTTTGGTGCTAACAACCATCACCCACTATTTATGTATTTGGTCTTATTACCTTGTATTTATAATCTATAATCCAAATTGTATCTATCCATCCATCAGATATGTCTTCTTTCTTATCTCCACTCAACAATCATATTAGGGTATCAAGCTTGTAGATTGTGGCAACCATCATGACTAGATGAAGTAGAATGCATCTGTCTTTGTCCCTCAGACTGGGAGCACTACTCAGTGGCAGGCCGACTTAGCTCCAATATGAAATGTCTGACATGAGGAACAGATGCAATGTGCAGCCACTCCTAACATGGAGTACAGACTCATCCTGTAGTCCTGGAGCCCTTACAAGGTACTATCAGCCAGGCCAGCTGAGCCCAGGTTTTTCAGCGAGCTTGTTACTTCTGCCCCTCCTTTTTCATCTGGGCTTGGGACCAGTAAAGGTGGAGTTATCTCATAATCAATTGTGGACTGACTATCGGTCCCAAGCCCGGATGAAAAAGGAGGAGGGGGAGCAGTAACAAGCTCACTAAAAAACCTGGGCTCAGCTGGCCTGGCTGATAGTACCCTGTAAGGGCTCCAGGGATACAGGATGAGCAGTGTTTGTACTCCATGTTAGGAAGGCTGTACATGGAATATGTTCCTCATGTTAGAGGCGGCCATTTCTTTTGGAGCTAAGTCGGCCTGCCACTGAGTAGTGCTCCCAGTCTTAATGACAAAGGCAGACGCATTCTACTTCACCCAGTCATGACCGTTGTCCTTTTGACTGGATTGGCTCATCCATTGATGAGCTCTACTCATCCCCAGCAGACACCATCAACAAGCTTTACAAGCTTAATGCCCTGATATGGTTGAGTGGAGATAAGAAGTCGTGGACTAACAGCCATCAACAAAGTGTGGTAAGATGGCCTGTAAGATCGGACTATACCTATAAAACCTACAGATACTCAATGAAGGTGTTGGGTGAATGGGAAAATTAGGTACTGTTGATAAAAGTAAGCTCCAACAACAGAATCCAAACCCATGTTAGGGTTGAGGACAGTAGAGATGTCTGTCCTCCTTGTTAGGAACAACCTCAAACAGCACCATACAACAAGATTTACAACAGGCAATCTCGAGCCATTGAAAAGATATAAAATAACAAAATCTACCCCACTTGCCCAAAATGTAGCTTGGCATCTGCAGCTCTAGAACACTTTGAATTAGATACACTAAACAGGACCATTGGGATAGGCTGCTGCTTATCATCAAACAGCTGGAAGAGCATGGACTCATGAAATTTGTGTAATCTTTACACAAGGGGATAAGAAATAACAGAAGTAACCACATCTGAAGCTAACTCTACTGCCCAATATATACTATAAACATTATATACACCCCTTGGCAGAACTGACTGTTACAGGGTGCATCCAAAGGGGGCAGATAGGGGAACAACCTTCAGATATGAAGGCCAGCTGTGAAACAAGCAGAATAACTCTGATGAATAAGCAGTCACAGACTAACATCAACATTGTTAGAAGAGGAGAAAGACCTCTTTAAAAATCCTGAGTTACATGCTTCCATGAACGGTATCAAATTATAGGCAAAGTCAAACTTTCACCAAAGTGTGCCTGAATCATGGACTCCTGATCAACGAAAACTGCACCCCTACACCCCATTCAAACTCAAGGAGCATGGACTCATGGAATTCATGTAATCTTTGCACAAGGGGATTAGAAACAACAACCTTCACTGCCGATCCACATTTGAATTCAGACACCAGTTGGTTGGCAATACAGTAGAACCTCCCTATAAAGAACAACACCTAATTACAGAGCCAGTGTCCTTTAGGGAGAGGTATTCTCTTACTGGAGAGTTTCTAAATGGTAAAAATTATAATTTTGCAAATGAAAACTGTCTTTTGTAGAGAGTTGTCCGTTAAAGGGAGGTTCGACTGTACCTGTCTTTAATATAGGATAGAATTCCACTGTTCACTCGGTAATGCCGCCATTTTTGTGACTTTTTATAGTCCCACCAAACTGAGTCCAGTTTATTATTACCCAGAATGCCCTATAAGTGCGAAACTTATTATTTTTTTCATAAAAAATGGTTCTGGACATATGGGCCACCCTGTGTAATGCCAACCACCATATCTGATCTGCAAGCGACCTTTTATTTTATCCCTAGCACATGTGAAACAGGCCATGAATATCATGGTGGGGGTGAAAATGGTGACTGCTTTTACTGTAAGTATACCACATGTGAAAAGCAGTTCAACTTTTTCACTTACAAATGTGCCAGAGAGTCCTGTTTGGTTACTTGCATTTACTGGTGGGGTTGGACTTTTACAAAGATCTGTGGTCTTAGGAGCAAATGTGGAACTTGTGCAACTTGGAAAAAGTTATACTGTATATCCAAATATGAAGAAGTTGTTGTTGTGCCCAATGAAGAGCCTCAGATGTCCCCATACATCTCTATCACAGCAATGTTCTCTATCTTGGGTGTGTAAAGCTGATGTTCTGGGTCCATGTCAATTTTCTGTTGTTGTTGTCTTGTCCAATGAAGAGCCCCAGATGTCTCCATACATCTCTATCACAGCAATGTCCTCTATCTTGGGTGTGTAAAGCTGCTGTTCTGGGTGCATGTCAATTTTCTGTTGTTGTTGTGTCCAATGAAGAGCCTCAGATGTCCAAAAATTCTCTATCACAGCAATGTTCTCTATCTTGGGTGTATAAAGCTGCTGTTCTGGGTCCATGTCAATTTTCTGTTATTGTTGTTGTGTCCAATGAAGAGTCTCAGATATCCCCATACATCTCTATCACAGCAATGTTCTCTATTTTGGGTGTGTAAAGCTGCTGTTTTGGGTCTATGTCAATTTTCTGTTGTTGTTGTTGTGTCCAATGAAGAACCTCAGATGTCTCCATACATCTCTATCACAGCAATGTTCTTCATCTTGGGTGTGTAAAGCTTCTGTTCTGGGTACAGTTAAACCTGTCTATAGCGCTCCCTCTTGGACTCACCAAAATAGGGTGCTATAGACAGGTCACTTTTAATATAAAATGCTTACATTTTAATAAAATAAGGTAATAAGACCAAATCCAAATAAATAAATAGTGTGTCGGAATTCGTTTTCTTCAGCTCATAGGAAGAATAACTTCTTAGGTCCATTGAAGTCTATAAAATTGATAAGGCACAATTTGGATTAATGTAATCGATATATGTAATCCAAATTGTGCCTTATCAAGTTTACATTTTAATGTTTAAAATTGGGCGCTATAGAGAGGAAGGCACTATTTAGAGGGGGCGCTATAGACAGGTTTAGCTGTATATGAAAAGGTAGCATGACAAAAAAAAAAGAGAATCAATAAAATTTGAGCAAAGTTTATTTATAATTAAATTCATTTGTTTTTACACCTAAATTTTCTATATTACAAAATAATTAGGAAAGGTGTGGACATGAATCTTTTTCTTTTCGAAAAAAAAAACACACAAAAAATGAACAAAAAAAAAAAAACACATAGTTTATATATATTACAACATACATTAGATGAATATAAACAAGCTGTACAATAATTATTTATAAGTTTTATTTAAAATATAAAGCGAGAATAGCATAGAGTTATATAAATTGTTTTATAATTGAAAGATTAAAAAAAAAAAGAAGATTTTTCCAATTTGAATAAAACAAAAAAAACTTTTAAGAGAAAAAAGTGAAAAAGTTGGGTATTTATTTTTTCACAATTTATCAAAAAAGTTTTTTATCTAAATTAGAAATTTTGACTTTTTTTTTGAGCAAAAATTTCAAATAATAATATATATATTTTTAAAATCATTTAAAGAAGGTAACAATAAAGTTTTTTATTTATAGATGCAATAAAAAAACTAACAATTTTTTTTTTTTTTTTAGGAATCTATGACTTTAAGTGGACTACTATCGCTGTTAAAATTGTGATAGGCTAGATCGTTGGAATCTGCGGGGATGCTACGGAAAGTTTGGCTGCTCTTCCGTTTCTTCTTCCTCTCTGAAGGTTGGTTCTCCTCTGGAGCCGGCCTTTTCTGTGGCTCGTTGGATCCTTCTCCGAGAGGAGATGAGGATGCGGAGTCGGTTAGTTTGATTCCTCCGGTACTGACCTTTGTTTTAAAGTCCGACAGGGTGATGATAAGTTTCTCTGGTTCCTCTTCCTTGTGGGTCTTCAGGATGTGCATCTTACAATCCGACTTGTTGTAGGTTTTGTAGTTGCACGATCCGCACCCGAAACGGCACCAGCCAAAATGGGAGGCAGCGTGCCTTTTCAAGTTGGAGGTGTTGTTGAAGGTTTTCTTGCAGCGGAGGCACTCGAGTTTCTGGAGGTTGATGATCTCCATCATGCTGGCCTCCATCATGGAAAACTGCTTGGTGACGGGAGAGTTGTGATTGGTGGTGGAGTCTGGCTTGGAGGACGAGGCTTTGGGAGGGATGGGCGGAGCCTTGGAGATGTAGTTCAGCTTGAGGGTCTGACTGTTGATGTAGTCCTTGAACTCCTTCTTGCTCGGAGCCCGCTTGGGGCGGGAGTGGACGTTGAGGTTGGCATCGATGAGAGTGCTATTGGTGTTCTTGGGAGAACTGGCCGCCACAACCTCCTTAGCATCTTCCTTTGCCGGAGATGCTGGAGACAGGTTCTTTGGGGGATCTGGAGAAACAGTCTTTGGGGAATCTGTTGACGCATTCTTTGCGG
>CP092874.1:15103482-15202362 GCA_030710605.1 Cordylochernes scorpioides
CTGGTTACCTTGTCCTGGGTGGTGTTGGTTTGGCAAAATGTGCCAAAGTACAAAAAGGAAGCTCTCAACTTCCCTGGGGCAAACAAGACTGTTCAGAGGAAGATAAGAGTTTCTTTTCTTATGTTCCATCTGATCATCTTTTTCAGATCCATTTACTTCCATTATCTGAGACCAATCACGGCTTATTAGGCAATAATTTACATTCGCTTCAATCAATAAAGTGAATCAACAGAATTTTCATTAATTATTGATTCAGGATTTTCTGAAAAAAAAATTATTTTGCTGATTTATCATAAACACTCAAGCTTTCTGGAATGGATATCAAACCATTGTGCATGGCATCTTCCAAGACTTCCAACAATACCCCACTGGGGTTGTAAATCTCTATCTCGACTCTGACTACTTGGCCGAAAATTTCCGCGCAGCAGGGCAATGAGATTTGATAACATTTGTTAAAAATTATTTGACTGGAAACAAAATATTCAATTGGAGAGAAGCTGGGTGAAGTTGAATGATACAGTTATTACAAAATAATCATAATCCTTTTATATAACTCGATAATATTCTAAATAGTTTGTAATGGGCTTTGAAGAGATTTTAAGTGTGCGTGTGTTAATTTATATATATAACTAAATACATACAAAATTTGTCAATTTTTTTCAGTAGATTCAGTAAAAAATAGTAGCAAGCATCAATTTATCTTTTAAATAAAATTATCAGTAGTTTTTTAGTATTTCTTAACTATTGGATAAAAAAGAAAATGATGAAGGCATTAATTCATTATCATAAAAATCATCATTACTTGGAAGCGTCCAGGTTCTTCTAAAATGGATGTTTGCTCAAAAATATTACTTAAAACGCTGATTATTTTCTTATTGAATCACTATTCAGAATTAATTGAATGAACTGGTGTTGTATATATATTTTAATTTTAATTAATTAATTTTTCCCACAGAGTATGTAAGAGTTGGATCCATCTAGTAGTGATATATTAATTCCTATCATCGCAACTATACTAATTAGGATGAATATCATACAGATACCATTTTAATATTTCGTAACAATAGTCCTTGGAAAATTTTTATTTAACAGCGAAAACTGGAATCTGGGTTGAGATACTTTGTTATTTTGTTAAAATATAAATTAATGTATAATAAAAGGCATATATTGGATTTAATAAAATATTTATTTTGCCAAAATAAATATTTTATTAAATCCAATATATGCCTTTTATTATCTAATGAATCAAATATGGATTGCTCTATTTTCAAAATAAATTAATGTGTGCAACTTGACTGCACCTTGAAGAAAGGGTTAATAATACAGTGTAATATATTATTAGTGTAACTTCTTGGAGAAATACCTAAAAAAATGATATTTAAAGAAAAAAAATGGTGAAAATAAAGAGCAAAGAGATGTACATTCAATCCTATTATAGAGAGACATTACTTTGCCGTAGTGGGGGGGCCCGAGTCCGACTTCCAAGTCGTTCCGCCAAGAGATCAACACCATAGAGGTCCGTACGTCTCTTGACCTCACGGACAATACAGCAGCTACATTATGCACCCATGATTGACCGAGAAGTCCTCACTTCTTTTTTCTTGATTTAGTTCATTTTGTCTCCTCTCTAATTATAAAGAAGTTGCTGTATCACCTCATAAGCATAAATAAATAAATCTGAAAAAAAAAGGGTAATATATATATATCAGATTAAAATTAATTTTAATAAAGATGATATCGTGACTAAGTTTTCATCAAGATATATATTCATATCTAACTAAAAATAAACAATGTAAAACTTTTAGTTGCAGAATCCTGAGATGCCTTTTTCTTAAATTTTTTTTTTCATCAAGTAAGATAATTTTAAATAAAAAATCGGCCCAAAATATTTATTACAATAAATGTCACCGTATTTTTAAAAGTGCTCAATTGTATTTATTTCAACACCTATTTTCCAAATATAATAATCTGTGAGAACTAAAAAAAAATAATGAGCTCCATGAAACGAGAGAGTTTGCCTTCTTTCAAGTTTCTTTCGGGACGGCAGATTTTGTTATTACATATTTTTAAAGAATGGGTACGTTTTCTATCTATTTTAATCCTTATTTTTTAAATATAAATAAATTCTATTTTACAAAATATAATAGTGTTGATCATCAACTTTTATTTGTATATTTCTATATTATACTTTATTTTCTTCATATACATTCAATATAAATACCTAGTATCCTGTAAAAATTTTTTTCTCACAAAAGTCATTAATGCATTCATTTTTTATTTTCGAACATATTTTATAAACGCCCTTTTTTAAATATATATTGAATAAAATCGAAATTGTTCATCTTGCTCTTATCACGTCAGCTTTTAGCTCACAATCAAAGACTAATGTTTTTTCAATTTTATAGGTATCTCCAGGGATCACGAACACAAGCGGAGGAAGACTGGTGGAAAGAGGAAATCCATCAGAAAGAAGCGTGCTTTCGAGTTGGGAAGGCCAGCAACCTTTACTAAGGTAGGGTATTTTGCCATGTGTTGCTCTTCACTCACGTATTTTTGATGTCTCAAACTACTTTTCTTAAATAACTAGAAATATAATGATAACCATGTTTTCTCAATCTGTGATGGCCATATACAACATTGTAATCAGTTAAATATAAATTATTGTGTTTGTGTGAAATATTTTAACCTACAAGTTGTAGAAAGAAAATATGAGACATGTATACAAATACAATCAAAATAAGAATGTAGATTACCAAAAAAGTAATTATATTTTTACCCAAATATTTACATATATGATAATGCAAAACAAAATGTACCAGACTAGACCTAAATGTTCTTGACTATAAGACATCATGTTTTTTCAAGTTCTGACCTTCTTGCTACTGCATATAATTTCATTATTGATATACATCCTTGTTTAGCAGGATTAATTCTATTTCCAATCTTCAAGTATATAAATAATAGTTGAAACTATTATGAATCTAACATACACAGAAGTTGATATCTTTAGGACTTACCAAATCATTACTCATTTCATGATAGCATGTATACACTAAACTAATTACGGTTAGTAAATCAGCATAGCATGGCTTATTGTTTACTGCCTATGAGTCAATTTAAAACCACTGCCTTCACATGAAGCAAAATAGGATGTTTCCATCAATCAATCCAAAACTGAAGTTTTAAAATAAAATGTTAGATTATAAGATACATATAAAACATTAACTCAAGCCTTTTACAGAGTATCTTGCCATAAGCAAATTCATTACCATTTATTACATTGTTGGTAAACCTGTATAAATTGTTTACAACCACATTCATGTATAAAAAAAAAAATGCTCCAATGGCCCCCGATTCTTGCAAAAGTCCAACCTCACCAGCGAATGCAAGTAACTAATCAGAGCTCTGGCACATTTGTATGTGCAAAGTCGAACTACTTTTCACATGTGTAGATATCTGGTGCACTTACAGTAAAAGCAGTCGCCTACTTCTACCCACCATGATTATCATGATCTGTACCACATATACTAGGTATAAGCAAAGAAAATAGAATAGGGAGGGTCGGTGAAAGGGTAGAATAAACCGTTTGTGTTCATCCGCTACGTCCCAGGATTGAATCCCGACTCTTGCAAAAGTCCAACGTTACCAGCTAGTGCAAGTAACTAAACGGGGCTCTGGCATTTGTAAGTGCAAAGTCAAACTGCTTTTCACATGTGTAGACATTTGGTGTATTTAAAGTAAAAGCAGTCGCCTACTTCTACCCACCATGATTATCATGGACTGTACCACGTGTACTAGGGATAAGCAAAAAAAAAACATTCATGTATTCTATCAGTCAACAACACAACCATTTGTTAGATGTTGCCAGCCAATCACAGGTGTTGGTGTAAATCATGTGATCTACTGTACACTCTGTGAACCCATCATTCTATCATTAGTGAATACAAAGACAACCTCTATTAATACATTTTTGTAACTATTTAAATAGGTGGTTTTCTCTTTTTTTCCAATTAAATCAATTTTTTTGTGATGGATACATTATTGGGAGGGTCTGGACTTCAGTGGATTGGAAGGGCCTGGATCTCATGGGATCTGTCACTTTAATCCTCCCTATATTTTTATTTGGAACTCTTCACAATTTTGCGCGTCATCCTTGTGCAGGGGCCATGCCAATCACTATCGTTCCAATTTTAGTATATGTACTGCTAGCAAGTACGATATTTATTAATTTTTATGTAGAGACTGAAACCCAAGTTCCTGGGCTTCTAAACAAACTTTTGTCTCCATATATAATGGGCCATAACAAGTGCTTTCGCTAGAACACACGACAAACTTCCTTTCAGAACCTTCATGGCATAGGGACTAACATTTGCCATCAAACATCCATCAAAAAGGAATTGCTACTTAGTACATTTGTGTAATGTTAATTATCAATGCTAAATATATTGCATAAGGGAATTTTAAAAAATTGATTAAAAAAATAGTAATAACCTGTTTCACTTTTAAACTAGTGGTTTGATAACATTACTGCTATATCAGTAGCTACTCTGGGGCCACTTGCCAGGTGCAAATAACTGAAGAATAACTAATATATAGAATAGCAAGTTTTTGCTGATAAATTTGACAGCAGAATAGTGCGAATAATCTACAAATATCAAAATGCCCAATAGGATCAAGCAAGAAGCACCTCTGTATTTGGATCCAGCTAATTGATGTCATTTAGTTCCGAAGTCATATTGGCAATCAATCCATAGTAACCTGCTGGTAAAATGCTTCCCCGGTCCATTCATTAAGAATTTTTGTGGTAAAAATAATTGGTTTTCCTACCGAATGACCCCAGTTCTTGAACAAATTTGTTAGCAATATGGCAAACCCAGGGTTTCAACTTGGTTATAACTGGGTCATACACTAGCGAGATTTTATTGAGTTACTTTTTTTTTTGCTTATCCCTAGTACACATGGTACAATCCATGATAATCATGGTGGGTAGAAGTAGGCGAATGCTTTTACTGTAAGTGCACCATATATCTACACATGTAAAAATCAGTCCAACTTTACACTTAGAAATATTGAGTTACTTATGTAGTTATAGTAAACCCGGTCTCTCCTTTATTTTGACTTGAGCGCTATGTCCCCCTAGGACACTCTCCTGGAGGTGGTTTCTTGTTAGACAGTTTAGGTAGAGCCATGTGGTAATTGACAGAATGATGAACACTGCGTGTCATATGAACTCTGTGATTCAACGACTTCGTACTGACTGCCCCACCAGTACCACAGCTTACATTATCTGACAGCTCCAGTAGCTAACTAACCATGCTATGGTTGTAGCTCGGAGTGAAGCGTGTCCATGCCGTCCGCACCAGGGGAGGCAACCAGAAGCTGAGGGCCCTGCGCCTGGACCATGGCAACTTTGCCTGGGGCTCTGAGCACTGCACCCGCAAGACCCGTATCATCGACACCATGTACAACGCCAGCAACAACGAACTGGTCCGCACCAAGACCTTGGTGAAGAACGCCATTGTCACCATCGACGCCACCCCCTTCCGTCAGTGGTACGAGAACTACTACGGTGTCCCCCTGGGCAGGAAGAAGGGAGCTAAGGTGGTGAGTGTCTCTCCTTGATAGAAATCTCTCTTGAGTTACTAAGGCAGAAAGGGTTGAATGCCATGCTTAAATAATCATTTCTTACTCTAAAATATTTTATTATTTTATATCTTGTTAGAGAAAAATGTAAAAAATTATATTTATACACCAGAATATTGTCACAGAGTGTAATTGGAATTTTTTTTGTTCTTCCATTTTGAAAAAAGTATTATGTGTTGTCATAATGTCTATTTGAAGTAGTTTTTCTCTCAGATCTCATTTAGGTATTTCATTAATTTAAGATTTAAAATATTCCCCATCCAAATTAGTCTTCTTCTTTCTTATATTCATACTGGGTGAAGTAGAATGTGTTTCCCTTTGTCATTAAGACTGGGAGCACTACTTGGTGGCAGGCCACTGACTTAGCTCCAAAATAAATGGTGCCTCTGACATGAGGAACAGACGCCATGTGCAGCCGCTCCTAACATGGAGTACAAACGCTGCTCATACTGTATCCTTGGATTAGGAGCCCTAACAGGGTACTATCAGCTGAGCTCAGGTTTTTTACCGAACTTGTTACTGCTCCCCCTCCTTTTTCATCCGGGCTTGGGACCGGCAAGGGCGGAGTTAATCTAAATTAGGGAGAGACCTTTATTAAAACTTGACTAAACAAGCTAGCTGGCAGTAAAACCCTTATGTAAATGATGAATAAACCCAAATCACCATCTTTCGACTGAAAGCCTGATGACACCACAGTACCTGAGCCAACAATAACACTATAACAATCAATCTACCAATGTCTGAAGTTACAACAAGGTATGTGACAGACTGAAGCGGAGGAAGCTGTCCTGAGCAAGAAGCACTCCAAGAAGCAGGAGGAAGTTCTGAAGGAGAGGCAGCAGACTGCCAAGGTGGACCAAGCTCTGGAGGACCAGTTCATGACAGGTCGTGTGCTCGCCTGCATCTCCTCCCGCCCCGGGCAGTGTGGCCGGGCTGATGGCTACGTACTGGAGGGCAAGGAGCTTGAGTTCTACTCGAGGAAGATCAAGGCCAAGAAAGGAAAATAAACTAATGAAATAAAGGCCTTCCTTGTAACTTGATTCCTTTCTCTATATTGGTATTAATATATCCATATGAATGAATGCAAACTGTGTGGTAACTCCAATTCTTGAGCTAGAAGTGCACTCGTGGACAAAACCTGGGGAAGTTGTACCTTTTAGCATGTTTATTGGGGTTCAGACAATAACTATGAAATATATTACAGTGACCTTATTGAAGACAAGATAACCAAGTGTGAAGAAAATGGCCTATCTAAAAAACTGGTGACTTGTGACATTTTAAATGTTTAAATTAGTGGTAGAATAGTAAAATTTTCATTAATTATAAAAAACTTTCAAAAATGGTAATAGCTTGTTTATCTTTATTTTTCAATTCCTTAGATAGTTGTCAATGTTTGGAGAAAAACACAGCAGAAAGAATCAATTTTTTACTATATGGAATTTACATATGATGTTGGCTCCTATTCATTAGAGCTGGTCACAAGTTACATCCCCCTGTTGCATATCTCCTGTCCCAAGGCCAGACAAACTGTGACTAGGTGGTAGGTTGGTGTATCTATAACTTGATAGGATTGGAATTGGTCAAAATCCACTATATCTTTGCCATCTCTCTATCCCTTGTTGGAAGGGTTTCTTGAGAAGTAAATGTCTAACTTGGGCCACAATTTAGCTGACAATACACAGAGTCAAACTTAGCTTGAAATGGCTACTATTTTTTTTTATTGATTTTGCCCAGATTGTAAAATGATAGAAGGTAGTGATATCTGATTGGTTTTTTATTTATTTATTTATTTATTGTTACAAAAGCACGAAGTCCAAAGGACTATTGTGCTGTGCTAGTATTATTTACATATATATGATTAATTATTTACACGATGGATTAGTATTGTTTTGTAAATTATTGTACAAATAGTTCTAAACGTAACAAAGTTCTCATAAGATAGAGTGTATACACAAAGAGAATTTGGTAATGTTTCAAAGTATCTACATACAATTTGATTAGTCAGAGGGCAAGATAAAAGAATCTGATTGGTTTTGATAGTAGATGATAATGATGATATTTGACTACTGTATAGTTATAGCAGATTATGCTGATCAAACTACTGACTGGGTTTACTGTTTCTATTGTTTTTTGATGATTGACAGACTTCTCCTTTAAATGTATTATTTATTATACATACATTACAATAAGAAAACACAATAAATACAAAAGATAATAGTGGCTATATATATTTTTAAATCAAGTTTTGTTTGTCACTTTTTAACAACTTTTTTTATTGTTAGGTTATCATATCCAATCTCACAGATTATATATATATATATTTTTATAAAATTAAATATTCCAACAGTTTCTTACTAGAGTGCCATCTCTGATATTAAGTTTTACATGACGAATTATATACATGATGGGGTTAGTTGACATATAGGACCAGGTTCTGAATCCTGTATTGGACACTTTTACTGAATAAAAGATTCTTATTGGCCCCCAACCTTACTAGTAAATGCAAGTAACCAAATGAAGCTCTAGCACATTTGTAAGAGCAAAATTTGAGTTACTTTCTATATGTGTAAACAGCAAACAATAAAAGCCGTCTCCAACTACTGCCCACCATGATTGTCATGTCATGTACTAGGGATAATAAAAAAAAGTGTATATAACTAGCCGGCTAAGAAACAAGGTAATAAAACCAAATAGTGGGTGACAATTCTATCATCATACTGTAACACCTACCTAAACATTATTTATTTGGATTTGGTCTTATTACCATGTGTTTCTAATCTATAATCCAAATTGTGCCTTATCCTTTTAGTCTAAATTAGACAAGATCTTGGAGGTCGTGCTCATAAAAAAGTTCAAGAACTATTGGTTCTCTGTACAGGGATCCCTTGTAAAAACTCTGCCATTGCCGGTCCAAAGCCCGGATGTAAAAGGAGGAGGGGGAGCAGTAACAAGCTCGTCAAAAAACCAAGGTTCAGTTGGCCTGGCTGATAGCACCCTGTAAAGGTTCCTATCTTTGGGTTACAGGATAATCAGCAGTTCTCCATGTTAGGAGCGGCTGCACAAGGTTCCTCATGTTAGAGGCAGCCATTTAATACCAGGTCAAAGTCCAAGTTACACCTCTCTGTAGGTGACCTCGGGGAAATGCTGGATAAAACCAGTGCTTTAATGTAACTGGCATATAACCTATATGGAGTCTTGCACAGATTTTATTTTAAATTTATAAACAACCAGGCATGATTTGAAATAATTGCGCCTATTACAGAGAAAACAAACAAATTAAAACTTAGAATTAAAAATATTTACAAATTTACATGTACTAAACGACAGAATTCATAAAATTTATATAGACAAAGTGGCTGATGTAAGATATTTGAATCATGTAGATCAGGGAACAAACAATGTCTCATTTCTGTAAAGTTGGGACAGTCGTAGATAAGGTGAAGAGCAGTTTGTAGCAGGAGCAAGATGATTATCAATTGATTCAGACCTTTATTACTGGATGTAGATATAATATCCAAGAAATGTTTGTCATCACTCTGTTGTTGTTTCTTGCTTTTCTGCCTATACACCTGGGGTCTCCTGGAGGTGGTCTCTCATCAGAGGATCTGCTATATCAGGAGGAGTCTTACAACTGAAACAAGAGTCCCCCATGTAAGGCCAACTCCAGTAGAGTCCCAGTTTAGCCATGTATCAAGGTCTGTCTCATGGAGACTCTACTGTACCTTAGTAACACTTTCATATGTCCATGGCAGAAACTGTTACATTTTAGGTAAATAAATAACAATTAGTTAGGTAAATGTATTATGTTGTTGTTTCTAATCCCCTTGTGTAAAGATTACATGAATTCCATCAGTTCATGCTCCTCCAGCTGTTTATAGACTGTTGTTGTTTCTTATCCCCTTGTGTAAAGATTACATGAATTCCATGAGTCCATGCTCCTCTAGCTGTTTATAGACAGTGTTGTTGTTGTTTCTTATCCCCTTGTGTAAAGATTACATGAATTCCATGAGTCCATGCTCCTCTAGCTGTTTATAGACAGTGTTGTTGTTTCTTATCCCCTTGTGTAAAGATTACATGAATTCCATGAGTCCATGCTCCTCTAGCTGTTTATAGACAGTGTTGTTGTTGTTTCTAATCCCCTTGTGTAAAGATTACACAATTCCATCAGTTCATGCTCCTCGAGCTGTTTTTTGATAATCAGCGGCCTCTCCCAAAGGTCCTGTTTAGTACATCTAATGCAAGCCAAAATATGTTCTGGAGCTGCAGGTACCAAACTACATTTTGGTCAAGTTGGGTAGATTTTGTTGTTATTTTCTATCTTCAATGGTTTGAGATGGCCTGTTCTAAATCTTGTTAGTGTTGTTTGATGCTGTCTGAGGTTCAGAGCTCCTCCTGGGTTCACTGTACCAGCTGTGCTTATTTCAACACTAGTGACAACACCAGCTCTTTTTACCAATAATGGAGACTTATGGAATAATCCGTGAATTCAGTCTCCATGACCATGTATACTTATACAACAGGATAGTATATTGAAGAGAAAATACCAGTTTTTAATTATTTAATTTTTTTTTTTTGCTTATCCCTAGTACACGTGGTACACATCAAACAACACTAACAACAACAGACCATCTCAAGCCATTGATGATAGAAAATAACAACAAAATCTACCCCACTTGACCAAAATGTAGCTTGGCACCTGTAGCTCCAGAACACATTGAATTGGATGTACTAAACTGGACCTTTGGGAGAGGCTGCTGCTTATCATAAAACAGCTTGAGGAGTATGAACTCATGGAATTCGTGTAATCTTTACACAAGGGAATAAGAAACAACAACAACAACAAAAATACTATTTTTATAATTTAGCAACTCTCTGGTAAGAGGATGCCTCTCCCTAAAGGACACTTTAGCTCTTAAACACAAGGTAATAAGACTAAATCCAAATAAATAAATAGTGTGTGACGTTTCGGTAACAGTGTTGTTACCATCTTCAGACAAAAGTGCTGAATGAATTCAGTACCGAAACTTCACACACTATTTATTTATTTGGATGTGGTCTTATTACCTTGTGTTTACATGAAAAGCAGTTTACTTTTGCATTTACAAATGTGTCGGGCCCTGTTTGGATACTTGTACTTACTGGTGTGGTTGGATTTTTGCAAGAATCGGGGGCCATTGGAGCATTTTTTTTTTATATCAGAAAAAGTGTCCAATTCGGGAATTGAACCCGGGTCGTAACAGTCAAAAACCAACAATTTAGACCATCCTTCCACACACCCCCCAGTTTTTAATATAAGTTCAAAAAGACTTATACTTTTTATATTTCACAAATTATTTATTAAAGATTAAAAAAAAATATATGCCTACCAATTTGAGCCTCATCATATCTCTATGTATATCCTTTCTGATTACACTCAACTAACACATATACATATCAAAGTATGCAAAAAAATTTTCATACAATAATTAAATTTGCATATATTCAATTCATAGGACAACTTTTCTAAATAATATATTTACATATTTCCCTCTTTTAACTTTAATAAGATGATCACATACAACATGATAATAGGGAATTGAGGACCCCCTCATTGCCTGGAAGAGGACACTGATGCGGTAATGAAGACTTCCCAGCTGAAAATACAAAATTGTAAATATTAATTCTTTTTTAAAATTATTTATTTATTTATTACCAGTTGCAAATAAGACACGCTATATCCGATCTGGGTAATTGCGGCGCATGAAACTATTTACAATAATTGTAGTAGAGTAGGTAACAGAATTGTCAAAAAGAAAATAAACAATTAAGAAAAAGAGCATTAAATAAACATATACAAGAAACCACAAGGTAGTTATTTACAGTAATTTAAATTATTAGGTTTTCAGATATAAGAAATTTGTCTTCTTCATCTTTCTTATCTCCAAACTGGGTGAAGTAGAATGCCTTTGTCATTAAGACTGGGAGCACTACTCAGTGGCAGGCCGACTTAGCTCCAAAAGAAATGAGGAACAGACGCCATGTGCAGCCACTCCTAACATGCAGTACAAATGCTGCTCATCCTGTATCCCTGGAGCCCTTACAGGGTACTATCAGCCGGGCCAGCTGAACCCAGGTTTTTTTGAGAGCTTGTTACTGATCCCCCTCCTCCTTTTTCATCTGGGCTTGGGACCGGCAAAGGTGGAGTTAATGAATTTGTGATTTACTTTTATAAAAATATTCGAAAAACCTTTCGCGCAAAATGTTTCTTTATTACATAAACACCACGAGCTCTCGCTCTTCAACGGAAAAAATTATGATCTAAGAGTGGGCGAGGGAGATGGTTATTTATACTGAGCACATGAAGTGAGATTTGCATAGATATCTATCTATGCAAATTTTTATAAAATTATTATGTAATAAAAGGCACAAGGTAATAAGACCAAATCCAAATAAATAAATAGTACACCTATCCCCCGATTTACACGGTAGATACGTTCCTGAGAAAAACGTGTAAATCGGGGGATAGGTGTACACAGAAATAAAAATAAAATGCATTGACAGGTTAAAATATGTAGTCAGCACATAAGCTCGGGATTCCTCGTGAGATGTGTACACAGCGCATGTGTTCAATCACAGTAGCATTTAGTATAGTGCGATAAAATAAAAAAAAACTTATTTGGAAAACCGTGTAAAAGCGAAAACGTGTAAAACAAGTACCGTGTAAATCGGGGGATAGGTGTATTAGTAAATTAAATTTAATTGCCATCTATCGTTAAAATTTTACACAAATAAATTTACTGGCAATACGCTTCTTTTAAATATCATCAAATATTATCTCTACAGACCTTACTGCAATGATATGAGTTATTGAATGAGAGGGCTTGGCTCATCAGTAGTGAACCCTCTCATTCAATAACTCGTATCATTGCAGTAAGGTCTGTATAGATAATATATGATGATATTCAAAAGAAGCGCATTGCCAGTAAATTTATATGTGTAAAAAAAAAAAAAATAGTATGTGAGATTTCGGTAACAGTGTTGTTACCGAAACATCACATTATTTATTTATAAGGATTTGGTCTTATTACCTTGTGTTTATAATCTATAATCCAAATTGTGACTTATCGTAATAAAAGTCAAATTAGCTTGACTGAGAAAGCTTTAGACTTTAGAACCTGATGTCCCTGGTTCGAAAACGCTTTTCGCCATCTTTTTATTTACTCCTTTTTTGTGATCTCTTCCTGATATTGGAAAATATTGACTGAGGTGTCACTAAATTTGTTTTAATTGTCACATACAACATAATATATAATTAATTTTAAAAAACATTCTAGAGCAGGGGTTAGTAATCTTTAGAGTAGTTACGACCACTACGACCCGGGTTCGATCCCCGCATTGGACACTTTTTTCTGTTTAAAAAAAATTAAAAAATGCTCCAATGGCCCCCCGATTCTTGCAAAAGTCCAACCCCACCAGCGAGTGCAAGTAACCAAACGGGGCTCTGGCACATTTGTAAGTGCAAAGTCGATCTGCTTTCACATGTGTAGACATGTGGTGCGCTTACAGTAAAAAAGCAGTCGCTAACTACCCACCATGATTATCATGGCCTGTACCACGTGTACTAGGGATAAGCAAAAAAAAAAAAATACAATTAATACAAAATTTCAAAGTTTTTAAAGAGCCACAAATTTTATACTTTACAACAATAAATAGTACTCACATAATAATATGCACAATTTGGATTATAGATTATAAACACAAGGTAATAAGACCAAATAAATAAATAAATAGTGTGTGATGTTTAGGTAACAGCATTGTTACCATCTTCAGACAAAAGTACTAGGAAAAAACCCACAAAACTCCCCCCCCCCAAAAAAAAAATAAAAGTGTTTTTTTTTTCCACTTTTAATTCTAAGAATAATATTCTTTGTATCTCAGAAAACTATCTTCTTCTTATCTGCTATCTTGTTTACACAATTGATAACAGTAACTATTTAAAACATGCTTTGGTAAAATTTCTCATTCAGTACTTTTGTCTGAAGATGTTAACAACGCTGTTACCGAAACGTCACACACTATTTATTTGGATTTGGTCTTATTACCTTGTGTTTAGTACTCGCATAAATAATATTTACATATGGAACTATATAAAGAGCAGCAGGTTCACACCCAAAGAGCCACATGTGGTTCACTAGCCGCAATTTGCCAACCTCTGGTATTTAGAGCAAGTAGATTTTATGGATTACAGCTGGTTACATAGAAGTAAATACTAAAACTGATCTTCTTTCTTATCTCCACTCAATCATATTAAGGTATCAAGCTTGTAAAGCTTGTTGATGGTATCTTCTTCTTTCTTAGCTCCACTCAATCATATTAAGGTATCAAGCTTGTAAAGCTTGTTGATGGTGTCTTCTTCTTTCTTATCTCCACTCAATCATATTAAGGTATCAAGCTTGTAAAGCTTGTTGATGGTGTCTTCTTCTTTTTTCTTATCTCCACTCAATCATATTAAGGTATCAAGCTTGTAAAGCTTGTTGATGGTGTCTTCTTCTTCTTTCTTATCTCCACTCAATCATATTAAGGTATCAAGCTTGTAAAGCTTGTTGATGGTGTCTTCTTTTTTCTTTCTTATCTCCACTCAATCATATTAAGGTATCAAGCTTGTAAAGCTTGTTGATGGTATCTTCTTCTTTCTTAGCTCCACTCAATCATATTAAGGTATCAAGCTTGTAAAGCTTGTTGATGGTGTCTTCTAATTTCTTATCTCCACTCAATCATATTAAGGTATCAAGCTTGTAAAGCTTGTTGGTGGTGTCTTCTTCCTCTTTCTTATCTCCACTCAATCATATTAAGGTTTCAAGCGGGGGGTCGGTGGAAGGCTGGTTAAACCGTTTGGTTTTCGACCACTACGACCCGGGTTCGATTCCCGCTTTGGACACTTTTTTTCTGATAAAAAAAAAAAATGGTTCAATTGCCCCCGATTATTGCAAAAGTCCAACCCCACCAGCGAGTGCAAGTAACCAAATGGGGCTCTGGCACATTTGTAGGTGCAAAGTCGAACTGCTTTTCACATGTGTAGACATGTGGTGCGCTTACAGTAAAAGCAGTCGCTAACTACCCACCATGATTATCATGGCCTGTACCACGTGTACTAGGGATAATTAAAAAAAAAAAAAAAAAGGTTTCAAGCTTGTAAAGCTTGTTGATGATGTCTTCTTCTTCTTTCTTATCTCCACTCAATCATATTAAGGTATCAAGCTTGTAAAGCTTGTTGATGGTGTCTTCTTCTTCTTTCTTATCTCCACTCAATCATATTAAGGTATCAAGCTTGTAAAGCTTGTTGATGGTGTCTTCTTCTTCTTTCTTATCTCCACTCAATCATATTAAGGTATCAAGCTTGTAAAGCTTGTTGATGGTGTCTTCTTCTTCTTTCTTATCTCCACCCAATCATATTAAGGTATCAAGCTTGTAAAGCTTGTTGGTGGTGTCTTCTTCCTCTTTCTTATCTCCACTCAATCATATTAAGGTTTCAAGCGGGGGGTCGGTGGAAGGCTGGTTAAACCGTTTGGTTTTCGACCACTACGACCCGGGTTCGATTCCCGCATTGGACACTTTTTTCTGATAAAAAAAAAAATGGTTCAATTGCCCCCAATTCTTGCAAAAGTCCAACCCCACCAGCGAGTGCAAGTAACCAAACGGGGCTCTGGCACATTTGTAAGTGCAAAGTCGAACTGCTTTTCACATGTGTAGACATGTGGTGCGCTTACAGTAAAAGCAGTTGCTAACTACCCACCATGATTATCATGGCCTGTACCACGTGTACTAGGGATAATTAAAAAAAAAAAAAAGGTTTCAAGCTTGTAAAGCTTGTTGATGATGTCTTCTTCTTCTTTCTTATCTCCACTCAATCATATTAAGGTATCAAGCTTGTAAAGCTTGTTGATGGTGTCTTCTTCTTCTTTCTTATCTCCACTCAATCATATTAAGGTATCAAGCTTGTAAAGCTTGTTGATGGTGTCTGCTGGGGATGAGTAGAGCTCATCAATGGATGAGTCAATACAGTCAATAATGTAGTTTGGGGTTGTTACAGGTTGACACTTAGTACATAGTGGGAAAACCTTGCAACCATTCTGTCATTGTCTGTAGATGACCAGACTTAAGTTTGGAAATCAAAGACTGTTGCCAAAATCTGATGAATTATATCAAGTTTTCAATTATAATCTGCCAAAATAAAAATGAATCAAAGGGAAATGATTGCCATTGGAAAAATACATTTTCTTACTAATTATAACTCCTGATGTCAATGTAGCTCATCACTAACTGCCAGCTCATCACTAACTGCCCCCTCGGCTCTCAAGTAGAAATAAAGTACTGCAGGAAGAAGAAAAACTAATTTTAACTTCTATATTTACAAAAAAAAAAAGGTAATATGACCAAATAAATAGTGTGTAACGTTTCGGCAACAGTGTTGTTACCATCATCAGAAAAAATTACTGAATGTGCTGAATGATGATGGTAACAATGCTGTTACTGAAATGTCACACACTTTATTTATTTGGATTTGATGTCTTATTACCTTGTGTTTATAATCTATAATCCAAATTGTGCTTTATCAACTTCTATAGTTGTGAATGTATGGAAGCCTCAAGACAGGACCTTTATTCCAACCTTGCCAGGATTGTCTTCTTCTTCTTTCTTATCTCCACACTGGGTGAAGTAGAATGTGTCTACCTTTGTCATTAAGACTGGGAGCATTACTCAGTGGCAGGCCGACTTAGCTCCAAAAGAAATGGCCGCCTCTAAAATGAGGAACAGACACCATGTGCAGCCGCTCCTAACATGGAGTACAAACGCTGCTCATCCTGTATCCCTGGATTAGGAGCCCTTACAGGGTACTATCAGCCGGGCCAGCTGAGCCCAGATTTTTTAGCGAGCTTGTTACTGCTCCCCCTCCTCCTTTTTCATCCGGGCTTGGGACCGGCAAAGGCGGAGTTCAAAGCTACTCTTTTCACCACAAGTGAAAGGATGCGAAGCTACTAGGGACAAAGTTTCAAGACTCAAAGGGAATTCTTGGCAGAAACACATTAGAGCCATGTCAGTATCTACAATATTTGCAAGCTTTGGGACATAGCTCCCATAGGGATGGAGTATGTAGCAAAGTACAGTAATTGATTATATTACTGAAAAGAAACACATTGCCAGTAGATTTATTTATTTCAATTATTCTTGTTTCTAAAATATGTATTAATGCCATTTTGTCCCTGATACTAAAAGTTAATCATGAAAATAAAATACAAAAAAGTGCACACACAATGGTTTCAATTAATATCATTAATTTATATTACAAACCTATTTAAAAAATATATATTATTTTAGCAAGTTAGATGATTAGCTAATCATCTAGTTAGATGATTAGCTAATCATCTAACTTTAATTCAAAACTTCCTTCTTCTTCTTCTTTCTTATCTCAAAGCCATGATAATCATGGTGGGTAGTTAGCGACTGCTTTTACTGTAAGCGCACCACATGTCTACACATGTGAAAAGCAGTTCTACTTTGCACTTACAAATTTGCCAGAGCCCCGTTTAGTTACTTGCACTCACTGGTGGGGTTGGACTTTTGCAAGAATTGGGGGCCATTGGAGCGTTTTTTTTTTTTTAAACAAAAAAAGTGTCCAATGCGGGAATTGAACCCGGGTCATAGTGGTCGAAAACCAAAAGGTTTAACCAGCCTTCCACCTGAATATCTTGAAAAAGGTTGGTATTAAGCCAACTGAAATATTGGTAAATAAATTATTTTTGATCCAATATATGACTTTTTATAATACAATATAATGCAGGCTTATGATTGTAAAACGATATTTGACAAGTTTTACCGCAAATGTTTCTTTTGAACAAAAAATCGTAATTTTATTTTAAGGAGAAATAACGACTATTTCTATCCTTAGGGATGAAGTATGAAAGGATGAATTGTGAAGAGTAATGATAAACGGAAAAATAAAAGTGTCCAGGGATGGGAATTGAACCCACAGTGTTCTGATTACCAAGCAGATGCCATGTTCCCATCCCTGGACACTTTTATTTTTCCATTCATCATTACTCTTCATAATTCATCCTTTCATACCGGAAAAATTCCAAAAAGCAGAGACCACGGGTGAAGCCAGTTCATTTTTAGTATGCAGGAACAAAATTCTAAAAAAAAAACATTCATTCGAGCAGAAGACACAAAGCCAGATCATCTCTTTATAAAAATATCGCTTCTCAGACACAAAGTTTGGAGCGGGACGTTTAACAAGAATGACATCCACGGCGCCAATTTATAATTGTAACGAATAGTATTTGAATAAAAGCATTTAATCAGGTAAAACCCGGGCGTTGCCCGGGTCATTCGGCTAGTAAATTATAAACACAAGGTAAAAGAGACCAAATTCAAATAAATAGTGTGATGTTTCGGTAACAGCGTTGTTACCATCCACTGAAAATGGTATTGCTCCAATGGCCCCTGATTCTTGCAAAAGTCCAACCCCACCAGCGATTGCAAATAACCAAATGGGGCTCTGGCACATTTGTAAGTGCAAAGTCAAACTGCTTTTCACATGTGTAGACATGTGGTGCGCTTACAGTAAAGCAGTCGCCTACTTCTGCTCACCATGATTATCATGGCCTTTACGATGTATACTACGGATAAGCAAAAAAAAACTGAAAATGGTAACAATGCTGTTACTGAAATGTCACACACTATTTATTTATTTGGATTTGGTCTTTTTACCTTGTGTCTAGAAGAGATGGTTATTCCTGATGACATCTGCTGGTGTGGGGACCAATTTTTATACAGAGGACGGGAGTTTACTAATATCAAAGATTTGATTATAAAACACAATTGGGATTATGGATTAGATAAAGAATCAAAAGGTAAAAAGAGCAAATCCTTCTTATTTCTTATCTCCACTCAACCACATTAGGGTATCAAGCTTGTATAGCTTGAGACTTGACAACCATCATGACTGGGTGAAGTAGAATGTGTCTGCCTTTGTCATTAAGACTGGGAGCACTACTCAGTAACAGGCCACTGACTTAGCTCCAAAATAAATGGCCGCCTCTGACATGAGGAACAGACGCCATTGTGTAGCCTCTCCTTACATGGAGTACAAACGCTGCTCATCCTGTATCCCTGGATTTGGAGCCCTTACAAGGTACTATCAGCCAGGCCAGCTGAGCCCAGGTTTTTTAACAAGCTTGTTACTGCTCCCCCTCCTCCTTTTTCATCCGGGCTTGGGACCGGCAAAGGTGGAGTTAAGACCAAATCCAATAAGGTACAATTTGGATTATGAATTTGAACCAAAAGGCAACAAAGACCTAATCTCATGATTATTGAAATGTGACATTTCAGTAACAGCATTATTTCCTTTTGTTTCAATAGATTGATAAAGAGATAAAGAGAAAGAGTAAACATTGACATTAAGTTTTCCCCTGTATATAAATTTTTCATATAGAGTAGAACCTTCCTGTAAAGGACAACACCTAATTACAGAGCTAAAGTGTCGATAAGGCACAATTTGGATTACAGATTATAAACACAAGGTAATAAGACCAAATCCAAATAAATAAATAGTGTGTGATGTTTCGGTAACAGCGTTGTTACCATCTTCAGACAAAAGTACTGAATGAGAAATTTTGTCATTCAGTACTTTTGTCTGAAGATGGTAACAACGCTGTTACAGAAATGTCACACACTATTTATTTATTTGGATTTGGTCTTATTACCTTGAGCTAAAGTGTTCTTTAGGGAGAGGTGTCCTCTTACTGGAGAGTTGCTAAATAGTAAAAATGGTAATTTTATAAATGAAAACTGTCCTTTGTAGAGACGTGTTTTCTAGCGGGGTGTCTGTTAAAGGGAGTTTCTACTGTATCACCTTTATATGAGATAAGCTTTGAAAATTCTAATTATAACATTGCTTTTATTACTGGTATATATTGATCAAGCACAATTTGGATTATAGATTATAATAAAAGAAAGATTATAACAAAAGATAATTCAAAGAAACCTTTTTCAACCAAAAGACATGTGCTTCAATTAATAGAATGGAAGAAAGTGGAAATATAAATGATATATAAAAAAAAAAAAATCCATTTTAAATTCTAAAAAAATATTTCAAGTTGTCTTAAAAACTATTTTTCCTTATCTGTTATCTTGTTTAAACACTTGATAACAGTACTATTTAAGAACTTGCTGTGATATTTTTTCTCATTTATTCTTTTGTCTGATGATGGTGACAATGTTGTTGCCAAAACATCACACACTAATAAATTATTTGGATTAGGTCTTATTTTATTTTATAACTGGTACATATTATTAATGTTATTCTTGCATGACTCCTACATTTCTACTCTGAGAATCTGTATAAGACTAAAAGATCTTAATAAATATGTTTTGTTTTTGAATAAACATTCACAGAAATTGATAAGGCACAATTTGGATTATAGATTATAAACATAAGGTAATAAGACCAAATCCAAATAAATAAATAGTGTGTGAAGTTTCGGTAACAGCATTGTTACCATCTCGAGATGCTAGTACTGAATGAGAAATTTTACCACAGCATGTTTTAAATAGATACTCTTATCAAGTGTGTAAACAATTATCTGTGTTTCTCAGAAAACTATCTTCTTATCTGTTATCTTGTTTACACACTTGATAACAGTAACTATATAAACCATGCTGTGGTAAAATTTCTAGCACCCAAACCCCCCTGCCCTACTCCTTCCTGCAAGGAAACCAGCTCCCAGACTGACCCCATCAAACCCGCCACTCCTGCTCCTGCTGCCATCCCTGCCAAGAAACCTGCCTCCACCATGCCTGCTCCAACCAAAAGGAAGCAGCCTGAGGCTCCCAACCCGCCTGCAAAAAGGACAAACCTGAAAGGTCCTACGAAACCTGCGCCTTCCCGCGTCTCCAAGCCTGCGGCCGCCCAAGTGGTCCTCCATGGAGAAAAATCGGCGGATCACACCGTGGTCATCTCTGATAACCCACAGGCTGACCCAAGGAAGATGCTTAAAGCTGTCCGCGCTGCCCACACTCTCCCCCAAGGCGTTTGGGCCTCCCTGCGCACCAAGGGGAAGCTGGTCCTCCACTCCAGCAATCCCGACACCATCCCTGAGGAGACAACCTCCCTGGCCAGCAAGCTGAACGGAATGAAGGTCCTCCAGCAGAAGGAGATCCTGCCAAGAATCTGCCTCTTCAAAGTGGATGAGGAAACATCCAACTCCACAATTGAGGAGACCTTCCGGGAGACTGCTGCTGTTAGCAAACTTCCTGGGGACAAAGTGATGCGTGTGGCGCACTGTTCTGCACCCAGAAACGGGACCTGCACTGCCTTCATCGAGGTGGACATCAAGACCTTTAGAGCCCTGGGCGTTCGCGGAAGAATCGTGGTGGATGGAGTAATCCTCAACTTCGAGGAGTCCATCCGCGCCCGTGTATGTTTCCGCTGTTGTGGCTTTGGCCACAACTCTGCCCAATGCTCCAGAGCTCCTAAGTGCTTCCACTGCGGTGAAGACAGCTATGATGACTGCACCTGCCCTTCCATTGCTGACCAGCGCACCTCCAAGTGTGCCAACTGCTGCTCAAAGGGCCTTCCAGACAAGCACGAGGCGAGAGCCTCAAGCTGCCCCATCCTGAAGTCCAGGGCCCTCAAGTTCTAGGCTTCAAGGACCTTCTGCCTCCTATTCCATCTGCCACTTCTACTGGATTCCTGGCCAATTCAAGACTCCTGCCCCGCTGCACCCTGGCACGTTCCCTTGAACGTTTCCACCACGCCTGCGAGATATCTCCAGCCGCCAGATCCTAGGATCCCTGGCCACCTGACATCGTGTCTGCTGCCTTGAAGTTTTATATACAGTGTGCCCGGAAAAGTCTCCACTGAGACTTGAGCGGGCGATGGCAAGAATATTCCCTGTGGTAAAATTTCTCATTCAGTACTTTTGTCTGTAGATGGTAACAATGTTGTTTCCGAAACATCACACACAATTTATTTGGATTTGGTCTTATTACCTTGTGTTTATTCACAGAAATTATTTTAATTGCATCTTGGTAAAATTTTTTATAGATCCTGAGCAAACTATCAGCTAGATAAAAAGTGAGGGCCAGCTATATGAATATACTCATAGACAAAACTTAAGGAAGTTTTCACCTTTTAGGAATCATGGCGTTACTGGAAACCCGGACCTGGTCAAGAACAAAGAAACTGAAGAAGGCATCCAGCCATTAGTGACAGTTATACAATCAGGAGGTGGTCTTTCATTGTACAGTAGAACATACTCCATGAGAGGACACCTCTCTACAAAGGACAGTTTTCATCAACAAAATTACCATTTTACATATTAGTAACTTTCCAGTAAGAGGACACGTCTCTACAAAGGACAGTTTTTATCATCAAAATTACCATTTTACATATTAGTAACTTTCCAGTAAGAGGACACTTCTCTACAAAGGACAGTTTTCATCAACAAAATTACCATTTTACATATTAGTAACTTTCCAGTAAGAGGACACCTATCTACAAAGGACAGTTTTCATCAACAAAATTACCATTTTACATATTAGTAACTTTCCAGTAAGAGGACACCTATCTACAAAGGACAGTTTTCATCATCAAAATTACCATTTTACATATTAGTAACTTTCCAGTAAGAGGACACTTCTCTACAAAGGACAGTTTCATCATCAAAATTACCATTTTTACATATTAGTAACTTTCCAGTAAGAGGACACCTCTCTACAAAGGACAGTTTTCATCAACAAAATTACCATTTTACATAATAGTAACTCTCCAGTAAGAGGACACCTATCTACAAAGGACAGTTTTCATCATCAAAATTACCATTTTACATATTAGTAACTTTCCAGTAAGAGGACACCTCTCTACAAAGGACAGTTTTCATCAACAAAATTACCATTTTACATATTAGTAACTTTCCAGTAAGAGGACACCTATCTACAAAGGACAGTTTTCATCATCAAAATTACCATTTTACATATTAGTAACTTTCCAGTAAGAGGACACCTATCTACAAAGGACAGTTTTCATCATCAAAATTACCATTTTACATATTAGTAACTCTCCAGTAAGAGGAGACTTCTCTACAAAGGACAGTTTTCATCAACAAAAAATTACCATTTTACATATTAGTAATTCTCCAATAGGAGGACACCTCTCCCTAAAAAACACTTCGGCTCAGCAACTAGGTGTCCTTTAGAGAGATGTTCTCTTCTTCTTCTTCTTTCTTATCTCCACTCAATCACACTAAGGTATCAAGCTTGTAAAGCTTGAGATTTTTGATGGTGTCTGCCGGGGAAGAGTAGAGCTCATCAATGGATGAGTCAATACAGTCAATAATATGTCTTGGGGTTGCAGGCTGAGAATTGCACTTAGTACATAGTAGGAAAACCTTGCAACCATTCTGGAAAGTCATTGTCCGTAGATGACCAGACTTAAGTCTGGAAATCAAAGACTGTTGTTCTCTTGGGAGGACAGAACCGGTGCTTGTCCCTCCTGCTCTGTACCAGTCATGTGCAGATGTTCTACTGTATTCCTATTTTGATCTTGTAAGTCTTTGAATATTTTTATCTGCAATACACAAATTATACATCAATATCCTCCCCAAGTCCTGTAACTGTGCCTCAGCATGGCAGAGAGGTCTTGTACTCCTGGTACCCTAGACATGAAGGCTGCCATCCTACAAAGCCAAGCTAAATGTTAACATTCTTACCTTTGTGTAATGTTCCCATCAACATTTATATACACCTATCCCCCGATTTACACGGTAGATACGTTCCTGAGAAAAACGTGTAAATCGGGGGATAGGTGTACACAGAAATAAAATGCATTGACAGGTTAAAATATGTAGTCAGCACATAAACTCGGGATTCTTCGTGAGATGTGTACACAGCGCATGTGTTCAATCACAGTAGCATTTAGCATAGTGCGATAAAAACAAAAAAAAAAAAACTTATTTGGAAAACCATGTAAAAGCGAAAACGTGTAAAACAAGTACTGTGTAAATCGGGGGATAGGTGTATTTAACAACATTTAACATCAATATTACTCTTTGAACTAAGGAAATAAACAAATGAAAACATTAAGATGCAAATTTTTCTTTCACACATATATCAAATTTTCACTGTCACTATCTCAATGAAAAAACACCAGGAGGGCCAGTGTCATCGGTCGTGAGCTGGGCTCTCCCGGTGTTTTTTCATCAAGTTAGGAACAGTTGAAATTTGATTTATGAGTGAAACATTCACGTCTTAATGTTTTCATTTGTTATATATAGATTTCACATTATTGCTTTAAGGGGAAATAAGCACCACTACCTCATTAATATCAAAAAGACAAAAAACAGAGAGTTATTTATCAAAAATTTTATTTGCATAAATGGGCAAGAGATGAATAACCATTGATGTACACAGGTTGTTATGGAAGAGAGAAGGAGAAGTGGGTAAATAGATTCATTTTATAATAATGTCGAACGGGATTCATCAGAGAATAATACAGGAAATACAATGGCATTCTAGATTACATACTTCAATTCACATTGATACATATTTTTTATTTACATGACAAAATGATGGTGAAACATTGTCTATATACAATTACGAGAAATTGAGAAAAAAATAAAATAAATTGCATATTGGCATTACATTTTTTTCTGTTACACTTTATTGGCAAAAAAAAAAAAAAAAAAAAAGATTGTGTATATATATATATATATACTTATTGATGAATGTATATTTGAAAAAAAAAAAGGGAGGGAAATTATCTATGATTGATAAATGGCTAAAAAAATACTGGTCAAAAATTAAAAAAGATTCAAGTTCTTAATCGCTCTCAGAGCCAAAAATTTCTGCTTCATCTTTTTGTTTCTGGTCTTCAGCATCACTTTCATTATCGGAGGATTGTTCTGAGCCAGAAGATGATGATGCAGCAGATGATGACTTGGTGCTTTTCTTTTCTTCTGCTTCATCTTCACTTCCGCTGCTATCGCTCCCTCTGCTTTCTTCATTCTTGTTGGGTGATGCCGATTTTTCATTGTCGTCTTCGTTTTCATTATCCGATTTGGCAGATTTCTCTGATTCATTGTCGCTTGCTGACGACTCTTTATCAGATTTCTCACCTCCCGATGATTTCCCTTCATCATCTGAATCATTCTTAGAGGCATCGGAGTCTGAATTCTTACTGTCATCAGATTTTTCGGATTTCTTATCCTCATCATCAGAATTGGCTTCGTTTTCTTCTTCGTCTTTATCTTTATCCACTTCCATGGGTTCATCCTCTTCTTCTTGAGGGTGCTCAAGTTGGGTAAGCCTAATTTCTTGTGTTTTGAATTCTTTTTCATTCACAGGGCGATGTTTGACGACAAGTTTTGAATTATTTGGTGGTACACCTGGCTTAAGCCTTCTCTTATTAAGCCTAACTCTAGTTTCAAGCTCGTTATAATACACAGCTCCATCCCTGAATGTGAAAAAGTAATTTTCTTCATAGCCTTTTGAGGCTTTATTTTTAACATTCCAATTGTATTCTCTAGCCATTTTATATTCATATTCCTCATCATCTTGATAAGATTGATTTTCTTCTGCATCCCTTTTCCTCTTTTTAATATTTTCTTCTGTTGGCAAGAAATAGGCAACAAATTGTTCACCACTTTCATCCACAACACCTCGAATCATTGCTTGAGACATCTCTTCAGTTTGAGTTTTAGGTGCTGGATCAGAATCAAATGTAACTTGGGCAAATGGATATCTCCATAAATCAAAATCAGGAAATAATGGTAATATTTCAACTGGTTGTACATTTGGTTTACTATAATGTTTAAGAACTGGTTTCTTACAATCTTCAAATGTTTTATTAATTGCATTAATTTGACTTTCTTTATCCATATAGATATTTTCTTCTTTAAATAATCTTTTGACATTATAACCAACTTTTGTTTCTGTCTTTTCATTGCAATTACCATATCTATTAAATTCAGTTGAAATATATTCTGTCTTTTTAAGCCATGGTACAGCTTTATTATGGTGACGTGATCGTTTTGAATCTTGTGGGGCATATGCCTCATCTTCAAGCAATTTCTCATCTGCTGGAGAAAGCACTGCGTTTGGATCGACACTATATGCATCTGTTCGAATAAGATCAATTTTTACACCCAAATCATGTTCTGTAAGTAATTCGTGTTTGTATGACTTCTCTAAAGATGTCGGCTTATATTCTGTGTATCTTTTGTTGTCAAATGGATAAACAATAAATTTAGGATCAAAGGGGATATCTGGCAATGTGTTCGAATATTTAATTCGGCATACCATTTCAGATTTTTTTTCGGCATATTTTCGATTTCTGTCGGGTGTATTAGAAGAAGAACCTGTTTGTATTGTTGGAGGCATATTAATATAAATGAATATATATAAATACCTTTAAATTGTTCCAAAAAATAAAAGGCAAAGTTAAACGTAAACAAGGATAGGGTAATAAAAACAAGTTCTATTTTGTACAATAAAAAAGTATAAATTAACCAATATTCTGTGAAAAAAAAAAATTATAAATTTCCAAAATAGAGAGTTATATTTTAGAAAAAATAAATTTAATAGTATAAAAAACTGAAAATTTAAAATTAATTATAAAGATTAATTACAATTATTCTCTATTTAAATGAATTTATTTTATTTTTTTAAGGGAAATGCTTTTAGGTAAAAATATGTAATTAAAAGAAAGGAAACAATTAGTTCAGTTATTTGCATTAAGCAATTAGATTCAAATGAATAAAAATGAAAAAGCGTTGAATAAGTAAAAATTTCAGTGTGTGAAACAAAAACTTTCTTTTTAAAAATGCACGATGAGTACCTACCCCTATATCGCTTCTCGGCATTTGGCTAAGATCAAAGTGTAGTGTAGTACCTACTTCTGAGTACCCTTGTTATTTTTAGGGAAATATATTTTTTATATTTTTATTTTAATACCAACTTCTGTCCTTTTTGTTTTATATTATTTTTTCACATACGCAAGTCTGGGATCAAAACATTTTTGATCACAATGGTACAGCCTGCACCACGCTGACGAGGGCCAACAGTCCGAAACACGCCACGCGTTCGTGAATGGCTTTTCTAGCTTCATCAAGAAAATGGGTTGGCCAAATATCAAGGAACAGGCTAAATCAACGTTTAGTTGATTTCTGTTCCACTAGATGGCACTCTACCATCTAAAAAGTTCATGTGCTCGTGGTCAGGATATGCCTTTTTTATTTTAATACCAACAGCTGACCCTTTTTTGAAATTTTTTAATTATTATTTTTTACATATACAGTCGACTCTCGATAATTTGAAATTCAAAAGACCAGAGAAAAATTTCAATTTATCAAGAGTTCAAAATAACAGGAGTTTAAACAACTAAGAGGGAGGGAGGGAAAACAATTAAGTAAACAAGAGTTTGAAGTTTTGGCAGTTTTGGGCTATACATACTATGTTGTTATAAGACTAAATAAGTGCTTTACCTCAAGTTTTTGAAGTAATAATTTTATTGGGAGCTTCTGGGTCTTGTCCTTTTCAAACAAGAGTTTGATAACATTTTGAATTATGCCCTGGTCTAAGGTTGTAATCTTGATGACGTGTTGGCTGGAAAAAAACTTTACGTGGTCTAATATTGATAGGTTATTATGCAATGTACAGTTGTCCAAAAACAGTAAGATTTTATGTTTTTTGCTTTTTCATGTTAATGTTATCTTAGGTCAGCCATTCATTAAACAACTCTGTCATCCTCCACGATTTTTTGTTTGCCCTATAAACTGTGGGCAGCGATTTTATTCCTTTAAAACAGCGGGGTTTCTCAGATTTCCCTATTAAAAGTGGTTTCAACTTTTGAGAACCGTCCATGTTACACGCTAAAAGGAAAGTTAATCTATTCTTACTGAGTTTCCCTCCATGACACTTTTCGTCTTTAAATGTCAGAGTGTGATCAGGAAGACATTAATAAAAAAAAATCCCGGTTTCGTCTGTGATGAATATGTTTCTAGGGTCAAAACCATTCAAAAGTTGGTTTAGGTCGCCAATCCATTGAAAACAAATGAAAAAAAAATAATGCTGGAGTTCTCTCCGCAATTTTTTGAAAAATGATCGGTTTTTGAAATTTGAGAGCCACCCATCACTTGCTGCAAATCCTTTAATTCCAAGAGACTGCACAAAAACCTTAACTTTTAGCTTTAATTTTGGCTTTTGGCTTTAAATTTGGCTTTTGGCAATAAATTGTCAAAGAGGGAGCAATTTCTCGAAATATTTGACTCAAATTAGTATAGTATTTGGTTAATTTGAAATTTCCTAGGATGAAATATCCCTGGGATGAAAATTTCCTCTCTAGGATGCATTATTAAAAACATATGCTGTAATATTAGCATCAGGCTTTGTATATAAAAACAAATTGTAATGTTAATCTGATATCTGACTATTTTCAAATTATGGGGAAGAAATCATTTCAGAGATCTCTCATGTTTTTTTACAAAAAAAATGTCAATTAAGTATTGTTTTAATTTGATTAGACTTAGTCTTAATCTATATTTTGAGCTGAAACGCCATCTACTGTGTATTTTAAAACTTCAATTTTAAAATCAATTCTTTGGAAAATATTACATGCTCGTCACTCTAGATATTTATTTTTTCGAATTTGTAGACATATGATGCACTTACAGTAAAAGCAGTCGCCTACTTCTTTCTACCCACCATGATTATCGTGGCCTGTACCACGTGTATGATAAGCAATATATATATATACTAGCTGAATGACCTGGGCAACGCCCGGATTTTACCCAATTAAGTGTTTTTATTCAAATACTATTCGTTACAATTATAAATTGACGCCGTGGATGTCACTCTTGTGCCCCGCTCCAACTTTGTGTCTGAGAAGCGATATTTTTATAGAGAGATGATCTGGCTTTGTGTCTTCTGCCCGAATGAATGTTTTTCTGTCAAAATTTTGTTCCTGCATACTAAAAATGAACTGGTTTCACCCGTTGTCTCTTCTTTTGGAATTTTTCCCGATATAATTTTGTATCTGATAATCAAACATGATACAGCAATATTGTCATCATCATTTTCTGACTAAAAACAACTATATTTGCCCAGAACCTGTCAATTTCAATTTTTCTTGGCTGAAAATCCGATAAATATCTCTTCCAGATTTTTCTCTATGTCCTGTTAAAACACGTTTTACATGTACATTAGGTCAGCTGATATTACCTCCCATCTTCACCGCTAGAGGCGCTGCTTGCGAGCGAAAGGGCGATTTTACATGGGAATAGAGACCTTAAATTTTCACTATAAGTTTTTCCAGATTCAACTCTATATACTGTTAAGATTTCAGTCAGATTAGTTACGTATTGTGGACGTGTATAGCCGACATAGGAACAAACACGCATACATACATACATACATACATACACTGACTTTTATATATATAGGGATTTCCAATTATTATTACCATTATTATTTTGTACCTCTCTAGACTTAATTCCTAACACAATTATGACAATCCAGACAATAAGGAATTTATAATACAATATAATGCGGCTTATGATTGTAAAATGACGTTTGATAAGTTTTCTCGCAAATGTTTCTTTTGAACGAAAAATCGTATTTTATTTTAAGGAGAAATAACAATTATTTCTATCCTTAGGGATCGGTTCGGTTCAAAATCACATTAATAGGTACCGCTCAACAAGAGCAACCTAGTTCATGATAATTGAAACAGTGAATAATATGTGAAGGTTATTCACATATTAAACAAAATTTTAACGCGGGATTCAATCCCGGTTCATGACTGTCGGGAATCGAGGGTGTTACCCACTCGTCCACCGACTTTGTTTGTTTCCTTAGGGATGAAGTATGAAAGGATGAATTGTGAGAAGAGTAATGATAAACGGAAAATTCTTTTCAACTTTAAATATAAAAAAAAAAGCCTTTATTTAGGGTCACTGACCCTATACAGGATTCACCAGAGGTATGCATAAGAACAAAGCAGTGAGACAAAGGAAATAACGATATATACAGAGTAAGAAGAAAAAGAAAAAAAAAACAAGAAAAGAAAAAAAAAAAAAGAAAGAGGGAAGCAAGAAATCAACACAAAAAGAGTAGCAGTAAGAAAGTGAGGAGTGAGTATCACTTGGCCTTCTTCTGAGATATGGACTTGTGGAAACCATAAAACGCCGTAGCAATATACTTATTCTGGGTCATATTGTCAATTATTGATGGAAGTGAAGCACAGAGTTGCCCAGTTTTGAGCATAAGGGTTCTTCTTTCTTCTTTCAGAGCAGGGCAATCAAAAATATAGTGAGTGATTTCATTTTTTAGTTTTGAATTACAGAAGGTACAAGTCGGGCTTTAAATATAGACCTTAGACAATTCACAGAATATTTTATTAGCTCATAGTCAATTATAATATGTTGCTTTAGCGCGCCCTCTGTTGTATAATAATCGAAACTATTTTAGATACGTATGATTATTTTTAAAATTAAATAATTTTCTACTGCCCTCATTAATTAATTAATGAGAGGGCCATGATCATCAGTGGGGAACACTACCAGCGATTTCGTAAGTTTAATTTACCAATCAGCTGTAATTTATTATTGCAGTAAGGGCAGTAGATATTGTTTAATTTTAAAAAGAATTATACGCGTCTAAAATAGTGTAAATTTATTATAACAAATGGAGCGTGCTATTGCATCATATTATAATTGTTCTAAAAGAATAAGATGGTGCCAACGCGGATGGTCCCGCGTAGGTTGTCGTCCGAAAAAAGCCGGCAGAAGCTGGACAAGGAGGCAGCGTCCGCAAGGATACACCGCGTTGGGCGTGTGAGGAGATTGGCAGGACCCACAAAGTCTCTAACACCAACCCATCGTGCAGTAGCCAGAAGGTCGGGTGAACGGCAGTAGCCTCTGATGATGGGGAGGTCCAGGAGATGAGAAGAAGTCAGAACCCAGTGATCTAGCTCAAGGATTTCAGTGACTGCTTTCCAGATCGTGAGCAGCCGGAGATGGCGCGGTGGGAGCCAGGACTCGTATGGAGGGGGATAGATCCAAACACCACTCTCTACTAGCCAGGAGTAGGCGCTTCGGCCGCCACGCTGCGCAACCTGCACACTCTTCAGACACGACAATCGAAGCTGAGTCCCGATGTCCATTAGTCCGAATCCTCCAAGAGAGACAGGCCTCGCCAGGACGCCTCCGGATAACCAGGTGGTGCGCTCAGGTCCCCAGATGAATCGCGTCAAACGAACTTGGATCTTCTGGATGGAGTAGTCGTTGGGCAAATACCCGTGAAGGTGGTGGACCACCGATGAAAGCGCCAAGGAGTTGGCAGCTCTAGCCTGACCGACTAGGGAGAGGCCGCGGGTGTAGGGCGCCCATCTTGTTATGGCAGCCTCAAGCAGCGCAAGTATATGTTGTTCCTGGGATGAAAATGACGTTCCCGGCGTGATTATGGAGCCCAGCACCCTCAGCTCCTCCAATAACCAGGAGATGCCGAGCAGGGCGTCAGTGCGGGACCGCCATGCACCACACCACAGGATCTTTCTCTTTAAGTAGTTCACTCTAATTCCCGGGGAAGTCTTCGAAGATGGAACACACTACGCTTAAATGCTTCTTTCAGCGGATGAGGAGAACTATGTCGTAGGCGAAGACATTACCAGGGCCGAGAGCTTGCTCAAGGTACAACAGGAAAGAACCCGTAGCGAGGCTGAACAGCGCAGCGATGAGAGCACATTGCCTAAATGTATGATGATATATTTTCTGCTGTACCGCGCCTTTTCAGCATTTAATACCTTTGGTTGATATATTTAAAATTATCACAAAGTATTAACGCGCCATCTATACATATAAAATGAAAGGATTTAAAAGCACGAATGTTTCTTTTATACATAATACAAACTTCTACTGCCCTTACTGCGATGAAAAAAATATATTGGGAGGGCTTGGCTCATCAGTGGTGAACCCTCCCAGCGGTTTCGCCAATTTAATCCACCAGACCGCTTCTCAGAGCTCTAATACTGTATTGGACGAATGACAATTATTCCGCCTTCTACATGCTATCAGGTTAGCATTCTAAGGCACGTACTGTATTGGACGATTCTGCTTATATACGCAGCACTGAAGGATGGAATTTCAGAAATGGTTTTCAAGAAAACTATGGACATAAGCTTATAGGACAGTAGAATTACATACAAATATATGCATCGAGCAATGCTCCTCCGCAAATAATAAAGACAAGGCCACTTAGGCATAAATTAACACAAAGCAATAACGCGCCATCTATACATATAAAATAAAGGATTTAAAAGCACGAATGTTTCTTTTATACATAATACAAACTTCTACTGCCCTTACTGCGATGAAAAATCGCATTATATATTTTTTCATCGCAGTAAGGGCAGTAGAAGTTTGTATTATGTATAAAAGAAACATTCGTGCTTTTAAATCCTTTCATTTTATGTTTAAAATTATATAGCAACAAATATTTTTCTAATAAACTGATAATTATAATTTATATTATGTTGATTGTACATATTATCAGACATTCTTTATTTTGTAAACAGTTCTTTTCTCTCGTTTTCTCTCCCTTTCTTCTTTTTATTATCATATGACTGTTCTCTTTACGGCTTAAAATTATTGTAAATATATATGTATAGACAAATGTAAAGGCATACATGTATGACAGCGTAAGTGTCCCTAGGGGAACATAGCATTTTAAATTGAAATTAATAAATCGTGCAACTTTCGGCTGAGAAAAGCTCTTCAGTTGTTGTCAATACAGAGTCAAGCAATTCACTAAGTTGAAGCAAGCTCTCAGAAATTATACCAAATCATTGTTAGAAACATCCTGTGATTTTTGCCTAGCTTTGTAAAAAAAAATAAAGGCAAAAAATCTCACGTGTCAAAAGGGTGTAGATTGGCAGAAATAGTGTAATTCACATCATGTGCGGAAAGGATTCATATCCACTCATGGATAAAAAGAAGTTGTACCTTATACCATATATATCAGAATTCAGACAATAACTCTGAAAGATATTACAGTAGATGACGCTTAGTTTTAGCGTCTATTTTGACGGTAGAGGTGACCTCTATCCTTATAGAACTATTTCCTCCCGGCAAAATTTCCATCTAAAAAGATGTTTTTGATATTTTACATTATAAAATTCATTTTTCCTTTCCTAATTAAATTTCTAAATTTGTTGCTTAAAATTGAATATTGAATGAACTACCTGTGTTCTGTTTTAATTCCTGCCTTGATTTTGGATCAATTATAGAAAATCTGTATAAGACTAAGGTCTTAATAGAAACTTTCTGTGCGTATGTTGATGAAATAAACCAAATATCCAATCCTAGAGTGAAATTTTGGCTATCTGATCGACAATGCCGAAATTCCAGTACAAATGCTGAAAATTATATATACACTCATGGACAAAACTTAAGGAAGTTGTCCTTTTTAGCATGTATATCGGGATTCAGACAATAACTCTGAAAAATATTACAGTGACCTTTATTGAAGACACACGAGATAACCAAGTGTATATACACTCATGGACAAAACTTAAGGAAGTTGTACCTTTTAGCATGTATATCGGAATTCAGACAATAACTCTTAAAGATATTAGAGTGGCCTTTTAATAGGCAATCCCATAATATTATGTTCAAATCATTAAGCTTGAGGGATAAGTCTCTTTCAAATACGTTTATTTCAAGCTTTCGGGCACAACCGCCCTTCGACAGGAAAATTATATTAGCTACTAAAGTTTTCGGATCTAATCTATATATGATATATATATCATATATATATATGTGTCGAAGGGCGAAAGCTTGAAATAAACGTATTTGAAAGAGACTTATCCCTCAAGCTTAATGATTTGAACAGTGGCCTTTATTGAAGACACACGAGATAACCAAGTGTATATACACTCACGGACAAAACTTAAGGAAGTTGTACCTTTTAGCATGTATATCGGGACAATAACTCTGAAAGATATTACAGTGACCTTTATTGAAGACACACGAGATAACCAAGTGTATATACACTCATGGACAAAACTTAAGGAAGTTGTAGCTTTTAGCATGTATATCGGGACAATAACTCTGAAAGATACACTGCGTGACATTGAAAATGGAACACCAAGAAATAGTGGCCAGAAAGTGATGAAACTCGGCAGACAGAGAGAGAGAGACAGGGACGAACAATAAGTGATCTTTATTTCAAAATGATAGTCATAATACAAAGCGAGAACGGCGTCGGCTTAGTAGCAAGTAGGACCACCGCGGACGGCGATGCACGCAGCAACACGTCTAGGTAGAGAGTCAATCAGAGTACGGATGGCGTCCTGAGGGATGGCTCTCCATTCCCTCTCAACCATTTGCCACAGTTCGTCTTCTGAACGTGGCTATGGCAAGGCATGCAAACGGCGTCCAATGATGTCCCAGACGTGCTCGATTGGTGAGAGATCAGGAGAGTACGGTGGCCAGGGAAGTATCTGTACATCTTGCAGAGCTTGTTGGCTAATGCGAGCAGTGTGCGATCGGGCGTTATCCTGCTGATAAAGGGCATTGGGTACCCCCTGAAGGTAGGGGAGTGTCACCGGTCGCAGCACATCATCAACGTATCGTTGGGCCGTCATAGTGCCCTGAATACGAAGTAAAGGTGACCTGGAATCATACGCGATTGCGCCCCAAACCATGATTTCACGTTGTCGCACGGTGGGGCGTTCCACAATTGCTGCCGGATTGGACCTTTCTCCACGTCGACGCCACACGCGTACACGGCGACTATCACTGGACAAGCAGAAACGCGACTCATCTGAGAACACGACCCTGTGCCATTCCGTCATCCACGTCGATCTAGCCCGGCACCATTCCAAACGTTGGCGCCTATTCGGTGGGGTCAATGGCAGTCTTCTTAGCGGACGGCATGAGTGCAAGCCATTAGCAACCAATCGACGGGAAATGGTTCTGGTCGAGATGGAATGATCTAGGGTGTCTTGCACATGTTGCAGGATGGCGGTAAAAGTGGCTTGTGGGGCCGCCACTGCTTGTCGAAGGATACGCCGATCCACACGTGCTGACGTCACTGGTTGCACCGACATTCCTATAAATTGCCACATTTCCTTGTTCCAACCATCTTCTCCACAGTCGGCGCACCGTGGACGCACCAAGGTGTGTATCAGCTGCGATTTGACGTATGGACTAACCTGTTCTTTTCATTCCGATCACCATGCCCCTCGTAAAAGCGTCTGTCTGCTTGAACTGCCTCCGTTAACGATGACCTGGCATTCTCTGTTATTACACGTGTCTTTTGACACAAGAACAAAATTTCTACAATGATTTTCCTTGAAGAAATAACGACACGAATACTGTCCTTTCTGCAAGTTCCTTCCCTTATATCTTAATCCATGTGCGCACGAGAGCTGCGCATTTTACATCATTTGCATAACTCGGTTAGGCGCGTCTACCCTGAAATTTGCATAATTTTCTGGCCACTATTTCTTGGTGTTCCATTTTCAATGTCACGCAGTGTATTACAGTGACCTTTATTGAAGACACACGAGATAACCAAGTGTATATACACTCATGGAAAAAATTAAGGAAGTTGTACCTTTTAGCATGTATATCGGGACAATAACTCTGAACGATATTACAGTGACCTTTATTGAAGACACACGAGATAACCAAGTGTATATACACTCATGGACAAAACTTAAGGAAGTTGTACCTTTTAGCATGTATATCGGGACAATAACTCTGAAAGATATTACAGTGACCTTTATTGAAGACACACGAGATAACCAAGTGTATATACACTCATGGACAAAACTTAAGGAAGTTGTACCTTTTAGCATGTATATCGGGACAATAACTCTGAAAGATATTACAGTGGCCTTTATTGAAGACACACGAGATAACCAAGTGTATATACACTCATGGACAAAACTTAAGGAATTTATACCTTTTAGCATGTATATCGGGACAATAACTCTGAAAGATATTACAGTGACCTTTATTGAAGACACACGAGATAACCAAGTGTATATACACTCATGGACAAAACTTAAGGAAGTTGTACCTTTTACCATGTATATCAGGATTCAGACAATAACTCTGAAAGATATTACAGTGACCTTTATTGAAGACACACGAGATAACCAAGTGTATATACACTCATGGACAAAACTTAAGGAAGTTGTACCTTTTACCACGTATATCAGGATTCAGACAATAACTCTGAAAGATATTACAGTAACCTTTATTGAAGACACACAAGATAACCAAGTGTATATACACTCATGGACAAAACTTAAGGAAGTTGTACCTTTTAGCATGTATATCGGGACAATAACTCTGAAAGATATTACAGTGGCCTTTATTGAAGACACACGAGATAACCAAGTGTATATACACTCATGGACAAAACTTAAGGAATTTATACCTTTTAGCATGTATATCGGGACAATAACTCTGAAAGATATTACAGTGACCTTTATTGAAGACACACGAGATAACCAAGTGTATATACACTCATGGACAAAACTTAAGTAAGTTGTACCTTTTAGCATGTATATCGGGACAATAACTCTGAAAGATATTACAGTGACCTTTATTGGAGACACATGAGATGACCAAGTGTATATACACTCATGGACAAAACTTAAGGAAGTTATACCTTTTAGCATGTATATCGGGGGATTCAGACAATAACTCTAAAAGATATTACAGTGATCTTTATTGGAGACACACGAGATGACCAAGTGTATATACACTCATGGACAAAACTTAAGGAAGTTATACCTTTTAGCATGTATATCGGGGGATTCAGACAATAACTCTAAAAGATATTACAGTAACCTTTTTTGGAGACACACGAGATGACCAAGTGTATATACACTCATGGACAAAACTTAAGGAAGTTGTACCTTTTAGCATGTATATCGGGACAATAACTATGAAATATATTACAGTGACCTTTATTGAAGACACACGAGATAACCAAGTGTATATACACTCATGGACAAAACTTAAGGAAGTTGTACCTTTTAGCATGTATATCGGGACAATAACTCTGAAAGATATTACAGTGGCCTTTATTGAAGACACACGAGATAACCAAGTGTATATACACTCATGGACAAAACTTAAGGAATTTATACCTTTTAGCATGTATATCGGGACAATAACTCTGAAAGATATTACAGTGACCTTTATTGGAGACACACGAGATGACCAAGTGTATATACACTCATGGACAAAACTTAAGGAAGTTATACCTTTTAGCATGTATATCGGGATTCAGACAATAACTCTGAAAGACATTATAATGACCTTTATTGACGACACACGAAATAACCAAGTGTATATACACTCATGGACAAAACTTAAGGAAGTTATACCTTTTAGCATGTATATCGGGATTCAGACAATAACTCTGAAAGACATTAAATGACCTTTATTGACGACACACGAAATAACCAAGTGTGAACTAAATCGCCTCTGTCTCCTTAAAAAAATAGACGACCGGCGACATCAAAGACTTTCCACTTCCTAAAGTGTTGTCCATGAGTGTATAAAACAGCTCTAATTGTCAGGAAATCAGTTGAGAGGTAACATTAAGAAGAGTTTAGTTGATTTCCTGAATTCGCCAGTTTGGTTTAATGACATTTCAATCATGCTGAAGTATTCCCATTGTAGAACGGCGTACTTCTATGACAAATGTCCACCTGGAAAAGTGCTTCGATGAAATACCATAAAGTATTTGACCATCATTCTTTAATGGTGTGAACCAGGCAACAGCCTCTCTTCACCTTATTCTTTTCCTATATTTAAAAGGACGAAGTTCTAAAAGGAGGTTTCATAAAAATAAAGTTTGCCTCTCCCGTCAAAATAGACGCAAAAACTATTGACCGTCTCTACAAACTATCGGACTAAGATAGGTGACAAAATCACAACATCAGCTTTGGCAAACTGAGAAGCGTCTATCTAGAGACCGTGGTTTCTGGCTAATGGCCTTCGTCACTGACCCGAGTCCGATAGTTTTCGGAGACGGTCAATAGATGACGCTTAGTTTTAGCGTCTATTTTGACGGTAGAGGTGACCTCTATCCTTATAGAACTATTTCCTCCCGGCAAAATTTCCATCTAAAAAGATGTTTTTGATCTTTTACATTATAAAATTCATTTTTTCCCTTCCTAATTAAATTTCTAAATTTGTTGCTTAAAATTGAATATTGAATGAACTACCTGTGTTCTGTTTTAATTCCTGCCTTGATTTTGGATCAATTATAGAAAATCTGTATAAGACTAAGGTCTTAATAGAAACTTTTTGTGCGTATGTTGATGAAATAAACCAAATATCCAATCCTAGAGTGAAATTTGGCTATCTGAGCGACAACGCCGAAATTTCAGAACAAATGCTGAAAATTATTTTTACACTCATGGACAAAACTTAAGGAAGTTGTCCTTTTTAGCATGTATATCGGGACAATAACTCTGAAAAATATTACAGTGACCTTTATTGAAGACACACGAGGTAACCAAGTGCATATACACTCATGGACAAAACTTAAGGAAGTTGTACCTTTTATCATGTATATCGGGATTCAGACAATAACTCTGAAAAATATTACAGTGACCTTTATTGAAAACACACGAAATAACCAAGTGTATATACACTCATGGATAAAACTTAAGGAAGTTGTACCTTTTAGCATGTATATCTGGACAAACTCTGAAAGATATTACAGTGACCTTTATTGAAGACACACGAGATAACCAAGTGTATATACACTCATGGACAAAACTTAAGGAAGTTGTACCTTTTAGCATGTATATCGGGATTCAGACAATAACTTTGAAATATATTACAGTGACCTTTATTGAAGACACACGAGATAACCAAGTGTATATACACTCATAGACAAAACTTAAGGAAGTTGTACCTTTTAGCATGTATATCGGGATTCAGACAATAACTCTGTGCAAGATATTACAGTGACTTTATTAAGACACACGAGATAACCAATGTATATACACTCATGGACAAAACTTAAGGAAGTTGTACCTTTTAGCAGGTATATCGGGATTCAGACAATAGCTCTGAAAGATATTACAGTAATCTTTATTGAAGACACACGAGATAACCAAGTGTATATACACTCATGGACAAAACTTAAGGAAGTTGTACCTTTTAGCATGTGTATCTGGACAAACCCTGAAAGATATTACAGTGACCTTTATTGAAGACACACGAGATAACCAAGTGTATATACACTCATGGACAAAACTTAAGGAAGTTGTACCTTTTATCATGTATATCGGTACAATAACTCTGAAAGATATTACAGTGACCTTTATTGAAGACACATGTGAACAATATTTCCTTAAGTTTTGTTTATGATTGTTTTGTCTATTGATTTATGTTTGCGTAATATAATGTTATATAAAAGAAATAATAAAACGTTGATTAAAGTATTTTTAATTCAACAAAATAAATTCAATATTTGTATAATATTTCAGTATCAGCTAATTCGGTGAATCAGCTTCAATCAGAAGTCTGTTGAGATTCCAGGAGGGCTATTGGATAGATGGTCCGAAAATTGGACTTCTCGTGAAGAGATGCGACTCCTTTGAAATGATGATGGTGAAGTTCCTCTCAATCTGGATTTCTTGATAGTCATCTTCCTTGTCCTCTTCATCTGAATAAATGATTATCCCAACATCTCTCTGATTGGTTGACTGAAGCCCTTGGTTCAGCTGTTCGGAAAAAAAAAGGACGATGCTATTGTGAGAGAACTCTGTTATTGATTGGTTAAACTTCCATGATTGTGTTCCAAGAAACATCAATCTGGATTTCTTGATAGTCATCTTCCTTGTCCTCTTCATCTGAAAAAATGATCATCCCCAACATCTCAGAATGGCAGATTGAAGCCCTTGGTTCAGCTGTTCATGAAAAAATGGACGATGCTATAGTGAGAGAACTCTGTTGTTGATTGGGTAAACTTCCATGATTGTGTTCCAAGAGACATCAATCTGGATTTCTTGATAACCATCCTCCTTGTCCTCTTCATCTGAAGAAATGATTATCCCAACATCTCAGAATGGCTGACTGAAGCCAGTTCAGCTGCTCAGGAAAAAATGGACGATGCTATAGTGAGAAAACACTGTTGTTGATTGGGTAAACTTCCATGATTGTGTTCAAAGAGACATCAATCTGGCTTTTTTCATATTCGTTAATAACTACAACATCTAGAACGCGACTGATTCCACACTAGCCTGATCAGTGATTCGCTAACCATGACGTATGCACAAAGGAATGTGTGGCCATTGGATATGCGTTGGACCAGGAGGCTGTTGTTGGGTGCTGCCGCTGCCTGGAGTATAGGAGCTCTATCTATACTTCCTTTCTTCCTGTGGTGAATCTGTATAAGACCAGTGGTCTTAATAAAGATTTGTGTGTAATAATTACAAACAGGGACTTTTGTTGTTGTTACTACTGTTATTCTTGTATGTACCCTACATTTCTGTGCTTGGAGAATCCGTATAAGACTAATTGTCTTAATATAGCTTTTTGTTGTTGTTGTTGTTGTAATAATTACATCACTACCTAATATCGAACCTAATTAAAGAATTATTTTACTTTTTTTTTTCCATTCGCAGAGAGACTCCGGGATAAATCCAGATATAATACATTTATTTTCCTCCAATTTATCCAGACTATTTATTAGCTTGATTGTCTTAATTAAGTTTTCCTGTAAATAAATTTCACATTACCTTTATGTAATTATCTTTAAAAATAATAATATAATAACAATGCTCTTATTACTCGTATTATTACTGTTATTCCTGTATTTACCCTACATTTCGTTATACTTGGAGAATCTGTATAAGACTGAAAGGTCTTAATAAAGCTTTTTGTTGTTGTTGTAGCTCCAAGGAGAAAAAACTTCATTAATAATTTAAATCCTTCTTTAAGAATGTAAACAATTATGATTGAAGGAAAAACGAAGCCCATTATTGGAAATTTTCTAGAAATACAGACAAAATTGGCGAGCTGAATGAATAACTGTTGGTTTACCTGTTCAGGAAAAAATGATATTATTTTATATCTATATTATTTTATAAAATGTTTTATCAAAATTCGAAACTATTTTAAAGGCGTAAGATTCTTTTTGAAATTAAACAATTTCTACTGCCCTTACTGCAATGGAAAAATTAAAGGGGAAACTGAATCCTCGCTCAGAAAAGAGAAAAAGAAGAAAAGGAAAGAATATCTTATGCACCAAAGTTGATATATAAATATACAGCATTATTTACATATTTGAGTCAAAAGGCGATTCATTAATTAAGATTATATAAAAATTTAATTTTTCCATTGCAGTAAGGGCAGTAGAAATTGTTTAATTTCAAAAAGAATCTTACGCCTTTAAAATAGTTTCGAATTTTGATAACAGATGGCGCGCAAGTGCATCATATTAAAAATGTTTTATGTAAGTTTAGGTTTGTTGTCTTTAAATATATGTAAATAATTATATAAAAGGGCGTACCTGGATCTGTAAAGAAAAAAAAATTTTTTTCTCAAAATATTTCGAGAGATTGCTCCCTCTTTATCAATATAGGTACGCTCTTTTATATAATCTTAATTAATGGATCGCCTTTTGACTCAAATATGTAAATAATGTTGTATATTTATATATCAACTTTGGTGCATAAGATATTCTTTCCTTTTCTTCTTTTTCTCTTTTCTGACCGAGGATTTAGTTTCTTCCCTTGCTTCTTATTTATTTTTAGATTCATTTCTAACAGGATAATCATCTGTACAAGACGGAAGGTCTTAATAAAGGCTTGTGTATTTATATTATCTATTCTCTAAAGCTATGCATGTGGAAGGATTATAAAGATCCGAAAGCTTGTACTTTTAACAAATAAGAAACGCATATTTCTACCGTTTATATTTTTATTTTGTACGTTATAGAAATTTTCTCTTTTAATAGAGATAACTCTATCTGTTGTTGATTGGGTGAGCTTCCATGATTGTATTCCATTTATGTGACTTTTTACAATTTATTTAATAATCACACCACTATACCTATTATTGAATCTAATTAAAGAACCAAATTAAAAAGGAGATAAAAAACTTCATTAATTATTTAAACCCTTCTCTAAGAATGTAATCCATTATATTGTTGCACCAAGCTGCGGTTTGACAGATTCTTCAGTCTTGATTCTCTCCTCAGACACGTCTTGCATCTTTCCAGAACGTGTCTCAACCATTCTACAAGGTTAAACCAGTCAATAATAAGACAACTATATATTTAGGTAGTACCTAGAATATCTCTTTATTTATCACATCAAAGTTTAAAGCAGGTGGGGTATTTAGTGTATCAAAATACAAATGTTTTATAGTACATAATATTTTATAGTAATAATCTGTTTTATAAAAATAAATAAATATATAATTTAAATTTTAAATATATTAAAATAATATTATAAATAATTTTTAAAATATGCGCATTATTCATGATGCAACAATATAATTGAATGAAAAACGAGAAGCTCATTATTGGAAATGTTGTAGGAATACAGATGAATCGTCTGGTATTATAATCAATTACATCACATTCTAAGGCATCCATCTGCGACATTAAAATATCTCCACAAAACATGTTCATTTGAAGCTGCCTCTCTGTTTGAGACCCAATCCAAATATACTTTCTTGATAAACGTAAATAATATGTCTCCAACATGGCCACAGAACCAATTACTCCATAAAATTCACCATGTGCCACTATTAAATCAAATTTATCGTTTAAAAAAATCGCTCCAGGCCTCATTAATTGGCCCATCAATTAATCATGTTTTGGAGAGATGGAGAATAGTTCTATTACCTTGGAATCTTCAACAGAAATTTCAAAATCCTTAGAATTTTCAACAGAAATTTAAAAATCTGGAAATTTCAACTGAAACTTCAAACAAACCGTGAAATCTCAACAGAAATTTTCAAACAAACCGCGGAAATCTTCAACAGAAATTTCAAAATACGTGTAATTTTCAACTGAAATTTCAAACAAACTGCGGAATCTTCAACAGAAATTTCAAACAAACCCTGGAATCTTCAACAGAAACTTCAAGCAAAGCCTTGAATCTTCAAACAATCCGTGGAATCTTCAGCTGAAATTTCTAACAAACCGGAAAATCGTCAACAGAAAGTTCAAGCAAATCCTGGAATCTTCAACAGAAACTTTAAAAAAATTCTGAAACCTTCAACAGAAAGTTCAAACAAACCTTAAATCTTCAATTAAAACTACAATCAAACCCTGGAATTTTCAGCCGAAACTTTAAAAAAATTCTAAATACTTCAACAGAAACTTCAAGCAAACCCTGTGGTTTTCAACCCGTGGGGTCTTCAACAGAAACTTCAACGAAAGAATAAACCTCAACATAAATCCAACCAGGTTTCGGAGGTTATGGTCTCGGCTCAAACAGGCGACATTCTTCCACTAAATATACCAAACAAACGAGATAAATCTAAAAGAAAACGGAATCTTTAAACAGGCTATAATTTCAAAAAGACGTTAGTTTTCAAATAGAATAGCCATAAACAGATAATTTCAAACATGAACCACATAATATTCAATAGAAACATCAAACTGGAGAAAGCTTTTATCAGAAATTTCAAACGCGTTAATCTTCAACACATTACAATAAAAAAAATCTATAATCTTCGATTAAATTAAAAAAAAATCTAATAATCAATAATAATATCAAATAAGTTAAAGCCTTTATCTTAAATTTACATATTGCAGATAATTTGATATCTACATACAAAAAGTCGAGTCAAATTCAACCAAATATTCTTCAAATATAACAGAAGATTCAATTTAACCATCAAATGGTATTTTTATTTTCTTCTTCTTCTACATCGTCTGGAAAAATAATCTCCAATCTCGTATAGAAAAGCCTTTTTATCATTAACCAATCATTATAACTTATTTTTTAATCATTTTGGGGCAGAAGAATTTCTGGGTGTTAATATTAGGCCCATAACTCTCTCATTTCTTTAACTTCAATCTCATGAGATGTCACTCGACTAGCTGAGAAATCACAGCTATCGTTTGTTATTTTTGGACTTATAATGATCCCTGGATGACCAATCACATTCACTCCAGCCTTTTCTCTACAGAATCCAGTAAGAAACACATCCTCAATGTAAAAATATGGCGTCCTTAATGCATAGTGATATAATACCTTAGCTGCACCTTGGTTCATCACATATGCAAATCCAGCACAATAGGGTGGAAAATAATATCCAGGGATATCTTTTTCATTAACTGTATATTTAGATAATTTCATTGAAAGTTTCATATGATTTCTTAGAATGGGTCTTTCTAGCATTCCTTTTACATAATAAAAAATTGCCTTCTTTTTTAGATATATTTTTGAGTATTTCTAAAAGATTTGGAACATGCAATAGAATATCATCATCAAGTTTCATAACAAAGTGAGCTTGAGAACAGAATTGTGTAGCCCATTTAAGTCCCATGATAGATTTGAGGGTAAGATTGCTGAAGGTATCAACAAATCCTTCTTGGATTATATCGCCATGGATAAAATTCTCAGCATGGATTTGTACATTCTCTACCGCCCTGTTTGTAGATCCAAGAAGAAATCGTACCATGAAATTAAGAGCTCTCTGTAGTTGTAGGAGTCCCCAGGTGTCACGAATGGCACGGCGTTGTTCCCTGTTAGACGTTTTGCTCAGAACTAAGATTAAGAGGAAAGGAGGATTATCCTCGCAGGAATCTTCCGGATTAATAAGATAGGGAAAATCATGTGGATGGTTTGTATCACCAACGTGAACTGTGACATTGTCATCTCGTATCACCCACTTTCCTGGTGACGTGACATTGTCGTCTCCCATCACCCACTTTCCTGATGATGTGACATTGTCCTGTTCCGTCACCCATTGTCCTTGCGAAGTGACATTGTAGTCCAGCCACTGTCTCTCCGGGGACCTGGCAAGGACATGGGCTGATGTCACGCCAAGGTGGGAAGGACCAGGTACGTTGTTCGCAAGGACCAACAAAAGAATGAAGATGAGAATGGCTGCCAGGGATATCTTGGAACGTAGAGCTGGCATCGTTTACTCTGTGATCACACCATTTTTATTTTATTGATTTTACTCTATGAATATAACATATTCAATAATATTAGGGGATATATTGGAACGTAGAGCTGGCATCGTTTACTCTGTGATCACACCATTTTTATTTTATTGATTTTACTCTATGAATATAACATATATTCAATAATATTAGGGGATATATTGGAACGTAGAGCTGGCATCGTTTACCCTGTGATCAAACCATTTTTATTTTATTGATTTTACTCTATGAATATAACATATTCAATAATATTAGGGGATATATTGGAACGTAGAGCTGGCATCGTTTACTCTGTGATCACACCATTTTTATTTTATTGATATTAACTCTGTGAATATATTACACATTTAATAATATTAGGGGATATCTTGGAACGTAGAGCTGGCATCGTTTACTCTGTGATCACACCATTTTTATTTTATTGATTTTACTCTATGAATATAACATATTCAATAATATTAGGGGATATCTTGGAACGTAGAACTCGCATCGTTTACTCTGTGATCACACCATTTTTATTTTATTGATTTTACTCTATGAATATAACACATTCAATAATATTAGGGGATATATTGGAACGTAGAGCTGGCATCGTTTACTCTGTGATCACACCATTTTTATTTTATTGATTTTACTCTATGAATATAACACATTCAATAATATTAGGGGATATATTGGAACGTAGAGCTGGCATCGTTTACTCTGTGATCACACCATTTTATTTTATTGATTTTATTCTGTGAATATATAACATATTCAATAATATTAGGGGATATCTTGGAACGTAGAGCTGGCATCGTTTACTCTGTGATCACACCATTTTTATTTTATTGATTTTAACTCTGTGAGTATATTACATATTTAATAATATTAGGAAATTTTTTAAATAGAGAATGAGAATAGCTGCCAGAGATATATTTGAACGTAGAGCTAGCTTCGTTTACTCTGTGATCATACACCATTTTTATTTTATTAATTTTAACTCTGTGAATAAATTTAACAAAATCATCAAGCAATCCTGTGAATATATACAACATATTCAATAATATCAGGAAATTTTTAAAATAGAGGATGAGAATAGCTGCCAGTGATATATTTGAACGTAGAGCTGGCATCGTTTATTCTGTGATCACACACACCACATTTTTATCTTATTAATTTTAACTCTGTGAATATATATTTAACAAATTTATCGAACAATCCTGTTAATATATAACATATTCAATAATAAGATAATAAAAGGCATATATTGGATTTAATAAAAGATTTATTTTGCCAATATTTCGGCTGGCTGAACGCCAACCTTTATCGAGGCATTACATTTTTGTATACACAAACTCAGCGCCGCATAGTGTATACAAAATACATATACAAAAATGTAATGCCTCGATAAAGGTTGGCGTTCAGCCAGCCGAAATATTGGTAAAATAAATATTTTATTAAATCCAATATATGCCTTTTATTATCTAATGAATTAAGTATGGATTGCTCTATTTTAAAAAAATATTCAATAATATTAAGGAACTTTAAAAATAGAAGATGAGAATAGCTGCCAGGGATATTTTGGAACGTAAGACAGCCATTGTTTACTCTGTGATCACACCATTTATATATTTTATTAAATTTACACACTCTGTAAATATATAACATATTAAATAATTAAGAAAAAGGCATCTCCTCATCGTGCAACTATAAATTGATGATTTGTATCACACACACACACAAAAGCCTTTATTAAGACACACAGGTCTTACAGTGGATTCTCCTTGGAGTTACAAGACGGAGAAACCTATGAAAGTGGGAAATATACAAATGGGTAAAAATGGAGAAAGATTATATACACATGGTAAATATATACAGATTATTGTTTGAATAATCTTATGGAAAATAAGAATATGGATTTGGAAAAAAATTTTTTTTTTGGAAATATGGGTGGGAGAAGTGGAGAGCGAAAAGAGGAAAGAAAACAGGTATTTACATATGGAACATACATATAATGGAACAAGTCAATTTAAGCTCTTCTGCTCACACAGCACAGGTGGACCATGGCTTTTTGATGATTTGTATCTATATACCCTCTTCTACTCGGGAGAATCTGTATAAGACTAAATTGTCCTAATAAAACTTTTTGTTGTTGATTTGTATATATACACTCATGGGCGAAATTTAGCTGCCAGACCTGCTGGCTCCCGAGCGCAGTATACAAGCGACGGTCGGAGACTTCTTTGATGGTGTCCTTGTCTTATAGCTCTATCGGACACGCGGTATCTGGAGGTTTTCTGCCAGCAATTACTGCAGGATAACTCCAGCTATCACACGGCGCACGAGACCATCGTCCAACGGGGATCAACAACGCCCATTACCCGCCTCACCAGACAGAGCGCGCGCCGGGTACTCAACTCGGCACTACTAGAAACATTCTTTTGAATAACTGATAGCTATTTATATCTCTTTTATCCATATATAAATAAAAAAAAAAAAAAGACATATCCACTCACATGAGAATTTCAGTTAGCAAAGTGTCATCTCTATATTGTGGAAAAAAATAAAAAGAAACGTTTATTTAACTTTGTTCCATTAGATGGCACTCTGCCATCTATAAAATGCTCATTTGAGAAGTTAGGGTATGTCTTTTTTTTTTTTAATATCAACACCTGACCTTTTATATATGTTATAATGAGATTTCTGTTGATTTTTGATGATATTTGAGATAATATAGATCAATTAGTTGCCGATGCTGATCATACTGAGGATTGAAAACATGATTGGGATTGCAGTCGTAGTAAAATAACAAAATATTTAGATCAATATTGCTTTAATTTGCTTATGGAATATAGAAAAAACATAATTTGATAAAAGTACTGCCTGGCTTAAGGCGTAAGAATAAAAAAAAAAACTTATTTACATAGTTTACAAATGGTTTGAGTCGGCCATCGGGAAACAACAATAGGTTATAAAGGAAAAGCGTGACCTCTGGTTTAATAGACTATTTTATCTATGAAATATATTTGAAAAACATATTTTTTTATATAACATATATATCGTATATCTTAAACTGTATAATAATGACACTTTTAGTATATGTTACATATCTTCCAATTAGTTAGAGCCGATACCTCAAAATATCCTGCCCTTCTTTTGGGATGTACACCGTTTCTGTTTGCTGCCACCCCCATATTTTGTATATATGCTATATCTTTATTGATAATACCTGTAAAACCTCTTTTTGTATGTAACACTAAAAATGTTGACGTCAAAATAAAGATCCAAAGGGTGTTCGGTCAGCTGGTGGCAGGGACAGAGAGGAGGAAAATGCCAAAGCCCCTCCCCCCAGGGACTCTTTATAGACAACCCCTGTAAACAGGACAGTTTTTGGCGGGGGATCAGCAGCAGATGGTGCTAGGGTGTCTCTCGGCAGACGGCTGCTGTCTTTCACACACACGCTCTCTCTCCATGTCTCGGTGATAAGCATCCAAGTTGATGTCATGGCCTCTACCTCTGTCCCGTGGGCTGTTCCCGATCACTCTCTGTGCTAACATCTAGCCCTGCCTCTGCTTCTTGTTGTCCGCGTGTGGGAAGATCATCAACACTCGCCTCACGTACACGACTGCCAGTTCATCCATACATCGACATTTGAAACAATATTACATATATATATGTAAATTATTTTGACACAATTATAATATGATATATTAGCGTGCCATCTATTACGAGAATACGAAACTATTATAGACGTGTATGATTCTTTTTAAAATGTAAACAATTTTCTACTTCCCTTACTGCAATGAATTGTAGATTCTCGCGAAACCGCTGGCAGGGTTCCCCACTGGCCCTCCCATTAATTTTTCATTGCAGTAAGGGCAGTAGTTAATTGTTTAATTTTTAAAAGTCATACACTCGTCTATAACAATTATAATTATTTAATCTTAATTATATATATATGTGGCAATATAATAAGGTGGGAAGAGAAATAAACACACCACAAGTTGGAAGAGGAACCCAGGCAACCAGAGAGAGGAGGAGAGACGGGCCCGGCAACAGCCGGGCGGCCGTTCGTGTCGCACACAATCCCCAACTGTCTTAAAAGTCCCGAGGTTCCAAGTAACAGGCCCCAGTAGTCGCCCCTTGGAATGTCGCTGCTGTCTCAAGTGACCGGACTTTACCCTCCCGTCTCTCTCTGGGCTGGCTCTAGGTTTGCTTTATTATTCCTGGAAGAGTATATATTATGACATATATATATTTCTTTATATTTAACCTTATATAACCTTATATGGACGTTATAAAAAGTAGTTTCAATCTCAATCTCTATTTCAAAGAGACCTGTTACTGGTGTCTATTAGATAAAGATCAATCCTCAGAGTATTAATGTAAATATGTAAATACAGTTGTGACTCACCAAAATAGGGTGCTATAGACAGGTCACTTTTAATGTAAATTTTTCGCATTTTAATGTTTAAAATCGGGCGCTATTTAAAGGGGGCGCTATAGACAGGTTTAACTGTATATCCGTACTGTAATCAAATATCAAGTCCATAGTTTCTATAAATACCTTTCCCAGACATATCTAAGTGCCTGGATATATAATCAAAACAGTCAAATACACAATAGTAAGATCGGTATAGTAGATTAAAAACTGGCGAAACCGCTGGGAGGTTTCACCACTGATGAGTCACTCCCTTTAATTTTTCCATTGCAGTAAGGACAGTAGAAATTGTTTTATTTTAAAAAGAATATTACGCCTCTAAAATAGTTTTGTAATTTGATAACAGTGGCGCGCTAGTGCATCGTAATATAATTGTTCAAATAAAAGACACAATTTGATATTTGCGGAAGAGCGATTGCTCGAAGCATATTATATATTTATAATTATATGTAATTCTGCTGTCCTAAAAGCTTATGTCCATAGTTCATCTAAAATACCCATTCGAAGAGTCAAGCATCAGTATCACTATAAAAGGAAGTTCCAAAAATGCAATATAACAGCGGTATGGTAGATTAAACTGGCGAAACCGCTGGGAGGGTTCACCACTGATGAGTCAGGCCCTACCTTTAATTTTTCCATTGCAGTAAGGACAGTAGAAATTGTTTTATTTTAAAAAGAATATTACGCGTCTAAAATAGTTTTGTAATTTGATAGTAGATTAAACTGGTCAAATTGATGGAAAGAGGTTAATCACAGATAAGCCAGACCCTCCAAATATTATTCTTATTAAAATACAATATAACGCGGCTGATGATTGTAAAACGAAAATTTCAATTATACCGCGAATGTTTCTTTTTAAACAAAAATCGAAATTTATTTTTAAAGAGAAATAACGACTATTTCTAACTTTAAGGATGAAGTATGATAGGATGAATTGTGAAGAGTAATGACAAACGGAAAAATAAAAGTGTCCAGGGGCGGGAATCGAACCCACAACCTTCATCCTATCATACTTCATCCTTAAAGTTAGAAATAGTCGTTATTTCTCTTTAAAAATATATTTCGATTTTTGTTTAAAAGAAACATTCGCGGTATAATTGCAATTTTCGTTTTACAATCATCAGCCGCGGTATATTGTATTTTAAATGTATTATAAGTTACTTTAAATATTATTTACGAACGGAAAAATACGTCCAGGGTAGCCTAGTGGACATGGCACCTGCCCGGTAAGCAGAAGGTTGTGGGTTCGATTCCCGCCCCTGGACACTTTTATTTTTCCGTTTGTCATTACTCTTCACAATTCATCCTATCATACTTCATCCTTAAAGTTAGAAATAGTCGTTATTTCTCTTTAAAAATATATTTCGATTTTTGTTTAAAAGAAACATTCGCGGTATAATTGCAATTATTCTTATTACAGTAAAGTTAACAAATAATTATTGTCTTTTAAAAAAAGAAGCATACGCAATAAAAATAGTTTTTTAAAATTTGTATGAGTATATCCGATCTGCAAAAGCAGAAGCTAAATTTAAAATACAAATATTTTTTTGAAGTTTTAATTGCCTATTAGTTGAAAACATATTTTGAAAATGTTTTTTTTTTTTTGGCCCGCGTTCTGTTGAAGACGTATTGAATTTCTTAGATTTTGTATGCCCATCATTGCAAGTATGAAAGCATTTATTCTCATTTTCAGATTTTTCTTTATCAATCTTAATTCCCACATGGCAAAAGACATATGTAACGATAATCCTATCATTTTTATACCTTCATTTTTAAATGGTATATATACGCTAATAATTTTCCCTAAAAATGCTTATTAATGGTATGTTTTGTTGACATGTTTGAATTTATTACCGGTAAGTTATTTTAATCTGTTCTAAAAATAATAATTTTAATTAACAAAATGGATATCAAAGTTATGGTGGTATTACTACACATTTAGAACATTATATACATGGGGAAACATGCGAGGAAAACGAATTTTCCCCAAATTTTGCAAAATAGAGCCAATTTCAAAATAGCAGACGAGACCACTATTTCAAATTTAGGTAACCAAACGAGGTCGACAAAATCCCAGGAGTAGGCGCATATTTAAAGGTCAATAGTGGGCGACTATTGTTGACCTTTATTTTAGCAATGGCCGACTATTTTTATTGGTTTCACCTTTGTGCGTAGGCCTTGCTGAGTCAAATAATAGTATTCTTTGTCTGCTATTAATTTCTACTGATAATTAAATTTAGAACGATTTAAAGCATTTTGAAAATAGAGCAATCCATAAATAAATCTTTAATTAAAAAGACATATATTGTATCAAAATGATACAATGATTCAATGATAATTTAGCATTAGAGAGAGAAATAGGAAAATTTGTTGATTTAAAGGAAAAAGGAGAAAACGAACCATTCATAGGTATAGAAATAAGGAGAACAGAACATGGTTACGAATTGTCACAAACCCATTACATTAATAAGATTTTAAGAAGATTTGGACTCGAGGAATGCAACATCGTACAAACTCCAGGAGATCGAGATCAGAACTTTGATGAGTATAAAGACTCAAAGCCAGTAGACAAGACATTGTACCAAGAGATGATCGGGTCACTCATGTATTTGGCAACGGGAACTCGTCCAGATATATCCTACAATGTGAGCAATTTATCGCAATATAATAACGATGTAAGAGAAGTGCATTTGACGGCAGTCAAAATAATATATAGGTATCTGAAGGGCACCAGAGATAAAATTTTAAGATATAGGCCAACAGAAAATAATATTGGCGTTAGTACAGACGCGAGCTGGTGCTCAACAATAGACGCAAAGTCTTATTCAGGATACACAATTAAACTTGGAAATAGCCTTATCAACTGGCGAAGTAAAAAGCAAAATTTAGTGGCTTTATCAACATGCGAGGCAGAGCTGATTTCTATATGCGAAGGAATCTGTGAAGTAAAATGGGCTAAAGGACTAATAGAGGAATTGTCCAGAGATATTAATTTTCCGATAATTTTGAAAACTGATAGCCAATCTGCCATAAAATGGATCCAGTCCGAACAAATAACTTCAAGGACAAAACACATAAATCGAAAATATTTTTTTTGTAAAAGAGGAAGTTCAAAGTGGAGCAATAAACTTGGAATTCGTCCGGAGTGAGGAAATGGAAGCTGATTTTTTAACAAAGAAACCTCCAAAAGATAAACTAAGAAAGTGCATAGGCTCAATAGGACTTTCATAAAAGAAGCTTCCACACAGGGGAGGATTGAAGCAAGAAGTTGAATATTCTTGAGTGTGAAAGCTTGTGAAAAATAGGAACTTACCCTCTATCTTTAATTTGTTTATTCTTCCTTTGTCGTCTGTTTTCACAAGTTAAATCTGGTTAGAAAATGTTTAAAAATTAGATGAATCTTTTGTTGCCATAAATATGAGATAATTAACTCGTTTCTATATATATCTAAAATGTTTAATATTTAATAAAATAATTTTATAAATCTGAGAGTTGTCTTCAAAAACGATCCAACAGGGAGCAATGGGTGTGGATGCGTTTAGTCAGGGCCTTTACAAGGTTAATTTTGTGTGCTATTGGGCAGAAAGAACTAAAGTGGGTGTAACAAGGGTGACTTGTAGTAGACTGTAGTGTGGAAGGAATTAGGGGTACGTAAAATCAAGATGTCTAAAAAGGGAATGGCCTGACTGTGTTCTTTTTCTATGGTAAAGGATAGATCGGGATGGTAACTGTTTAGATCACTTTGAATGAGGTTTTCCTGACTGTTTTTGCATATGCAGAAAATGTCATCGACATATCTGCGCCATATGAGTATATCAGATAAGTGCTTTTGGTTGATCCAAATGTCAAGTCTGGTCATAACGATTTCTGCGGCTATTGTTGAAAGAGGACTTCCCATCGGGGAGCCTCTGATTTGTCTATAGAATTGATGATTGTAGGTGAACGTGCCCATATTAAGGCAAATGTTGGCCAGATTTGTTATCTTGGAAACCATTTGGGAATCAATATTGATGGCATTTAGGAATTAGTGTAAACTGTCTATTATAAGTGAGTGGGGGAGGCTGAGGTATAGAGAGATGGCGTCGTATGAGCACATAGTGTAATGGGGAGGAGGTTTTAGTTTGGTTATTTCCTGTATGAAAGCATTGGTGTTGGATATGGTATAACTCTGCCTATGGCTGTTCAAAAGGGGGGAGAGATAGCTTGAAAGAAACTTAGCTAGGGGGAAGGCTGGGGAGAGGCGGTAGGCTATAATGGGTCGTAGGCAGAGTTATACCATATCCAACACCAATGCTGTGTTCCTGTTTTCTGGAGAAAAATAGTTGTAAATAAATGTTCATATTGGTTCTGGAGTGTAAATAATTGTAAATACCCATTGAATGTTATTCTTTTTTTTTTTTTGCTTATCCCTAGTACACGTGGTACAGGCCATGATAATCATGGTGGATAGAAGTAGGCGACTGCTTTTACTGTAAGTGCACCACATGTCTACACATGTGAAAAGCAGTTCGACTTTGCACTTACAAATGTGCCAGAGCCCCGTTTGGTTACTTGCACTCGTTGGTGGGATTGGACTTTTGCAAGAATCGGGGGCCATTGTGGCTTTTTTTTTTTTTTTTTTTAATAAAAAGTGCCCAATGCGGAAATCGAACCCGGATCGTAGCGGTCGAAAACCAACGGTTTAGACCATCCTTCCACCGACCCCCACGAATTTTATTCTAGTTTTTGTGACGTAATTGTAAATATTTAGATGTAAATATGTAAATATGATTTTGCATATAGACAGCACGAGTTAGGATATATATATAGAGATAATTGGAAGCTGTCGGTTAGTTAGAAAGTTCCGTTCTTAAATAAAGAAGTGTTCACCATCGTAGCCCGATTCCCTTGAAGAAACAAAACATGGTGGCAGCGTAAAAGCGGTAAAAAGGTAAAAGCAATTTTCAAAATTATAAAGTTGAAATATAAGAATTTTTTTTTTTAAGAAAAGGGAAAAAAAATGGCTGATTATAGGCAAGTTGCTGCGGCAAGCAAAGAGAAAGCTGTACCTGTTGAAATTGTGGATCCATCAACAAAGGATTATCTACAGAGCGGTGAAAAGGCTAAATTATCCCGTTGGATGCCCATCGATTCTCTGTGCTTAGAAGACTTCAAGGAATCCGAAGACGACGATGGAAAGTACAGTTCATCGGCATATATGGAATGGCCAGAAATCTTGAAGAAAGAAGTCTTAAGACCCGAAGCTTTAGAAAAGGCAGTCAATCTGGAAGATTCTGAGAAGGCGGCAGAAAGTCAACTCTCCAAAGAGCATTTAGAGAAATCGAACAAACAAGGCTCATGCATAAAAGCTGAATCACATGCTCAAAGGGAAGCTGAAAATTCTAGCAAGGAGTTGGCCGAAGGATCTGACGGAAATATTCAAGTTAACAAGCAGTACGTGTATACACCAGACTATTCTGATATTATACTAAGGCCTTGTACAGATCAGGAAACTATCGAAGAAATGCCTGAAATTATTGAAATGGAAAACCAAGTGGAGCTCGATCTAACTTATTTAGAAAGCTGTTTAGAATTAAGCACGGTTAAAATTCTATTTACTTTTCGATCTATTTTGGAAGATAAGTGTGATAAAATTGAATTAAAAGGACGTGGCCGTTTAAGTAATTGTTACAAAATCTCTGATACGGAGGTATGCAAATTTGTAATGGTGGCTAAAAATGATGCAAATAAGTATGCATCCTATTTGTGTGCAGCATATAGCTCAGAAGGATTTAAATTTGATGACGTTTCAAAAGGAATTCTTGAAATACTCAATATTGAAGTAGGAAAGGTGAAATACAAGGATACGAAATATTGTAGAAAATGCAAGTTAAACAAGGATAAATGCAAATTTGCAGTTACAACTATTAAGTTTTTAGGTCATCAAATTGGTCCTAACGGGATTCAAGTAGACCCCAAAAGAAAACGAGCTATACTGGAGTTTCCCAAACCGAGATCTGTCAAGGAACTAAAACAATTTTTAGGAATGGTAAATTTTTCAGCTAGATTTGTCCCCAACTTAGCGGAGATAGCGCATCCAATGAACAAGTTACTGTCAAAGAAAGAAGAATGGATTTGGGGAGATGATCAAGATCGGGCATTTGACCAGATAAAGAAAAATCTCACTTCTGCGCCAGGGTTAGCCTTGTATGATCCTTCTTTGCCTATCACAGTATCAGCCGATGCTTCATCTTTTGGGCTAGGCGCAGTAATATGGCAAACCAAAGACGGACTGAGACAAGTCATCGCATATGCTTCTAGAACGCTCTCTGAAACAGAAAAGCGTTATGCCCAAATCGAAAAAGAGGCGCTGGCTATCACCTGGGCTTGTGAGAAATTCAAGCAATACATCCAAGGCCTGGTGATCACTCTTGAAACTGACCACAAACCACTAGTACCGATCTTTACTTCCAAAAACATCGATGATCTCACACCTAGGATTCAGAGATTGAGACTACGGATTATGAGATATTCGTATAAGATCGTACATACGCCAGGGAAGAACTTGATAGTGGCGGATGCGCTATCTAGATCACCTAGGACGAAAGTCGGGACTCAGGAATTGGAGGAGGAGTTATGTGCCTACGTTCAACAGGTTGTCTCATTTATGCCCATATCTGATGTCCGAGTAAAGGAAATAAAAGAAAGTCAAGACAAAGACCAGGTTATACAAAACATTATTAAATACACCCAGGAAGGATGGCCGGAGAGAACAAATGTCTCCATGTCCGAAAGTCAATATTGGCCAGCAAAGGATGATTTCTCCGTTGAGAATGGTATTCTCCTGAAAGGGTCAAGATACGTTATCCCAGAGAATATCAGGAAAGGGTTGCTCCAAAGAATCCATGAAGGACACCTCGGGATAGTGAAATGTCGGGAAAGGGCCAAAGGATCCGTCTGGTGGCCCCGGATCACAAGCGAAATTGAGGAGATGGTCCGAACATGTCCTATGTGTATTGAGGAAAGAACAAATCGACATCAGCCACTAATACCCTCAGAGCTTCCAAATTGCCCTTGGGAGAAAGTTGGAGTTGACCTCTTTACACTAAAGGGCCAAAACTACTTGGTAATAGCAGACTATTATTCAAGATACCCAGAAATTGCAAGATTAGAGGACATGACATCAGCTTCCATAATAGTCCACTGTAAGTCCATCTTTGCAAGGCACGGAATTCCCTTGGAAGTTCGGAGTGACAATGGCCCCCAGTTCGGATCACTATTCAAAGAATTTGCCAACGAATACGGATTTAATCAGGTCACCTCCAGTCCAAGATACCCGCAGAGTAACGGCTTCATAGAATCTTTCGTAAAAATTGTTAAAGAAAGAATTAGCAAGTCAAAGGATCCATATCTGGCTTTGCTGGCATATCGAGCTACACCACTTGCGAATGGCTTCAGCCCAGCAGAACTTAGCATGGGACGGCGGGTTCGCACCACTATTCCAACACCAGCGAAACAACACCAACCACCCAATTTAAAGAATTGGAAAAATCATGAAGCTATTCAGAGGAAAAAACAAAAATATTACTATGATCGAGCAAAAGGAGTACGAGAACTGCCTCCATTGGATGTGAATGATCGAGTTTGGCTGACGGACCTTAAGACTCCCGGAGTCATCATTTCCAAAGCAGATACTCCTAGATCTTATGTGGTTGACACACCGAGGGGAAGTGTTAGAAGAAATCGCTTCCATCTACTTCCTACTGGTCAGAGGTCTCCAGGGCCTCCACACTTCGAGCCAGACGAGGAGCCATATATAAATTGCCCAGAGGCCAACACACACACCTCAGATGCTCCTACGGATGTGACCGGATCATCAACATCTCCTAAAGAGGCATTTTATAGGACTCGCTCTGGAAGAACAGTTCGTCCGCCCAGACGTTTTGGAGATGATTAGAACTAATCTCTAAGAGGGGAGATGTGACGTAATTGTAAATATTTAGATGTAAATATGTAAATATGATTTTGCATATAGACAGCACGAGTTAGGATATATATATAGAGATAATTGGAAGCTGTCGGTTAGTTAGAAAGTTCCGTTCTTAAATAAAGAAGTGTTCACCATCGTAGCCCGATTCCCTGAAGAAACAAAACAGTTTTAGGTAATGCGTAGTAGAAATGACAAAAAAGAGGAGTGTTAGAAGTCTTGATGCCGGTTGCTGTTGTTCCTCTCGCCATCGCCACATCGCTGCTGCTACTCTTCTGGTAAGTCTCTCGTGTCCCTCCACCAGTGGTAAGGCCGAGAGATACTGCCAGAGGAAAGCAGATCCACTTTATTGGTGGTTCTCGGAGGTCCTTGGGTGCTCTGCAGGTTACAGCTGCAGAAGGAGAGCAACGGTAGCCCAGGTTGGGTGATCCACAACGGAGGAAGCGGCGAAGAACCGGGAGGGGTCACGCGCGACAATGTAATGTCACCTTGTTCATTCTTACCTACTTTTAAAGGATTTTTTAAAAAATACGATAGCTTTTAATATTATTATAAAAAGTTTTCAATGTTATTACAATTAACTTCTGATCTAAGGGAAGAAAACCAACTTTACCTGACTAATACAAAACAAGTTGTTTACAATAAAGACCAATACATCAAGTTTAATAGATTCTGCAGGCTGTATATTTTAAGGCGAAAGTATTGACTGTACATATTTCAAGCTATTATTTATAATTACTATATGCAAAATTTGACATCGAACGTTTAATTTTCATGCTTCCCAATGTTCAATTGTATTAATCTATATATATAAAAATGTATGTGTGTGTGTGTCTGTCCTTTATGCCTGACCAAACTATTCATGAAACTTTGGGAAGTTATTTAGTATAGTACTGGGAAGGTTTCTAGCAAATAAAATTTCTGAAAAATCTTTTCGCCTAAAAATAATCAAGATAAATATTCTAATAAATCTGTTATAATTCAACAATCTGCTCTAAATATTATCATGATGATACGATGATTTTGTAATGTAGAAAATTAGGAAAGACAAAATTCAGGATGACACGGCAATTTATTTGAGACAAGAATAATGATACAATTCCAAGGCAAAGATACTATTCCTTTAACTTCCAATTACCGAGGTAACCAATTAATATTGATTTTATTCAACTTATCGAGAATTTTTCAAGGGACCGGGAAAAAATGTTCACTTTATCGAGAGATTCGTTAGACAAACCTTTACTCGGGTAAAACCCGGGCGAAGCCGGGTACATCCGCTAGTTGTATATAATTTCAGATATACACGCAATTATCCTAATTGTGGATATGGCGTGTCTCTCCCAACTGTTAAATAAATAAAAATTACAATTCAATCTCACATGTATTTATAATATATATATATTAAACAACAGTAGACTCTCCTATAACGCGATTTCGTACAACGCGATAAAAAAAATTGCGACAAAATTATTTATACAACGCGAATTTTCGTATAACGCGTTATAAAATAAAATGCGGAAATTTCCATATTGACAACTGTACAATACATTTAATTTTATGCACACGCGTTTTTCATTTTTTTTTTTTTGTTTTTAAACGAAGTAGGGTTGTATACTTTGTCAATTTAATTGCACATGTGTTTCTGTAAGTAAATTTTTTTAAATAGTGTTAAATTGAGTTTTAAAGCTTAAAATAATATTTTAAACGCATATAAGGTATTAAATTAGAATTTACATGTAAATATTTTGCAAATATAAAAAATTACGAAATTTGCTCCCCAGGCATGATGAATAAAGTTGGAAAAAAAGAAAAATTGAAAAGGAGATATACTGTATCATGTAAAAATGTATTGTATAAAGTGAATAAACTTTAATTCCTATAACGCGATTTCATACAACACGGAACACATTAATCGCGTTATAGGAGAGTTTACTGCATTTAGATTAATTTATTATTTTATTTATTTAATAATTATACACAGCTATGTATATTCACATCTACCTGTATAAAGTGAAGATGGAGAATAGAATCATTGATAATGATGATAAAACGACAAGGATATCAGGAATGCGGAATATCCCAGTATACCTACCAATAAAAGAATGCCATCAATTATCAATGAAAGCAAACTTAGGAAACTCCAGAAAAAGGAGATAACCTTTATATATTTTAGAAATCCTAATACTTCATATCTTGTCGATTAAGATGATGATAAGAATAAATGGAGTTGTAGTTACTGGGTCTAATGGTAGTTGAAGATAATTGGCCTATCTGCAGGATATACTGATAGATCAATGGCGCCTGTCCCTCTTTTTTTTTTTTTTTTGAAGGAGACAGAGGCAATTTTGTTCACACTTGGTTATCTCATCTATCTTCAATAAAGGTTACTGTAATATCTTTCAGAGTTATAATCCCGATATACATGCTAAAAGGTACAACTTCCTTAAGTTTTGTCCATGAGTGTATATACACTTGGTTATCTCGTGTCTCTTCAATAAAGGTCACTGTAATATCTTTCAGAGTTATTGTACCGATATACATGCTAAAAGGTACAATTTCCTTAAGTTTTGTCTATGAGTGTATATACACTTGGTTATCTCGTGTGTCTTCAATAAAGGTTACTGTGATATATTTCAGAGTTATTGCCTGAATCCCGATATACATGCTAAAAGGTACAACTTCCTTAAGTTTTGTCCATGAGTGTATATACACTTGGTTATCTCGTGTGTCTTCAATAAAGGTTACTGTAATATATTTCAGAGTTATTGTCTGAATCCCGATATACATGCTAAAAAGTACAACTTCCTTAAGTTTTGTCCATGAGTGTATATACACTTGGTTATCTCGTGTGTCTTCAATAAAGGTCACTGTAGCATCTTTCAGAGTTATTGTCTGAATTCCGATATACATGGTAAAAGGTACAACTTCCTTAAGTTTTGTCCATGAGTGTATATACACTTGGTTATTTCGTGTGTCTTCAGCAAAGGTCACTGTAATATTTTTCAGAGTTATTGTCTGAATCCCGATATACATGCTAAAAGGTACAACTTCCTTAAGTTTTGTCCATGAGTGTATATACACTTGGTTATCTCGTGTGTCTTCAATAAAGGTTACTGTAATATATTTCAGAGTTATTGTCTGAATCCCGATATACATGCTAAAAGGTACAACTTCCTTAAGTTTTGTCCATGAGTGTATATACACTTGGTTATCTCGTGTGTCTTCAATAAAGGTCACTGTAATATTTTTCAGAGTTATTGTCTGAATCCCGATATACATGCTAAAAGGTACAACTTCCTTAAGTTTTGTCCATGAGTGTATATACACTTGGTTATCTCGTGTGTCTTCAATAAAGGTTACTGTAATATATTTCAGAGTTATTGTCTGAATCCCTATATACATGCTAAAAAGTACAACTTCCTTAAGTTTTGTCCATGAGTGTATATACACTTGGTTATCTCGTGTGTCTTCAATAAAGGTCACTGTAACATCTTTCAGAGTTATTGTCTGAATTCCGATATACATGGTAAAAGGTACAACTTCTTTAAGTTTTGTCCATGAGTGTATATACACTTGGTTATCTCGTGTGTCTTCAATAAAGGTCACTGTAATATTTTTCAGAGTTATTGTCTGAATCCCGATATACATGCTAAAAGGTACAACTTCCTTAAGTTTTGTCCATGAGTGTATATACACTTGGTTATCTCGTGTGTCTTCAATAAAGGTCACTGTAATATCTTTCAGAGTTATTGTCTGAATCCCGATATACATGGTAAAAGGTACAACTTCCTTAAGTTTTGTCCATGAGTGTATATACACTTGGTTATCTCGTGTCTCTTCAATAAAGGTCACTGTAATATCTTTCAGAGTTATTGTACCGATATACATGCTAAAAGGTACAACTTCCTTAAGTTTTGTCTATGAGTGTATATACACTTGGTTATCTCGTGTGTCTTCAATAAAGGTTACTGTGATATATTTCAGAGTTATTGCCTGAATCCCGATATACATGCTAAAAGGTACAACTTCCTTAAGTTTTGTCCATGAGTGTATATACACTTGGTTATCTCGTGTGTCTTCAATAAAGGTTACTGTAATATATTTCAGAGTTATTGTCTGAATCCCGATATACATGCTAAAAAGTACAACTTCCTTAAGTTTTGTCCATGAGTGTATATACACTTGGTTATCTCGTGTGTCTTCAATAAAGGTCACTGTAATATATTTCAGAGTTATTGTCCCGATATACATGTAAAAAGGTACAACTTCCTTAAGTTTTGTCCATGAGTGTATATACACTTGGTTATCTCGTGTGTCTTCAATAATGATCACTGTAATATCTTTCAGAGTTATAATCCCGATATACATGTAAAAAGGTACAACTTCCTTAAGATTTGTCCATGAGTGTATATACACTTGGTTATCTCGTGTGTCTTCAATAAAGGTCACTGTAATATCTTTCAGAGTTATTGTCTGAATCCCGATATACATGGTAAAAGGTACAACTTCCTTAAGTTTTGTCCATGAGTGTATATACACTTGGTTATCTCGTGTGTCTTCAATAAAGGTCACTGTAATATCTTTCAGAGTTATTGTCTGAATCCCGATATACATGGTAAAAGGTACAACTTCCTTAAGTTTTGTCCATGAGTGTATATACACTTGGTTATCTCGTGTGTCTTCAATAAAGGTCACTGTAATATCTATCAGAGTTATTGTCTGAATCCCGATATACATGGTAAAAGGTACAACTTCCTTAAGATTTGTCCATGAGTGTATATACACTTGGTTATCTCGTGTGTCTTCAATAAAGGTCACTGTAATATCTTTCAGAGTTATTGTCCCGATATACATGGTAAAGGATACAACTTCCTTAAGTTTTGTCCATGAGTGTATATACACTTGGTTATCTCGTGTGTCTTCAATAAAGGTCACTGTAATATATTTCAGAGTTATTGTCTGAATCCCGATATACATGTTAAAAGGTACAACTTCCTTAAGTTTTGTCCATGAGTGTATATACACTTGGTTATCTCGTGTGTCTTCAATAAAGGTCACTGTAATATCTTTCAGAGTTATTGTCCCGATATACATGGTAAAGGATACAACTTCCTTAAGTTTTGTCCATGAGTGTATATACACTTGGTTATCTCGTGTGTCTTCAATAAAGGTCACTGTAATATCTTTCAGAGTTATTGTCCCGATATACATGGTAAAGGATACAACTTCCTTAAGTTTTGTCCATGAGTGTATATACACTTGGTTATCTCGTATGTCTTCAATAAAGGTCACTGTAATATCTTTCAGAGTTATTGTCTGAATCCCGACATACATGCTGAAAGGTACAACTTCCTTAAGTTTTGTCCACATTAGTGTATATACACTTGGTTATCTCGTATGTCTTCAATAAAGGTCACTGTAATATCTTTCAGAGTTATTGTCTGAATCCCGACATACATGCTGAAAGGTACAACTTCCTTAAGTTTTGTCCACATTAGTGTATATACACTTGGTTATCTCGTATGTCTTCAATAAAGGTCACTGTAATATCTTTCAGAGTTATTGTCTGAATCCCGATATACATGCTGAAAGGTACAACTTCCTTAAGTTTTGTCCATGAGTGTATATACACTTGGTTATCTCGTATGTCTTCAATAAAGGTCACTGTAATATCTTTCAGAGTTATTGTCTGAATCCCGATATACATGCTGAAAGGTACAACTTCCTTAAGTTTTGTCCATGAGTGTATATACACTTGGTTATCTCGTGTGTCTTCAATAAAGGTCACTGTAATATCTTTCAGAGTTATTGTCCCGATATACATGGTAAAGGATACAACTTCCTTAAGTTTTGTCCATGAGTGTATATACACTTGGTTATCTCGTATGTCTTCAATAAAGGTCACTGTAATATCTTTCAGAGTTATTGTCTGAATCCCGACATACATGCTGAAAGGTACAACTTCCTTAAGTTTTGTCCATGAGTGTATATACACTTGGTTATCTCGTATGTCTTCAATAAAGGTCACTGTAATATCTTTCAGAGTTATTGTCTGAATCCCGACATACATGCTGAAAGGTACAACTTCCTTAAGTTTTGTCCACATTAGTGTATATACACTTGGTTATCTCGTATGTCTTCAATAAAGGTCACTGTAATATCTTTCAGAGTTATTGTCTGAATCCCGACATACATGCTGAAAGGTACAACTTCCTTAAGTTTTGTCCATGAGTGTATATACACTTGGTTATCTCGTGTGTCTTCAATAAAGGTCACTGTAATATCTTTCAGAGTTATTGTCTGAATCCCGATATACATGGTAAAAGGTACAACTTCCTTAAGTTTTGTCCATGAGTGTATATACACATGGTTATCTCGTGTGTCTTCAATAAAGGTCACTGTAATATCTTTCAGAGTTATTGTCTGAATCCCGATATACATGCTAAAAGGTACAACTTCCTTAAGTTTTGTCCACATTAGTGTACTTAAACCTTTTACAATAATTTTCTCTCTGTATATTTGAGAGAGTAGTTAAATCTTTTATATGAATATAGTAAATATATATGAACTAGGCGTGTTCAAAAAGTATCGCGACTTTTGAATTTTCGCGGGTTACGTATATTCGAATTTCGATCTTTTTGTGGTTTTATGTTGGTACTCATGTCTCTCACTTATGCCGACAAGCTCGGCCATTTTGAATGTTCACTTAATTGTTGACAGCTGCTTTGCTTGCAGGTGTTTTGGATCGTCTTCGATTTTTACCTATTAAAAAAATGGATCAAAGAACCTGTATCAAATTTTGTGTGAAAAACGAAATTAAGTGCGCGGATTCATTCCGAATGTTGACTGTGGCATACGGAGAAGCTACCTTGGACCGAAGCAACGTTTATCGGTGGTACAAAATTTTCTCAGAAGGCCGAGAAGATGTGAACGACGAAGAGCGTGCCGGACGCCCGAGCACTTCAACAACAGACGAAAAAATTAATGAAGTGGAGAAAATGATATTGGTCAATCGTCGAATCACCGTTAGAGAAGTTGCTGAGGACCTAAACATATCGATTGGCTCGTGCCATTTGATTTTTATCAATGATTTGGGCATGAGACGGGTCGCCACGAAATTCGTACCAAAATTGCTCAATTGCGACCAAAAACAGCATCGCATGAACACTGCTAATGAGATGTTGGACTCTGTCCGCGACGACCCAAATTTGCTCCAGGGGGTCATAACTGGTGACGAAGCGTGGGTTTATGGTTATGACGTGGAAACCAAAGCTCAATCATCTCAATGGAAGCTGCCGCACGAACCAAGACCGAAAAAAGCGCGCCAAGTTCGGTCGAATGTGAAAGTTTTGCTGACAGTTTTCTTCGATTGCAGGGGCGTGGTGCATCATGAGTTCTTGCCACAGGGTAGAACGGTCAATAAGGAATATTACCTGCAAGTTATGCGCAATTTGCGCGAAGCAACCGCCAGAAACGCCCGGATTTGTGGAAGAACAAAAATTGGCTTTTGCACCACGATAACGCCCCTGCTCACATATCGTTGCTTGTGCGCGACTTTTTGGCCAAAAACAGCACACTAATGATTCCGCAGCCACCGTATTCCCCAGATCTGGCCCCCTGTGACTTTTTCTTGTTCCCTAAACTGAAGAGGCCCATGAAAGGACGACGTTACGCTACGTTTGACGAGATAAAGACGGCATCGAAGGAGGAGCTGAAAAAGACAAAAAAAAAAAAAGATTTTAAGTGCTTCGAAGATTGGAAAAAACCGTTGGCACAAGTGTATAATATCTCATGGAGATTACTTTGAAGGGGACAAAATAGGTATTCATGAATAAATAAATAATTTTTGAAAAAACACAAAAGTCGCGATACTTTTTGAACACACACACACATATATATATATAGATGGCGCTCTGCCATCTAAAAAACACATGTGCTCGTGGTCAAGAGATGCCTTCTTTATTTTTAATATCAACACCTGACCCACTTATCTTTTTTTTTCATATATATATATATGTTATCAGTTCTACAAAATGGTCTTATTAAAGTTAATACAAGGCGATAACGCGCCATCTATATAAAACAAATGAAAATATTATAAGACGCGAATTTTTATTTCACAAATAAATCAAACTTCTACTGTCCTTACTGTGATGAAAAAATATTGGGAGGGCTTGACTCATCAATAGTGAACCCTCCCATCGGTTTCGCCACTCTAAAGAAGCGGTCTGGTAGATTAAATTGGCGAAACTGCTGAGTGGATTCACCACTCATGAGTCAAGCCCTCCCAATATTTTTTCATCGCAGTAAATACAATAGAAATTTGATTTTTTTTGTCAAAGAAACACTCGCGACTTATAATGTTTTCATTTATTATTAAAGTTATATTAAAATAAGAACATTAAGCCTCCAAGGAAAAGATTCTTTTAAAAATATTTTTTATTTAAAAATCTCTCAATCTTTCGGGCAAGAAAGCCCTTCTACGGGAGAAACTATTTTACATACTTAATACGCCAATAAAATAATATTTAAAATTAAATAAATTTATTTGGTTGTTTACATTTGTTTAAAGGCATAATCAACGCAGGCTTCTGTTGCGCGTGTTTTACTTGGGAGTTACGGGGTGGGTTCAGGGAATATAATGTTATAAATTTCCGGAATATCTATTCTTCTGTATTGATCTCTGAATCTTGATCTCTTGATCTCGATCACTGAAAAGATCCCTTAAAAATTTTTGAAGCCTGCGGTGCTTTAGCTGTGCTTGGTGCTGCCTTGGTCCCCTCATAAACGGCGCTCTCGCCCTCTTTTCCCCCGGGGTGCCCACTTGCCTTCCGGCGCCTCTCCAGCCCTCTCCTTGGCCCTCCACCGCGACGGGCGCTTGGTGACTCCTAAAGATGAATCGTGCCTTAAAATGCTTATCCGAAAAGCATGTAGAAGGCGGATTAATCGATATATATCTATTCTTCTGTTAATGCTATTGTGCTTTCTGGATATGATGGATTCTATTATAAGTCTCTGTAATCTCTCTATTGGGGATGTTGGAGTAATGGGTCTTTGGTTCTGATAGGGAGAAGGTATTGCCTGTTTCTCTTATATGTTGGTATACTAAAGATCTACTGTCTTGATTATCGATATTTCGTTTATGTTCTGATACTCTTATATTTAAATGTCTGCCAGTTTCGCCGACATATTTGGTTTTGCATTCGTTGCATTCTATGGAGTATATGGCATTCTTAATATTGGAAGGATAATCAATGGTGTTGTTCTTTGTTATGGGGTTTCTTAGTAACGAATTTAAATTAGGTGAGTTTCTGAAAAAGGTTTTGATTCCAAATTTTTTCAGATGACGGGCTTTTATCTGGAGGTTTTAATGTTTTTTATTTTAATATTGATTCAAAGGATTATTTTATAGTATTACAAACCAAAATTTCCATACATAGGTTAAAAAATACGGGGAAGACGATAGGCTATTTTAAAAATTATATAAATCAATTATTAAAACTATATATTCAAATTATTCTACTTAGCTCACGAACAGCGCCCTCTATCAAAGATTAGATTAAATTATGCTGATGCAAACAAATAGATAATGCTAATAATAAACAATTATTAAAAAAAATCTTATCTAAATATATATCACTCGGGTAGATATGCACACGGGTCAATCCCGGGGCGAAGCCCGGGTCACCCGTCTAGTAATTACACATATAAATTATTTGAATAAGGAAGACTAGCTTTTGAGCAAAGAGTTTTTTTAATTTAATTATTTGAGGTGTTGCAAGCTTTCGAGAAAAATGTTGTTCTTAAACGGACAAATACCATTGTATATGACAACAAAATGATTTTTTTACACAAATAAATGAAATGTTATTGGCGTGCGCTCGCGAGGGCGTGCAAAATTTTCATGAAAGCTTTAACACCTCAAAATAAATGAACTCTTTACCCAAAAAGCTAATTTTCAAATTCAAATAATTTGTTTAATATATATATCTTCCTTTTTTTTCTATGTTCTGCTTAAATGACATGTAACTGCGGAGGCAACAGCGTGAACTTGTTAAAACCCTATGTTGTTACTTAAAAAAAAAAACCCTTTTGATACCTTAAAAGTAATATTTTTATTATTTGTTTTTAATTATCATTACTCATTCTCTAATACAACTATCTTTCATATAAATTACTAGACGGGTGACCCGGGCTTCGCCCCGGGATTGACCCGTGTGCATATCTACCCGAGTGATATATATTTAGATAATATTTTTTTAATAATTGGTTGTTATTAGCATTATCTATTTGTTTGCATCAGCATAATTTAATCTAATCTTTGATAGAGGGCGCTGTTCGTAAGCTAAGTAGAATAATTTGAATATATAGTTTTAATAATTGATTTATATATTTTTTAAAATAGCCTATCGTCTTCCCCGTATTTTTTTACCTATGTATGGAAATTTTGGTTTGAATTAGTGAACTACTGCGAATTTGTATACCGGACATAAAAACAAACAAACATACAAACATTGATTTTTATATATATAGATATTTAATTCTACTAAATATAAAAAATATATATATATGGTAATTTAAACCAACAACCCTATATTGTATAATTACTTATAACAAGATTGTCATGTTGTATATAGAAACACATCTATAAATAATTATGCGCATGATTAATCTGTGTCATTGCATCACCATATGTAATGTACTTTGTACAAATTAAAGACAAATAAATAAAACTATGTAATAGATTAAGAGCTAAGTTAAAGCAAGATTGAGTAGTTCAAAAACGTCTAAAATCGAGAGAGAAATCCAACAACCCTGAAAAGGAATTCGGCAGCCCGTTGCCATCTGGTCCAAAGGGTGCAGAATGCCCCAGACGTTCAAAGTTCAAATTCGCAGATGTCTCCCCCCCCCCCCCCCCCCTCCTCGGGAATGGTATATAAACACCTCGGTTTTAGCCGACAGTAGTTAGTTAGTCCGCAGTTAGTCAGCAGTCACCCCTTTCACCGTCGGTCGTAGCCAGGGCCACCTCATCACCATGTAAAACAGTAAGAACCCTTCTAACTCCATCTTGCTCTTAACTCGGCTCCTATCTGTTCATGGAACTTTCCTACTACAGCTGTGTCTCTTCGTTTTGTGTGTGTGGACATTCCCAAACTTTCCACTCTGCCTCGACCACGACTGCCTGTACTCTGTGAAAACTGTTAAAGGTCTTCCAAAGTGCAGAGAGGTACTGGAAAACTCTCCACGCCCTGACTGTCCCTCTCGGCTACTACAGGTTTGACCACCGGTTACCACAGCTTATAGCGAGAGTCGACAGGATTCTACAAGAGGCTACCAGACCTCAACTTATTACATATATGTAACATGCTTTGTATTTATTTATGCAAAATATTTAATTATTCTTTGGTTTTTCTTCATAGTTAGGCAGTCGGCAACACTATACTTTCTTTCTCTTTTTTTTTTTTAATTTTGCATAAGTTATTATTTTTTAGTTTATATATGTTGGTTAACCTTGTTGTAATTTAATTAAATATTAAAACACAAAGTATTGTGATTATCCCTTATTTCTATATAGAAAACGTTATAATATTAATACAGTGTACTCCGCTTATAACAAAGTCGGTTATAGCGAAATTCCGCATATAGCGAATTAAATTGTCTGCACGAAAGAAAAGAAGGGCTTAAACCATTAAAAGAACTCTGGATATTGCGAAGTCGGATATAAAGAATTTTCGCTTATAACGAAGTGATTTGCATGTATAAATTTTTATTTTATCCGTTTATAACGAAGTTTTCTCATTTACCATTATAATTGACTAATATATTATGCATAATATATATCAAATTACAACGTGTGAATGACACAAATTTAATGATACACAACAAATAAGTTAATAATATACAATTTTAAAATATGCAAACATATTATAAGTATTTTTTTTACATTATTTAAACAAAATTAAATTGTTTAATAAACGCTTATATTTTATTAACGTTTACCATGGCAGGAGAACGAAAACAAACAAGAAACTCACTATCTCTGTCAGTCAAGCTATAAAATTATTGGTACAAAACATTTTTTTTTCCAACTGCCGATATAACAAACTTCGGATATAACAAAGTGATTGTCATGGATAATGCGACTTCGTTATAAGCGGAGTACACTGTATAGGTAACTATTATAAAGATTGAGCAACCCATAATAATATCTATAAATAAATAAAAGGCATATATTGGATCTAAATTTATTATTTAACCGATATTTCTAGAGGCATTTTGAAGAGAGGCGTTTTGCCCCTAGAAATATTGGTTAAATAATAAATTTAGAACCAATATATGCCTTTTATTTATTTACTAGCCGAATGACCCGGGCAACGCCCGTGTTTTACCAGATTGTGTGAATGTTTTGATTCAAATACTATTTGTTACAATTATAAATTGGCGCCTTAAATAAATGAATATGTTAGTTAATAACTATAGCCTATGTGCTTTATCTGTCTATGTACTGTTGGCTTCCGTAGGCGTCTCTTACTTGGAAAAAGGAAGAGAGGATTCCATTTGGTTATTAACTAATATATGCATTTATTTAAGGAGCGACCCGCTCCAACACAATAGTTACAAAAACAACAAAGCGAGTGGGGGGGGGGCAAAGGTGGCGTGAGCGTAGCCAACCAATAGGAGGGCGCCATTCCAAAAAAGAAAAGCAAACGGTGACAGAGACGAAAACTGACTATTGATTAAGAGATGAAGAATGACGCTCGTAACTGTATATAGAATATTTATATTGAATTTTGACAGATTTTGACTGAGAGGGGTCTGAAGATTAATTTGGTGAAACCGTTGAGAGAGTTCACCACTTATCACACACAAACCCATCTCATTCAATAACTGTTATCATTGCAGTAAAGTCTGTATAGATATTATTTGATGATATATGTGAAACAAAACAAATTTCGGAATAAAAAAAAGTTTCAAATTTTATCGCATGATTGACAAATAAATTTATAAACTACTAGCAGATGTGTACCCGGCTTCGCCCGGATTTTATCCGAGTGAAAGTTTGCCTAACGAATATTATTGATAATAATATTCAGGAACACACAGAATATTATGATAATATTCGTTACATTATATATTTATATAATATATAAAATATATTTTTCGAGCAAACATATCCACTCTATTGAATAGATTTTTAAAAAGATATATATAAATAAAAATATCTAGAGATATACTACATGATCTCAGCCAAAAGGCCGAGAAACAATATTTTATATATAGAGATGACCTGGCTTCGTGTGTCTTCTGCTCGAGTGAATGTTTCGCTGGTAGATTTTGTTCCTGCCTACTAAAAATTATTATCGGGCTTCGCCCGTGGTCTGCTTTAGTGAATATTCCCCTAAAGAATTTTGTTTATGTCAATCAAGCATGATACAGCAATATTGTCATCATCATTTCTGACTAAAAAAATTATTGTTGCTCAGTACTTGGTTAAAAGTGCAACAAAAACTCTTCCAGATTTAACTCTCTGTCCTGTTAAAATTTCAGCGAGATTAGTTACATATTGAGAGGTGCATAGCCGAAAAACATATGTATATATGTTCCCGGCTTCGCCCGGTTTTTACCCGAGTAAAAGTTTGCCTAACGAACATTTGTTGAAACGATTCTAGCAAACATCAAATCCCTACTGAATCTATACTTGCCTATACTCTCGATAATTGAAATTTTTTGAAAAAAGCATTTTAACCTTTTTAGTTTTTTGAATAGCCTATATGTTAAACGAAATCTTCAGCTACCTACATGCGAAATTTCATAATGATTGATTCTGTAGATTTTGCGCAACGCGATAACAAACATCGATTTTGGATTTCATTTTTATAGATATAAGGATTTAAATACCATATCTCGGATTTATCCATACAAATCTGTTTATGAGCTCAATTGTCTTAACTAGGGGTTTTCTTGTAGTGTAAATGTCATATTTAATTGTAAATATCCCGCCCAGAAGTACTCCTCTACGTGGTGGGCGGAAGAAGCAGCACAAGTAAGGGACTGCCCTGTAGTACGGTGTCGTGAGCCGCTACGGCAAGCATGTCAAACTCAAATCCTAACACGGGCCAAATAAAAAAGTAATAAGATTATGTGGGCCGCAAAAAAAAAAGAAAACAAGTAATTAAATTTTTATAGTAACATTTATGTAGATTTATTTTAAAAAATACTAATAAGAAAAAAAGAAAGTAAAGTTAATATTTTCTCCCTGATATTTGGCATCTCTTTTCTGCTACCATCTTTCCTACTTCGGGGGAAATCTTGTTCGCAGTGATTAATTTTAAAACTGACCCAAGGTGAACGTCAGTAATTCTGTGTCAGTGTCTGGTGGGCCGCAAATTTATTCGTTGTGGGCCGCATGAGGCCCGCGAGTTTGACATGCCTGCGCTACGGTAACTGTGAACAGGGAAATGTGGCTGACTAACGGGGCAATGGCATCCCCCTTTCCATGGATTGTACTAAACACCACCAATACTAAATCTGATTAGATTTTACTCTCTTTTTTTTTTTTTGTAGAGACTCCGTGATGAATTCATGTATATGAAATTTCTCTTTTTCCAATTTACCACAACAAAATATAAGTTTTTCTGTATATAAATTTCATATTATACTATTATTAGCATTAAAATTTATACAGTGGACCATCGGTTTGCGAGCATAATCCGTTCCAGAGCCATGCTCGTACTCCAAAACGCTCGTAGTGCGAAACTAATTTCTTATTTTTAATAATTGAAACTCGGGCAATTCTTCTTGCTACGAACAATTGCACAGTTTCCCACATTTTACATATTTCCCGAATCTGATCTGAAGGGAGGGATCCCAGTGAATTTTCATCCATCACGATTACAGGCAACCATCACGAGTTGCTCGTAATGCGAAATTTCACTCGTAATCCGAGGTAAAATTTTTCAAAAAATTTTGCTCGTACTGCGAAAAGCTCGTACTCCAAGGTGCTCGTAAACCGAGGGTCCACTGTAATAATAAAAAAAAGTATCAGCGTGGATTCTATATTTCAGAAGGGACAAAATAAGGTAAAACAGATTTGTGTTGAATTACAAATAGATTTCTGTAAGAGTAGATTGTGCTGACATCAAAAAGACAATAAATTTAATGTTGTTGTAAACTTTGTTATTACCACTACAATAGAAGTCGTTTGGGCAATCTCAATAACCAAGAATAAAACCATCAAAATAAAGGTAATCTCTCCAGTCAAAATAGATGTCAACAACTAGACGCCATCTTATTGACTGTCGCCGCAAACTAGCTGCCTTGGGTCGGTGACAAAGCCACAACACCAGCTTTGGAAAACTGAGAAGCGTTCACCTAGAGACCATGGTTTCAGGCTAATGGCCCTCGTCAGCCTAGGGCAGACTTTATTCCAAGAGATTCACAAGGGATATAATAGAATATTCACAATCTGCCAAAGAGGTATTTAGCTGGTAAAATGGCTAGACCAAATCTATAGTCAAAATATGGATGAAAATTTTGCCTGGAGGCAAATAATGGTAACCTCTCCCGTCAAAATAGACGTCAAATCTAGACGCCATCTATAGCAGATTGTGAAGATTCCATTAGATCTCGTGTGGATCTCATGGAATAAATTCCGCCCACGACTGAGAAGGGCCATTATCCCGAAACCATGGTCTCCATGTGGACGCTTCGCAGTTTGTTAAAGCTGGTGTTGTGGCTTTGTCACCGACCCGAGGCACTAGTTTGCGGCGACGGTCAATAGATGGCGTCTACTTTGACGGGAGGGGTGATCTTTATCTTCATAGATCAACATCCTTCCGGCAAAATTTTCATCAAACAATAAATAACTATTTACCATTATCTACTGATTTAGAATTAAGAATATAATCCTTTGCTAGCAATTTTTATATATTAAAGGAAACCTCCAATAATGAGCATCTTTTATTTAACATTTTTCGAGCTTTCGGGATTACGCCCTTCTACAGAAAAAAATTATACAAAATGAAACTATGCTATGGCAAGTTATATGTACATTAAAAATGTAATGTACATATAACTTGCCATAGCATAGTTAAGTTTCATTTTGTATCAATTTTTCCTGTAGAAGGGCGTAATCCCGAAAGCTCGAAAAAGGTTAAATAAAATATCCTCATTATTGGAGGTTTCCTTTATTATATAAAAATTATCTACTGATATATCTACAAAATTTTCCATCTTTCCTTCACTGCGTTCTGCTTAGAGAAAGAAAGATGAAAATTCTTTGTTTTTATGCATTTTAATGAGGGGAGAGGTGCCTTTTTTCACATAGGAAACTTCTTTTGTCAATACATATGCAAGTTTAAATCAAACAACAATCTACCTGTAAAATAAAACGTTATCTGGTCAAATGTTTAATGACAATTTGAATGTTGAAAAAATATTCTCTCATCTATATTAATTTTGGTCAAAAATCAAAGAAATTTTGTTTCTTAGATTAATTATTGATTATCTTCTAGAAAAAACGCGTAAACATAGACTAATAATTACTAGTTAATAATTATTAGTAAATTATAATTTGTCTTCTATTGTTATATAAATAATTATAATATATTAATGGAAAATAAATATACATAAACTTTCACCATTTTGTTAACATTTAATACATTTTTGCAAAGTGTGAAAGTTTTTACAATTAATACCAAACGAAGTTTCTTATTAAATGAGAGAGAGTTTACCTTTTTATATTTTACCTATAAAAATAATTGATATTTAGATTAGATTTTTTATATAATATATATTTTAGTATATATATAAATAATTAAAAGGATATTAATTAATTAAACGTCATATTTTGAATCAAAAATAAAATAAAACATTTAATTGATTACAAAATTCCAATATTTCGCTAAGCTTATCTTCGTTAGGGACTTTCCTTATTTTGAAAATGTTTTGATTAACCAAGCGATAAATTCACGCGACGATATTTTAAATATTAAAAAAAAAAAAACTCTTTAAAATATATACACACAAATTTATATAAGTATTGACTATATATGTACGTTTATAAAAATGAAATAATAATAAATAAGTATTATAATAAGTATATTAAAATAATGTTAAGTAAATTTGAACTGTAAATATAACGGAAGGATGTCAAATTTCTATAAATACTGTCGCTTATCTTTCATTGATGTACAAATTTCTAAAAATAATCTTGAAAGTTTATCCTGTATACATTGTTGTATAAAATGACTTTTATTTATAAATAATACTCTTTTAGAGATATTTTATAAGAACACAAGAGGGGAAAAACTTGTAGTTTAGTTGATATAAATAAAACGATTATTTTTAAAATTTTGAAAACAAAGGATGATTACATTTTTTCGAATATTTCGTACTTACCTTGCTGTTGAGGGGTTGACCATCGGCTGATGCGTCGTCGAGCGGTTGAAACCGGTTCTGAAAGTTTTCAGACGATACCTATTGCTCAATTGCCCCTCCCACTTTCACCCCCCCCCCCCCTCCCTTCCCCTTACTTCTACTTTCTATATTCGTCTGCTTTTTATTCGCCTTGCGTAATTTAGCAACCTTGTCAAACCAGTCGTTATTTATTTATTTTATTAGGCATTTCTTATCGCTCTCTTCTAGAAAAACGTTTTTTTTTTTTACGAATTTCTCATAATTTCGTAAATATTTTTTGAAGAATATATATAATTTTGACTGAAAAAAAAAATAATTGATTGCATTATTATCCACTAGATAGCAGTCTACTAGTCAATCAAATATATTGTAAAGCACAGAAATTTCTTATAGTTAGGGGTCCATTTAACCTTAACTCCACTCTCATATTTGGTTATTAAGATCATTAAAACTATCTCAAACTTGGTTATCTCGAGTGTCTTCAATAAAGGTCACTGCAATATCTTTCAGAGTTATTGTCTGAATCCCGATTAAAATTCTAAAAGGTACAACTTCCTTAAGTTTTGTCCATGAGTGTATATACACTTGGTTATCTTGTGTGTCTTCAATAAAGGTTACTGTAATATCTTTCAGAGTTATTGTCTGAATCCTGATATACACGCGAAAAGGTACAACTTCCTTAAGTTTTGTCCATGAGTGTATATACACTTGGTTATCTCGTGTGTCTTCAATAAAGGCCACTGTAATATCTTTCAGATTTATTGTCTGAATCCCGACATACATGCTAAAAGGTACAACTTCCTTAAGTTTTGTCCATGAGTGTATATACACTTGGTTATCTCGTGTGTCTTCAATAAAGGCCACTGTAATATCTTTCAGAGTTATTGTCTGAATCCCGATATACATGCTAAAAGGTACAACTTCCTTGAGTTTTGTCCATGAGTGTATATACACTTGGTTATCTCGTGTGTCTTCAATAAAGGCCACTGTAATATATTTCAGAGTTATTGTCTGAATCCCGATATACATGCTAAAAGGTACAACTTCCTTAAGTTTTGTCCATGAGTGTATATACACTTGGTTATCTCGTGTGTCTTCAATAAAGGCCACTGTAATATCTTTCAGAGTTATTGTCTGAATCCCGATATACATGCTAAAAGGTACAACTTCCTTAAGTTTTGTCCATGAGTGTATATACACTTGGTTATCTCGAGTGTCTTCAATAAAGGTCACTGCAATATCTTTCAGAGTTATTGTCTGAATCCCGATTAAAATTCTAAAAGGTACAACTTCCTTAAGTTTTGTCCATGAGTGTATATACACTTGGTTATCTTGTGTGTCTTCAATAAAGGTTACTGTAATATCTTTCAGAGTTATTGTCTGAATCCAGATATACACGCGAAAAGGTACAACTTCCTTAAGTTTTGTCCATGAGTGTATATACACTTGGTTATCTCGTGTGTCTTCAATAAAGATCACTAATATCTTTCAGAGTTATTGTCTGAATCCCGATATACACGCTAAAAGGTACAACTTCCTTAAGTTTTGTCCATGAGTGTATATACACTTGGTTATCTCGTGTGTTTTCAATGAAGGTCACTGTAACATCTTTCAGAGTTACTGTCTGAATCCCGATATACACTCTAAAAGTTACAACTTTCTTAAGTTTTGTCCATGAGTGTATATACAATTGGTTATCTTGTGTTCTTCAATAAAGGCTACTGCAATATCTTTCAGAGTTATTGTCTGAATTTAGATATGCATGCTAAAAGTTACAACTTCCTTAAGTTTTGTCCATGAGTGTAAAAGTTGCTTATGGCTTGCATAATATGTCGGAAGCCATCAGCAAACAATCCTATCCAACCAGATCTTTCAGAAGTTGTTCATCCACTCTCTAAGCCGTCTTCTCAGTTTCCTTCCCCCAAGATTCGGTCAAGGTCGCCAAGGTCGCCGTTACCACCCTCACGTGCCACAGATATGTCCCGGTATACCTTACTTGCTCTTTGGCATCTCGTGAAACGGATTTAATCACTTCTTAGAAGAACCACGGATAGTGGATCACCTTCTATTCAACTGCCCAGCTTTTTTGAAGTACAGAGTGCAGACAGACTTATTACTTGGACTGTCTAATCTTGATCTTGCATCGTTGGCCCATCTCCCAGACTGGCTACCAACATTCTGTGATATGGTTCCGATCACTTCCTAAAATAACCATTGATAATGGATCACCTTCTTTTCAAATTCCCAGATTTTTTTAGGTACAAAATGCAGACAGACACTCAGCTTGATCCTGTATTGTTGGCTTATCTCCCAGAATGACTGCCAGCATTCTGTGATATGGATCCAATAATTTTCTAAAGGAACCATTCATATTGAATCACCTTCTTTTCAAATGCCCAGATTTTTTTAGGTACAGAATGCAGATAGAATTATTACTTGGACTGTCTCATCTTGATCTTGCATTGTTGGCCCATCTCCCAGACTGACTGCCAGCATTCTTTGATACGGATTCAACCACTTCCTAAAATAACCACTGATAATGGATTTCTTTTCAAATTCCCAGATAGTGGATCACCTTCTATTCAAATTCTCAGATTTTTTAGATACAGAATACAGACAGGCTTACTACGAGCTCAGCTTGATTCTGTATCGGTGGCTCATCTCCTAGACTGACTGCCAGTATTCCTGGTCAACTGGTTCAACTACTCAACCTTCTGTGACTATAACTTTTTACCAGACTGTTGGACAGCTTTGGTAGTTAGCGTTCAACACTCCAGGAAACCCGGTTATGTCTAATACTCTTTAGGCGCGGAACTGAGGAGTGAAGAAGAAGACCTTGTCTGGAGGAGGACTCTCTCAAGGTGGGGAAGCCTTCCTTACTGAAGATATTTGTATATATATATTCCCCTACACTTTATATACCCTTTTACTCTTTTATTTTTTCTCCTTTGTAAAATTTGATTAAAAGAATCAATAAAATTGTTTAAATTGTCTATTGTCTAATACTCTTTAGTAGGGAATTTCTTGCATAAAACCAGTACTAGCTGAACTCAGATTTTTTTTTAGAAAGTTTGTTACTGAGTCTCCTCCTCCTTCTTCAAACGTGCTTAAGACCGGCAATGGCGGAATTGTTAGCAACGTTTGACACTCTTCGATACCGCTGTTAGCTGACGTGCAAATTTAACGCCCGTACACTTATAAAATACATTTTACTTGGTCTGGAAAGTTACACTTAAGATTTACAAAACTCAAATAATGCTAAGCCATATTTTGATCGTGGAATTACAATCATAGAGGTCTGTCGATATGGCTTGATTTGTAAGTAACCCAGGAACATTAGAATTTCAAAATCTTTCTGGACCCTAAATTCTGAAAATGAACATTTTCATGTTTTAAAACACATATATGTGTTGAAAGCTAAGATATCTTGAAAAATTTAGTTTACACACACACTCACACACACAAAACCTTTATTAAGACACCAGTCTTATACAGATTCTCCTATTTCATTGCCGGAAGAATTCTTTTTTTTTTTTACAACAATGAAATACACTCATGAGCAAAACTTAAGAAAGTGGAACGCCTTTGATGTTTCTGCCGCTGGTCGTATATTTAATTATTTTTATTTTTTGGATGGAGATAGAGGCTGTTCACACTTGGTTATCTTGTATGTCTTTAATAAAGGTCAGTTTAATATCTTTCATAGTTATTGTCCCGATATACATATTAAAAGGTACAACTTCCTTAAGTTTTGTCTATGAGTGTATATACACTTTGTTATCTCGTGTGTCTTCAATAAAGGTCACTGTAATATATTTCAGAGTTATCGTCTGAATCCCGATATTCATGCTAAAAGGTACAACTCCTTAAGTTTTGTCCATGAGAATAAAAACACTTGGTTATCTCGTGTTTCTTCAATAAAGGTCACTGTAATATATTTCAGAGTTATTGTCTGAATCTCAATATATATGTTAAAAGGTATAACTTCCTTAAGTTTTGTCCATGAGTGTATATACACTTGATTATCTCGTGTGTCTTCAATAAAGGTCGCTGTAATATATTTCAGAGTTATTGTCTAAATCCCGATATACATGTTAAAAGGTACAACTTCCTTAAGTTTTGTCCATGAGTGTATATACACTTGGTTATCTCGTGTATCTTCAATAAAGGTCACTGTAATATCTTTCAGAGTTATTGTCTGAATCCCGATATACATGTTAAAAGGTACAACTTCCTTAAGTTTTGTCCATGAGTGTATATACACTTGGTTATCTCGTGTGTCTTCAATAAAGGTCACTGTAATATCTTTCAGAGTTATTGTCTGAATCCCAATATACTTCCTAATACAATTACTTCCTTATGTTTTGTTCGTGAGTGTAATTTCAATCCTTTCACACATTCATGAATGTAAACTCTTCGTAAAAAAATAATGAGATAAAAACACAAACTGAATATCTAATATATTACATATATTTGAGATTATTTATTTTTATAATTGGATATATATCAGAAGATTTCTTCTTCAAGCAGGAAGAATGTGGAAACTGATAAATGTGAGTACCTCATGACCTTCCTCTAAACGTAGCCTACTCTGAGATTAACCTTGGCCTTTTCAAAAAAAAAGTTTCAAATTTTTCCAGGATTGCAACATTTTCTGCGGAAATAAATGATTTCTTTATGGCAACAGACAACGCCTATATTTCTGGAGTTACCCAATAACATCACAGAATAACTGTAAAAATGTCTTGAACAAAAGAATCTAATGTTTCTTAACTGTTAAGATTGTAATGGCAGCTGGCATACCTACAGGATATTCTTGAATAGTAAATTATCAGTGAGCACATTATTATCACTGATAGTACTCTGTGGAGTTGTCTTTTTGACTGATTGTAATATATATCCACTTTTTTTTGTAAACTTATGTCTGATATAATTTATATTATGTCTGATGTTAGCCAAAAAGAAATAAAGACTTTTCTTTTTTAAACTTCCAGATGCTTCTTGCTGATTAACGTCAACCAACAAAAACGAGGACGTTATAAAGATGGTAATATAAAGCCTCCAGGAATAGGTTTCTTTAAAAAAGTATTGACAATATTCTTATGCTTTTATATTCATTAGATATGAGAGACTCAATTATCTATTATTCTTGTAATAGTATAAATAGGAAGAAAAAAACACGTTCTGACGTTTAAGGTCAAAAACTTAATATGTACACTGTATGACAAGGAAATTACTGAAGAACTCCCCCATTACCTGCTTAATTGCACAGCCCTTGATGCAGAAAGGAAGGCCCTATATCAACAAATTAAATTTACCAACACTACACCCTACGAATTGCTTTTAAAAATATCAGCAAACAAATCTAAGGCAATAGTTTACTATATTTTTTTTAGATCATCATTATGTAAAGACCAGTCAAAAAGTGAATGACTTTGAGACGAAGAGTAAAGCCAGTTCAATTTCTATGTAAATAACACAAGATGATTATTACCTTACCCAATTGGGAGAATCTGTATGGGGCAAGTCCCTAATAAAGGCTTTTTTGTGTGTGTATAAACAGGAATATAGATTTACCATCACAATACCATAGATATCTTAGAAGAAATCAATAGATTAATTTTATAGGTTCTTGTTTCCTTAAAAACATAAATAGACATTAACACAAAGCAATAACGCGCCATTTCTGAGATTCCACCCTTCAATGCTGCGTATATAAGCAGAATCGTCCAATACAGTATTAGAGCTCTGAGAAGCGCTCTGGTGGATTAAATTGGCGAAACCGCTGTGAGGGTTCACCACTGATGAGCCAAGCCCTCCCAATATATTCTTTAATCGTAGTAAGGACAGTAGAAGTTTGTATTATAAATAAAAGAAACATTAGTGCTTTTAAATCCTTTCATTTTACTAATAAATAGACATATTCCATATATAATTGTTAAATTACATTACAATTTTAAAAATTAATTTGTAAATATTCACGCTGCGCCCATATGTATTTGTAAATATTTCTTGTAAGATATAGTCAATGTTTTTTTTTTATTATGTCCGTTGAAGAGCGATTATCGCTTGAAAACTTACATTTTATAATAATTGTGATAAAATATTTTTGTATTGTTAAACTCTACTGTCTTAACTTCGATGACAAAATATTGGGAGGGCTTGGCTCATCAGTGGTGAATCCTTCCAGCGTTTTCCCCAATTTAATCTACCAGACCGCTTCTTAGAGCTCTAATACTGTATTGGACGATTTTGAAATTTCTCATCGCAGTAAGGACAGTAGAAGTTTGCTTTATGTGTAAAAAAAGAAATATTAGTGTTTTAATGCTTTCATTTCTAATATATAAATGGCGTGTTATTAAATTTAACTCCGCCTTTGCCGGTCCCAAGCCCGGATGAAAAAGAAGGAGGGGGAGCAGTAATAAGCTCGTTAAAAAACCTGGGTTCAGCTGGCCCGGCTGATAGTACCCTGTAAGGGCTCCAGGGATACAGGATGAGTAGTGTTTGTACTCCATGTTAGGAGCCGCTGCACATGGCGTCTGTTCCTTATGTCAGAGGCGGCCATTTCTTTTGGAGATAAGTCGGCCTGCCACTGAGTAGTGCTTCCCATTCTTAATGACAAAGGCAAACGCATTCTACTTCACCCAGTCATGATCTCAAACTTTACAAACTTGATACTCTAATATGATTGAGTGGAGATAAGAAAGAAGAAGAAGACAATTTATATAAAAGGCTATGATCAATTAAGCTCTTTTATACAAATATCAAAAAGCAATATAATTCATTTATACTATAGACTTTATCATAATGAAAATGAATAATAAAGATATAAATAAAAGCTTTTTTTAAAATGTATTTTTTCTTATTAAATATTTTTTAAATTATATTTTTTTTCCCACGACTCTTTTTTCTCTCTGAATACCATTGACAAAATGTTCATATATTTAAAATCAAGCTAATAATTCCTTTATCTCAGAAAAAATAAAATAACATATATATTGATTAGACAAAGGCAGGGATGTGATGCTCAGATGGTTTATTTGGTGCAGTGCTGGGCTCTTGGTTCAATCCAGGAAGGTCATGATGTTCGGGGTCTCGCCGGGCTGGTTGTAGGAGGGGTTGAAGCTGTAGCTAAGGCAGGACATGTTAAACAATTCCATCACGGTGTATTCCGATCGAGAGACTAAAGATTAATTATTATTATTATTCTGTACATAACCCGGACTCCTGGAGCGTACGAAAGTCGCCAACTGTCCGGGTTTGTCTTCTGACTTATTGTCTATTTGTTGCAGTTGACATCCAACAGATTAGATGTCGCCAGGCTGTTTTATTTTTGGGGAGGTTCTTCAATGCTTCTTGGTTGAATGTGCTGGTGTTAAGTAGAGTTGCAGTCTGGAATCTCTGAAGACGGTAGGATGGGCAGCTGAATAGGAGGTGGTCGACTGTTTGATTTTCTTGGTGACAGTGTTGGCATACGGGGTCGTTGTTTTTGGAGGTTCTGGCGATGTCGGCTTGAACGAAACCATGTCCTGTCAGAATTGTAGAGGTGATGTCGCTATATTTTAGTTTTGGGAGAATTGAGATTAGAAGACTAGGAGAAGTAGCTACTCTTCTGAGGTTTCTTGTAGCATGGTCTGTGGTGTAGAGGTCGGTCCATAGTTGGAGGGCGAACTGTTTGCTTTGAGAGCGGACATATTTCCTAGGAAGGGTTGCGAAGTGTAAAGGCAATTTGGATTGAGCTGCGGCTTTGGCGACTTCATCAGCCTGTTCATTTCCTACGATGCCGCAATGACCCCGGACCCAGCAGAGTTGAACATTGTCCAGAGTATTGACGTTTCTGATTATCTCTGCAGTAAGTGGGGTTCTTGGGATATCGGGGTGACAGATGGCATGTAGAGCTGCCTGGCAGTCGGAAGCAATGACAAAGTCTTGTCGCGGCATGATCCTAATAGATCTGGTGGCATAAAGAATGGCCAAAAGTTCCGCCTGGAAGGAGGTACAGTTGTTGTGGAGTTTAAGTTTCAGTGGTGAATAGGGAGGTGGGAGCACCACTGCTGCGCCAACCCCATTGGTTGACCGAGAGCCATCTGTATAAACAATAGTGGCCTGTTCTGGCAGTGACTTGGAGAATTGGAGAGGTCTTCTAAGAGGTGGGTAGGGTCCCGAGGAGGGACTGGGACGTGACTCAAAAGGGCCTTCTCTTAGCGCTTCCAAGTATGCTAGATGGGATTTGATAGATATATCTAGTGGAGGACAACCTGTGAGGGAGATTGCTGGGATAGTTGGAGTACACGGGCCTCCTCTGATTAACGCTTTAGCATATTTGTAATGGAGGCCACGTAGCTTCCGGATGCCATTGGTGTCGAACACCCGCTTGCCCCAAACCCCAGAGCCATAGAGGATGGCTGGGAGGATCACCGTGTTATGTATTTTTCGGCCCGCGCTGAAGGTTAATCCGAACTCCCCCTGGATCCTGCTGGTTAGTCGAGGGAGAATCCACCTGCACCTCTTGAGGATGTTGTCCAGGTGGCCTACGAAGTTTCTTTTGGAATCAAAGGTAACACCGAGAATTTTTATAGTGTTATCAATTAGAATAGGTTGGTTTTGGAAATGTATGCCGTGATAGCCTGGACGCTTGGCTTTCCAATGGAAGAGGCAGGCTTGGGTTGTCCTTGGGTTGAATGTTAGCCCCTGGGTCTTGCCCCAATGAAAGAGCTGTTTTAGGAATTGATTGATCTCTCGTGTTGGGAATCTGCGGAGGAAGTGAATCAGTACCGTGAAATCGTCTGCGAAACTGATTATTTCACTGTTGTTTGGCCTTGGAAGGAGATGGATTTTCCTAGCCACAATGTTGAAGTAGAAGGGGCTCAGTGCTGCACCTTGGGGGACCCCAAGTAGAGTAGTAGAGGTAAGGGTGGCGTTCCAAGCGTTGTAAATTACCTGCCTTCCTCGGAGGAAGCTCGCGGACAGTTGAATCAACTCTTCTGGGCAGTTAAGGTCGCGGAGGCCTTGAATGATGGTGTGTCTTTGAACGGTGTCGAAGGCATGGCTGATGTCCAGACCAATAGCCAAGGTCTTCCTCCAGTGCTGCAGGCCTTCACTGATGTTGTTGTTAATGGAATCAAGCGCCATTTCAGCTGAGCGCCCTGGAAGGAAGCCAAACTGCTGGGGTGACAACCAGCCTTGGTAATCCGCTATCCATTGCAGACGCGCCAGTATACACCGTTCAAGGACTTTGGCCAAGGTATTGAGCAGCGTGATGGGACGGTATTTCTCCAGTTGGTTGGAGGAAGAAGAGTTTTGTTTGGGTATGAGAACTAACCGACCGGATTTCCAGGGTGTTGGTAAGTGTCCGAGACGTAAGCATTTGGTGAATATTTTTGACAGTGTTTTATGCAGTGTTGACCCACCAAGAAGAAGGCATCTGATTCCTAGCCTGTCGGGACCAGGGGATTTCCTCCGACCGCATCGACGGATCGCGCGAAGGACTTCAGACACTGTAAAGGCCGGTTCTTGGTTGTAGGATTGGAGCCAATCAATTGATGGGGTTGGCGCTGTCCAGTCTGTTGGAAAATAGTGCTGAAGTACTTCATGGCAGGTTTCCTCTGGGGTGAGTGGAGTGCCGTCGTTGTGTTTGAGCAGAGGTGGCCCTAGAGAACCTCTTCGGCCTTTGGAGATATATCGGTGGATGGAGCTCCATGCGGCCGAGGAGACCTCTTGGCACAGTGTTATCCAGGAGAGATGCTTTTCTCGCCTTATAGCCGCCTTGAGTTTGTTGTGGCAGGCTCTATAAAGACCTTTAAAGAAGCTCCTGATATAAAAGGAGGTGCTTTGATAGCAACGTCGTAAAGCAACAACTAAATTGCGGAGTTTTGAAAGCTCCTTGTTCCACCATGGTCTTGAAGGCCTTGGAGATTTTGATTTCTTTCTCACGGAGACATTGCAGGCCTCCTGAAGACAGGTAGTGAGGAGAGTAACCACCTCATCAATGTCGCCTGGAGTGAATGCAGTCTGGAGACGCGATGTGACATGGTGGAGGCTGGACCCAACGAAGGCAGTGAAGGTCTCTTCCAGACATGAAGTCTCAACCCAAGAGCAAATAGGCTCTGTGGAAATGATGTCATCGAAATTTGTAAGGATTGGCTGATGATCAGAGAAAGCCATCTCCTGGAGACATGATCTAGTGGCGTGAATGGCTAGCGAGCTGGATGCTAGGGTAACGTCGATGGAAGAGCGCAGGGATCCGTTGGACCAGGTGTAATGGTTGGGAATCCCAAGAACTGTAGGCCCATCAGTGAAGCAGAGTCCTCCATGCTGGCCCCACGGGCATCGCGGGTAGCTCCAATACCCCAGGTTGGAGAGTGGGCGTTGGCGTCCATGCCAAGAATGCATGAGAAGGATCCTATGTTTATTGCAGATTCCAAGGTTGGTAGGAAAGATAAATCCGGGACACTGTTGTGCCAGTACGCCGAAGCGAGGACAACAGCCTGGTTGCCTAACTGGATGAGAGCCGTGGAGATGTTTGAATCAGGTGAGCTAAGTGGAATGGCGTTTAGATTTGATCGTATTACAAGCCCAGAAGGTGCATTGTTTTCATTTGGGATGAATGTGTCAAAGCTTGAATCAGGCCATTTAAAGTTCTTTGGTAATTCTTGAAGTAGAATAGCGTCTACCTCTTGTTCTATTGCAATGGTGAAGAGTTCGAGGACTGCAGAAGGCGATTTCCTAAGGTTGGATTGGAGGACTCTGAAGGATCTATGCATTCTTGTTGAGTTGAGCCAGCTTGGCCTTCACCAGAGGACAAGCCCGGGATGTCGCGTAGTGATTGAGCTGCTCAAAAACAGCGCCGGCCTTCTTGCAGCAATTGTGACATTTTGCTGAAGTGTTGGGACAGGCGTGGCCCTCGTGACCTGTCGTACCACATTTGTAGCAGATAGGTTGGGCAGCAGGGCATGAAGTAGCGCGGTGGCCGAAGCTGCAGCAGCGGTAGCATTGCTTCAGGGAGTAGCTTCTTTCGTAGCGTAAAATTAAACCTGCTATAGGCATCTTACCTCGATGCTCCAGGAAATTGGCCGTCTGATCGTCTACTTCCAGGAAGACTGTAGTGTACCCATGGGGATTGTCCTTTGGGCGGTGGGCAACCTTGATGTGCCTTTCTCCTGGGAGAATTTTTATAAAATCGTTGTTTTGGAGGCTTCCCACTATCATGTCGTTGGTCGTGGAGCTCTCCACGCCAAATAAGCAATATCTGGGATATATTGTTGGTCTTACCGTGCAGTTTAGGGATTTTGGGATGTTATTGTTGGCCTGGAGTCTGGCCGCTAGAGTTGATGCACCTTGGGTGGTTTTAGTGTGAATTACCAGCCGTCCTTTCCCATTAACGGAGGCTGCCACTTCGGGGGAGTTCAGAATTGATGAATCTGCTTTTTGGATCTCGCGTGATATTTCTCGAGAGTCTGTAGATGGGTTGGTTGATTTAATGGCCACATGGGACTCATAGGCGGCTGCGAAATTTTTGGAGGCTGGTTTTGGAGGAGGGGTAGGTTTTGTGGTATTTGGTTTGGCTACGGCGTTGGTGTAGAGTTTTCCTTGGGTAGTTGATTCTCTTTTCCGTGGTTTATGCCTTTATAGACATCAAAGATGATATCTTCTGTGCCTTTCAGAGCCCATTCCACCAGGGAAAGCATTGGCTGTGGAGCTGCTCCGGCGTCATGCCGTTGGACTTAGCTACGTCAGCCATTTTCTTGGTGACTTTCTGGTGTATGACCTTTAGTTGATTAAACTCAAGGTTGCAAGGAGGTTCACTGATTCGCGGGCGTTTTATACGCTTCCGTCTCCCGTTGCGTCAGATGATTCAACTTCCATTCTTGACGATTTGACTTGGAAAAAAAAATGAGAAAAAAATAAATAAATAGAAATGATATTTAAAATGAAAATAAATAAGATTAATAAGTTCTAAATACGATTAAATAGGGATTGAATATGGTTAAATTTGTGTTAGTTATTCGAAAGAATTAGGTTTGGACTAAAGATAACTGCACGTTGTATTTAACGCATTGCCGCTAAACGGTGGTCAATGGTCAAATACAATTTATACCCGTCATCTCTGTGGTGCCGTTTCTCTGATTAATAAAAATTTAAAAATAATAATAATTTGTACTGCTCCCGTGTACCATCGGTTGGCTACTTGTTGACACACAACAATATATACAGTTAAACCTGTCTATAGCGCCCCCTCTATATAGTACCCTATTTTGGTGAGTCCCAAGAGGGGGACGCTATAGACAGGTTTAACTGTATATATAAAACGATATATCAATCGAATTAATTGCAAAAAGTTCATTTAATAAAAATGGCAAGCTTTCAAACGTTAGCGTTTGCGAAACAATTGACCTGATGATGAGCTAACGCTTGAAAGATTGTCATTTTAAACTGAATAAAGAAATTTTTTGCAACTATTTCGATTAATATATCGGTTTAAATCCTTTGAAATTATTTCACAATCTAAATATATATATATACAGTTAAACCTGTTTACAGCGCCCCCTCTAAATAGCGCCTCCCTCTCTATACCGCCTGATTTTAAATACGTAGTACGATGCGATTTACATTAAAAGTGACCTGTCTATAGCACCCCCTCTCTATAGCACCCTATTTTGGTGAGTCCCAAGAGGGGGCGCTATAGACAGGTTTAACTATAACTAGCAGCCAGACTGTATGTAAATTTTATTTCTGATTCATCTCTATGAGGATTCTTCCAATACTGGAAACCTATGTATATTTCAGAGTTTAATTGTTTAGATTAACTTACAGAGACAGCCGTTCAATTGAAGAGAGAAATACTAATTTTAATAGACTTATTTATCTGGTCAATTTCCCAAATTAGCGTCGCATAATATGAGTATAAATTGAGCTATTGAGAATAAAATTTCAATGTAGATTTTATTTCAAAATAATCAAAAATCTTCCTATATCAGGGTGCTATATATTATACACTAAACCCTTCAGTTTTAAAGAAATATTTAAAATTAATAAATACAGTAGAACTTGGATAATTCGAACTTCTTTAATTCGAAAACCTCTTTAATTCGAATATTTATCTTGGTCCCTAGAGTTTCCTATATAAATAACTAGCGGACGTACCCGGCTGCTTCGCTCAGGTTTTACCCGAGTAAAGGTTTGTCTAACGAATCTCTCGATAAAGTGAACATTTTTTCCCGGTCCCTTGAAAAATACTCGATAAGTTGAATAAAATCAATATTAATTGGTACCCTCGGTAATTGGAAGTTAAAGGAATAGTATCTTGCCCTGGAATTGTATCATTATTCTTGTATGGACGTACCGGCTTCGCCTGGGTTTTACCCAAGTAAAGGTTTGTCTAACGAATCTCTCAATAAAGTGAACATTTTTTCCGGTCCCTTGAAAAATACTCGATAAGTTGAATAAAATCAATATTATTAATTGGTTCCCTCGGTAATTGGAAGTTAAAGGAATAGTATCTTGCCTTGGAATTGTATCATTATTCTTGTCTCAAATAAATTGCCGTGTCATCCTGAATTTTGTCTTTCCTAATTTTCTACATTACAAAATCATCGTATCATCATGATAATATTTAGAGCAGATTGTTGAATTATAACAGATAAATTAGAATATTTATCTTGATTATTTTAAAGCGAAAAGTTATTTCAAAAATTTTATTTGCTAGAAACCTTCCCAGTACTATACTAAATAACTTCCCAAAGTTTCATGGCGTTCCAATGAGTGGTTTGGTCAGGCATAAAGGACAGACAGACACACACACACACACACATACATTCATTTTTATATATATAGATTTAACATCTTTAATTCGAATTTTTGGATAATTCGAATTTTTTTATGGTCCCTTGGGGTTCGAATTATCCAAGTTCGACTGTATTTACATTTTTCCACCCCTAGTCTCTTAACAATATATACATAATTTTTTTTATTTACAATGAAAATTTCCATCCTCTTGGTAATCTATATTCTTATGTTTATAAAATAAAATAACGATTAAATCCCTAAAAGAAACTAAAACTAAATAACGAGAAAGGGGCAAGCGAAAATTTTTATTAAATCTTAATACAGTAGAACTTGGATAATTCGAACTTCTTTAATTCGAAAACCTCTTTAATTCGAATATTTATCTTGGTCCCTAGAATTTCCTATAAATAGAATTTCCGTTTTTAATTCGAATTTTTGGATAATTCGAATTTTTTTATGGTCCCTTGGGGTTCGAATTATCCAAGTTCTACTGTATTAACTAGCAAGTTTATAGCTTGATACAGTTACAACATTTAAAATATTTAATAAAAGAAAAAACTAATATAATATAAAGAAGCACTTTATTTTTCCGTTTATCATTACTCTTCACAATTCATCCTTTCATACTTCATCCCTAAGGTTAGAAATAATCGTTATTTCTCCTTAAAATAAATTTTGATTTTTCGTTCAAAAGAAACACATGCGGATAATTTTCAAACGTCGTTCTACAATCATGAGCCGCATTATATTGTATTATAAAGAAATATATATAATATGTTAAATATTTTTTTAAAATAAAATATTAAAAATTTATATTATATCTCTAAATATATATCAAGTGAGAGGGTGAAATAAAGATCAATATTATGTAATATGTAAATTAAATGTTTTGTTAAAAAACTTCTAAATATAAATAAAATAAAGAACAAAATTTTCTGTTCACAAATATTTTTAATTTTTAAATCATTGAAAACGTGATAATGATGATAACATTATTTCAAAACAATACTTTTGGAAAAATATTTTATACCTTTGCGTACATTTTCAATAATAAACATGTTATTATCTTTATAAATATATATAATTTATCTTTTGATACTATTCCATATAGTTTAAATTACAAAAAAAAAAAGATATATAAAAGTAAGAATTTTAAAATCTTTTCACTTCTTCATGTTTACAACTTTCGAAGAGACAAATCGTTTATATGCAAATTAAGTTCTTTTTTCTCTGCTTTTAAAGTCATTTGAGAATTTTCCTTTTAGAAAATATTGACAAATGGTAAATATTTGTAAAATAATAAAAGCACGCGTGATATAATAAATTCTATATAACATTAATTTTTAAGAAGATTGTCTAAAATTTTTAAAAGTTTGCTCATTAACAGGTGAGTTTTGGGTAAATATTTTTCAACCATAAATTAAACTAAATTATATATTCTTTAATAATATTGACTTTTGAAAATATTCTTACATTAATAGGGCTGGCAAACTTATCTATTTAGTTTATTAAAAAAGATAATTCAATATGGCGCCTTTATATGTATATCGCCACTTCTCAAGAGAGGTCATTCTGAGAAAAATTTTGCAAATCTATTTTCAATTACCAGTGTAAATCATTATATTTATTTTTCAAAATGTTATGATCTTCTCAAAATATCTATACCATTTAAATAGGTACACTTATAAAGTCTACAAATCTTAATTTAAAATTAATACAAACGTAAATACAAATAAACATGTTTCGAAGCGCAAATCAATTTACTTAAAAATATATACATTATATTGGCCTAAACATTTTATATTTTGATGATATAGAATTAATTTTAAAGCGTAAATATATTTGTTCATTTTAGAAGTTGTTTATTTTCAAATTTGTTTTAAGTTATTTTAACGTATAATATTTTGTTTATTGTTACTGCCATTTTGTTCTTCTGATTGTTGATCAACATTTCACAATTATTCACCAAAACTGTTTATATATGATTGAAAAATAATTTTATAATTTTATTTACGCTAAGTATAAGTAGCGTATATCAAATTTTACTTTTATATTAACCAAATATAAAACAATCTTTGTCTCTTTGTCAAGTGAATAAAAATAAATAACTTCCCCATTTTAATTTTGAAATCAAACTTTTCTAGATTTCACTTTGTAATTAAATATTTTATCTCCGAATAAGATGGTGTAACTTTCTTTAAGAATTTTTTTAAACTTTGTTATCTAATTGATTGACAAATTCTTATACCATTCTCTTTTTTAGACATAATTAAAAGAGAATTATTTTTCTAAATATAAAAGTCACAATAATCACTGTCCCTACTTGCTATAACCACAGATATCTAGTCAAATTACGAAATTAACGTTTGTGCATTTAATAATATTTATTATCTTTATAATTATTTTATATTTTAATGTGTTGGGGCATTTCCCCTCTCTGTGCTTTTGCTGTTTAATAACTTTTTGGGTTTGTTAGGGATATCCGGAAAACCTCTTCTCTCTTTTTTTTTATTGCTAAAATCTATTACTGTGGCGTCTGAGCCCAACCTAACCTGATTAAAATATATGTAGACAAATTTAAAACTATGTATATATTAGGGAAAACATAATATCAATACAATGATAACAATGACGTAAACAATGGTGGTCTCGGAGCGTAATGTTCTATTGCTTTTTGAGAGTAACTGGTATAAAATGGACTTGTGTGTACCCTCTCATTATCCGTATTTACTCAACAATCGCAAATTCCTCAACCCGCTTTAACTTGTAAAATTGTTTTCGCGCGCTCTTGACTTACCCATTAAATGCTCTAGTACCAAATGTTGTAAGACACCACATATTTATTAAAAAATTGTTACAACAAAGAGTGCAAATCACCAACTACTCAGACTCAAATAGGAATTTTAAGCCTTTTTCTCTCATTTAATATTAGTTTTTAAAAATCATTCTTCTTGAAAATATTGAATTATTCTGATTGATATGGAAAAATCTCCATTGTTGCTTAGGGTAATAGTGTTTTTGGATGATTACCTTTGTTGTAGACATGGAAATTTTTCACCCAGTTTTCTTTGTGAAATCAATTAGGGTTTGGTTTAGTGTCGCACCTTGTATTGTTATGTGTTTGGTGTTTCTTCAGAATGGCATCTCCACCCTACCGCCACAGCTCCTGGGGACCCCACCACTCGTCCAGGAAGATGGAGGACGACTACGAGGATCCTCAGTACTCGGGAAGAAGCAGGGACTTCGGGAGAAGGCCGCCCTCTCCGACCGATTTACGTCGGAGGTTGTCCTCGCCCGCTCACAAGAAGTACGTCAGCTACGACGCTGAGACCATCGACCTGGCCAGCTCTTCCTCCTCCTCAGAGAGCCCACCAAGGTCCGCCTCCAAGGAGGAGCGCAGGAAGAAGGAGCACGCCTCCCATTCTCACAGGTCCTCCAGAGAGCGCGAACCTGTCGCCACACCCAAACGTATCAAGCAGGAACCTTCCTCCCCCACTCGCCATCGTCCCTACCCTAGAGGAGATGTACCAACCCTCGAAGACCATCTAGAAAGACTGAGGGCGATGAAACCTAATTCAGAAGAAGAAGCCGCAGCCCTGGCTGCCGCCGCAGCAATACCGCCACAATATAGGAAGCGAATGAAGCCCACAGCTCTGAGCGAGGATTACAGGAGGCTCGTCCTACTCAACAAAGTGCTGAAAGCAGCTCTGGGAGGCTCGGTAACGACGTCTCCCAAGTCGGAGAAAAAAGAGGCTCCGCCCTGTAAGAAACAGGCCACGCCTCCTCTCGAGATAATCCTGGACAGTGAATCTCTCTCCCCGCCTACCCCCAACATCTCCTTCGACGAGATCCTCCGAAGTCTCAAGCCGGAAAAGAAGGAAGGCTGAAGGCAGCTTTTTTTTAGCAAAGCTTTGCTTGAACCCCACGATATTACCCCATATTTTGTGCATCTCCACTTAAACTCACAATGTATCTCTTCTTTTCACCCCTTTGTGTAGGTGTTTGTTGGTTACTAAGACAAGGTTCCAACTTCCCACTTTGATCAAATAAATGGCGTTTGATCTCTACTTCTAAACTACTTCTTGAGGTGTTGCTCAATGGAAAGGGATGGGGGGTGCCATTGCCCCGTTAGTCAGCCACATTTCAGAGTTCCCTGTAGGCCTTCATTGTTACCGTAGCGGCTCGGGGCTCATGAAGTCCCCACTGTACTTCGTTCTACAGGGTAGTCCCTTACTTGTGCTGCTTCCGCCCGCCCGCCACATAGAGGTGAACTTCTGGGTAAGACTACTTCTTGTGTCGTCATTATAGAAATAGGGTTGTGTCTCTATACTTATTTATTACTCTCTAACTTGTGATGTATAAAATAGTACGAGTTATGTGTCACTACATTGTACTACATGTGGTGTACTTACAGTACAAGCTGTTACAATCTTCTACCTACCATGATGGCATGGTACTACATGTGTAGATATGTGGTGTACTTACAGTACAAGCTGTCACAATCCTCTACCTACCATGATGGCCTGGTACTACATGTGTAGACATGTGGTGTACTTACAGTACAAACTGTCACAACCCTCTACCCACCATGATGGCCTGGTACTACATGTGTTGACATGTGGTGTACTTACAGTACAAACTGTCACAACCCTCTACCCACCATGATGGCCTGGTACTACATGTGTAGACATGTGGTGTACTTACAGTACAAGCTGTTACAACCCTCTACCCACCATGATGACCTGGTACTACATGTGTAGACATGTGGTGTACTTACAATACAAGCTGTCACAACCCTCTACCCACCATGATGACCTGGTACTACATGTGTAGACATGTGGTGTACTTACAGTACAAGCTGTCACAACCCTCTACCCACCATGATGACCTGGTACTACATGTGTAGACATGTGGTGTACTTACAGTACAAGCTGTCACAACCCTCTACCCACCATGATGGCCTGGTACTACTTGTGTAGACATGTGGTGTACTTACAGTACAAGCTGTCACAACCCTCTACCCACCATGATGGCCTGGTACTACTTGTGTAGACATGTGGTGTACTTACAGTACAAGCTGTCACAACCCTCTACCTACCACGATGGCCTGGCCATATATGTATAGACATGTGGTGAACTTAAAGAACAAGCTTTCATCTACCCACCATGATCAAATACTTCATGTATATACATGTAGTGTACTTAGAGTACAAGCTGTCACAACCCTCTACCCACCATGAATATCATGGCCTGGCAATATATGTATAGACATGTGGTGAACTTAAAGAACAAGCTTTCATCTACCCACCATGATCAAATACTTCATGTATATACATGTAGTGTACTTAGAGTACAAGCTTTACAACACTACCACAGGTGCAACTTTTTGTACATGAATACCAACCTTCCGAAACCTTATATTGTACGAGGTCTGTAAGAAAAGTATCTGTTTTTTTTTTTTTTTTTTAGAAAACCTGATGGATTTTAATGAAGCGCGCTATCATGAGGCGACCTTTAGCCTTAAAACGGTATATCAATCGAATTAACCTTCATGCGAATGCGTGATTTTTCCCCCACCTGTCAATAGCGTCCAGTTGATGGCAAGCAACATTTGAGTGAAGTAGTGTTCTCTCGTCGGATTTTCATTGTAAAGAAAATGACGGAACGACTGGAGCAGCGCTACTACATCAAATTTGGCCAGAAACTGGGTGACAGCCAGGTAGAAACCATTTGGTAGATTCAGAAGGCTTTCGGAGACGGTGCTATGGACGCCACAGTGGAAGCATTCCACGTCACCAAGACCAAAGAAGGCCCGCCAAGTGTGCAGCAACGTCAAAATGATGCTGACTGCTTTCTTTGACTCCCGCGGAATTGTACAACACGACACCACAAGGTCAAACAATCACCAAAGAGTATTACAGGGATGTTCTACGTGATGCTGAGCGACGTAAGATACCGTAGTTATGGCCAACAATCAATTGACGTCTCCATCACGACAATGCTCCAGCACATTCCTCACACTTGATTCAAACTTTTTTGGCGAAAAACCACACTCCTGTGGTTTACCAGGCTTCTTACTCCCCTGATATTGCTCCCTGTGACGTCTGACTCTACCCCAAACTCAAAAGACAATTGAAAGAAAATCGATTTCACAGACAAAAGAGGACATTATGACTGCAACGACAGCTGAGCTAAACACCATACCAAAATAGGTTTTCTTGGAATATTTCCAACAATGGTGACACCGCAGGGAAAAATGTGTGAAGTCCAAAGGGTAATTTGGCTTTCAGCGCTCCAGGTAAACCTGTTTTTTTTTTTTCCCCTGCCCGAAGGTTGGATACTTTTCTGACAACTCGTAAATTGTTACACCAGATTGTTGTTTAGTGGCTTCATCAATTTAGCTCTTTTTAAATCATTACTTCAAGTAGGAAAATAATCAAATACTCTACTTATGATAAAGATAGAGGCTGTCTGGCCGGCATTCATAGTTCTTCAAATAAAAGACACGTCGAGACAAAAAGATTTACTGGCCGAAGTGGAATCTCTGTTTGTTTATTTCACCTTTGGCCCAACTGTGTCGCCTTCCACCACGACTGCACGGTAGATATGACATCGAGGTTCGTCTAGCATCAGGTAACACTGGTCCCAGAGGTTCCAAGATATCACATATATGCATTATATACACTATGTACAATGAATATGGCGCCTCTGCCAGCGCTGCAGAGTTTGGTGGAGAATCGCCCGTGGGTCTCCAGCGACACCACGCATTTCGCGATCTACGAAGAATACGCAGATCGCGTACTTCGCCGCTGAGGAGATGGTGATGGCGTGGTCCTCGAGATCAACTAGAAAGAACTACTGGCCGAAGTGTCTTTTATTTGAAGAATCTAATTATGATAGTTAATATATATCCTTAATGGAGTATTGTAGTCCAGAGATCCTCTCTGTATTGAGTTCCCAACTGGCCTCTTTACGGGACAATCTTCAAAGTAGTGTGACATAGTGACATTTTTATTATGTTAACTCAACAGGTTCCTGGAACCACGTACAGAAGTCGTCAACTGCCCGGTTTGTTCCATCTGATACCTAAATCTTTTTGTTGTTTTTCTTTACAATGTAAATGGAGTTCTAATCCATGAGATTACGCCAATCATGTTTATTTCTTCTAATATTTTTCATAAATGCAGTAGCAGTGACAATGTGGTCAAATATAGATAATAATACAATATCGTACACTGCGGCCTGTGATTGCAAAACGACACTTGAAGTTACACCGCATGAGTTTCTTTTCAATGAAAAATCAAAATTTTATTTCAAGGTGAAATATTGACTATTTCTAACCTTTTTGAATGAGGTATGAAAGGGTGAATTATGAAGAGTAATGATGAACGGAAAAATAAAAGTATCCAGGGATGGGAATCGAACCCACAATGTTCCGCTTACCGGGCAGATGCTATGTCCACTAGGCTACCCTGGACGTATTTTTCCGTTCGTAAATGATACATAAAGTAACTTATAATACAATATAATACACTGCGGCCTGTGATTGCAAAACGATTGCACAACAGCTTTATTAGGACATTTCCATCCTGTAAGGACTCGCCATACATCATTTTCATGGAGAAAAAGGAAACATAAACAAAGGAGAGAAATGAAAAGGAAATCAAAGTATTCAACATAACTATACAAATTAACTATGGAAGGAAATTGTTCTGTAATTTTAGTTCTTAGAGATTACTTTGTTCTCTAACGCTTTATGAAAATTAAATAATTCTATCGCTATATATTTTTTTCTCTGACATTATTCTGATTAGCTGAACTGGGTTCACGTAGAATTGGATAATGTTCTTTAAGATATAGATAATAATATGAAACTTCTCTGTCAGAAAATATCTGTGAAAAAATATTGAGATTAAATAAAGTATTTTATATATTTATATTAAATAATAAGTAAAAATACATTTTTTAAAAAAGATTTTATTTAAATGCACTAAAAAGGAAAAAATGAAATTATTTATATTCTGTCATTGAGCAATTAGATGTATCTGAATGAAAATAAAAGCGGCGGAGGACAATCATCATGAATTTTGAACCTAATGTGATTTAATATGTAGCAGCTGATTTTTATAAGTGTTTGTTATATTTTTACCTCTTTTCTAAATATGATCGCCGCTTTTATTTTCACTCAGATATATCTAATTGCTCAATGATAGAAGATAAAATATTTTATTTTTTCCTTTTTGCTGCATTTAAATAAATGTTTTTTTTAAATGTATTTTTACGTATTATTTATTCAAGTTAGTTTTTATAGTCATGAATTTGCGAAACTTAGAATCAAAATTTCACTGGGGATTAGGCCCAAAATAGAAGGGAGGTCTGCTCGCGGCGGATTGGTCAATGTAAGGGGTAACACAAAACTTTAAAAGAAATATAGAAATGTGTTCATTCCTGGCCACTCCGACTACCCATAAGTCTGAAAAATTGTACACTTGTATTGTTAATTGGACTGGGTGAGTGTTAAGTTTCATAATTCTATGTGATCTGGAAGTATATCAAAATTAATTTACAAAATTTGAAAAGGAATTTGGAAATTTGTCCATTTCTGGCCACCCTGACAACCCAGAAGTCTGAAAATTTGTCAACTTGCATTGTCATCGGGTTCTGAAAAATGTACCAAATTTCAGATTCCTACGTGCTCTAGAAGTATATTAAAAATTAAAGGAAAACATTCACTGCAGGATTTGTGGAAATATGATATCTGATGAAATCTCCCACTATATCATAGAATGCAAATATTTAGGTAAAAAAAGAGAAAAAACTCTTAAAAACACCTTCTAGAGATTTAGCAACCCACTGAAGACGCTGAGAACTATTTCAGAAAAGAAAAATATGCAATAGAATTCTATAATTTCTACAGATCAATTGTAAATAGATTCACTCACAGAGAGAGGTAGTGAGGAAAGTTTTAGAACAGATATGTAAATAAATCCCTTTTCAAACAAAGGTTCACGTGCACATAGGGAAAGGGAGAAAAAAAATACTGTATTGTTTTGTTGTTGTATGGCGAATCCTTACAGGGCAATGGGCCCTAATAAAATCCTTTTTGTTGTTGCTGTATATTAAAAATTGATTACAAGATTTGTGGACAGACAGACAGGGAAGCAAGTTAAATAAAAGCTTTTAAAAAAAGGACGTACCTCTGGATCTGTCAGAAAAAAATTGTTTTATTAAAATATTTCAAACTATCAATTTGTTGTACAATCTCAATCACAAAGAGGGAGAAATCCCTCGAAATATTATGAGAAAAAAACTTTTTTTTTTCTTCAAAGATCCCGGTACGTCTTTTTTTAATATTGTCACGGATTTCCCTGTAAAATAAGTAAAAGGAATCACGCGAACAGTATTTTTCTATTGAAGTTTTATTCTACCTACATGCCAAAACAAGCTTCTTTTATATATTCAATTTTGGCGGCTACTCTGTGTGTTTACTTAATAATTATTTTTTGAAAATAGAGCAATCCATACTTAATTCATTAGATAATAAAAAAGGCATATACAGTAGACTCTCCTATAACGCGAGTTTTTACAACGCGATAAAAAAAATTGCGACAAATTTATTAATACAACGCGAATTTTCATATAACGCGTTTTAAAATAAAACAATTTACCCTAACAACATTCGCGTTATACAAGTTTTATTTCGTACAACGCGAATTCCTATAACGCGATTTCATACAACACGGAACACATTAATCGCGTTATAGGAGAGTTTACTGTATTGGATTTAATAAAAGATTTATTTTTGCCAATATTTCGGCTGGCTGAACGCCAACCTTTATCGAGGCATTACATTTTTGTATAAAGGTTGGTGTTCAGCCAGCCGAAATATTGGCAAAATAAATCTTTTATTAAATCCAATATAGATGCCTTTTTATTATCTAATAATAATTATTATATGAATATTTACATGATGAATTGAAAATATATATGCAAATATTATACAGTGACAATATAAATACAGTTAAACTTGTCTATAGCGCCCCCTCTAAATACCACCTTCCTCTCTATAGCACCCTATTTTAACATTAAAATTTAAACATTTTACATTAAAAGTGACCTGTCTATAGCACCCCATCTCTATAGCATCCTATTTTGGTGAGTCCCAAGCGGGGGCGCTATAGACAGGTTTAACTGTACATATACAATGGATCTCTTTTTGGGTCAAATAATTACATTAGTCAAAATTAATAAAAGGTTCATTGAATATTACTATGCGTGTTTTGAACATGTGGCAGCAATATATTTCTATATGTGTTTCTTTAATTGAACAATTTATAGAAATGTGAAAAAAATAGTACAAATGTGATATTGTACTGGGATAAGGTGCATAAAATATGAAAAAGGCATCTCCTTATTGATTAATCAAGAATGGGTATTTGGC
>CP092874.1:15202462-15238104 GCA_030710605.1 Cordylochernes scorpioides
TTAGTATTAATGTTACATATAAGACTAGGATTCGATTAATTATTTACACGATGGATTAGTAGTGTTTTGTACATACTACATACAATTTGATTAGTCAGAGGGCAAGTTAAAAGAAGATGCTCTGGTGATTCAACAATATTTGAATCATGTAGATCAGGGAACAAACAATGTCTCACTTCTGTAAAGTTCGGACAGTCATAGATAAGGTGAAGAGCAGTTTGTAGCAGGAGCAAGATGATTATCAATTGATTCAGACCTTTATTACTGGGTGTAGATATAATATCCAAGAAATGTTTGTCATCACTCTGTTGTTTCTTGCTTTTTCTGCCTATAAACCTGGTCTCCCATCAGAGGATCTGTTATGTCAGGAGGAGTCTTACAAATGAAACTCTTGAGATAGTCTGTTGTTGTTAGTGTTGTTTGATGTGTACTAGGGATAAGCAAAAAAAAAAATTAAAAACTGGTATATTTTCTTCACTCTAATATAGTATCCTGTTGTATAAGTATACATGGTAATGGAGACTGAATTCACGGATTATTCCATAAGACTCCATGATGGGTAAAAAGAGCTGTGTCAGAGTGTTGAAATAAGCACAGCTGGTACAGTGAACCCAGGAGGAGTTCTGAACCTCAGACAGCATCAAACAACACTAACAAGATTTAGAACAGGCCATCTCAAGCCATTGAAGATAGAAAACAACAACAAAATCTACCCAACTTGTCCAAAATGTAGTTTGGTATCTGCAGCTCCAGAACACATTTTGGCTTGCATTAGATGTACTAAACAGGACCTTTGGGAGAGGCCGCTGCTGGAGAGTCCCCCATGTGAGGCCAACTCCAGTCAAGTCCCAGTTTACCCATGTATCAAGGTCTGTCTCATGGAGACTCTACTGTACCTTAGTAACACTTTCATATGTCCATGGCAGAAACTGTTACATTTTAGATAAATAACAATTAGTTAGGTAAATGTACTATGTTGTTGTTTCTTATCCTCTTGTGTAAAGATTACAGGAATTCCATGAGTCCGTGCTCCTCCAGCTGTTTATAGACAGTATTGTTGTTGTTTCTAATCCCCTTGTGTAAAGATTACATGAATTCCATGAGTCCATGCTCCTCCAGCTGTTTATAGACAGTGTTGTTGTTTCTTATCCTCTTGTGTAAAGATTACACAAATTCCATGAGTCCATGCTCCTCCAGCTGTTTATAGACAGTGTTGTTGTTTCTTATCCTCTTGTGTAAAGATTACACAAATTCCATGAGTCCATGCTCCTCCAGCTGTTTATAGACAGTGTTGTTGTTTCTTATCCCCTTGTGTAAAGATTACAGGAATTCCATGAGTCCATACTCCTCTAGCTGTTTATAGACAGTGTTGTTGTTGTTTCTAATCCCCTTGTGTAAAGATTACATGAATTCCATGAGTCCATGCTCCTCTAGCTGTTTATAGACAGTGTTGTTGTTGTTTCTTATCCCCTTGTGTAAAGATTACAGGAATTCCATGAGTACATGCTCCTCTAGCTGTTTATAGACAGTGTTGTTGTTGTTTCTTATCCCCTTGTGTAAAGATTACACCAATTCCATGAGTCCATGCTCCTCCAGCTGTTTATAGACAGTGTTGTTGTTTCTTATCCTCTTGTGTAAAGATTACACAAATTCCATGAGTCCATGCTCCTCCAGCTGTTTATAGACAGTGTTGTTGTTTCTTATCCTCTTGTGTAAAGATTACACAAATTCCATGAGTCCATGCTCCTCCAGCTGTTTATAGACAGTGTTGTTGTTTCTTATCCTCTTGTGTAAAGATTACACCAATTCCATGAGTCCATGCTCCTCCAGCTGTTTATAGACAGTGTTGTTGTTTCTTATCCTCTTGTGTAAAGATTACACCAATTCCATGAGTCCATGCTCCTCCAGCTGTTTATAGACAGTGTTGTTGTTTCTTATCCTCTTGTGTAAAGATTACACAAATTCCATGAGTCCATGCTCCTCCAGCTGTTTATAGACAGTGTTGTTGTTTCTTATCCCCTTGTGTAAAGATTACAGGAATTCCATGAGTCCATGCTCCTCTAGCTGTTTATAGACAGTGTTGTTGTTTCTTATCCCCTTGTGTAAAGATTACAGGAATTCCATGAGTCCATGCTCCTCTAGCTGTTTATAGACAGTGTTGTTGTTGTTTCTTATCCCCTTGTGTAAAGATTACACCAATTCCATCAGTTCATGCTCCTCGAGCTCTTTATGATAAGCGGTGGCCTCTCCCAAAGGTCCAGTTTAGTACATCTAATTCAAGCCAAAATGTGCTCTGGAGCTGCAGTTGCCAAGCTACATTTTGGGCAAGTGGGGTAGATTTTGTTGTTATTTTCTATCTTCAATGGCCTGTTCTTGTTAGTGTTGTCTGATGCTGTCTGAGGTTCAGAGCTCCTCCTGGGTTCACTCCACTGTACCAACTGTGCTTATCTCAACACTTTAGTGACAACAGAAGCTCTTTTTACCCATCATGGAGACTTATGGACTAATCCATGAATTCAGTTTTCATGACCTTCTTCTTCTTTCTTATCTCCACACTGGGTGAAGTAGAATGCGTCTGCCTTTGTCATAAGACTGGGAGCACTACTCAGTGGCAGGCTGACTTAGCTCCAAAAGAAATGGCCGCCTCTGACATGAGGAACAGACGCCATGTGCAGCCACTCCTAACATGGAGTACAAACACTGCTCATCCTGTATCCCTGGATTAGGAGCCCTTACAGGGTACTATCTGCCGGGCCAGCTGAGCCCAGGTTTTTTGGCGAGCTTGTTACTGCTCCCCCTCCTCCTTTTTCATCCGGGCTTGGGACCGGCAAATGACCTTGTATGCTTACTTATACAGGCCATGATAATCATGGTAGGTAGAAGAAGGTGACTGGTTTTACTGTAAGTGCACCACATGTCTACACATGTGAAAAGCAGTTCGACTTTACACTTACAAATGTGCCAGAGTCCCGTTTGGTTACTTGCATTCGCTGGGGGGGGGGGGGTGGATTTTTATAAAAATTGGAGCATTTTTTTAAATCAGAAAAATGTGCCCAATGCGGGAATCGAACCTGGGTCATAGCCTTCGAAAACCAACAGTTTAGACCGTCCTTCCACTGACCCTCCCTGTTTTTAATGTAAGTTCAAGAAGACTTTTTATTTCACAAATAATTAAAAATTAAGAAAAAAATATCCCTGCCAATTTGAGCCTCATCATATCTCTATGTATATCCTTTCTGATTACACTCAACTAACACATCAAAGTATGCAAAAAAATCTTTTCCTACAATAATTAAATTTGCATATATTCAATTCATAGAACAACTTTTCTCAAATAATATATTTACATATTTCCCTCTTTTAACTTTAATAAGATGATCACATACAACATAAATAATAGGGAATTGAGGACCCCCTTATTGCCTGGAAGAGGACACTTGTGCGGTAATGAAGACTCCCCAGCTAAAATTGTAAATATTATTTCTTTTTTTGAATTATGTTTTCAGTTACAGTAGAACCTCCCTGTAAAGGACACCTAATTGCAGAGCCAAAGTGTCCTTTAGGGAGATGTGTCCTCTTACTGTAGAGTTACTATATTGTAAAATTGGTCTTCTTCTTCTTTCTTATATCTCTTACAGGCCATGATAATCATGGTGGGTAGTTAGCGACTGCTTTTACTGTAAGTACACCACATGTCTACACATGTGAAAGCAGTTCGACTTTACACTTACAAATGTGCCAAATCCCCATTTGGTTACTTTGCACTCGCTGGTGGGGTTGGACTTTTGCAAGATTCGGGGGCCATTAGAGCATTTTATTTTTTAAATCAGAAAAAAGTGTCCAATGCAGGAATCGAACCCGGGTCGTAGTGGTTGAAAACCAAAAGGTTTAACCAGCCTTCCACCGACCCCCTTGTAAAAATGGTAATTTTGTAAGTGAAAACTGTCCTTTGTAGAGAGATGTTCTCTAAAGGGAGGTTCTACTGTATAAGAAATTTGTGATCTACTTGTATAAAAATATTGTCGCAGAGATAAATAAAGCAAGGGCAAATTTGGGAATAATAAATTTATCATAAAGGTGGGTATTTACCTTTTAGTTTTCCAATAAAATTATATACAAGAGGTATTTATAGGGAGAAAGAGTCAGATGATAAAAACAACTTATCTCCAGGTAAAAATAATGAGCGGCGCCAGCCACCAAGGGATCCCGTTTTCCTTGTTTGCAGATCAGCTTCCGAGAACCCCTCACACCTGTGGTCCCCCCCGGGGTCCAGGGATGATTGACAGGTGTCACATCTGGATGGAGCTTCTTGACAATATTCTAAAAATCTTTTGCAATATATTTCTTTATTACATAAACACAGCGAGCTTTCAAGCTCTCGCTCTTCAACAAGCAAAATTATGATCTCGGAGTAGGAGAGGGAGATGGCTATTTATACTGAGCACATGAAGTGAGATTTGCATAGCTATCTATGCATATTTTCATAAAATTATTATGTAATAAAAGAGGCACAAGGTAATAAGACCAAATCCAAATAAATAGTGGGTGAGGTTTCGGTAACAGCGTTGTTACCATCTTCAGACAAAAAGTACTTTTGATTTAGATGAGGCACAATTTGGATTGTAGATTATAAACACAAGGTAATAAGACCAAATCCAAATAAATAAATAGTGTGTGACGTTTTGGTAACAGCATTGTTACCATCTTCAGTACTTTTGTCTGAAGATGGTAACAACGCTGTTACCAAAACGTCACACACTATTTATTTATTTGGATTTGGTCTTATTACCTTGTGTTTACTTTTGATTTAGAAGTTTTGTCTGAAGATGGTAACAACGCTGTTACCGAAATGTCACACTATTTATTTATTTGGATTTGGTCTTATTACCTTATGTTTATAATCTATAATCCAAATCGTAATAAAAGGCAAATTAGCCTGGCTACGAAAGCTTTAGACTTTTAGAAACTGATCTCCCTGGTTCGAACATTCTTTTCGCCATCTTTTTATTTACTCCTTTTTGTGATCTCTTCCTGATATTGGAAAATATTGACTGAGGTGTCACTAAATTTGTTTTAATTGTCACATACAACATAATATATAATTAATTTAAAAAAACATTCTAGAGCAGGGGTTAGTAATCTTTAGAGTAGGAAAAGTTAAAAATAATACAATTTATACAAAATTTCAAAGTTTTTAAAGAGCCACAAATTTTATACTTTACAACAATAAATAGTACTCGCATAATAATAAAGCACAATTTGGATTATTCTATATACAGTTATGAGCTTCATGCGTGGCCTCTGTCACGGTTTGCTTTTTTTTTTTGGAATGGCGCCTTCCTATTGGTCGGCTACAATCACGCCACCTTTGCCCCCCCCCCCCCCCCCCCCCCATTTCTGTAACTATTATGTTGGAGCGGGTCGCTCCTTAAATAAATGCATATATTAGTCAATAACCAAATGGAATCCTCTCTTTCTTTTTCCCAGTAAGAGATGCCAACGGAAGCCAACAGTACATAGACAGATAAAGCACATAGGCTATAGTTATTAACTAAAATATGCATTTATTTAAGGCGCCAATTTATAATTGTAACAAATAGTATTTGAATCAAAACATTCAATCGGGTAAAACACGGGCGTTGCCCGGGTCATTCGGCTAGTAGATTATAAACACAAGGTAATAAGACCAAATCCAAATAAATAAATAGTGTGTGACATTTCGGTAACAGCATTGTTACCATCTTCAGACAAAAGTACTAGGAAAAAACCCACAAAACTCCCCCCCAAAAAAAAAAATAAAAGTGGGTTTTTTTCCACTTTTAATTCTAAGAATAATATTCTGTGTATCTCAGAAAACTATCTTCTTCTTATCTGCTATCTTGTTTACACAATTGATAACAGTAACTATTTAAAACATGCTGTGGTAAAATTTCTCATTCAGTACTTTTGTCTGAAGATGTTAACAACGCTGTTACCGAAACGTCACACACTATTTATTTGGATTTGGTGTTATTTCCTTGTATTTAGTACTCACATAAATAATATTTACATATGGAACTATATAAAGAGCAGCAGGTTCACACCCAAAGGGCCGCATGTGGTTCACTAGCTGCAATTTGCCAACCTCTGGTATTAGAGCAAGTAGATTTTATGGATTACAGCTTGTTACATAGAAGTAAATACTAAAACTGATCTTCTTCTTTCTTATCTCCACTCAATCATATTAAGGTATCAAGCTTGTAAAGATTGTTGACAGTGTCTTCTTCTTTCTTATCTCCACTCAATCATATTAAGGTATCAAGCTTGTAAAGCTTGTTGATGGTGTCTTCTTCTTCTTTCTTATCTCCACTCAATCATATTAAGGTATCAAGCTTGTAAAGCTTGTTGATGGTGTCTGTCGGGAAAGAGTAGAGCTCATCAATGGATGAGTCAATATAGTCAATAATGTAGTTTGGGGTTGTTGCAGGTTGACACTTAGTACATAGTGGGAAAACCTTGCAACCATTCTGTCATTGTCTGTAGATGACCAGACTTGAGTTTGGAAATCAAAGACTGTTGCCAAAATCTGATGAATTATATCAAGTTTTCAATTATAATCTGCCAAAATAAAATTGAATCAAAGGGAAATGATTGCCATTGGAAAAAATACATTTTCTTACTAATTATAACTCCTGATGACAACGTAGCTCATCACTAACTGCCAGCTCATCACTAACTGCCCCCTCGGCTCTCAAGTAGAAATAAAGTACTGCAGGAAGAAGAAAAACTAATTATAACTTCTTTATTTACAAAAGGTAATATGACCAAATAAATAGTGTGTGACGTTTCGGCAACAGCGTTGTTACCATCATCAGAAAAAATTACTGAATGTGCTGAATGATGATGGTAACAATGCTGTTACTGAAACGTCACACACTTTATTTATTTGGATTTGATGTCTTATTACCTTGTGTTTATAATCTATAATCCAAATTGTGCTTTATCAACTTCTATAGTTGTGAATGTATGGAAGCCTCAAGACAGGACCTTTATTCCAACCTTGCCAGGATTGTCTTCTTCTTCTTTCTTATCTCCACAATGGGTGAAGTAGAATGTGTCTACCTTTGTCATTAAGACTGGGAGCACTACTCAGTGGCAGGCCGACTTAGCTCCAAAAGAAATGGCCGCCTCTAAAATGAGGAACAGACACCATGTGCAGCCGCTCCTAACATGGAGTACAAACGCTGCTCATCCTGTTTCCCTGAAGACCTTACAGGGTACTATCAGCCGGGCCAGCTGAGCCCAGATTTTTTAGTGAGCTTGTTACTGCTCCCCCACCTCCTTTTTCATCCGGGCTTGGGACCGGCAAAGGCGGAGTTCAAAGCTGCTCTTTTCACCACAAGTGAAAGGATGCGAAGCTACTAGGGACAAAGTTTCAAGACTCAAAGGGAATTCTTGGCAGAAACACATTAGAGCCATGTCAGTATCTACAATATTTGCAAGCTTTGGGTCAAAGCTCCCATAGGGATGGAGCTATGTAGCAAAGTACAGTAATTGTTTATATTACTGAAAAGAAACACATTGCCAGTAGATTTATTTATTTCAATTATTCTTGTTTCTAAAATATGTATTAATGCCATTTTGTCCCTGATACTAAAAGTTAATCATGAAAATAAAATACAAAAAAGTGCAAACACAATGGTTTCAATTAATATCATTAATTTTTATTACAAACCTATTTAAAAAATATATATTATTTTAGCAAGTTAGATGATTAGCTAATCATCTAACTTTAATTCAAAACTTCCTTCTTCTTCTTCTTTCTTATCTCAAAGCCATGATAATCATGGTGGGTAGTTAGCGACTGCTTTTACTGTAAGCGCACCACATGTCTACACATGTGAAAAGCAGTTCTACTTTGCACTTACAAATGTGCCAGAGCCCCGTTTAGTTACTTGCACTCGCTGGTGGGGTTGGACTTTTGCAAGAATTGGGGGCCATTGGAGCGTTTTTTTTAAACAAAAAAAGTGTCCAATGCGGGAATTGAACCCTGGTCATAGTGGTCGAAAACCAAAAGGTTTAACCAGCCTTCCACCTGAATATCTTGAAAAAGGTTGGTATTAAGCCAACTGAAATATTGGTAAATAAATTATTTTTGATCCAATATATGACTTTTTATAATACAATATAATGCAGGCTTATGATTGTAAAACGATATTTGACAAGTTTTACCGCAAATGTTTCTTTTGAACGAAAAATCGTATTTTTATTTTAAGGAGAAATAACGATTATTTCTAACCTTATGGATGAAGTATGAAAGGATGAATTGTGAAGAGTAATGATAAACGGAAAAATAAAAATGTCCAGGGATGGGAATTGAACCCACAGTGTTCTGATTACCAAGCAGATGCCATGTTCCCATCCCTGGACACTTTTATTTTTCCATTCATCATTACTCTTCATAATTCATCCTTTCATACCGGAAAAATTCCAAAAAGCAGAGACCACGGGTGAAGCCAGTTCATTTTTAGTATGCAGGAACAAAATTCTAACAGAAAAACATTCATTCGGGCAGAAGACACAAAGCCAGAACATCTCTTTATAAAAACATCGCTTCTCAGACACAAAGTTTGGAGCGGGACGTTTCACAAGAATGACATCCACGGCGCCAATTTATAATTGTAACGAATAGTATTTGAATAAAAGCATTTAATCAGGTAAAACCCGGGCGTTGCCCGGGTCATTCGGCTAGTAAATTATAAACACAAGGTAAAAGAGACCAAATTCAAATAAATAGTGTGATGTTTCGGTAACAGCGTTGTTACCATCCACTGAAAATGGTATTGCTCCAATGGCCCCTGATTCTTGCAAAAGTCCAACCCCACCAGTAATTGCAAATAACCAAATGGGGCTCTGGCACATTTGTAAGTGCAAAGTCAAACTGCTTTTCACATGTGTAGACATGTGGTGCACTTACAGTAAAAGCAGTCGCCTACTTCTGCTCACCATGATTATCATGGCCTTTACGATGTATACTACGGATAAGCAAAAAAAAAACTGAAAATGGTAACAATGCTGTTACTGAAATGTCACACACTATTTATTTATTTGGATTTGGTCTTTTTACCTTGTGTCTAGAAGAGATGGTTATTCCTGATGACATCTGCTGGTGGGGTGACCAAATTTTGTACAGAGGACGGGACCTTACTAATATCAAAGATTTGATTATAAAACACAATTGGGATTATGGATTAGATAAAGAATCAAAAGGTAAAAAGACCAAATCCTTCTTCTTTCTTATCTCACTCAATCATATTAGGGTATCAAGTTTGTATAGCTTGAGACTTGACAACCATCATGACTGGATGAAGTAGAATGCCTCATTATTTGTCATTAAGACTGGTAGCACTACTCAGTAACAGGCCACTGACTTAGCTCCAAAATAAATGGCCGCCTCTGACTTGAGGAACAGACGCCATTGTGTAGCCGCTCCTTACATGGAGTACAAACTCATCCTGTATCCCTGGATTAGGAGCCCTTACAGGGTACTATCAGCTGGCCCAGCTGAGCCCAGGTTTTTTTAGCGAGCTTGTTACTGCTCCCCCTCCTCATTTTTCATCCGGGCTTGGGACCGGCAAAGGTGGAGTTAAGATCAAATCCAATAAGGTACAATTTGGATTATGAATTAGAACCAAAAGGCAACAAAGACCAAATCTCCAAATTATTGAAATGTGACATTTCGGTAACAGCATTATTTCCTTTTGTTTCAATAGATTGATAAAGAGATAAAGAGAAAGAGTGAACATTCACATTAAGTTTTCCTGTATATACATTTTACATATACAGTAGAATCGCCCTGTAAAGGACAACACCTAATTACAGAACCAAAGTGTCCTTTAGGGAGAGGTCCTTCTCTTGTCTGATGATGGTGACAATGTTGTTGCCGAAACGTCACACACTATTTATTTATTTGGAATAGGTCTTGTTTTCTTGTATTACTGGTACATATTATTACTGTTATTCCTGTATGACCCCCTACATTTCTACTCAGGGAAATCTGTTTAAGACTAAAATGTCTTAAATAGATAGTAAAAATGGTAATTTTGCAAATGAAAACTGTCCTTTGTGGAGAGATGTTCTCTAGCGGGGTGTCTGCTAAAGGGAGGTTCTACAGTATTACCATTATATGGAGGGGGTCGGTGGAAGGCTGGTTAAACTGTTTGGTTTTCGACACCTACGACCCGGGTTCGATTCCCGCATTGGACACTTTTTTCTGTTAAAAAAAAAAATGCTCCAATGGCCCCCGATTCTTGCAAAAGTCCAACCCCACCAGCGAGTGCAAGTAACCAAACGGGACTCTGGCACATTTGTAAGTGCAAAGTCGAACTCCTTTTCACATGTGTAGACATGTGGTGCGCTTACAGTAAAAGCAGTCGCTAACTACCCACCATAATTATTATGGCCTGTACCACGTGTACTAGGGATAGGCAAAAAAATAAATAAAAAACAAAAAAAAAACATTATATGAGATTGGCTTTAAAAATTATAATTATAACATTGCTTTTCTTACTGGAACATATTGATAAAGCATAATTTGGATTATAGATTATAATAAAAGAAAGATTAAAACAAAAGACATTTCAAAGGAACCTTTTTCATCCAAAAGACATATGCTTCAATTAATAGAATAGAAGAAAGATAAAATATAAATGATATTTACAGATATGCCTTTAATTATATTTAAAAAAAAAAATCCACTTTAAATTCTAAAAAAATATTTCAAGTTGTCTTAAAAACTATTTTTCCTTATCTGTTATCTTGTTTAAACACTTGATAACAGTACTATTTAAGAACTTGCTGTGATATTTTTTCTCATTTATTCTTTTGTCTGATGATGGTGACAATGTTGTTGCCAAAACATCACACACTAATAAATTATTTGGATTAGGTCTTATTTTATTTTATAACTGGTACATATTATTAATGTTATTCTTGCATGACTTCTACATTTCTACTCGGAGAATCTGTATAAGACTAAAAGGTCTTAATAAATATGTTTTGTTTTTGAATAAACATTCACAGAAATTGATAAGGAACAATTTGGATTATAGATTATAAACACAAGGTAATAAGACCAAATCCAAATAAATAAATAGTGTGTGAAGTTTCGGTAACAGCATTGTTACCATCTTCAGATGCTAGTACTGAATGAGAAATTTTACCACAGCATGTTTTAAATAGATACTCTTATCAAGTGTGTAAACAATTATCTGTGTTTCTCAGAAAACTATCTTCTTATCTGTTATCTTGTTTACACACTTGATAACAGTAACTATATAAACCATGCTGTGGTAAAATTTCTAGCACCCAAACCCCCCTGCCCTACTCCTTCCTGCAAGGAAACCAGCTCCCACTCTGACCCCATCAAACCCGCCACTCCTGCTCCTGCTGCCATCCCTGCCAAGAAACCTGCCTCCACCTTGCCTGCTCCTGCTCCAACCAAAAGGAAGCAGCCTGAGGCTCCCAACCCGCCTGCAAAAAGGACAAACCTGAAAGGTCCTACAAAACCTGTGCCTTCCCGCGTCTCCAAGCCTGCGGCCGCCCAAGTGGTCCTCCATGGAGAAAAATCGGCGGCCCACACAGTGGTCATCTCTGATAACCCACAGGCTGACCCAAGGAAGATGCTTAAAGCTGTCCGCGCTGCCCACACTCTCCCCCAAGGCGTTTGGGCCTCCCTGCGCACCAAGGGGAAGCTGGTCCTCCACTCCAGCAATCCCGACACCATCCCTGAGGTGACAACCTCCCTGGCCAGCAAGCTGAACGGAATGAAGATCCTCCAGCAGAAGGAGATCCTGCCAAGAAGCTGCCTCTTCAAAGTGGATGAGGAAACATCCAACTCCACAATTGAGGAGACCTTCCGGGAGACCGCTGCTGTTAGCAAACTTCCTGGGGACAAAGTGATGCGCGTGGCGCACCATTCTGCACCCAGAAACGGGACCTGCACTGCCTTCATCGAGGTGGACATCAAGACCTTTAGAGCCCTGGGCGTTCGCGGAAGAATCGTGGTTGATGGAGTAATCCTCAACTTCGAGGAGTCCATCCGCGCCTGCATCTGCTTCCGCTGCTGTGGCTTCGGCCACAACTCTGCCCAATGCACCAGAGCTCCTAAGTGCTTCCACTGCGGTTAAGACGGCCACGAAGGCCGCGCCTTGCCCCTCCATTGCTGACCAGCGCACCTCCAAGTGTGCCAACTGCTGCTCAAAGGGCCTTCCAGACAAGCACGAGGCGAGAGCCTCAAGCTGCCCCATCCTGAAGTCCAGGGCCCTCAAGTTCTAGGCTTCAAGGACCTTTTGCCTCCTATTCCATCTGCCACTTCTACTGGATTCCTGGCCAATTCAAGACTCCTGCCCCGCTGTACCCTGGCACATTCCCTTGAACGTTTCCACCACCCCTGCGAGATATCTCCAGCCGCCAGATCCTAGGATCCCTGGCCACCTGACATCGTGTCTGCTGCCTTGACGTTTTATATACAGTGTGCCCGGAAAAGTCTCCACTGAGACTTGAGCGGGCGATGGCAAGAATATTCCCTGTGGTAAAATTTCTCATTCAGTACTTTTGTCTGTAGATGGTAACAATGTTGTTTCCGAAACATCACACACAATTTATTTGGATTTGGTCTTATTACCTTGTGTTTATTCACAGAAATTATTTTAATTGCATCTTGGTAAAATTTTTTATAGATCCTGAGCAAACTATCAGCTAGATAAAAAGTGAGGACCAGCTATATGAATATACTCATAGACAAAACTTAAGGAAGTTTTCACCTTTTAGGAATCATGGCGTTACTGGAAACCCGGACCTGGTCAAGAACAAAGAAACTGAAGAAGGCATCCAGCCATTAGTGACAGTTATACAATCAGGAGGTGGTCTTTCATTGTACAGTAGAACATACTCCATGAGAGGACACCTCTCTACAACGGACAGTTTTCATCAACAAAATTACCATTTTACATATTAGTAACTTTCCAGTAAGAGGACACCTCTCTACAAAGGACAGTTTTCATCAACAAAATTACCATTTTACATATTAGTAACTTTCCAGTAAGAGGACACTTCTCTACAAAGGACAGTTTTCATCAACAAAATTACCATTTTACATATTAGTAACTTTCCAGTAAGAGGACACCTCTCTACAAAGGACAGTTTTCATCATCAAAATTACCATTTTACATATTAGTAAAACTTTCCAGTAAGAGGACACGTCTCTACAAAGGACAGTTTTCATCAACAAAATTACCATTTTACATATTAGTAACTTTCCAGTAAGAGGACACGTCTCTACAAAGGACAGTTTTCATCAACAAAATTACCATTTTACATATTAGTAACTTTCCAGTAAGAGGACACTTCTCTACAAAGGACAGTTTTCATCATCAAAATTACCATTTTACATATTAGTAATTCTCCAGTAAGAGGAGACTTCTCTACAAAGGACAGTTTCTATCAACAAAATTACCATTTTACATATTAGTAATTCTCCAATAGGAGGACACCTCTCCCTAAAAAACACTTCGGCTCAGCAACTAGGTGTCCTTTAGAGAGATGTTCTCTTCTTCTTTCTTATCTCCACTCAATCACACTAAGGTATCAAGCTTGTAAAGCCTGAGACTCCTGATGGTGTCTGCCGGGGAAGAGTAGAGCTCATCAATGGATGAGTCAATACAGTCAATAATGTGGTTTGGGGTTGCAGGCTGAGAATTGCACTTAGTACATAGTAGGAAAACCTTGCAACCATTCTGGAAAGTCATTGTCCGTAGATGACCAGACTTAAGTCTGGAAATCAAAGACTGTTGTTTCTCTTGGGAGGACAGAACCGGTGCTTGTCCCTCCTGCTCTGTACCAGTCATGTGCAGATGTTCTACTGTATTCCTATTTTGATCTTGTAAGTCTTTGAATATTTTTATCTGCAATACACAAATTATACATCAATATCGTCCCCAAGTCCTGTAACTGTGCCTCAGCATGGCAGAGAGGTCTTGTACTCCTGGTACCCTAGACATGAAGGCTGCCATCCTACAAAGCCAAGCTAAATGTTAACATTCTTACCTTTGTGTAATGTTCCCATCAACATTTATATACACCTATCCCCCGATTTACACGGTAGATACGTTCCTGAGAAAAACGTGTAAATCGGGGGATAGGTGTACACAGAAATAAAATGCATTGACAGGTTAAAATATGTAGTCAGCACATAAACTCTGGATTCTTCGTGAGATGTGTACACAGCGCATGTGTTCAATCACAGTAGCATTTAGTATAGTGCGATAAAAACACAAAAAAAAAAAACTTATTTGGAAAACCATGTAAAAGCGAAAACGTGTAAAACAAGTACTGTGTAAATCGGGGGATAGGTGTATTTAACAACATTTAACATCAATATTACTCTTTGAACTAAGGAAATAAACAAATGGAAACATTAAGATGCAAATTTTTCTTTCACACATAAATCAAATTTCCACTGTCACTATCTCAATGAAAAAACACCAGGAGGGCCAGTGTCATCGGTCGTGAGCTGGGCTCTCCCGGTGTTTTTTCATCAAGTAAGGAACAGTTGAAATTTGATTTATGAGTGAAACATTCGCGTCTTAATGTTTTCATTTGTTATATATAGATTTCACATTATTGCTTTAAGGGGAAATAAGCACCACTACCTCATTAATATCAAAAAGACAAAAAACAGAGAGTTATTTATCAAAAATTTTATTTGCATAAATGGGCAAGAGATGAATAACCATTGATGTACACAGGTTGTTATGGAAGAGAGAAGGAAGTGGGTAAATAGATTCATTTTATAATAATGTCGAACGGGATTCATCAGAGAATAATACAGGAAATACAATGGCATTCTAGATTACATACTTCAATTCACATTGATACATATTTTTTATTTACATGACAAAATGATGGTGAAACATTGTCTATATACAATTACGAGAAATTGAGAAAAAAATAAAATAAATTGCATATTGGCATTACATTTTTTTCTGTTACACTTTATTGGCAAAAAAAAAAAAAAAAAAAAAGATTGTGTATATATATATATATATATACTTATTGATGAATGTATATTTGAAAAAAAAAAGGGAGGGAAATTATCTATGATTGATAAATGGCTAAAAAAAAAAATACTGGTCAAAAATTAAAAAAGATTCAAGTTCTTAATCGCTCTCAGAGCCAAAAATTTCTGCTTCATCTTTTTGTTTCTGGTCTTCAGCATCACTTTCATTATCGGAGGATTGTTCTGAGCCAGAAGATGATGATGCAGCAGATGATGACTTTGTGCTTTTCTTTTCTTCTGCTTCATCTTCACTTCCGCTGCTATCGCTCCCTCTGCTTTCTTCATTCTTGTTGGGTGATGCCGATTTTTCATTGTCGTCTTCGTTTTCATTATCCGATTTGGCAGATTTCTCTGATTCATTGTCGCTTGCTGACGACTCTTTATCAGATTTCTCACCTCCCGATGATTTCCCTTCATCATCTGAATCATTCTTAGAGGCATCGGAGTCTGAATTCTTACTGTCATCAGATTTTTTCGGATTTCTTATCCTCATCATCAGAATTGGCTTCGTTTTCTTCTTCGTCTTTATCTTTATCCACTTCCATGGGTTCATCCTCTTCTTCTTGAGGGTGCTCAAGTTGGGTAAGCCTAATTTCTTGTGTTTTGAATTCTTTTTCATTCACAGGGCGATGTTTGACGACAAGTTTTGAATTATTTGGTGGTACACCTGGCTTAAGCCTTCTCTTATTAAGCCTAACTCTAGTTTCAAGCTCGTTATAATACACAGCTCCATCCCTGAATGTGAAAAAGTAATTTTCTTCATAGCCTTTTGAAGCTTTATTTTTAACATTCCAATTGTATTCTCTAGCCATTTTATATTCATATTCCTCATCATCTTGATAAGATTGATTTTCTTCTGCATCCCTTTTCCTCTTTTTAATATTTTCTTCTGTTGGCAAGAAATAGGCAACAAATTGTTCACCACTTTCATCCACAACACCTCGAATCATTGCTTGAGACATCTCTTCAGTTTGAGTTTTAGGTGCTGGATCAGAATCAAATGTAACTTGGGCAAATGGATATCTCCATAAATCAAAATCAGGAAATAATGGTAATATTTCAACTGGTTGTACATTTGGTTTACTATAATGTTTAAGAACTGGTTTCTTACAATCTTCAAATGTTTTATTAATTGCATTAATTTGACTTTCTTTATCCATATAGATATTTTCTTCTTTAAATAATCTTTTGACATTATAACCAACTTTTGTTTCTGTCTTTTCATTGCAATTACCATATCTATTAAATTCAGTTGAAATATATTCTGTCTTTTTAAGCCATGGTACAGCTTTATTATGGTGACGTGATCGTTTTGAATCTTGTGGGGCATATGCCTCATCTTCAAGCAATTTCTCATCTGCTGGAGAAAGCACTGCGTTTGGATCGACACTATATGCATCTGTTCGAATAAGATCAATTTTTACACCCAAATCATGTTCTGTAAGTAATTCGTGTTTGTATGACTTCTCTAAAGATGTCGGCTTATATTCTGTGTATCTTTTGTTGTCAAATGGATAAACAATAAATTTAGGATCAAAGGGGATATCTGGCAATGTGTTCGAATATTTAATTCGGCATACCATTTCAGATTTTTTTTCGGCATATTTTCGATTTCTGTCGGGTGTATTAGAAGAAGAACCTGTTTGTATTGTTGGAGGCATATTAATATAAATGAATATATATAAATACCTTTAAATTGTTCCAAAAAATAAAAGGCAAAGTTAAACGTAAACAAGGATAGGGTAAAAAATAAAAACAAGTTCTATTTTGTACAATAAAAAAGTATAAATTAACCAATATTCTGTGAAAAAAAAAAAAAATTGAAATTTCCAAAATAGTTATATTTTAGAAAAAATAAATTTAAAATAGGATAAAAAACTGAAAATTTAAAATTAATTATAAAGATTAATTACAATTATTCTCTATTTAAATGAATATATTTATTTTTTTAAGGGAAATGCTTTTAGGTAAAAACATGTAATTAAAAGAAAGGAAACAATTATTTCAGTTATTTGCATTAAGTAATTAGATTCAAATGAATAAAAATGAAAAAGCGTTGAATAAGTAAAAATCTCAGTGTGTGAAACAAAAACTTTCTTTTTAAAAATGCATGATGAGTACCTACCCCTATATCGCTTCTCGGCATTTGGCTAAGATCAAAGTGTGGTGTGTAGTGTAGTACCTACTTCTGAGTACCCTTGTTATTTTTAGGGAAATATATTTTTTATATTTTTATTTTAATACCAACTTCTGACCTTTTCATTTTTTTATTATTTTTTTCACATGTTTAGCGTATTTACGCAAGTCTGGGATCAAAACATTTTTGATCACAATGGTACAGCCTGCACCACGCTGACGAGGGCCAACAGTCCGAAACACGCCACGCGTTCGTGAATGGCTTTTCTAGATTCATCAAGAAAATGGGTTGGCCAAATATCAAGGAACAGGCTAAATCAACGTTTAGTTGATTTCTGTTCCACTAGATGGCACTCTACCATCTAAAAAGTTCATGTGCTCGTGGTCAGGATATGTCTTTTTTATTTTAATACCAACAGCTGACTCCACTACTATGGATAATATTACTAAACGATCTTTTGATCAAATATCAAGTTCCTAATAGTGAAGTGGTATGCTAAGCGGATGATGTTTCAATTATATGCTGGCACAACAATTGCAAAGACCTGAAATTAGTTATAGAACAGGCATTAAATACGATTGATGTATGGTGTAAGAGTAACAAACTTGAAATAAGTCTAGAAAAAACTAATATACTTTATTTACATAACAAAGAAAAAATACCAATCAAATTAAATAATGAAACAATCATACCAACTCTGAAGACCAAAATTTTAGGAATAATAATTGCAAATCACAGAAGAAGAAACAAAATAAATTTTACATACCACATAGAAGAAATAGTAAATCGTACAAAACGTTTTAAAAATTATCTCTTCTCAATTTGCGGGAAATCTTGGGGTCTAAGCACCCAGAAAAGGCTAACTTTATATAAATCCATTTTTAGACCAATACTTACATATGGAGCCGAAATTTGGTTCAAATATTTAAATAAAAAATGTTTACAAAAATTAAATTCAACCCAATATCAAATACTGACATGGTGTATACAAGCCTATAAATCCACATCATATAGCTGTGTTCATAGTTTGGCCAACATTCCTCTGATCTCAGACTTTATCGAATCCAGAATCATGATATCTGTGTGTGTGTGTGTGTGATCTGAGAAACTTATCCACAGATGATCAACAAATTTATGACCCATTTATTCCAGGAATTATAGATACCTTTCTCAAATCAAGAATGAATGTTCTGAAAAACGAAGCAAATAATACTTTCTTAAGCTTTTTTCCCCAAGAAATCCCTAAATACTTTCGTCCAAATTTTTATAATACACAATTTGTTACAAACCACGGAAATTTCAAAAGTTTTTTAAATAGAATAAAGGCAGTGGAGGATTCAAGTTGCTTTTGTGGTATGGAGGAACAAACCTCACGACATCTAGTGATCGACTGCCCAGCATTTCAAGATTATAGAATGAAGAATGAACTAGTTGTTTATGAATTAAACGATTTGATTTCCAATAAAAAATCATATCTAAAGTTCAATTCATTTTGTAAATACATTCTAAAATTTCTACAAAATCTGGATCTCTAATGTTTTTATTCGTTGAATAATGTAAATAACTCATGTAAATAGACTTTTCTCCTTGTTTGGCGCAAGTATCCCTTGCGGGATATAGCGCTTTGGAAATAAAATAATTGTTATAATTGTTATAACAGCTGACCCTTTATTGCGTTTTCACCGCCACTCTGTGTTGTGACGACGATCTAAATTCTATAGAGGTAGTCACTCACCTCTATTCTTGGTCGGCGGGGTTGAAGGTTCAAAATTAAGGTGTCGCTGCTTATAACACTTTTAAAATATTAGACGAAAACAGGAGGGAAAATTATATTTATTACAATTTAAGAAAATAAGTAAAGTATTATTTAATTAATTATATATTTAAATATTTACACTAAAAGAATCGGAGATCAGGGCAAATTCTCGTTTTCGAAAGTTGTTTACAGGTTCTTCTGTATTTGTTTTCACATTTTAGCCGCTGCATCCCGTAGCCGCTTCCGCCGGCCTCCCATTGGCTGCTTCGAACTCGTTCTTTTCCAACATTTTTCCCACCTTTGAGTTGGCGCCTCGACGACTCAAACATGGAAAGGAAAAGTTCAGTAGATCCAATCGGTTGGGTCTCTTGATGGGCCGTCCGTAACTAACATTCGGGGTTTCAATGTGATGTTGCTCTTGTTGTGAAGTCAAAGGGTCCTCTTCAGTTGTCAATCGAACTTCTGGTGTGGGAGATCGCTCCGTTAGAGGGTCTCGACATCTTATCTCGGGCGTTATCTCTAAATTGTAGAGTTTTTGAATAGGTCGTATTTTATCACCTGATGAAGTTTTCACTTTCGCAACCCTCACAAGTTCATCTTTTCCTGGATAGAGTTGGATTATTCTGGCTAACGGACAGTGTAGTCTCTTTAAACTCTTTTGTCCAATGAGCACCATGTCTCCCACCTTGAATGGTATGGTAGTCTTCAGGCGTCTCGTTTCTTGTTTCAGGAATCCAAAATATTCGATACGAAATCGTTCTCTAAGTTCTTCTCGTACACGTTTGATATATTGATATTTGCGGGAGAGGGTCTGGTTATCAATCAAGTCCAGGTCTGGAACGCCAACCTCTCTGACCTCATGTAAGAACAACGAAGGTGTCAATGGAGCGAGATCTTCACTTTCTTCCGTTAGGTAGGTCAGTGGGCGTGTGTTCATCAAGCTTTAGACGTCACACATTACCGTGGACAGTTCTTCATATCCCAAGGAGGTTTGACCGAGAATCCTAAAGAGCAATTGTTTCATCATTCCAATCAAACGCTCCCACCATCCACCCCACCAAGGAGCACCAGGCGGTATGAATTTCCAGGTGATGTTTTTCAATGTGGGATCACATTTTAATCTCGAAAAATCAATCTTCTTTAAAGCATTAGCCATGCCTTTGAAATTAGTCCCATCATCCGAATACACAATCAATGGTCGGCCTCTTCGAGCAATCAATCGGCGGAAAGCTTGGAGAAAGGCTTCCATAGACAAAGATGTCACAAGTTCCAGATGAACTCCTCTATACACGGCACATGTGAAGATGACAATCCATGCTTTCTTCTTATTCTTTAAGATAAAATGCCTAGTTAGATCAACTCCTGCTATTTCGAAAACTGTAGCATCTCGGTCTTCTTCCTTTATTCCAATTTGTAAAAATGCTTTCTCAATATCGGAAGAGACACCTACTTCATATTTCCGGAATTTATTTAAAAGTCTTGGTATAATTTCTATCAAATTGGGTCCCTTATCCAGACAGTCATTCAGGGAAAGTTTATCTCTCTTCCGGGCCGACGCATTAAATACTGGCCTTATTTTAGAAGTTTGACTTTTCCTTTTATACACTGGTCGATGTGGCAGGTTGTGTACACCATCTAGTTTATCCTCTCTGGCATACTCGATTATCCCCTATTTCATCCATTCTTCAAAGATTTGTCCATACTCATTCATGTCTCCAACTTCTTCAAGTTTTTTTCTTACAGAACTTAGTTGGTTTTCGGCTAGGTCTCTATTCGAAGGAATCCTTTCCTTGTCTTGCACCCAGGGTAGAGCTACCTCATAGCGCCCCTCGATATCTCGCGTCGTGGTGTGGGCGAAATGTTGCTCCATTTCAGCCTGTAATGACTGAGTCTTCTTCTCAACCTCCTCGTCAGAGACTCCAATTGCATCTAATTTACACAAGTTTTCTAGATCCAAAGATAGAAGTGTGGTCACGCAAAGGGAGCTGGTGTCATCTCTCACCTCCGTTGGAGGAATCTTTCCCATCACAGTCCATCCTAGTTTGGTACGGATTGCCACCAGTCCAGATGAGATTCTTCTCTGAGCATCGGTTAGCAATCTCCCGGCGATGTCCGCCCCTATAAGGACTTCTATACTGTCTCTCATAAAATCTGACACGTCGAGTTCTTCACTCCCTTCTAAAAATGATTTAGGATACACCGGAGGTATGCTTCCACAGATAAGGGGTTGACCTAGTGCCTCAAACTCACAGCGATAGGAATTATTGATGTCCGATAAATGAATGGTATAGACCTCATGTTCAACTACGTTGGTACTCGATCCTCCAAACAAGGAATGCCGGAAGAACTCTCTCCTTGATTGTTCATATTCCATTTCCATTGCTGTGCTATGTAAAATATATGATCTTTGGGATCCAGTGTCTATTATAGCCCGTGCCGTCTTCTCCGTTCTGTTCCCTTTGAGGGTCACTCTCAAAGTAGGTAACAAGACGTCTGGGGAGGTTGATAAGTTGGCGAGAGTTTCATCTTGCACCGTTGGAGACTTGGAAGATCCACCTCTATCTAAAATCAGTTTTGTGCACATGACATCCAGGTGGGAAGACATGTTGCAGATCGAACAACGGACTACATTTCTGCAAAATTTACTTAAATGAGAAGGCCGAAGACATTTATAACAAACGCCTTTTTTCCTCATGAGTGATCTCTTTTCGTTTAAACTCATATTAGCTGCAAAGTCACACTTAGGGCTTCCATGGTTGTCTTTACCACAAAATACACATTCATTCGATTCGTGAACTGAATTCAAAAGTTCTGAAGCTGTCGCAATTGGTTTTTCATTGTAGAATCTTGTCTTTGGATGTTTGTTTACTAAATTAGGTTTAGAAGTTGATTCATTCCCCGGTACCGATTTCGTTTCTAAAACTCCTCTCCCGTGCAGTTAATTGTCTTTCTAGAAAGGTAATCAAGTCATTAATTACGTAACCTGTCGGCAGTTCTTTGTTCAATTCCAAATTAAGGTCTGCAGGTAGAAGCTTTATTATTATCGGGCACAACAGTTGTCCGTAAACATCAATGGACACGTTTAGTGACTCGAGACTTCTTATTTGAACAGAAAGGTTGTCAAAAAGTTCGCGGAAGGTTCTTACATCGCTTGACGTTTTGAGTGGTCTCATTGACAACAAATTGTTCATATGTCGGCTAATCAAAATGTCTTCTCGCCCAAATCTGTCTTTAAGCAATTTTATAGCTTTCTCATAATTGTCCGCAGATAAAGCGAAACCTTCGACTGTGTTTAATGCAGTTCCGCCGAGATGTGACTTCAGATAGTTAAATTTATCGATCGGGTTCAGTGAGTTGTTCTGGTGAATAGCTGCATCAAAATAATTCCAGAACGTCAGCCATTCACTAAAGTTTCCATAAAATTTCGATATCATCAATTTCGGAAGTTTCACAGTCGTGCAGGAAGGTACATAATGTCTCATTTCATTTTCATCTATTCGTGAGTTCGAATTCGGTATATTTTCGCCATGAAAATCTGATTGGCGAATCTTTTTATTTGCCCTAAATCTCCAAGTAATATATTTCTCTCGATATTCCTCTACGCCCTGTAATTCCCTCTCTAAATCGTCAGTTTCAAGAAGTGTTTCTATTTCTTGATCAACTAATTTAAGTTCGTTAAATGATTCATTCAATTGTTCTAATAATTCTTCAAGATCAATTCTAATTAGCGTGTCAAGTCCACTTTCAATCTTATTGCATGTTTTCGTTAAATATGATCTGTTAATAGCACGCTTCTTCTTTAAACGTAGAATTAATTCTTCCGCCATCATGTAAACAAAGCGGCAAGTAGGGTTAGCTAGAGAGTTCCAAAATGGTCAGCTTAAAATGCTTTTTTTTTCAGAATTTACCTTCAACAGTCCCGGCTGGGATGCCAAAAATATTGCGTTTTCACCGCCACTCTGTGTTGTGACGACGATCTAAATTCTATAGAGGTAGTCACTCACCTCTATTCTTGGTCGGCGGGGTTGAAGGTTCAAAATTAAGGTGTCGCTGCTTATAACACTTTTAAAATATTAGACGAAAACAGGAGGGAAAATTATATTTATTACAATTTAAGAAAATAAGTAAAGTATTATTTAATTAATTATATATTTAAATATTTACACTAAAGGAATCGGAGATCAGGGCAAATTCTAGCGTTCGAAAGTTGTTTACAGGTTCTTCTGTATTTGTTTTCACATTTTAGCCGCTGCATCCCCGTAGCCGCTTCCGCCGGCCTCCCATTGGCTGCTTCGAACTCGTTCTTTTCCAACACCCTTTTTTAAAATTTGTTAATTATTATTTTTTACATATACAGTCGACTCTCGATAATTTGAAATTCAAAAGACCAGAGAAAATTTTCAATTTATCAAGAGTTCAAAATAACAGGAGTTTAAACAACCAAGAGGGAGGGAGGGAAAACAATCAAGTAAACAAGAGTTTGAAGTTTTGGCATTTTTGGGCTATACATACTATGTTGATATAAGACTAAATAAGTGCTTTACCTCAAGTTTTTAAAGTACTAATTTTATTGGGAGCTTCTGGGTCTTGTCCTTTTCAAACAAGAGTTTGATAACATTTTGAATTATGCCCTGGTCTAAGGTTGTAATCTTGATGACGTGTTGGCTGGAAAAAAACTTTACGTGGTCTAATATTAATTGGTTTTATGCACATACAGTTGTCCAAAAACAGTAAGATTTTACCTTTTTTTGCTTTTTTATGTTACTGTTATCTCAGGTCAGCCATTCATTTAAAAACTTTGTCATCCTCCACGATTTTTTGTTTGCTCTATAAACTGTAGGCAGCGATTTTATTCCTTTAAAACAGCGGGGTTTCTCAGATTTCCCTATTAAAAGTGGTTTCAACTTTTGAAAACCGTCCATGTTACACGCTAAAAGGACAGTTAATCTATTCTTGCTGAGTTTCTCTCCATGACACTTTTCGTCTTTGAATGTCAGAGTGTGATCGGGAAGACATTTATTAAAAAAAATCTCGGTTTCGTCTGTGATGAATATGTTCCTAAGGTCAAAACCATTCAAAAGTTGGTTTAGGTCGTCAATCCATTGAAAAAAAAAGGAAATATTCATGCTGGAGCTCTCTCCGCTATTTAAAAAAAATGATATGCCATGTCGATTTTTGAAATTTGAGAGCCACCCATCACTTGCTGCAAATCCTTTAATTCCAAGAGACTGCACTAAAGCCTTGACTTTTGGCAATAAATTGCTAAAGAGGGAACAAATTCTCGAAATATTTTGAAAAATATATTTTTTTCTTTCACAGATTCAGGTAAGGTATTTAATGGATCGCCTTTTGACTCAAAATTAGTCTTGTACTTGGTTAATTTGAAATTTCCTATGATGAAATATCACTAGGATGAAAACTTCCTCTCTAGGATGCATTATTAAAAACAATATGCAGTAATATCAGGCTTCATAAAAAAATAAATTATAATACTAATCTGATATCTGAGTATTTTCAAATTATGGGGAAGAATTCATTCCAGCGATCTCTCTTTTTTTTTTTTTCAGAAAAAAAATGTAAATTAAGTATTATTTTAATTTGATTAGACTTAGTCTTAGTCTATATTTTAAGCTGAAACGTCATCTATACACCTACTTGTCAAACTCATTAAATTTTTATTAGAAGTTTTAAAGGAAAAGAATGAAGGTTCCCTTTTAATCTTTCTTATTCCCTGTATATAGCGGCCATTCCAGATAACCCTGTTATCAGCTGTGTGATACATACACCTGTCTATAGCGGCCACTCTAGACAACCCTGTTATCAGCTGTGTGATACATCCACCTGTCTATACAGACCACCCTGTCTATAGCGGTCACCTTAGGCAACCCTGTTATCAGCTGTGTGTTACATTCACCTGTCTATAGCGGCCACTCTAGACAACCCTGCTATCAGCTGTGTGATACATCCACCTGTCTATACAGACCACCCTGTCTATAGCGGCCACTCTAGACAACCCTGTTATCAGCTGTGTGATACATCCACCTGTCTATACAGACCACCCTGTATATAGCGGCCATTCCAGATAACCCTGTTATCAGCTGTGTGATACATACACCTGTCTATAGCGGCCACTCTAGACAACCCTGTTATCAGCTGTGTGATACATCCACCTGTCTATACAGACCACCCTGTCTATAGCGGCCACTCTAGACAACCCTGTTATCAGCTGTGTGTTACATTCACCTGTCTATACAGACCACCCTGTCTATAGCGACCACCCAAGACAACGTTTTAAAAACATATCCGCACTCGGGTAAAACCCGGGCGTTGCCCGGGCCATTCGTCTAGTATTTAAATATTCTACTCGAGTGAATGTTCCGCAGAAAGAACATAGAATCGGTGGACGAGTGGTTAAAACCCTCAATTTCCGACAGCCATGAACCGGGATAACTCCGCCTTTGCCGGTCCCAAGCCCGGATAAAAAAGGAGGAGTGGGAGCAATAACAAGCTCACTAAAAAACCTGGACTCAGCTAGCCCGGCTGATAGTACCCTGTAAGGGCTCCTAATCCAGGGATACAGGATGAGCAGCGTTTGTACTCCATGTTAGGAGCGGATACACATGGTGTCTGTTCCTCATGTCAGAGGCGGCCATTTATTTTGGAGCTAAGTCGGCCTGCCACTGAGTAATGCTCCCAGTCTTAATGACAAAGGCAGACGCATTCTACATCACCCAGTCATAATGGTTGTCAAGTCTCAAGCTTTACAAGCTTGATACCCTAATATGATTGAGTGGAGATAAGAAAGAAGAGGATGAACCGGGATCGAATCCCGCATTGGACACTTTGTTCAAAGAATTAATTCTTTGGAAAATCTTACATGCTGGTCACTCTAAATATTTATTTTTCCAATTCTGTAGACATGTGGTGTACTTCCAGTAAAAGCATTCGCCTACTTCTACCCATCATGATTATCATGGCCTGTACCACGTGTACTATAAGCAAAAAAAAAACTTTTTCAAATTATTATTACCATTATTATTGTATACCTCTCCAGACTTAACTCCTAACCCAATTATGACAATCCAGGCAGTAAGGAATTTATAATACAATATAATGCGGCTTATGATTGTAAAAAATGCAATATAACAGCGGTATGGTAGATTAAACTGGCGAAACCGCTGAGAGGGTTCACCACTGATGAGCCAGGCCCTCTCATTAATTTTTCCATTGCAGTAAGGGCAGTAGAAATTGTTTAATATCAAAAAGAATCTTACGCCTTTAAGAAAGTAGATATTGTGTAATTTTAAAAAGAATCATATGCGTCTAAAATGGTTTCAATTTATTATATAGCAGATGGAGCGTGCTAATGCATCATATTAAAATTGTTCTAAAAGAATAAGATGGTGCCAACGCGGATGGTCCCACGCAGGTTGTCGTCCGCAAGACGCCGGCAGAAGCTGGACAAGGAGGCTGCGTCTGTCAGGGAACACTCCGTTGGGCGTATGAGGAGATTGGCAGGACCCACAAAGTCTCTAACACCAACCCATCGTGCAGGAGCCAGAAGGTCGGGGTGGACGGCAGTAGCCTCTGATGATGGGGAGGTCTAGGAGCTGAGACAGAGTCAGAGCCCAGTGATCTAGCTCAAGGATCTCGGTGACTGCATTCCAGATCTTGAGCAGCCGGAGACGGCGCGGTGGGAGCCAGGTCCCGGATGGAGGGGGATAGATCCAAACGCCGCTCTCTACTAGCCAGGAGTAGGCGCTGCGGCCGCCACGCAGAGCGACCTGCACACCCTTCAGACACGATAATCGAAGCTGAGTCCCGATGTCCATTAGTCCGAATCCTCCTAGAGAGACAGACCTCGCCAGGACGCCTCCGGACAACCAGGCGGTGCGCTCCGGTCCCCAGATGAATCGCTTCAGACGAACTTGGATCTTCTGGATGGAGTAGTCGTTGGGCAAATACCCGTGAAGGTGGCGGACCACCGATGAAAGCACCAAGGATTTGACAGGTGCTCTCCCTGCCAAAAAGCCTGCCTCCACCTTGCCTGCTCCTGCTCCAACCAAAAGGAAGCAGTCTGAGGCTCCCAACCCGCCTGCAAAGAGGACAAACCTGAATGGTCCTTCAAAACCTGCGCCTTCCCGTGTATCCAAGCCTGCGGCCGCCCAAGTGATCCTCCATGGAGAAAAATCGGCGGCCCACACAGTGGTCCGCTCTGATGACCCACAGGCTGACCCAAGGGAGATGCTAAAAGCTGTCCGCGCTGCCCACACTTTCCCCCAAGGCGTTTGGGCCTCCCTGCACACCAAAGGGAAGCTGGTCCTCCACTCCAGTAATCCTGACACCATCCCTGAGGTGACAACTTCCCTGGCCAGCAAGTTGAATGGAATGAAGGTCCGCCAGCAGAAGGAGATCCTGCCACGGATCTGCCTCTTCAAAGTGGATGAGGAGACATCCAACTCCACAATTGAGGAGACCTTCCTGGAAACCGCTGCTGTTAGAAAACTTCCTGGGGACAAGGTGGTGCGCGTAGCGCACCGTTCTACACCCAGAAGCGGGACCTGCACCGCCTTCATCGAGGTGGACCTCAAGACCTTTAGAGCCCTGGGCGTTCGCGGGAGAATCGTGGTGGATGGAGTAATCCTCAACTTCGAGGAGTCCATCCGCGCCCGCGTCTGCTTCCGCTGTTGTGGCTTCGGCCACAACTCTGCCCAATGCTCCAGAGCTTCTAAGTGCTTCCACTGCGGTCAAGACGGCCATGAAGGCCGCGCCTTCCCATCCATTGCTGAGCAGCGCAACTCCAAATGTGCCAACTGCTGCTCCAAGGGCCTTCCTGACAAGCACGAGGCGAGAGCCTCAAGCTGCCCCATCCTGAAGTCTAGGGCCCTCAAGTTCTAGGCTTCAAGGACCTTCTGCCTCCAATTCCATCTGCCACTTCTACTGGATTCCTGGCCAATTAAATGCTCCTGCCTCACAGCACCCTGGCGCTGTTCCCCTGCTTGCCCAACGTTTCCACCACCCCTGCGACACATCTCCTGCCTCCAGATCCTAGGGTCACTTGCCACCTAACATCGCGCTTGGGCTCAAAAATAATAACTTTTGGTTAGTAGCCCGTAAAACCATATTTTCTCTCTTCCCCGATGGCCGGCTCAAAACTTTTGTACATTATGTAAATAATTTTTTTGTTTTCTTTATTCTACTCGCCTTAAGCCAGGCATTACTTTCATCAAATTATGTTCTTTTATATATTCCTCAGCTCAAATAAAGAAATCTCTGATCAAACCATATTTATTATTATTCTTTCAAGATATTTAACCACGACTGCATCTACATACCATAATCCTCAACATGATCTAAATTCAAGCAGAAAATCTCATTCATCTTTGTTTTTATAACAATAGCCGACAGGATATTTACTTGTTTATTTTTTTTAAATGACAAAAGAAAATTTTTCAAATTCAAATATGCAAATTACTACAATCAAAAATAGCCTTATCCAACCAAAAATAGTCACATACAAGCAACCAAGAATAACCTACCTCAATCAATCATACTCTATACACAATCAAAAATATTCATCAACAATAGACAGCTCCAAACAAGCATAGACATCTCCAACATCTCTATATATTTCCAATTATTATTACCATTATTATTTTATACCTCTCTAGACTTTATTCCTAACACAATTATGACAATCCAGGCAATAAGGAATTTATAATACAATATAATGCGGCTTATGATTGTAAAATGACGTTTGACAAGTTTTACCGCAAATGTTTCTTTTGAACAAAAAATCGTATTTTATTTTAAGGAGAAATAACGATTATTTCTATCCTTAGGGATGAAGTATGAAAGGATGAATTGTGAAGAGTAATGATGAACGGAAAATTCTTTACAACGTTGAATATTGTTGCATCATGATTAATGCGCGTATTTTAAAAATTATTTTTAATATATTTAAAATTTAAATTATATATTTATTTATTTTTATAAAACAGATTATTACTATAAAATATTATGTACTATAAAACATTTGTATTTTAATACACTAAGTACCCCACCTGCTTTAAACTTTGATGTGATAAAAAAAAATTACAAGAGAGTCGTTCTCCCAGCGCTACTATATGGCTCTGGTGTCTGGGGAAAACGTGCATATGACACAAATGGGGCTCGCAAGCTACGTAGTCTCCACTACAAATATGCGAAAGCAATAATAAGAGGTGGTCCATGCACACCGACAATCCCAGCTATCTCATTGACGGGTTGTCCCCCACTCGATATCTCTATAAAGGCTCACATAGAATATTTAAAAAGTTTGAAAACGGGCCACTACGAATCACGCCCAAGTCCTTCCTTTTTACCCTATCCCCCATTACGGAAGATAATCTATTTTACCAAATCACTACAACTAAATGTCCCCACCATTTACACAGACGGATCCCAATCATCAGAAGGAGTTGGGGCTGGAGTCATCCTACCACCTCCTCTACAAACCATACAACTTAAACTCCACCAGGAGTGCTCAGCGTTCCAAGCTGAACTGCTTGCCATTCTCTACGCAACAAAAATAACCATGAATTTCCCGAAAGAACACTTCATTATTGCCTCAGACTGCCAATCAGCTCTATCAGCCATATGTAGGTCTTGGCCCCCAAGAACACAACTAATTGCGGAAATAATCTACAACCTGCATTTTTCACCAAATGTGCAACTCTGCTGGATCAAAGGCCACAGCGGTATTCCAGGAAATGAACTGGCGGATCAGGGGGCAAAGGCTGCAGCACATTCTAATCTGCCACTATCCTTTACCACCCTCCCAAAGAGCGTCGCGCGCGGTAAAAAAGAACAGATAGCCCTCAAAATGTGGACAGACCTCTACATCCAAGATTACTCCACCAGAAATCTACGAAGATTTGCTGCTACCCCGAAACTACTCCTCCAAATGCTTCGAAACATCAAGCATGGATCTACCTCCACAACAATCCTGACCGGACATGGCTACATTCAGGCAGACCTTGCAACGGTATCGAAAGAAGACCCAACTTGCCCCCACTGCCAAGATGAAGACCAAACCGTAGACCACCTCCTCTTCACTTGCCCAACCTTCCAATACCAAAGATTCCAGACAGCCACTCTCCTAGGTATCACCAACATATGTCCAGCATCCCTAGAAAATCTCCCAAGAAAGAAATCTGCCTGGCGACACCTCATTAATTGGACTTCCACTGGCATTGTATATAAATCCAAGAAGACTTAGGTCAGAAGGACATCCCGGGTAGTTGGCGACTTCTGTACGCTCCAGGAACCTGGGTTACTTAAATAAATAATAATAATAATGATGTGATAAATAAAGAGAGATTCTAGGTGCTACCTAAATATATAGTTGTCTTATTATTGACTGGTTTAACCTTGTAGGATGGTTGAGACACGTTCTGGAAAGATGCAAGACACGTCTGAGGAGAGAATCAAGACTGAAGAATCTGTCAAACCGCAGCCTGGTGCAACAATATAGACCTTAGGCAATTCACAGAATATTTTATTGACATATATATATATAGAAGTTCGTTTTAGATATAAAAGAAAATTCGCGCTTTTAAATCCTTTTATTTTATATATCTATATATATATAAATCAATGTTTGTATGTTTGTTTGTTTGTATGTCCGGTATACAAATTTCGAAGTAGTTCACTAATTCAAACAAAAATTTCCATACATAGATAAAAATACGGGGAAGACGATAGGCTATTTAAAAAAAAATATATAAATCAATTATTAAAACTATATATCCAAATTATTGTACTTAGCTCACGAACAGCGCCCTCTATCAAAGATTAGATTAAATTATGCTGATGCAAACAAGTAGATAATGCTAATAACAAACAATTATAAAAAAAATCTTATCTAAATATATATCACTCGGGTAGATATGCACACGGGTCAATCCCGGGTCACCCGTCTGGTAGTCAATTATAATATTGTCAAATAGCTCCATCCAGATGGGACAACTGTCAATCATCCCTGGACCCTGGGAGGGGGGAAGCTGATATGTAAATAAGGAAAACGGGACGGTGGCTAACGCCGTTCATTAGGATTAACTTTTAACTTGGGTAAGTTGTACAAAACTCTCTCTCCCTACAAATACCCCTTGTAATAAATTATTTATTCCCAAATTTGCCCTTGCTTTATTTATCTCCGCGACATATTTTGGTGGAGACGCTGGGTAGCGTGACGGAACTTCGAAGAAGTCGACGTCTACAGGGACGTGAACCAATTCTTCAACCTTTGCCACAACGAATAGAAATGGAAGACGACCACAGACCTACTCTTAACGGATCCTACCTCCCTTGTCAACGCCAACGAGATCCTTCTACCTTTTCTGGAGATGGAAATATAAACCCTGGACAGTGGTTGAAAGAGTACGAGAGAGTTTCGAAGTACAACAGATGGGACGAGACCATGAAGCTTGCCAACGTCGTATTTTACTTGAACGGAACTGCTGGAAGGTGGTTTGATAATAACGAAGAATCACTCAACTCGTGGAGAAGCTTTGAAGACGCATTCCACGGTGTGTTCGGACTGCAGGAGGATTCTGCTCGACGCGCCGAGGAAGTTCTGAAGTCAAGAGCACAGAAGGCCGAAGAATCCAGCGAGTCATACATCCAGGAGATTCTTAGTCTCTGCCACCAGGTGAACCCTCGCATGGAAGAAGGTGAGATAGTTGCTCACATTATAAAGGGAATTTCGGAGGACACATACCAGGTATTGGTGGCGAAAGACATACAGACGGTAGATGAGATCCTGAAGTTCTGCCGTCATCTGACAACCGTCAAGCAGCGCCGGATCGGCCGTACGAAATTCGCCAGGTTGTCAAACGTAATGCCCATTTCGTGTGTTGACGACTCAGACGACTTGGCCGGCTTAATTCGCCGCATCGTTAGAGAAGAGATACAAAAGGTTTTCTCAGCACCTGAAGTGATCAATCCTCTCCGAGAGGTGAACGCCCTGGAACAGACTGTGAGGGAAGAGGTCAACCGTGCTCTACAACCTACCAGACCACAAGTCAACGTGGTACAACAACAACCACGAACGCCCTATCATAAAATCGACCGACCAACCCAACCCAGGAAGACGGAACATTGGAGAACCTACGACGACAAACCTATCTGCTTCCACTGCGGACGACCCGGACATGTCGTCCGTTATTGTAGGGAACGACGGCAGGTCTTCGCTGAAGCCAGGACAAGGAATGGCGGAGAAGGAAGAAATGTTGGATTTTCGAGTCGACCCCCCGAGATATGACGCCGACGACGACTATGTAACGCCCCAAACCTCGACGTACTTCTACCGGAGCTCTTCCCCACATCCAAGCCGCGCAAGGTCGCCAGCCCGAAGACAATCCCAGTCGCCAACCCGTCGTTTCAGCCGTTCTCCCAAGCCTCAGAATGTGAAAAACTAAGTGGAGCGGCTTCTAACGGGGGTGAGGTCGCCATTGAGGAAAATCCTCCAGGGTATATCGCCGCTAAATTAAAAGAAAATTTTGTTATGGTCGAAATAAATGGACGCAAAATTAAAGCATTGGTGGATTCAGGAGCCGACTTTTCTGTTATTTCAGACAAATTCCGACGCGAACTAAAGACACCTCTCTTCAAAGAACCAGGTCCCATTCTTAAAGCCGCAAATAAAAATTTAATAGAGACCCTAGGAAAATGTGTCCTGAACATAGAAGTTAATGGTCTGAAGATATCCTTTGAATTCGTTGTTATGGTGGAATGCAGCCATGACATCATATTCGGATGGGACTTCTTCAAGGCCACCGAAGCCGTCATTGATTGTGGCAGAAATGAACTCCATCTCGGGGAAACCTCCGTCCTGGAATCTCGAGAGGAGGAAAACCAGAGATTGTTTGCTTCCGACGACTTTGTCATCCCGCCTAAATCAATAAAGAAGATCAGTGTGATAAACGAAGAAGTATGCGGTGTTAGAGATGTTTTAGTCTCAACTTCTAAGGACTTATTATTAAGAAAAGAAGTTCTTATACCAAACTCATTGGTTACATTTCGACACGGCCGAGGTAGCATTTGGGTGGCGAATGAATAGGTGCACCATGGAAAGTTATGAGAATGGGAATATCTGCAGTCTTATTGAATCCAGCGATAAGTTACAAGAAACGCAGCTAAAGTCACGTGAATGGTCACAGAAGATAAACCTTACTCTAGATCCAGGGCTGTCTGAAATTCAAAGGTTACAGCTTGTTTCATGCCTTGACGAGTTTATCGACATATTTGACTTTGGGAGTGCTTCTATTAAGCCCACCAGTACTGTGAAGCACAAGATAAACACAGGAGACCACTCTCCTATCAAACAGAGGCCCTATAGAGTAGCACCAAGTGAACGACGACTAATTCAAGATGAAGTGAACAAGATGATTGAAAATCACATCGTGAAGCCCTCTGAAAGTCCTTGGTCATCTCCAGTTATTCTAGTTCGAAAGAAAGACGGGACCTGGAGATTCTGCGTAGATTACCGTCGATTAAATAAGATAACAAAAAAAAAAGATGTTTACCCTCTGCCACGCATTGACGATGCCTTGGATAGTTTAGCCGGCTCTAGTTACTTCTCCACGATGGATCTTCGGTCCGGGTATTGGCAGATTGAAGTGGACGAAAAAGACAGGGAGAAAACTGCTTTCATCACTCCAGATGGGTTGTATGAATTCCAAGTAATGCCTTTCGGTCTTTGTAACGCTCCAGCAACGTTTGAAAGGATGATAGATAGTGTTCTGGGCAGTCTTAAATGGAACATGTGCCTTTGCTACCTGGACGACATCGTAGTTTACGCACCTACCTTTGAGGAACATCTACGTCGTCTACAACTTGTATTAAGCTGCCTTCAGAAAGCTGGACTAAGCTTGAACCACAAAAAGTGTCTTTTTGGATCAAGGAGGATAAAGATTTTGGGACACCTTGTTGACGCCAATGGAATTCATCCAGATCCAGATAAAATTGAAGCCGTCTCTAAATTTCCGAGGCCAAGGAATATCTCTGAACTGAGGAGCTTTCTTGGATTATGTTCCTATTACCGAAGATTTATTGAGAACTTTGCCGACAAAGCTAGATCTTTGCATGACCCACTGAAGACTGAAAAACAATTTTATTGGGATGCAGCTCAAGAGAAAGCGTTTGAAGTCCTTAAAACAGCTCTAATTTCAGAGCCTGTCTTAGGACACTTTGATGAATCCGCTGATACCCATCTACACACGGATGCAAGCGGACATGGTATTGGAGCTGTTCTTCTACAAATACAAGGTGGAAAGAAGCGGCCTATAGCTTATGCATCTAGAAGCTTGACAAAGGCTGAAAATAACTATTCTACAACGGAAAAAGAATGCCTTGCTGTAGTCTGGTCTATTAGCAAATTCCGCCCATATTTGTTTGGTCGACCATTCACGGTTGTCACTGACCATCATTCTCTATGTTGGTTGGTAGGGCAGAAAGATCCTTCTGGCCGTTTGGCAAGATGGGCGCTGAAGATGCAAGAATTTGCCGTGACCGTTATCTACAAGAGCGGACGCAAACATAAGGATGCCGATTGTCTGTCAAGGAGCCCGCTTGAGAACGATCCACCAAGTGCTGTGATGTCACTAACCAACGTCGATATAGAGCAGACTAAAGACCCGGATTTAGCTAAAATAATCGATAATTTAAACTCGGGCTACACCAGAAAGGAATTCAGCATTATCGACGGCATATTATACAAGAAAAACTATAGCACAACTGGAAGACCCTGGCTTATGATGATCCCTAAGCACTTAAGATCGGAAGTTATGGCAGATTTACATGACGCTCCTACAGCTGGGCATTTGGGTTTCGCCCGAACGTATGACAAAGTCAAGAAACGATTCTATTGGCCTGGCCTTTATAGAACTGTTCGCCAATATGTAAGCCATTGTCGGGAGTGTCAACGAAGGAAGAAATTACCTCGACGTCCGGCTGGACAACTTGTATCCATACCGCCCGTAGAAAAGCCATTCTATAAGGTCGGGGTCGATCTCCTTGGAAGATTTCCAGTTTCTAAAGATGGAAACCGTTGGATCATTGTGTGCACCGATTATATGACAAGGTATGCCATAGCGAAAGCGATCCCAGACGGAGGAGCAATCGAAACAGCTAAGTTCCTGGTTGAAGATGTTATCTTGAAGCATGGAGCTCCTAGAGAAATTATAACAGATCGCGGAAGAAATTTCATTTCTCAAGTAATAAAAGAGATCAATGCTCTGTGCGGAATTGTGCACAGATTTACAACGGCCTACCATCCCCAGACCAACGGCCTGACTGAAAGGTTCAACAAAACTCTGGGAGACATGTTGTCCATGTACACAGGTGTCGAGCAGAAGGACTGGGACCAAGTTTTACCCTACGTGACTTTTGCTTACAACACTGCTAAACAGGAGGCGACCGGCTACACTCCGTTCTTTCTTGTCCACGCCCGCGAGGCCGAGACCTACATCGATGCCGTACTACCCTACCTACCAGATGAGATCTCTGACGACTACGTTGGGGAACTTGTGACCAGAGCTGAGGAAGCGCGTCAACTCTCCCGATCACGCCTTCTACAATCACAGGCGAAAGACCGTAGACTTTACGACCAA
>CP092874.1:15238204-15287738 GCA_030710605.1 Cordylochernes scorpioides
ACAACTCCTTCTTGGTGCGTCGATTTTTTTGTTATACAGTGTACATGCTAAAAGGTACAACTTCCTTAAGTTTTGTCCATTAGTATATATACACTTGGTTATCTCGTGTGTCTTCAATAAAGTTCACTGTAATATCTTTCAGAGTTATTGTCTCAATCCCGATATACATGCTAAAAGGTACAACTTCCTTAAGTTTTGTCCATTAGTATATATACACTTGGTTATCTCGTGTGTCTTCAATAAAGTTCACTGTAATATCTTTCAGAGTTATTGTCTGAATCCCGATATACATGCTAAAAGGTACAACTTCCTTAAGTTTTGTCCATTAGTATATATACACTTGGTTATCTCGTGTGTCTTCAATAAAGTTCACTGTAATATCTTTCAGAGTTATTGTCTGAATCCCGATATACATGCTAAAAGGTACAACTTCCTTAAGTTTTGTTCATTAGTATATATACACTTGGTTATCTCGTGTGTCTTCAATAAAGTTCACTGTAATATCTTTCAGAGTTATTGTCTGAATCCCGATATACATGCTAAAAGGTACAACTTCCTTAAGTTTTGTCCATGAGTGTATATACACTTGGTTATCTCGTGTGTCTTCAATAAAGGTCACTGTAATATCTTTCAGAGTTATTGTCTGAATCCCGATATACATGCTAAAAGGTACAACTTCCTTAAGTTTTGTCCATGAATGTATATACACTTGGTTATCTCGTGTGTCTTCAATAAAGGTCACTGTAATATCTTTCAGAGTTATTGTCTGAATCCCGATATACATGCTAAAAGGTACAACTTCCTTAAGTTTTGTCCATGAATGTATATACACTTGGTTATCTCGTGTGTCTTCAATAAAGGTCACTGTAATATCTTTCAGAGTTATTGTCTGAATCCCGATATACATGCTAAAAGGTACAACTTCCTTAAGTTTTGTCCATGAGTGTATATACACTTGGTTATCTCGTGTGTCTTCAATAAAGGTCACTGTAATATCTTTCAGAGTTATTGTCTGAATCCCGATATACATGCTAGTAAGTTCTAAGCATTATTAAAGTTAATACAAAGCAATAACGCGCCATCTATATATAACAAATGAAAACATTATAAGACGCGAATTTTTCTTTCACAAATAAATCAAACTTCTACTGTCCTTACTGTGATGAAAAAATATTGGGAGGGCTTGACTCATCAATAGTGAACCCTCCCATCGGTTTCGCCACTCTAAAGAAGCGGTCTGGTAGATTAAATTGGCGAAACTGCTGGGTGGATTCACCACTGATGAGTCAAGCCCTCCCAATATTTTTTCATCGCAGTAAATACAATAGAAATTTGATTTATTTTTGAAAGAAACACTCGCGACTTATAATGTTTTCATTTATTATTAAAGTTATATTAAAATAAGATTCTTTTAAAAATATTTTTTTTTCTTTAAAAATCTCTCAATCTTTCGGGCAAGAAAGTCCTTCTACGGGAGAAAATATTTTACATACTTAATACGCCAATAAAATAATATTTAAAATTAAATAAAGTGCTTTTGTTGTTTACATTTGTTTTAATGCATAATCAACGCGGGCTTCTGCTGCGCGTGTTTTACTTGGGAGTTACGGGGTGGGTTCAGGGAATATAATGTTATTATTATTTTTTTTTTTTTGCTTATCCCTAGTACACGTGGTACAGGCCATGATAATCATGGTGGGTAGTTAGCGACTGCTTTTTACTGTAAGCGCACCACATGTCTACACATGTGAAAAGCAGTTCGACTTTGCACTTACAAATGCCAGAGCCCCGTTTGGTTACTTGCACTCGCTGGTGGGGTTGGACTTTTGCAATAATTGGGGGCCATTGGAGCATTTTTTTTAAACAGAAAAAAGTGTCCAATGCGGGAATCGAACCCGGGTCCTAGTGGTCGAAAACCAAACGGTTTAACCAGCCTTCCACCGACCCCCATAATGTTATAAATTTCCGGAATATCTATTCTTCTGTTAATGCTATTGTGCTTTCTGGATATGATGGATTCTATTATAAGTCTCTGTAGTCTATTGGGGATGTTGGAGTAATGGGTCTTTGGTTCTGATAGGGAAAAGGAATGGCCTGTTTCTCTTATATGTTGGTATACTAAAGATCTACTGTCTTGATTATCGATATTTCGTTTATGTTCTGATACTCTTATATTTAAATGTCTGCCAGTTTCGCCGACATATTTGGTTTTGCATTCGTTGCATTCTATGGAGTATATGGCATTCTTAATATTGGAAGGATAATCAATGGTATTGTTCTTTGTTATGGGATTTCTTAGTAACGAATTTAAATTAGGTGAGTTGCTGAAAAAGGTTTTGATTCCAAATTTCTTCAGATGACGGGCTTTTACCTGGAGGTTTAATGTTTTTATTTTAGGTTTGATTCAAAGGATTATTTTATAGTATTACAAACCAAAATTTCCATACACAGGTAAAAAAATACGGGGAAGACGATAGGCTATTTTAAAATATATATAAATCAATTATTAAAACTATATATTCAAATTATTCTACTTAGCTCACGAACAGCGCCCTCTATCAAAGATTAGATTAAATTATGCTGATGCAAACAAATAGATAATGCTAATAATAAACAATTATAAAAAAAGCTTATCTAAATATATATCACTCGGGTAGATATGCACACGGGTCAATCCCGGGGCGAAGTCCGGGTCACCCGTCTAGTAATTACACATATAAATTATTTGAATAAGGAAGACTAGCTTTTGGGCAAAGAGTTTTTATTTTATTTGAGGTGTTGCAAGCTTTCGAGAAAAAATGTTGTTCTTAAACGGACAAATACCATTGTATATGACAACAAAATGATTTTTTAACACAAATAAATGAAATGTTATCGGCGTGCGCTCGCGAGGGCGTGCAAAATTTTCATGAAAGCTTTAACACCTCAAAATAAATGAACTCTTTACCCAAAAAGCTAATTTTCATATTCAAATAATTTGTTTAATATATATATCTTCCTTTTTTTCTATGTTCTGCTTAAACGACATGTAACTGCCGAGGCAACAGCATGAACTTGGTATAACCCTACTAGCCGAATGACCCGGGCAACGCCCGGTGGCGTGACCGTAGCCAACCAATAGGAGGGCACCATTCCAAAAAAAAAGCAAACGGTGACAGAGATGAAAACTGACTGATTGATTAGGAGATGAGGAATGACGCTCGTAACTGTATATAGAATGTTGTTATTAAAAAAAAAACCCTTTTGATACCTTAAAAGTAATATTTTTATAATTTTTTTTTAAATTATCATTACTCATTCTTTAATACAACTATCTTTCATATAAATTATATTTAATTGTACATTATAAAAAAAAAAAAATATATATATATATATATGTAGTAATCCCGTTGTGGAATATACTGGGCAGTCGTGGTAGTGGGTGCGTGATGGGATTCCCGCACTGGGACAGCAAGAGACAGAGGCAGGTCTAGATGGTAACTCCAAGAAGGTAGAGGTAGACCACGGACGAAGACTGTCGCGGATGCCCTAGCCGACCGTCTAACGGCGTCGCTCTGAAAACAACTACTCCCCTTTGTCTAATTTCTGGGCCTTTTATATTGGACGCTCGCATAAGGTGGAGCGTCCTGATTGGTTCCTATAATCACGCCACCCTATGGCGCCGGGTTGTTTTTCGTCTGGTCTATGTCGTCTGGTTTACCTCCACCTTCTTTGTTTTATTGTCACTTCCATTGTTCGATACATATTTTAATATATAGATATGGGGTTATATAATAAATATCAGAAGAAGGTTGTGAACTATCTAACTCAAAATATACTACATATATGTATTAACATGCTTTGTATTTATTTATGCAAAATATTTTATTATTCTTTGATTTTTCTTCATAGTTAGGCAGTCGGCAACACTATACTTTTTCTATATATTTTTTAAATTTTGCATAAGTTATTATTTTTTAGTTTATATATATTTGTTAACCTTGTTGTAATTAAATTAAATATTGAAGCACAAAGTATTATGACTATCCCTTATTACTATATAGGAAACGTTATAATATTAATATAGAAGTAACTATATTTCTCCTATAAATGATTATTTATATTGAATTTTGACTGAGAGAGGTCTGGAGAATAATTTGGTGAAACCGTTGAGAGGGTTCACAAGCCCTCTCATTCAATAACTTTTATCATTGCAGTAAAGTCTGTATAGATATTATTCGATGATATTCCAAATTTTCCGAATTGATTAAATTCCGAATAAAAATGTTTAAAATTTTATCGATAGATTGCAATTAAATTTATAAACTTTTTAAATACAATATCTCGGATTTACCCATACATATCTGTTTATGAGCTCAATTATCTTAACTAGGGGTTTTCTTTTATACATATTTCATTTCTAATACTAAATGTCCTGCCCAGAAGTCCAACCCCTTCTCTACATGGCGGGAGGGAGAATCAGCACAAGTAAGGGACTGCCCTGTAGTACGGTGTCGTGAGCCGCTACGGTAACAGTGAACTCTGAAATGTGGCTGACTAACGGGGCAATGGCATCCCCCTTTCCTTGGATTGTACTAGACACCACCAATACTAAATCTGATTAGATTTTACTCTTTTTTTCATTTGTAGAGACCCCGTGATGAATCCATGTATATGAAATTTCTCTTTTTCCAATTTACCACAACAAATATATGTTTTTCTGTATATAAATTTAATATTATACTATTATTAGCTTTAAAATTTATACAGTGGACCCTCGGTTTGCGAGCATAATCCGTTCCAGAGCCATGCTCGTACTCCAAAACGCTCGTAGTGCGAAACTAATTTCTTATTTTTAATAATTGAAACTCGGGCAATTCTTATTGCTACGAACAATTGCACAGTTTCCCACATTTTACATATTTCCCGAATCTGATCTGAAGGGAGGGATCCCAGTGAATTTTCATCCATCACGATTACGGGCAACCATCACGAGTTGCTCGTAATGCGAAATTTCACTCGTAATCCGAGGTAAAATTTTTCAAAAAAATTTGCTCGTACTGCGAAAAGCTCGTACTCCAAGGTGCTCGTAAACCGAGGGTCCACTGTAATAATAAAAAAAAGTATCAGCGTGGATTCTGTATTTCAGAAGGGACAAAATATAAGTAAAACAGATTTGTGTTGAATTACAAATAAATTTCTGTAAGAGTAGATTGTGCTGACATCAAAAAGACAATAAATTTGATGTTGTTGTAAACTTTGTTATTACCACTACAATAGAAGTCGTTTGGGCAATCTCAATAACCAAGAATAAAACCATCAAAATACAGGTAATCTCTCCAGTCAAAATAGATGTCAACAACTAGACGCCATCTATTGACCGTCGCCGCAAACTAGCGGCCTTGGGTCGGTGACAAAGCCACAACACCAGCTTTGGAAAACTGAGAAGCGTCCACCTAGAGACCATGGTTTCGGGATAATGGCTCTCGTCAGCCTAGGGCGGACTTTATTCCATGAGATTCACAAGGGATATAATAGAATCTTCACAATCTGCCAAAGAGGTATTTAGCTGGTAAAATGGCTAGATCAAATCTCTGGTCAAAATATGGATGAAAATTTTGCCTGGAGGATATTGTACTGTAAAAATAAAGGCAATCTCTCCCGTCAAAATAGACGTCAAATCTAGATGCTATCTATGGCAGATTGTGAAGATTCCATTAGATCTAGTGGAATAAAGTCCGCCCACGGCTGGACCATTATCTCGAAAACATGGTCTCCATGTGTACGCTTGTCAGTTTGCCAAAACTGGTGTTACGGCTTTGTCACCGACCCGAGGCACTAGTTTGCGGCGACGGTCAATAGATGGCGTCTATTTTGACGGGAGAGGTGACCTTTATCTTTATAGATCAACATCCTTCCGGCAAAATTTTCATCAAACAATAAATCATTATTTACCATTATCTACTGATTTAGAATTAAGAATATAATCCTTTGCTAGCAATTTTTATATAATAAAGGAAACCTCCAATAATGAGCATCTTTTATTTAACATTTTTCGAGCTTTCGGGATTACCCCCTTCTACAGAAAAAAAAAATGATACAAAATGAAACTATGCTATGGCAAGTTATATGTACATTAAAAATGTAATGTACATATAACTTGCCATAGCATAGTTAAGTTTCATTTTGTATCAATTTTTCCTGTAGAAGGGCGTAATCCCGAAAGCTCGAAAAATGTTAAATAAAATATCCTCATTATTGGAGGTTTCCTTTATTATATAAAAATTATCTACTGATATATCTACAAAATTTTCCATCTTTCCTTCACCGCGTTCTGCTTAGAGAAAAAAAGATGAAAATTCTTTGTTTTTATGCATTTTAATGAGGGGAGAGGTGCCTTTTTTTTTCACATAGGAAACTTCTTTTGTCAATACATATGCAAGTTTAAATCAAACAACAATCTACCTGTAAAATAAAACGTTATCTGGTCAAATGTTTAATGACAATTTGAATGTTGAAAAAATATTCTCTCATCTATATTAATTTTGGTCAAAAATCAAAGAAATTTTGTTTCTTAGATTAATCATTGATTATATTCTAGAAAAAACGCGTAAACATAGACTAATAATTACTAGTTAATAATTATTAGTAAATTATAATTTGTCTTCTATTGTTATATAAAGAATTATAATATATTAATGGAAAATAAATATATATAAACTTTCACCATTTTGTTAACATTTAATACATTTTTGTAAAGCGTGAAAGTTTTTACAATTAATACCAAACGAAGTTTCTTATTAAATGAGAGAGAGTTTACCTTTTTATATTTTACCTATAAAAATAATTGATATTTAGATTAGATTTTTTATATAATATATATTTTAGTATATATATAAATAATTAAAAGGGTATTAATTAATTAAACGTCATATTTTGAATCAAAAATAAAATAAAACATTTAATTGATTACAAAATTCCAATATTTCGCTAAGCTGAACGCTTATCTTCGTTAGGGACTTTCCTTATTTTGAAAATGTTTTGATTAACCAAGCGATAAATTCACGCGACGATATTTTAAATATTAAAAAAAAAAACTCTTTAAAATATATACACACAAATTTATATAAGTATCGACTATATATGTACGTTTATAAAAATGAAATAATAATAAATAAGTATTATAATAAGTATATTAAAATAATGTTAAGTAAATTTGAACTGTAAATATAACGGAAGGATGTCAAATTTCTATAAATACTGTCGCTTATCTTTCATTGATGTACAAATTTCTAAAAATAATCTTGAAAGTTTATCCTGTATACATTGTTGTATATAATATCTGACTTTTATTTATAAATAATACTCTTTTAGAGATATTTTATAAGAACACAAGAGGGGAAAAACTTGTAGTTTAGTTGATATAAATAAAACGATTATTTTTAAAATTTTGAAAACAAAGGATGATTACATTTTTTCGAATATTTCGTACTTACCTTGCTGTTGAGGGGTTGACCATCGGCTGATGCGTCGTCGAGCGGTTGAAACCGGTTCTGAAAGTTTTCAGACGATACCTATTGCTCAATTGCCCCTCCCACTTTCACCCCCCCCCCCCTCCCTTCCCCTTACTTCTACTTTCTATATTCGTCTGCTTTTTATTCGCCTTGCGTAATTTAGCAACCTTGTCAAACCAGTCGTTATTTATTTATTTTATTAGGCATTTCTTATCTCTCTCTTCTAGAAAAAGTTTTTTTTTTTACGAATTTCTCATAATTTCGTAAATATTTTTTGAAGAATATATATAATTTTGACTGAAAAAAAAAATAATTGATTGCATTATTATCCACTAGATAGCAGTCTACTAGTCAATCAAATATATTGTAAATCACAGAAATTTCTTATAGTTAGGGGTCCATTTAACCTTAACTCCACCCTCATATTTGGTTATTAAGATCATTAAAACTATCTCACACTTGGTTATCTCGTGTGTCTTCAATAAAGGTCACTGCAATATCTTTCAGAGTTATTGTCTGAATCCCGAAATACATGCTAAAAGGTACAACTTCCTTAAGTTTTGTCCATGAGTGTATATACACTTGGTTATCTCGTATGTCTTCAATAAAGGTCACTGTAATATCTTTCAGAGTTATTGTCCCGATATACATGCTAAAAGGTACAACTTCCTTAAGTTTTGTCCATGAGTGTATATACACTTGGTTATCTCGTGTGTCTTCAATAAAGATCACTGTAATATCTTTCAGAGTTATTGTCTGAATCCCGATATACATGTTCACAGGTGCAACTTCCTTAAGTTTTTTCCATGAGTGTATATACACTTGGTTATTTCGTGTGTTTTCAATAAAGGTCACTGTAACATCTTTCAGAGTTACTGTCTGAATCCCGATATACACGCTAAAAGGTACAACTTTCTTAAGTTTTTTCCATGAGTGTATATACACTTGGTTATCTTGTGTATCTTCAATAAAGGCTACTGTAATATCTTTCAGAGTTATTGTCTGAATCTAGATATGCATGCTAAAAGTTACAACTTCCTTAAGTTTTGTCCATGAGTGTAAAAGTTGCTTATGGCTTGCATAATATGTCGGAAGCCATCAGCAAACAATCTATTCAACCAGATCTTTCAGAAGTTTTTCCTTCACTCTCTAAGCCGTCTTCTCAGTTTCCTTCCCCCAAGATTCGGTCAAGGTCGCCAAGGTCACAGTTACCACCCTCACGTGCCACAGATATGTCCTGGTATAACTTGCTTGCTCTTTGGCATCTCGTGATACGGATTTAATCACTTCCTAGAATACCACAGAGAGTGGATCACCTTCTATTTAACTGCCCAGCTTTTTTGAAGTACAGAATGCAGACAGACTTATTACTTGGACTGTCTCATCTTGATCTTGCATCGTTGGCCCATCTCCCAGACTGGCTACCAACATTCTGTGATATGGTTCCGATCACTTCCTAAAATAACCATTGATAATGGATCACCTTCTTTTCAAATGCCCAGGTTTTTTTAGGTACAGAATGCAGACAGACACTCAGCTTGATCCTGTATTGTTGATTCATCTCCCACAGACTGACTGCTATCATTCTGTGATATGGTTCCAATCACTTCCTAAAATAACCATTCATATTGAATCATCTTCTTTTCAAATGCCCAGATTTTTTTAGGTACAGAATGCAGATAGAATTATTACTTGGACTGTCTCATCTTGATCTTGCATTGTTGGCCCATCTCCCAGACTGACTGCCAGCATTTTTTGATACGGATTCAACCACTTTCTAAAATAACCACTGATAATGGATTTCTTTTCAAATTCCCAGATAGTGGATCACCTTCTATTCAACTTCCCAGATTTTTTTAATTACAGAATGCAGACAGACTTACTACGAGCTCAGCTTGATTCTCTATCGATGGCTCATCTCCCAGACTGACTGCCAGCATTCCTGGTCTACTGGTTCAACTATACAACCTACTGTGACTATAACTTTTTACCAGACTGTTGGACAGCCCTGGTAGTTAGCGTTCAACACTCCAGGAACCCCGGTTATGTCTAATACTCTTTAGGCGCGGAACTGAGGAGTGTACAAGAAGACCTTGTCTGGAGGAGGACTCTCTCAAGGTGGGGAAGCCTTCCTTACTGAAGATATTTGTATATATATTCCCCTACACTTTATATACCCTTTTATTCTTTTATTTTTTCTCCTTTGTAAAATTTTATTAAAAGAATCAATAAAATTGTTTAAATTGTCAATTGTCTAATACTCTTTAGTAGGGAATTTCTCGCATAACACCAGTACTAGCTAAACTCAGATTTTTTAGAAAGTTTGTTACTGTCCCTCCTCCTTCTTCTTCAAACGTGCTGGCAATGGCGGAATTGTTAGCAACGATTGACACTCTTCGATACCGCTGTTAGCTGACGTACAAATTTAACCCCTTACTGTTATCAAAATTTATTTTATTTGGTCTGGGACACTCAAGATACAAAACTCAAATAATGTTAAGAGAAAGCCATCTCTTGATTGTGGAATTACACTCATATAGGTCTGTCGATATGGTTTAATCGGTAAGTAGCCCAGGAACATTAGAATTTCAAAATCTTTCTGGATTCCCAATTCTGAAAATGATTACTTTCACCTATAAAAACACATATATGTGTTGAAAGCTAAGATATCTTGAAAAATTTAATTTACACACGCACTCACACAGACACAAAACCTTTATTAAGACACCAGTCAGATTCTCCTCGCTCGTTGCCGGCTTGCAACAATAGCCCCACAATGATCAATCACCATCATGTAATGGAGGAGAAAACGATGAATACAAGATATTTTTCCTACTTACTGCTTTGTAAAAGTTATATAGGGACAGAGCAACCATTCGACTTGATATGGCACTGTTTAAAATACTTTGTACTTAGGTAAGTTGGCTGTCGCTTACTTTTGAGAAAAAAAAAACGTTTAAAGAGATTAAGTTTAGTTTATAGATATATCGTCCAATGACATGTGTGATAGGTAACAATGATGTTCCATTGTTGTATCAATATCTCTTTGTGTTTCTGAGGGAATGCTCATAAAGAATTATATAAATTATTTCTCCACAAGATGCAACCATTTACTCAATAGTCTACTTCTTCACTGTGTTCTATGCACGAAAAACGATGTATATAGTCTTTTGTACATAGATATTATTTCCTTTCTTTCTTTTTCTCTTTTCTGAGCGAGGATTCAGTTTCTTCCCCCGCTTCTCATTTCTTTTTAGATCCGTTTATAACAGGAGAAACGTCTGTATAAGACAGAATGCCTTAATAAAGGCTTGTGTGTATGTGAATCAAAAACGTCCCATAGCGTATTTCAAACATAGGATTGATATCAAGAGAATGTATACTCTCTACAAACTAAACTTACCATTACTCTGTACTTAGATGATCAGATATTTAAAGAAGATGTCGCTCTCTTCTCTGTTCGCATAAAGAAGATTTCATTTTTTTACAACAACGAAATAGACTCATGAACAAAACTTAATAAAGTGGAACGCCTTTGATGATTCTGTCATCGGTTGTCTATTTATTTATTTTTATTTATTGGAAGGAGATAGAGGCTGTTCACACATGGTTATCTTGTATGTCTTCAATAAAGGTCATTGTAATATCTTTCAGAGTTATTGTTTGAATCCCGATATACATGCTAAAAGCTACAACTTCCTTAAGTTTTATCCATGAGCGTATATACACTTGGTTATCTCGTGTTGCTTCAATAAAGGTCACTGTAATATCTTTCAGGGTTATTGTCCCGATATACATGCTAAAAGGTACAACTTCCTTAAGTTTTGTCCATGAGTGTATATACACTTGGTTATCTCGTGTTGTCTTCAATAAAGGTAACTGTAATATCTTTCAGAGTTATTGTCTGAATCCCGTTATACATGCTAAAAGGTACAACTTCCTTAAGTTTTGTCCATGTGTGTATATACACTTGGTTATCTCGTGTGGCTTCAATAAAGGACACTGTAATATCTTTCAGAGAGTTATTGTCTGAATACCGATATACATGGTAAAAGGTACAACTTCCTTATGTTTTATTCATGAGTGTAATTTCAATCCTTTCAACACATTGGTGAATGTAAACTCTGCGTTAAAATAATGAGATAAAAACACAAACTGAATATCTAATATATTACATATATTTGAAATTATTTATTTTTATAATTGGATATATGTCAGAAGACTTCTCCTTCAAGCAGGAAGAATGTGGAAACTGATAAATGTGAGTACCTCATGACCTTCCTCTAAACGTAGCCTACACTGAGATTAACCTTGGCCTTTCCAAAAAAAGTTTAAAATTTTTCCAGGATTGCAACATTTTCTGCGGAAATAAATGATTTCTTTATGGCAACAGACAACGCCTATATTTCTGGAGTTACCCAATAACATCACAGAATAACTGTAAAAATGTCTTGAACCAAAAGAATCTAATGTTTCTTGACTGTTAAGATTGTAAAGGCAGCTGGCATGCCTACAGGATAGTCTTGTATAGTAAATTATCAGTGAGCACATTATTATCACTGATAGTACTCTGTGGAGTTGTCTTTTTGACTGATTGTAATATATATCCACATATTGTAAACTTATGTCTGAAGTTTCAGCCTAAAAGAAATAGAAACTATATAATATAATGCGGCTTGTGATTTAAAACGACATTTGAAATACTATCCCGCATGTGTTTCTTTTCAACGAAAATTCAAAATTTATTTCAAGGAGAAATAACGATTATTTCTAACCTTTTGGATGAGGTATGAAAGGGTGAATTGTGAAGAGTAATGATAAACGGAAAAATAAAAGTGTCCAGGGATGGGAATCGAACCCACAGTGTTCCGCTTTCCGGATACTTCTGGCTGATCAATGTCAACCAACAAAAACGAGGACGTTATAACGATGGTAATATAAAGCCTCCAGGGATATGTTTCTTTAAAAAAAAATATTCACAATATAATTATGCTATTTTATATTCATTAGATATGAGAGACTTAATTATCTATTATTCTTGTAATAGTATAAATAGGAAGAAAAAAAAAACACGTTCTGACGTTTAAGGCCAAAAACTTAATATGTACACTGTGTGACAAGGAAATTACTGAAGAACTCCCCCATTACCTGCTTAATTGTACAGCCCTTGATGCAGAGAGGAAGACCCTATATCAACAAATTAAATGTACCAACACTCCACCCTACGTATTGCTTTCAAAAATATCAGCAAACAAATCTAAGGCAATAGTTTACTATAATTTTTTTAGATCATCATTATGTAAGGACCAGTCAACAAGTGAATGAATTTGAGACGAAGAGTAAAGCTAGTTAAATTTCTATGATGATTATTACCTTACCCAATTAGGAGAATCTGTATGGGGCAAGTCCCTAATAAAGGCTTTTGTGTGGATGTGTTTGTGTGTGTGTGTGTGTGTGTGCATAAACAGGAAGATATCATCACAATACCTTAGATATCTTAGAAGAAATCAATAGATTGATTTTATAGATTCTGGTTGCCCTAAAAACATAAATAGACATTAACACAAAGAAATAACGCGCCATTTCTGAGATTCCACCCTTCAGCGCTGCGTATATAAGCAGAATCGTCCAATTAGGGCCTCCAATCCCGGGATCCCGGAACCAAATAATGATCCCGAAATCCCGGGATTCTGCTCGAAAAATCCCGGGATTACTGGGATAAATGAAGCAGAATCTGACCTTTCCGAGGATGACAATAAGGACACTTCTCCATTTAACGTTAACCTAGAGGTAGCACATCCCTCATTCCCTGAAGCAATTTATCCACAATCTCCAGTATTTTCAAAGAAAAATATAAATGAAGTGACGAAAAAAGCTCGTGTGGTTGTGAAATTGTTCAAACGATCGCCGCTGAAGAACGAGATCTTACTGAACTACATGCGGCAAGATAATCGCATTTCCACCAGTATGTGTCTCATTCTCGACTGCAGAACGCGCTGGGATAGTTTAGTGAACATGTTGGAGAGACTTCTCAGTGTGAAGTCAGCGATTCAGAAGGCGCTAATAGATGTGAATGCAAATGTCCGTCTAACTGATGAAGATTTTGATATCATGACGCAAGTAATTTCCGCACTGAAACCATTTCGGGCAGCTGTGGCGGCTATCTGTAGACGCGACGCTACGCTTTTGAATGCAGAAGCAACAGTAAAGTTTTTTCTAGAAGAGCTGCAAGCACAATCTCATTCTCTCTGCAAAGATCTGCAAAAATCTTTTCAAAAGAGAATTTTAGAAGAGCGATGCAATAAAACATCTTTAGTCCTCCAATATCTGCACAATCCGCAAGCACAGTTAGAAAAAAAGAAGATGGCCAAAGACTTTAGCGTGAAATTGCTTTTGCGTCTTAAACCGTTACAGGAACAAATGGCCGAAGTAAGAATTCAGGCTGATAATTCGCAACTTCCTCGGAGTTTACAAGAACGCCATGAGCCATCACAATCGAATGACCATCTTACAATTGAGCGCCGATTGCAAGAAGCTATTGAGGCTGCCTCTTCAACTTCAATTGCAATACCTACACCAGACTCCGCATCCTACTCAACTATGATTAACCACGAACTTAATATTGCTGCTCAGTCAGGCAAACGAGGACCCCATTTAGAGAGCGTGTATCAATACTTGTTGACAATTCCTCCAATGTCTGTGGAATCGTGGAATCGGAAAGAATATTCTCCTCCTATGGATACCTATGCAATAAGATACGTTCTAGTTTGCATGATGACACTCTTGACAAATTATCTTTCCTACGCTCAAATCTTTCTCGAAATTGAATTTTTATCCTTAAAATAAAGTAATTCATGGTTTTTAAAACGGTGCTGTCTTCTTTCTAAACATTAATACATAGTTGGGCAAAATGCAATAATGATTACATTTTCTATAATCACAATTGCAAATAATCATGATTACATTTGCTATAATTACAATTACAAGTAATTTTAATCACGATTGCTATCATTATATATAGAATTACGAGTAGTTATGTTTACATTCTAATGCAATTATTTTTTTTTTGCAAAGTAATGCATTGCAAAGTAATCGTAATTACAAGGTAATATATTACTTTGAATGTATTACTGCCCAACACTGCATTAAGAGATGTGGTCTAAGAGTTCCAAGAACAGTAATTTTTTTCCAGATGTGTGTACAGTAATTGACAGATAATTTCAAACTGTAACCCAAAGGCAATGATTTAGTTCATAAGCAGGCGCAAAATATATGGCTTTCAGGTTGTTTTCATCGAAGTAAGTGCCACGTCATTGGCACTATATAAAATAAAAAATTGAAAATATAACAAACGAAACGATATACCTCTTGGCGTAGAAAGACGAAAATGTTTTTCAATCCCGGGATATCCCGGGATCCCGGGATTGAGAAAAAAGCAATCCTGAATCCCGGGATTGAATATATGTACCGGGATTGGAAGCCCTACGTCCAATACAGTATTAGAGTTCTGAGAAGCGGTCTGCTGGATTAAATTGTCGAAACCGCTGGGAGGGTTCACCACTGATGAGCCAAGCCCTCCCAATATATTCTTTAATCTCAGTAAGGACAGTAGAAGTTTGTATTATAAATAAAAGAAACATTCGTGCTTTTAAATTCTTTCATTTTATATAAATAGACATATTCCATATAATTGTTAAATTACATTTCAATTTTAAAAATTCATTTTTAAATATCCATGCTGCGCCCATATGTATTTGTAAATATTTCTTGTAAGATATAGTCGATGTTTTTTTTATTATGTCCGTTGAAGAGCCAATTATCGATTGAAAGAGAGCATTTTATAATAAGAAACTCATTGTGAGGAAATATTTTTGTATTTTTAAACTCTACTATACAATATAATACACTGCGGCTTGTGATTGTAAAACAACACTTGAAGTTACACCGCATGAGTTTCTTTACAATGAAAAATCAAAATTTCATTTCAAGGTGAAATATTGACTATTTCTAACCTTTTTGGATGAGGTATGAAAGGATGAATTATGAAGAGTAATGATGAACGGAAAAATAAAAGTGTCCAGGGATGGGAATCGAACCCACAATGTTCCGCTTACCGGGCAGATGCCATGTTCACTAGGCTACCCTGGACGTATTTTTCCGTTCATAAATAATACATAAAGTAACTTATAATACACACAATATAATACACTGCGGCTTGTGATTGTGAAACGACACTTGAAGTTACACCGCATATACTATCTTTACTGCGATGAAAAAATGTTGGGAGGGCTTGGCTCACTAGTGGTGAATCCTTCCAGCAGTTTCCCCAATTTAATCCACCAGACCGCTTCTTAGAGCTCTAATACTGTATTGGATGATTTTGAAATTTCTCATTGCAATAAGGATAGTAGAAGTTTGTTTTATGTGTAAAAAAAGAAACATTGGTGCTTTAATGCTTCCATTTCTAATATATAAATGGCGCCTTTGCCGGTCCCAAGCCCGGATAAAAAAGGAGGAGGGGGAGCAGTAACAAGCTCACTAAAAAACCTGAGTTCAGCTGGCCCGGCTGATAGTACCCTGTAAGGGCTCCAGGGATACAGGATGAGCCGCGTTTGTACTCCATTGTTAGGAGCAGCTGCACATGGCGTCTGTTCCTCATGTCAGAGGCGGCCATTTCTTTTGGAGCTAAGTCGGCCTGCCTCTGAGTAGTGCTCCCAGTCTTAATGACAAAGGCAGACGCATTCTACTTCACCCAGTCATGATCTCAAACTTTACAAACTTAATACCCTAATATGATTGAGTGGATATAAGAAAGAAGAAGAAGAAAATTTATATAAAAGGCTATGATCAATTAAGCTCTTTTATACAAACATCAAAAAGCAATATAATTTATTTATACTATAGACTTTATCTTAATGAAAATGAATAATGAAAATATAAATAAAAGCTTTTTTAAAATCTATTTTTGTTTATTAATTATTTTTTTAATTATATTTTTTTTCCCACGACTCTTTTTTCTCTCTGAATACCATTGACAAAATGTTCATATATTTAAAATCAAGCTAATAATTCCTGTATCTCAGAAAAAATAAAATAACATATATATTGATGAGACAAAGACGGGGATGTGATGCTCAGATGGTTTATTTGGTGCAGTGCTGGACTCGTGGTCCTGTCCAGGTAGGTCATGATGTTTGGGGTTTCACTGGGCCGGTTGTAGGAGGGGTTGGAGCTGTAGCTAAGGCAGGACATGTTAAACAATTCCATCACGGTGTATTCCGATCGAGAGACTAAAGATAACTGCACGTTGTATTTAACGCATTGCTGCTAAACGGTGGTCAATGGTCAAATACAATTTATACCCGTCATCTCTGTGGCGCCGTTTCTCTGATTAATAAACATTTTAAAATAATAATAATAATTTGTTCTGCTCCCGTGTACCATCGGTTGGCTACTTGTTGACACACAACAATATATACAGTTAAACCTGTCTATAGCGCCCCCTCTAAATAGCGCCTTCCTATCTATAGCGCCCGATTTTAAACATTAAAATGTAAACATTTTACATTAAAAGTGACCTGTCTATAGCACCCCCTCTATATAGTATCCTATTTTGGTGAGTCCCAAGAGGGGGACGCTATAGACAGGTTTAAATGTATATATAAAACGATATATCAATCGAAATAATTGCAAAAAGTTTCTTTATTCAATAAAAATGGCAAGCTTTCAAGTGTTAGCGAAACAATCGGCCTGATGATGAGCTAACGCTTGAAAGATTGTCATTTTTAACTGAATAAAGAAACTTTTTGCAACTATTTCGATTGATATATCGTTTTAGGTCCTTTGCAATTATTTCGCATTCTAAATATATATATATATGTCAGCCAGTGTTGGAAAGTAACTTCGCACATCAGCTGTTGTGCCACTTTTCCTACCGGACATCACGTGACCTGGCGGCACACTGACTGTACCTGTAGTTTTGGTTTCTGTTAATACGCTTGCCTTTTTGCCTCTTTTGTTATTTGTCATATTAAACTAATGTTATTGTTAATTGAACAATAATTTCTGAGATCCAGCCTCTGATTCGCTTACAGCCAGACTGTGTGTAAAGCTTATTTCTGATACGCCTCTAGAAGGAATCTTCCAATGCTGGAAGCCTATGTATATTTTAGAGTTTAATTGTATAGAATAACTTACAGAGACAGCTGTTCATTTGAAGAGAGAAATACTAATTTTAATAGACTTTATTTATCTGGTCAATTTCCCAAATTAGCGTCACATAATATGAGTATAAATGGAGCTATTGAGAATAAAATTTCAATGTAGATTTGATTTCAAAACAATCAAAATTCTACCTATATCAGGGTACTATACACTAAACCCCTTAGTTTTAAAGAATTATTTAAAATTTATAAATATATACATTTCTACACCTAGTCTCTTGACAATATATACATGAATTCCATATATTTTTTATTTACAATGAAAATTTCCATCCTCTTGGTAATATATATTCCTATGTTTATATAATAAAATAAGGATAAAATCCATAAAAGAAACTAAAACTAAATAACGGGGCAAATAAGGGGCAAGCGATAATTTTTATTAAATCCTAATATAACTAGCAAGTTTATAGATCGATTTATTGTAAAATTATAAAGGGGGTTCTTCTATATAATCTTGTGTTTACGCCCGTTGAAGAACAATGCCATTTGAAATCTAGCGAAATAAACATGTTCTATAGAAGAAGCTCCATTTGATTGAGTTTATAATCTTTAAATATAGTTATGGTAATGTTGATGTCTATATTATATATAGCTCGATAGTTCAACAGTTAAAATATTTAATAAAAGAAGAAGCTAATATAATATAAAGAAGCACTTTATTTTTCCGTTTATCATTACTCTTCACAATTCATCCTTTCATACTTCATCCCTAAGGTTAGAAATAATCGTTTATTTCTTCTTAAAATAAATTTTGATTTTTCGTTCAAAAGAAACACATGCGGATAATTTTCAAATGTCGTTCTACAATCATAAGCCACATTATATTGTATTATAAAGAAATATATATAATATGTTAAAGAATTTTTTAAAATAAAATATTAAAAAGTTTACATTATATCTCTAAATATATATCAAGTGAGAGGGTGAAATAAAGATCAATATTATGTAATATGTAAATTAAATGTTTTGTTAAAAAAACTTCTAAATATAAATAAAATAAAGAAAAAAATTCGTTCACAAATATTTGTAATTTTTAAATCATTGAAAACGTGATAATGATGATAACATTATTTCAAAACAATACTTTTGGAAAATATTTTATACCTTTGCGTACATTTTCAATAATAAACATGCTATTATCTTTATAAATATATATAATTTATCTTTTGATACTATTCCATATAGTTTAAATTACAAAAAAAAAAGATACATAAAAGTAAGAATTTTAAAATCTTTTCACCTCTTCATGTTTACAACTTTAGAAGAGACAAATCGTTTATATGCAAATTAAGTTCTTTTTTCTCTTCTTTTAAAGTCATTTGAGAATTTTGCTTTTAGAAAATATTGACAAATGGCAAATATTTATAAAATAATAAAAGCACGCGTGATATAAATTCTATATAACATTAATTTTTAAGAAGATTGTCTAAAATTTTTTAAAGTTTGCTCATTAACAGGTGAGTTTTGGGTAAATATTTTTCAACCATAAATTAAACTAAATTATATATTCTTTAATAATATTGACTTTTGAAAATATTCTTACATTAATAGGGCTGGCAAATTTATCTATTTAGTTTATTAAAAAAGATAATTCAATATGGCGCCTTTATATGTATATCGCCACTTCTCAAGAGAGGTCATTCTGAGAAAAATTTTGCAAATCTATTTTCAATTACCAGTGTAAATCATTATATTTATTTTTCAAAATGTTATGATCTTCTCAAAATATCTATACCATTTAAATAGGTACACTTATAAAGTCTACAAATCTTAATTTAAAATTAATACAAACGTAAATACAAATAAACATGTTTCGAAGCGCAAATCAATTTACTTAAAAATATATACATTATATTGGCCTAAACATTTTATATTTTGATGATATAGAATTAATTTTAAAGCGTAAATATATTTGTTCATTTTAGAAGTTGTTTATTTTCAAAATTTTTTAAAGTTATTTTAACGTATAATATTTTGTTTATTGTTACTGCCATTTTGTTCTTCTGATTGTTGATCAACATTTCACAATTATTCACCAAAACTGTTTATATATGATTGAAAAATAATTTTATAATTTTATTTACGCTAAGTATAAGTAGCGTATATCAAATTTTACTTTTATATTAACCAAATATAAAACAATCTTTGTCTCTTTGTCAAGTGAATAAAAATAAATAACTTCCCCATTTTCATTTTGAAATCAAACTTTTCTAGATTTCACTTTGTAATTAAATATTTTATCTCCGAATAAGATGGTGCAACTTTCTTTAAGAATTTTTTTAAACTTTGTTATCTAATTGATTGACAAATTCTTATACCATTCTCTTTTTTAGACATAATTAAAAGAGAATTATTTTTCTAAATATAAAAGTCACAATAATCACTGTCCCTACTTGCTATAACCACAGATATCTAGTCAAATTACGAAATTAACGTTTGTGCATTTAATAATATTTATTATCTTTATAATTATTTTATATTTTAATGTGTTGGCATTTCCCCTCTCTGTGCTTTTGCTGTTTAATAACTTATTGGGTTTGTTAGGGATATCCGGAAAACCTCTTCTCTCTTTTTTTTTATTGCTAAAATCTATTACTGTGGCGTCTGAGCCCAACCTAACCTGATTAAAATATATATAGACAAATTTAAAACTATGTATATATTAGGGAAAACATAATATTAATACAATGACAACAATGACTTAAACAATGGTGGTCTCGGAGCGTAATGTTCTATTGCTTTTTGAGAGTAACTGGTATAAAATGGACTTGTGTGTACCCTCTCATTATCCGTATTTACTCAACAATCGCAAATTCCTCAACCCGCTTTAACTTGTAAAATTGTTTTCGCGCGCTCTTGACTTGCCCATTAAATGCTCTAGTACCAAATGTTGTAAGACACCACATATTTATTAAAAAAGTGTTACAACAAAGAGTGCAAATCACCAACTACTCAGACTCAAATAGGAATTTTAAGCCTTTTTCTCTCATTTAATATTAGTTTTTAAAAATCATTCTTCTTGAAAATATTGAATTATTCTGATTGATATGGAAAAATCTGCATTGTTACTTAGGGTAATAGTGTTTTTGGATGATTACCTTTGTTGTAGACATGGAAATTTTTCACCCAGTTTTCTTTGTGAAATCAATTAGGGTTTGGTTTAGTGTCGCACCTTGTATTGTTATGTGTTTGGTGTTTCTTCAGAATGGCATCTCCACCCTACCGCCACAGCTCCTGGGGACCCCACCACTCGTCCAGGAAGATGGAGGACGACTACGAGGATCCTCAGTACTCGGGAAGAAGCAGGGACTTCGGGAGAAGGCCGCCCTCTCCGACCGATTTACGTCGGAGGTTGTCCTCGCCCGCTCACAAGAAGTACGTCAGCTACGACGCTGAGACCATCGACCTGGCCAGCTCTTCCTCCTCCTCCTCAGAGAGCCCACCAAGGTCCGCCTCCAAGGAGGAGCGCAGGAAGAAGGAGCACGCCTCCCGTTCTCACAGGTCCTCCAGAGAGCGCGAACCTGTCGCCACACCCAAACGTATCAAGCAGGAACCTTCCTCCCCCACTCGCCATCGTCCCTACCCTAGAGGAGATGCACCTACCCTCGAAGACCATCTAGAAAGACTGAGGGCGATGAAACCTAATTCAGAAGAAGAAGCCGCGGCCCTGGCTGCCGCCGCAGCAATACCGCCACAATATAGGAAGCGAATGAAGCCCACAGCTTTGAGCGAGGATTACAGGAGACTCGTCCTACTCAACAAAGTGCTGAAAGCAGCTCTGGGAGGCTCGGTAACGACTTCCCCCAAGTCGGAGAAAAAAGAGGCTCCGCCCTGTAAGAAACAGGCCACGCCTCCTCTCGAGATAATCCTGGACAGTGAATCTCTCTCCCCGCCTACCCCCAACATCTCCTTCGACGAGATCCTCCGAAGTCTCAAGCCGGAAAAGAAGGAAGGCTGAAGACAGTTTTTTAGCAAAGCTTTGCTTTAACCCCACGATATTACCCCATATTTTGTGCATCTCCACTTAAACTCACAATGTATCTCTTCTTTCCACCCCTTTGTGTAGGTGCTTGTTGGTTACTAAGACAAGGTTCCAACTTCCCACTTTGATCAAATAAATGGCGTTTGATCTCTACATCTAAACTACTTCTTGAGGTGTTGCTCCATGGAAAGGGGGTGGGGGGTGCCATTGCCCCATTAGTCAGCCACATTTCAGAGTTCCCTGTTCACGGTTACGGTAGCGGCTCGGGGCTCACGACACCGTACTTCGCCCTACAGGGTAGTCTTTTACTTGTGCTGCTTCCGCCCGGCCGCCACGTAGAGGTGAACTTCTGGGTAAGACTACTTCTTGTGTCGTCATTATAGAAATAGGGTTGTGTCTCTATACTTATTTATTACTCTCTAACTTGTGATGTATAAAATAGTACGAGTTGTGTGTCACTACATTGCACTACATGTGGTGTACTTACAGTACAAGCTGTTACAATCCTCTACCCACCATGATGGCATGGTACTACAGGTGCAGATATGTGGTGTACTTACAGTACAAGCTGTTACAATCCTCTACCTACCATGATGGCCTGGTACTACATGTGTAGACATGTGGTGTACTTACAGTACAAGCTGTCACAACCCTCTACCTACCATGATATGGCCTGGTACTACATGTGTAGACATGTGGTGTACTTACAGTACAAGCTGTCACAACCCTCTACCCACCATGATGGCCTGGTACTACATGTGTAGACATGTGGTGTACTTACAGTGCAAGCTGTCACAATCCTCTACCCACCATGATGGCATGGTACTACATGTGTAGACATGTGGTGTACTTACAGTACAAGCTGTCACAACCCTCTACCTACCATGATATGGCCTGGTACTACATGTGTAGACATGTGGTGTACTTACAGTACAAGCTGTCACAACCCTCTACCCACCATGATGGCCTGGTACTACATGTGTAGACATGTGGTGTACTTACAGTACAAGCTGTCACAACCCTCTACCTACCATGATATGGCCTGGTACTACATGTGTAGACATGTGGTGTACTTACAGTACAAGCTGTCACAACCCTCTACCTACCATGATATGGCCTGGTACTACATGTGTAGACATGTGGTGTACTTACAGTACAAGCTGTCACAACCCTCTACCCACCATGATGGCCTGGTACTACATGTGTAGACATGTGGTGTACTTACAGTACAAGCTGTCACAACCCTCTACCCACCATGATGGCATGGTACTACATGTGTAGACATGTGGTATACTTACAGTACAAGCTGTCACAACCCTCTACCCACCATGATGGCATGGTACTACATGTGTAGACATGTGGTGTACTTACAGTACAAGCTGTCACAACCCTCTACCCACCATGATGGCATGGTACTACAGGTGCAGACATGTGGTGTACTTACAGTACAAGCTGTCACAACCCTCTACCCACCATGATGGCCTGGTACTACATGTGTAGACATGTGGTGTACTTACAGTACAAGCTGTCACAACCCTCTACCCACCATGATGGCATGGTACTACATGTGTAGACATGTGGTGTACTTACAGTACAAGCTGTCACAACCCTCTACCCACCATGATGGCCTGGCAATATATGTATAGACATGTGGTGAACTTAAAGAACAAGCTTTCATCTACCCACCATGATCAAATACTTCAAGTATTTACATGTAGTATACTTAGAGTACAAGCTGTCACAACCCTCTACCCACCATGATGGCCTGGTACTACATGTATATACATGTGGTGTACTTACAGTACAAGCTGTTACAATCCTCTACCTACCATGATGGCCTGGCCATATATGTATAGACATGTGGTGAACTTAAAGAACAAGCTTTCATCTACCCACCATGATCAAATACTTCATGTATATACATGTAGTATACTTAGAGTACAAGCTTTACAACACTACCACAGGTGCAACTTTTTGTACATGAATACCAACCTTCCGAAACCTTATATTGTACGAGGTCTGTAAGAAAAGTATCTTTTTTTTTTTTTTAGAAAACCTGATGGATTTTAATGAAGCGCGCTATCATGAGGCGACCTTTAGCCTTAAAGCGGTATATCAATCGAATTAACCTTCATGCGAATGCGTGATTTTCCCCACCTGTCATTTGCGTCCAGTTGAATGCAAGCAACATTTGAGTGAAGTAGTGTTCTCTCGTCGGATTTTCATTGTAAAGAAAATGACGGAACGACTGGAGCAGCGCTACTACATCAAATTTGGCCAGATACTGGGTGACAGCCAGGTAGAAAGCATTCGGGAGATTCAGAAGGATTTCTGTGACGGTGCTATGGACGTCACAGTGGAAGTATTCCACGTCACCAACATCAAAAAAAGCTCGCCAAGTGCACAGCAATGTCAAAGTGATGCTGATTGCTTTCTTTGACTCCCGCGGAATTGTACAACACGACACCACAAAGTCAAACAATCACCAAAGAGTATTACAGGGATGTTCTACGTGATGCTGAGCGACGTAAGATGCCATAGTTATGGCCAACAATCAATTGACGTCTCCATCACGACAATGCTCCAGCACATTCCTTACACTTGATTCACACTTTTTTGGCGAAAAACCAGACTCCTGTGGTTTACCAGGCTTCTTACTCCCCTGATATTGCTCCCTGTGACGTCTGACTGTACCCCAAACTCAAAAGACAATTGAAAGGAAAGCGATTTCACAGACAAGAGAGGACATTATGACTGCAACGACAGCTGAGCTAAACACCATACCAAAATAGGTTTTCTTGGAATATTCCCAACAATGGTGACACCGCAGGGAGAAATGTATGAAGTCCAAAGGGTAATTTGGCTTTCAGCGCTCCAGGTATTATACCTGTTTTGTTTTTTCCTGCCCGAAGGTTGGATACTTTTCTGACAGAACTCGAATATTGGTACACCAGATTGCTGTTTAGTGGCTTCATCAATTTAGTTTTTTTTAAATCATTACTCCAATTAAGAAAATGATCAAATACTCTACTTATGATAAAGATAGAGGCTGCCTGGCCGGCATTCATAGTTCTTCAAATAAAATACACGTCGAGACAATAAAAAGATTTACTGGCCGAAGTGGAATCTCTGTTTGTTTATTTCACCTTTGGCCCAACTATGTCGCCTTCCACCACGACTGCACGGTAGAGATGACATCGAGGTTCGTCTAGCATCAGGTAACACTGGTCCCAGAGGTCCCAGGATATCACATATATGCATTATATACACTATGTACGATGAATATGGCGCCTCTGCCAGCGCTGCAGAGTTTGGTGGAGAATCGCCCGTGGGTCTCCAGCGACACCACGCATTTCGCGATCTACGAAGAATACGTAGATCGCGTACTTCGCCGCTGAGGAGATGGTGATGGCGTGGTCCTCGAGATCACTAGAAAGAACTACTGGCCGAAATGTCTTTTATTTGAAGAATCTATTTATGATAGTTAATATATGTCCTTAATGGAGTATTGTAGTCCAGAGATCCTCTCTGTATTGAGTTCCCAACTGGCCTCTTTACGCGACAATCTTCAAAGTAGTGTGACATAGTGACATTTTTATTATGTTAACTCAGCAGGTTCCTGGAACCACGTACAGAAGTCGTCAACTGCCCGGTTTGTTCCATCTGATACCTAAATCTTTTTGTTGTTTCTCTTTACAAATATAAATGGAGTTCTAATCCATGAGATTTTGCCAATCATGTTTATTTCTTCTAATATTTTTCATAAATGTAGTAGCAGTGACAATGTGGTCAAATATAGATAATAATACAATACCATACACTGCGGCCTGTGATTGCAAAACGACACTTGAAGCTACACCGCATGAGTTTCTTTTCAACGAAAAATCAAAATTTTATTTCAAGGTGAAATATTGACTATTTCTAACCTTTTTGAATGAAGTATGAAAGGGTGAATTATGAAGAGTAATGATGAACGGAAAAATAAAAGTGTCCAGGGATGGGAATCGAACCCACAATGTTCCGCTTACCGGGCAGATGCCATTTCCACTAGGCTACCCTAGACGTATTTTTCCGTTCGTAAATGATACATAAAGTAACTTATAATACAATATAATACACTGCGGCCTGTGATTGCAAAACGATTGCACAACAGCTTTATTAGGACATTTCCATCCTGTAAGGGCTCGCCAAACATCATTTTCACGAAGAAAAGGAAAAAAGAAACATAAACAAAGGAGAGAAGGGAAAAGGAAATCAAAGTATTCAACATAACTATACAAATTACCTAATGGAAGGAAATTGTTCTGTAATTTTAGTTCTTAGAGATTACCTTGTTCTCTAACGCTTTATGAAAGTTAAATAATTCTATCGCTATATATTTTTTTCTCTGACATTATTCTGATTAGCTGAACTGGGTTCACGTAGAATTGGGTTCTTTAAGATATAGATAATATTATGAAACTTCTCTGTCAGAAAATATCTGTGAAAAAAATCTTGAGATTAAATAAAGTATTTTATATTTATATTAAATAATAAGTAAAAATACATTTTTTAAAAAAGATTTTATTTAAATGCACTAAAAAGGAAAAAATGAAATTATTTATATTCTGTCATTGAACAATTAGATGTATCTGAATGAAAATAAAAGCAGCGGAGGACAATCATCATGAATTTTGAACCTAATGTGATTTAATATGTAGCAGCTGATTAGCGATTTTTATAAATGTTTGCTATATTTTTACCTCTTCTCTAAATATGATCGTCCCCCGCCGCTTTTATCTTCACTCAGATATATCTAATTGCTCTCAATGATAAAAGATAAAATATTTTATTTTCCCTTTTTGCTGCATTTAAATAAAAGCTTTTTTTTTAATGTATTTTTACGTATTAATTATTTAGTTAGTTTTTATAGTCATGAATTTACGAAACTTAGAATCAAAATTTCACTGGGGAATTAGGCCTTAAATAGAAGGGAGGTCTGCTCGTGGTGGATTGGTCAATGTAAGGGCGTAACACAAGACTAAAAAAGAAATATAGAAATTTGTTCATTTCTGGCCTTTCCGAATACCCTGAAGTCTGAAAATTTGTACACTTGTATTGTTCATTTGACCGAGTGAGTGTTCAAAGTTTCATAATTCTATGTGATCTGGAAGTTTATTAAAATTAATTTACAAAATTTTAAAGGCAATTTGGAAATTTGTCCATTTCGGGCCACCCTGAAAACCCAGAAGTCCGAAAATTTGTCAACTTACATTATCATCGGGTTCTGTAAAATGTATCAAATTTCAGATTCCTACGTGCTCTAGAAGTATATTAAAAATTAAAGGAAAACATTCACTGCAGGATTTGTGGAAATATGATATCTGATGAAATCTCCCACTATATCATAGAATGCAAATATTTAGGTAAAGAGAGAGAAAAAACTCTTAAAAACACCTTCTGGAGATTTAACAACCCACTGAAGACGCTGAGAACTATTTCAGAAAAGAAAAATATAGCAATAGAATTCTATCATTTCTACAGATCAATTGTAAATAGAATCACTCACAGAAAGAGGTAGTGAGGAAAGTTTTAGAACAGATGTGTAAATAAATCCCTTTTCAAACAAAGGTTCACGTGCACATGGGGAAAGGGAGAAAAAATTACTGTATTATTTTGTTGTTGTATGGCGAATTCATACAAGGGCAATGAGCCCTAATAAAAGCCTTTCTGTTGTTGTTGTTGTATATTAAAAATTGATTACAATATTTGTGGACAGACAGACAGGAAAGCAAGTTAAATAAAAGCTTTTAAAAAAGGGTTTACCTCTGGATCTGTGAAAAAAAAAGTTTTATAAAAATATTTCGAGGAATGATTCCCTCTTTATCAATTTGTTGTACAATCTCAATTACAAAGAGGGAGAAATCCTACGAAATATTTTGAGAAAAAAACTTTTTTTTTTCTTCAAAGATCCCGGTATGTCTTTTTTTAATATTGTCACGGATTTCCCTGTAAAAAAGGGAATTAGGAATCACGCGAACAGTAGTTTTCTATTGAAGTTTTATTCTACCTACATGCCAAAACAAGCTTCTTTTATATATTCAATTTTGGCTACTATTTACATAATAATTATTTTTTTTAAATAGAGCAATCCATACTTAATTCATTAGATAATAAAAAGGCATATACAGTAGACTCTCCTATAACGCGAGTTTTTACAACGCGATAAAAAAAATTGCGACAAATTTATTAATACAACGCGAATTTTCGTATAACGCGTTTTAAAATAAAACAATTTACCCTAACAACATTCGCGTTATACAAGTTTTATTTCGTACAACGCGAATTCCTATGACGCGATTTCATTCCGTGTTATATGAAATCGCGTCATAGGAATTCTCGTTGTACGAAATAAAACTTTGGATTTAATTGGACTTAATAAAATATTTATTTTGGCAATATTTCGGCTGGCTGAACGCCAACCTTTATCAAGGCTTACATTTTTGTATAAAGATTGGCGTTTAGCCAGCCGAAATATTGGCAAAATAAATCTTTTATTAAATCCAATATATATGCCTTTTTATTATCTAATAATAATTATTATATAAATATTTACATGATATGAATTGAAAAATATATGCAAATATTATACAGTGACAATATAAATACAGTTAAACTTGTCTATAGAGCCCCCTCTAAATACCACCTTCCTCTCTATAGCACCCTATTTTAACATTAAAATTTAAACATTTTACATTAAAAGTGACCTGTCTATAGCACCCCATCTCTATAGCACCCTATTTTGGTGAGTCCCAAGAGGGGGCGCTATAGACAGGTTTAACTGTATATTCAATGTATCGCTTTTTGAGTCAAATAATTACATTAGTCAAAATTAATAAAATGTTCATTGAATATTACTATGCGTGTTTTGAACATGTGGCAGCAATATTTGCCATATGTGTTACTTTAATTGAACAATTTATAGAAATGTGAAAAAATAGTACAAATGTGATATTGTACTGGGATAAGGTGCATAAATTAAGAAAAAGGCATTGTTATAATTTATGTTAAAAATACTAGAGGTGACAACCACTCATTGTCCGGTTGAAAGAATTTATTTCACTATTTTTTAGTTCTCTTTTATACGGCGAGGAGTTTTACATATTGAAGGATCGCCATGGATTTGCATAGCGTTGAAAGATAAAATAATATTTACATAAAAATAGTTACAACATATCAAATAGACAAAATTCATAGCATATGATAATCCATCACATATCACAACACGTTTCCCCTTCCTCAAAACCCAAGCCTTTGTGGTTTCTTCAGCTCTCTACCGAACCTAGAGAACCAGGGCATTACAGATGAGTTCTCAGAGGGCACAGCCATCCCATCACTTGGTTGTCGTTGTATTGGAGTTGTAGATGGTCCTGCGACTGGCTCCTCTTCAGTAGTTCTCTGCCAACTGCTGGAGTCCGCCGCTACTGGAGACGATTCACCTGAGAACGAGGTCCCCAAGGAGAGCGATTCCCCTTTTCCGGATGGTCCATTTTTTGGTCTTAGAAATTGTTGATTTTTGAGGAATTCCTTTCCAGATGGTGTTTCGACTCTGAAACTTTGAGGCGAATTCCCGTGAGCTGTAATCTTCACTGGTGTCCATGCCTGTTTTGGAGACAGTTGGCACCATGCCTCCTCTCCCACGCTGACTTTAGGGTAGATTTTACTGCTTCTGTCGTAATACTTTTTCATCGAATTTTGTCTTCTTTTCTTTGCATTCTCTATATGTCTTTGATTGGTTTTGCACGGGCCATATAGCGGGGTGATTCTTGGGATGAGGCAGCGGAGACTTCTAGACAAACATAGTTGTGCCGGGGACGGTAGGTCATTCTTTGGAGTATTTCTGTAGGTCAACAGGGCCAGATATGCGTCGGATCCTTGATCTTTACATTTGTTCAATAAAGTCTTTATTGTTTGGATATTCCTTTCTGCCAGTCCATTGGATCTATGAAGGCGTGGACTTGAGAAAATTTGCCTTATGCCCCATTTTGTACAAAAGTCTGTCATTATCTCTGAGTGGAACGGGGGGTCCATTGTCGGACATAATAGTTTCCGGAATTCCAAATCGTGCAAATGTCTCTCTTAATTTGTTTCTCACATTGGTCGCAGTAGGCGGGTTTAATGCATAAACTTCCGGGTAACCACTAAATCTGTCCACAATTAATAAATGAGGCTTTCTTTCAATATACAATATGTCCATAGAGACTGTCTGCCAAGGATAATCCGGAATTGGAAAAGATCTTAACGTCTCCCGTGTTTTAGACTTCTGGTATTTTTGACAAATGTCACAACTTTTAACTCTCTCAGCTATGTCCATGGACATTCCTGGCCAGAAAAGAGATTCACGTGCCAAACCCTGAATTGCTGATATCCCTTGATGAGATTTATGTAATAATTTGAGCATGTAGTTTCTTTGTGTTCCAGGAACCACTATTGCCGATCCGACACATAATAACTCATTCCATAAGTAAATACGGTGTCTAAAATCATAATAGGGTTTTACATCTTCATCTACATCTTTTTTGCTTATTGGCCACCCTTCGATAACGTAGTGGATTATTTTTAACAGCGTTGTATCTTCTCGGGTATCCTTCTGTAGAGTAATCAGTTTTTCGTCCGAGATATTGGCAGATATTAATTTGACCATTCTTCTGTCCTCGAGAAAGGGAGTTGGGAGTTCGTCTATGGGATGAGTATCCCTGGATAGGGTATCTGCGACAATTAAGCATTTTCCAGGCCGATACTGCAATTTAAAATCAAAAGCAAAGAGTTTCATAACTATTCTCTGCAGTCGAGGCGATATATCAGTTAACGGTTTTTGGATAAGTGGTAATAAAGGCTGATGATCCGTCTGGATTATGAATGTGTGTCCTAATAATAAATATTCGAACTTTTTGCATCCATAATAAATGCTCAATAATTCTTTTTCAATCTGTGAGTACTGTTTCTGAGAATCGTTGAATGATGCGGATGCAAATGCCAGCGGTCGATTCTCTTGCAGCAGAGCAGCTCCCATAGCATCCTTGCTGGCATCACATTGTAAAACTAACGTCTTAGTTTTGTCGTAATGGCCCAACGAAGGAGCGTTTCGAACGCATTCCTTAATGTGATGGAATTCGATGTCTTGTCTAGGGCCCCAGTGCCAGACCACATTCTTTTTTAATATTCTTCTTATGTTGGACGTTGACGCGGCTAGATTCGGAATAAATTTTCCTAAATAATTGTAAAGACCCATGATTCTCTGAAGCGACTTTTTATCTTCTGGCTTTTTGAGGTTGATCACTTTGTCGACCTTATTTGGCTCTGGATCAATTCCATTTTTCGAAATCATGTGGCCCAAAAAACTAACCTCCTTTTTGCATATTTGAGCTTTAGTCAAGTCGAATTTGATATTATTTCTCCTTGCTATTTCTAGTATACCTTTCAATTTTTCATTATGTTCTTCAATGCTATCTGCGTATATCAGCAAGTCATCTACATATGTGACGTTCCAAAAACTGTTCTTAAAAATATTTGTCATCATTTCCACGAATATTTGCGCCGATATATTCAAACCAAATGGTAATCGGTTATATCTGAACTTTCCGAATGGTGTAGCCATCACCAACAGATCTCTGCATTCGTTGGCAACCGGAACATGCCAATAGGCCGATTTTACATCTAACACGGTATAATAATCAGCCTTGGGAATCTGATGTAATAATTCAGATGGAGCCGGAGTCTGGAAGTGTCTTCTCACCAGGGCCTGATTCAATTTGCGTGGATCCAAACATATTCTAATTTGGCCCGATTTTTTCTTCACTACGACCATAGGGTGAGACCACTCTGTTTCATGATAAATCTTCGTAATTATTCCTTGTTTTACCATCTTTTCCCATTCAGACTGAACTTCATTTCCTAGGCTTACCGGGATGCGTCTTGGAAGGGCACGTACAGGCGGATACTCAGGTTTTGTATACATTTTACATTCAGAGTTTATCACTCCAACTCCTTGAAACACCTCATGAAATTGTTCGAGTATTTTTTTTTCGTTTCATCATGTAAAATCATTTCATGCGAGTTTTTTTTTTCCGGTTGAAAGAATTTATTTCACCATTTTTTAGGTCTCTTTTATACGGCGAGGAGTTTTACATATTGAAGGATCGCCATGGATTTGCATAGCGTTGAAAGATAAAATAATATTTACATAAAAATAGTTACAACATATCAAATAGACAAAATTCATAGCATATGATAATCCATCACATATCACAACAGGCATCTCCTTATCTCCTTATTGATTAATCAAGAATGGGTATTTGGCCAATTCTAGAATAATTATAAATCAACGAGAATTGTTGATATTTATTCCGATAGATGGCGCAAGCCATCAGCAACTTTCAGTTGCACGATAAGGAGATTCCTTTTTCTTAATTTATAGAAAGTTACACTGGGATGACGTAACAGATAAGTCACCTGAATATGGATAGGAAGATTGTGGGTTCGAATCCTGGCGTTTTTTATTTTTTATTTTTTGATGACAAAACACACCCTTTGTTACCGTCAATACCACGATTTATGATCCATACAGAACATGAATGAAGTTTTTTAAAGCTTCACTTGCTACCAGTCTTGCACAAATCCAACCTCACCAGTGAGTGCAAATAACCAAACTGGGCTCTGGTACTGTTGGAAAAGAAGGAGTTCGAAGCAGCCAATGGGAGGCCGACGGAAGCGGCTACGGGGATGCAGCGGCTAAAATGAGAAAACAATAACAGAAGAACTTGTAAACAACTTTCGAACGCGAGAATTTGCCCTGATCTCGAATTCTTTTAGTGTAAATATTTAAATATATAATTAATTAAATAATACTTTACTTATTTTCTTAAATTATAATAAATATAATTTTCCCTCCTGTTTTCGTCGTATATTTTAAAAGTGTTATAAACAGCGACGCCTTAATTTTGAACCTTCAACCCCGCCGACCAAGAATAGAGGTGATCGACTACCTCTATAGAACTTAGATCATCGTCACAACACAGAGTGGCGGTGAAAACGCAATAGGTACCATACAAATGTCGAATTACCTCTCAATATGTAGACACCCCTGGAGCAGATGGCCACCCAGACATTACGGTCCACAAGCCGACATGCGAAGCATGCCCTTAGCTGCTATCTTGTTCCACTCATTAGCCAAGTAACGGCATCCAAGCTGGGGGCTCGAATATTGTACTTGGAAAAACCACCTCCCAGATGACTAGTCTGGAAGGGATTTATATCCCGGTGACCTTCAGTCACAGCAAAACAGTAAACTGTCTACTGTGTCCAGCAGGGACCGCGGGAAGGCGGCCACCGGTCGACCCTGTTCACTCACAGCTGAGGTAAAGCTCAGCTGCCACGTCGTGAGCCTTCTAAAGAAGCTTGCTGTGATTTCTCAGCAGCTCGCTCTCGATCGCGCCCCTCGCCCTCCTTCTCTCTTCCTGCACCCCTACCACCCTTGAGCAATCCAAGATGTAGTGGCGTGCGTCTACATCCCTCTCTCCACAGACGCAATCAGGATTGCTCTTTATCTTGAATCTGTGGAGACTCCTGGGGAAGGGCCCATGTCCCGAAACTACCCTAATAAGTTTGTGGGACATTACCTTACAGAGGTACTTGGGTACTGTTACCCAATTGAATACCTCCCATTTTTACTGTTCCTTCACCTGTCCAACCATAAGTCCTGGACATGCCCCCTGATCCTCCTATAAACTTCCTTCTTGGTCACAGGGGTCCTCCATTCCAAGGAACCTGCTTCAAGGCCCAGGGCGACTTTCCTATCCTCCCATATTTTCAGTCTGATGGCCTCCTCCTCTAGTTTCAAACTCAGGGGAATAAGTCCAGCGAGGACCAATAGGGCCTCCGTGCAGGTGGTGCGGTATCCCCCTGTGATTCTGAGTGCCGCTGTTCTCTGCACTCTCTCTAGAGTCGTCGCCACCCTCTGATCTTTATTTCGGCGCCACCAGGCCCTGGAGGCATATAGTAGGATTGGCTCGACACAGGAAAGGTAGAGGTTCCTAAAGATAGTACCCTCCTTGCCCCCCCCCCCCCCCCCCCCCCCCCCCCCCTGTTGAGAGCCAACCGCGACAGTCTGCACAATGCCTCTCTGCCTTTCGCCACCATCTCCTCCGCGTGGAATTGCCATCCCAACTTTTCATCAATGACCAACCCCAAGATGGTCATCCTATCTACCACCGATACCCTCCGTCCTTCCATCCTGATAGCCGGCTTATGTTCCCTTCTGATCCCTTTTCTAAAGCTGAGGGCTTTAGTTTTAGCGACATTGAACCTAAGTCCAGAGTAGTGGGCCCAGTTCGAGAGGATTTGGAGAGAAGTTTCAACACACTTCTCAGCCTTCGCTCTCGAAGCAGCCTCAATGATGAGGAACTGGTCGTCGGCATAGAGAACCAGCTTGGCTCCCTCAGGTAGCTCCTCCTGGAAAACTGTGTTAACCAGGATGTTCCACAGTACAGGTCCGCAGCAGGAGCCCTGGGGGCAACCCCTGGCACACTCTCTTACCAACTTCAGTCCACCAAAACTGAGGCTAACCCGTCTATCCCTTAGGAAGTCACGAACCAAGCTGCACAAATTATCTGGACAACCCATATCCATCAAATTTCTCATCAGCTTGTTCCAGTTCATGAAATTGAAAGCGCCATCAATGTCCAGGGCCACGAGAAGAACCCAAGCACCCTTTTTTAGCCCTGCCTCAACCCCCTCTTCAGAGCTGTGGTTGTCGACTTGCCTTCCCTAAAACCATGTTGGGAAGAGGAAAGGAGCTCATTACTCTCTAGCCAGTGCTTCAGACGCTGAGCTAGTAGGCTGTCCAGGACCTTCCCTAGACACGCTAGTAAAGAAAGCGGACGATAATCAATAGGGGAATTACCCTTTCTACCGGACTTTTCCAGAAGCACTACTCGGGCAACCTTCCATGCCTTAGGAAAAGTGCCAGTGTCCAGGCACCTATTGAATAACCTGGCAAGAAGCGATGGGTGCATCCTTACCAGGGATTTCACGATCGTGTTATCAATTCCGTCTGGTCCAGGAGATTTCCTGTTTCCGAACTTGAAAGCCGTTCGTTTCACTTCCATCTCAGAAAAGGGCGGATCCACCAAACCACAAGTGGTCAGCGAGATCTCATCCTCTGGCTCTTCGTTCCCGAAGTGCCGATCCAATATGTAGACACTAGCCGAATGACCCGGGCAACGCCCGGGTTTTACCCGATTAAATGCTTTTATTCAAATACTATTCGTTACAATTATAAATTGGCGCCGTGGATGTCATTCTTGTGAAACGTCCCGCTCCAAACTTTGTGTCTGAGAAGCGATATTTTTATAAAGAGATGATCTGGCTTTGTGTCTTCTGCTCGAATGAATGTTTTTCTGTTAGAATTTTGTTCCTGCATACTAAAAATGAACTGGCTTCACCCGTGGTCTCTGCTTTTTGGAATTTTTCCGGATATAATTTTGTATCTGATAATCAAATATGATACAGCAATATTGTCATAATCATTTTCTTGGCTAAAAATGCGACAAAAATCTTTTCCATATTTTTTCTATGTCCTGTTAAAACACGTTTTACATGTACATTAGGTCAGCTGATGTTACCTCCCATCTTCACCGCTAGAGGCGCTGCTTGCGAGCGAAAGAGCAAATTTCCAACTCAAATTTGCAAATAACTCGAAGAATAATATTCGGGATAGAGACCTGAAATATTCAATATAAGTTTTTCCAGATTCTACTATACATACTGCTAAAATTTCAGTCATATTAGTTATGTATTTTACGTATATTACGTAAAAGTATTCCATTCACAAAAGCAAACGATGACAGAATTGATGACTCTGATACTTGTATATTTTAATAATAATATAAATGAGTTTTAAAAAATGTAAAAAAAAAAATGCATCGGCCGGGAATCGAACCCAGGCCGCCCCCGTGGCAGGCGAGCATTCTACCACTGAACCACCGATGGTTATAAGAAATGGCCATATTTGGGTATTTATTCCATTCACAAAAGCAAACGGTGACAGAATTGATTGATTGTTGATTATGACTCTGATACTTGTATATTTTATTTTATAATAGCGGATGTACCCGGCTTCGCCCGGGTTTTACACAAGTAAAGGTTTGTCTAACGAACATTTGTTAAAACAATTTTCTATAAACTTATATATAAAAAAAGATATATTTTGATAATTTGAAACTCGTAAATTTGAATCTCTCGATAAAATGAACATTTTTTCCCCGGTCCCTTATCACCCTGAAATTTGTCTTTCCTAATTTTCTACATTACAAAATCATCGTTTTATCTAGTGAACATTTTTTCCCAGGTCCCTTGAAAAATACTCGATAAGTTGAATAAAATCAATATTAATTGGTTCCCTCGGTAATTGGAAGATAAAGGAATAGTATGTGCAAATCAAGGAATAGTATCTTTGCCTTGGAATTGTATCATTAAATTTATTATTAAATTGCCGTGTCATCTTGAGATAATCTTACTTTTGATAAATAAGCTTTAAGATAATAAACTTAGTGATAATTAAACTTATAGATAAAAAAACTTGTTATCATTGTCGCAATGGTGGCGCTGCTTGCGAGTTAAATCTACAAATCTGCAAATAACTCTAAGGATATTCAAAATATTCAATAAATTATTTTTCAGAAACCTTCCCAGTACTATACTAAATAACTTCCCAAAGTTTCATGGCGTTCCAATGAGTGGTTTGGTCAGGCATAAAGGACACACACACACATACATCCATTTTTATATATATAGATAAAACAATAATTTAAAAAATACAATAAAAATGGCGGGAACTTGAAGTAAGCTTGGGGAAGATTTGGAGCTCGTGGTGGAGCTGGTGTTCTGCCTGAAGATGGTGATTTTAACACCCACCATGGGTTTGTGGCTTGCCCATAGGCATGCTAGAGTCTGGCTTGGTACTGGTGGAGTCAAGTCAAGCACCATTTGTCAGTGATTTGACTACAGGGAAGGGGTGTATGAGTCCATTTTGGACTCTGGCTTAAGTTAAAGTCAGCCACCATGGGATATGTGGCACCAGGAAGGGGTGTCTGAGTCCATCTCAGATCAGCTTGGTGTTGGTGGGGTCATGTCATCCACCACAGGGAAGGGGAATCTGAGTCCATCTTGGACTCTGGCTCGTTGTTGTCGATGCTGAAGGTGGCCTCAGGCTCCATCTCTACACCTCAAAATCACAAGAGGTTTGCAGCTTAGACAGGGCAAAGGCGGGACATGGTTAGGTTAGGTGGGGTTCTGGGTGATTTTGGCATACTATGGTCACGAGGTGTCCTAACAGAAGCAAGTTAAATAAAAGCTTTCAATAAATCGAAACAGCACCTCCTGGATTGATTGCATATAATTAAAAGATTGCATGTATTTCTGACATTTTTATTTAATGTAAAGTAGGGGCACATTTTTTGGAAGTTCGAAAAATAGTAGCTCTCTCTTTAATAAATGCATTGACACAATGCAACTTTTGATGCTCTCTGAGAAGAGAATTTTTATTCTATTAGTGAATAAGCTACCACACGCTTTGCCTTTTTTTCCCACATGAATATAATCCACGCACTTTTAGAAATTCAAAAGTGCAAAAAAAAAAAGTAAAAATGATTCATTCAAAACCAATTATATTTAATACAAAATTTATTTTTAAAATATTTTTTGAAAAATATTTCGTTCACTGAATGTAGTTTTCACTATCATCATAAAATTTTAGACAATTTTGTTTTTATTTATAAAAGCGTGTATTTGTTTTGATATGGGAATTTTAAAGATCTACTAAATTTTGATTTAAGTAAATAATGGCTGGAATTGAATTAGGATATTACGTGAAAGTTGATGATTCAGAATTATATACATTAAAGAGTAAATATTTTCCAAATAAAGTTGGTGGAAAACCCGCTTGGTTAAGTTTGAAAAATCTGCCAAAACAAGATGATTTAAGATGCAAAGAATGCAACTCGCTTTGTAAATTTTTACTACAAATTTATAGTCCAACAAAAGAAGAAAGTGGCTATCATAGATCTATATTTTTATTTTATTGCCCAAATGGGAGCTGTTCGATTAAAAATACAGACAAAAAATGCATAGCCTTTCGTTCACAATTGCCAAAATCAAACGAATTTTATAGTTATGATTCTGATAGTGAAAACGAAGATACTTGTGATAAACCATCTGCTTCTGATTATAACAAGCTTTGCAATGTTTGTGGATATATTGGGCCACTTCATTGTGGAGCTTGTAAAAAAGTATTTTATTGCGGAAAGGCTCATCAAACATTAGATTGGAAACAAGGCCATAAAAAAGCATGTAAAATCTCCCAATATTACAAAAGTAAGTTTTATATACCACTTTTTTCTATGAGATACACATTTCTGTTACTATGAGAATATGCTGTTTATTGTATTATTCAGTACTAGGCCTACGTGCATTTGATAAAAGGATAACCTATCAAAACCTAATCCAGCCTAACTTATCCTAACAAATTGATACACTAGCCTGCAGGTTGCTACACTAGCAGCAGAAATGAGAATCTAACCTTTTTAGATATACAGTAGAACCTCCATGAGAGGACACTCACGCTAGAGGACACCTCTCTACAAAGGACAGTTTTCATTGCCACTACAGTAGAACATACTCCATGAGAGGACACTCACACTAGAGGACACCTCTCTACAAAGGACAGTTTTCATTGCCACTACAGTAGAACATACTCCATGAGAGGACACTCACACTAGAGGACACCTCTCTACAAAGGACTGTTTACATCACCAATACAGTAGAACATACTCCATGAGAGGACACTCACACTAGAGGACACCTCTCTACAAAGGACTGTTTACATCACCAATACAGTAGAACATACTCCATGAGAGGACACTCACACTAGAGGACACCTCTCTACAAAGGACAGTTTTCATAACCAATATAGTAGAACATGCTCCATGAGAGGACACTCACACTAGAGGACACCTCTCTACAAAGGACAGTTTTCATTACCAATACAGTAGAACATACTCCATGAGAGGACACTCACGCTAGAGAACACCTCTCTACAAAGGACAGTTTTTATTGCCACTACAGTAGAACATACTCCATGAGAGGACACTCACACTAGAGGACACCTCTCTACAAAGGACAGTTTACATCACCAATACAGTAGAACATACTCCATGAGAGAACACTCACGCTAGAGAACACCTCTCTACAAAGGACAGTTTTTATTTGCAAAATGACCATTTGTACTATTTAGCAACTCTCCGGTAAAATGACACCTCTTCCTAAAGGACACTTTGACTCTGCAATTAGGTGTTGTCCTTTACAGGAAGGTTCTACTGTCTAATTATTGTATACCCATCATGTTTTTTTTCTTTTGGATCTTCATTGATATTTCCAAAAATGCATATTTTTAAACTATACATTAGCCTTCCAAGAGATACCATAGCCTACAAATATGACTAAACCTAGTGTTGGAGCTTGGTTCCTGACAATGTTAGCCAGGACTTCCTTTAGCTCCTTCAGCCTCTAGTCTGGTTTCAGGTGATGACGATATGGGGCAGAGACTGTTATTGACTGTACTTTACGAGACCAGACCGGCGGATTGACTACCGAGAATGTTGTCCTTCGCAAGACTGCGATGTAGCAAGCTGTTTGAATAGAGGAAGGACCAAGCCTCACTCCTTTTAGCTAACTGACTGACTGACTTTATTGAATCTTTCACTCATTTTATATACATATTTACATAATTAGAAGAAAGGCATAAAAATTTACACGATTATAGAACAATGCAGCCTAGCAAGTTATTTACATAACTAGGCGCAAACATACTCTCCCCCCACAGCTGAACTTCAGATCTCGAGGCGTAAAGGAAAGAGGGGCCAGCTTGGTGATTGGTCTCCTGAAAAAATTAAAAGATACTTCGGCCAGTAAGAGACAATAAAAAAGATTTACTGACCGAAGTATCTTTAATTTAAAGAACTATGAATGGCGGCCAGGCAGCCTCTATCTTTATGATATTTGTTTGTCATTAATTTGTTAATGTGATACTCCTGTTGACAAGTCTGAAAACTTGAAAATAAAAAGTTGCACAAAAAAACTTAAGAGCCCTGGAAGCATTATTTTATTATGTGTGTGGTATATAACAAATTAAGACATGAATGTTTCTTTTCCTAAATATATCAAACTTCTACTGTCCTTACTGCAATGAAAAAAATATTGGGAGGGCTTGGCTTATCATTAGTGAAACCGCTGAGAGGGTTCACCACTGATGTGTTATGATTAAGTCGGCCTGCCACTGAGTAGTGCTCCCAGTCTTAATGACAAAGGCAGATACATTCTACTTCGCCCTATCATGATGGGGACACCATCAAAAGTCTCAAGCTCTACAAGCTTGACACCATAATATGATTGAGTAGAGATAAAAAAAAAAGAAGACCACTGATGATCCAAGCCCTCCCAATATATTTTTTCATCGCAGTAAGGACAGTAGAAGTTTGGTATATGTTGTGTTGTGCCCGTTGTTTTGTCAATAATCCACTCTGAGTCTTCGGAGCTCCCTTGGTACCGGTTTTATTTATAACCAGTCCCGGAACATAAGGAGAACACCACACACAGCCAGACGCGGAGATACTTCCCCGCTCGCAACCAAAACCCAACCCGCCAGGTTCCAGTCTCGGCCAGTTCCCGCTGCCACACTGGCGCCGCTAGGCGCGAAGTGGCATGAGGATTCTCGCCTGAACCCTCGACAGTATATTTGTGAAAACAAATATTCACGTCTTAATGTTTTAATTTGTTATATATAGATAGGGGTTGTATTAATGTAAGAGAATGGTGTGTAGATGAGTACCCACTGCCAGAGGGAGAGATCGCCATTGAACCAGAACCCGTAGAGAAAAAGGTGGAGGACCAAGAATCCGGCCTGAACACAGAGAACATGGAACCCACCATGCAGGACGTCCCAGCCTCCCAACTGGAGCAGTTTGCTCAACAGGAGGACGTCGTCTTCTCCAAGTTCAAGGAGAGGATCTCCCGGGAACCTCACCAGGTGACCTTTCTATCTAAGCCATAATCTACAATACAGAGGTCTACTACAGTAGAACTATCTACATGAAAGGACACTCGCGCTAGAAGACACCTACGTCTACAATGGACAGGTTACATTTGTAAAATTTACCATTTTTACTATTTAGCCCAGTCATGATGGTTGTCAAACAGACACCATCAAGGGTCACAACTTGATACCCTAATATGATTGAGCGGAGATAAGGAAGAAGAAGAAGACTATTTAGCAACTCTCCGGTAAGAGGACATCTATCTGTAAAGGACACTTTGACTCTGCAATTAGGTGTTGTCCTTTACAGGGAGGTAATTCTACTGTACATCAGTTATAGCCTCTAGTTTATTGGGAATGCTCTTCAGAACCAACTCTTTTTTTTTTTCCTCTAAGTCTCTCCTCCTTGTCTTAACACAGAGGTTATCATCATTGAGAACACCATTTCACCTGAAAGGTAGACAACTTCCTATAATGATAAGGCCTTTGCCGGTCCCATGCCCGGATGAAAAGGGAGGAGGGGGAGCAGTAACAAGCTCGCTAAAAAAACCTGGGCTCAGCTGGCCCGGCTGATAGTACCCTGTAAGGGCTCCTAATCCAGGGATACAGGATGAGCAGCGTTTGTACTCCATGTTAGGAGCAGCTGCACATGGCGTCTGTTCCTCATGTCAGAGGCGGCCATTTCTTTTGGAGCTAAGTCGGCCTGCCACAGAGTAGTGCTCCCAGTCTTAATGACAAAGGCATTCTACTTCACCCAGTTATGAAGGTTGTCAAACAGACACCATCAAGGGTCACAACTTGATATCCTAATATGATTGAGTGGAGATAAGAAAGAAGAAGATAAGGCAACAACTCAGGATTATAGATTATAAATACAAGGTAATAAGACCAAATCCAAATAAATAGTGTGTGATGTTTCATTAACAGCATTGTTACCATCATTAGGCAAAAGAATATATAAAAATAAATAAAAGAAAAAAATTTATTCATTTGTCTGAAGATGGTAACAACGCTGTTACTGAAACATCACACACTATTTATTTTGATTTGGTCTTATTACCTTGTAGTGTTCTTCTTTCTTATCTCTACTCATTCATATCAGGATATCAAGTTTGTAGAGCTTGTTGATGGTGTCTGTTGGGGATGAGTCGAGTTCATCAATGGATGTGACAATACAGTCAATGATGAGGTTTTTATACCTTGTAATTCATATCTATAATCCAAATTGTGCCTAATCAAGGCTGTCTTGTAGTATCGTCCTAGGGGAGATTTGACAACCATCATTTTTTTTTTTTAACTTATCCTTTTAGTCTAAATTAGAAAAGATCTTGGAGGTCGTGCTCATAAAGAAGCTCAAGAACTCTTCTCGGTTCTCTGTACAGGGATCTTTGTGCACGACTCCATATAGGTTATATGCCAGTTATGTTAGAGCGCTGGTTTTATCCAGCATTTCCCCGAGGTCACCTACAGAGAGGTGTAACTTGGACTTTGACCTGGTATTAAATGGCCGCCTCTAACATGAGGAACAGATGCCCTGTGCAGCCGCTCCTAACATGGAGAACAGACACTGCTGAATATTCTGTAACCCAAGAATAGGAGCCCTTACAGGGTGCTATCAGTCGGGCCAACTGAAACCTGGTTTTTTAACAAGCTTGTTACTGCTCCCCTTCCTCCTTTTACATCCGGGCTTGGGACCGGCAATGGCGGAGTTTGACAACCATCATGATTGGGTGAAGTAGAATGTATCTGCCTTTGTCATTAAGACTGGGAGCACTACTCAGTAACAGGCCACTGACTTAGCTCCAATATGAAATGGTCACCTCTGACAAGAGGAACAAACACCATGTGCAGCCACTCCTAACATTGAGTACATCCTGTATCCTTGGAGCCTTTACAGGGTACTATCAGCCGGGTCAGCTGAGCCCGGGATTTTTTAGCGAGCTTGTTACTGCTCCCCCTCTACAAGCTTGATACCCTAATATGATTGAGTGGAGATAAGAAAGAATAGTTGGGGTCGGTGGAAGGATGGTCTAAAACCTTGGTTTTCAACCGCTACAATCTGGGATCAAATTCCGCTTTGGGTACTTTTTTCTAATAATAAAAAAATGCTCCAATGACCCCTGATTCTTGCAAAAGTCCAACCCCCACCAGCGAGTGCAAGTAATCAAATGGGGGCTCTGGCACATTTCTAAGTGCAAAAGTCGAACTGATTATCACATGTGTAAACATGTGGAGGAATTGTAGTAAAAGTAGTTGCTAACTAACCACTATGATTATCATGGCCTGTACTATGTGTACTTGGGATTAAAAAAAGAAGAAGAGTATTGTCAAATTTCAGGAAATGCCATAATAATTTGCAATTTCCCCCAAGAATGTCATGGTACTGGGGAACTAAATGTTGGTTGGTGTGTGCCAGGTACTGAGGTACGGAGAAGAGAAGCCACTATGGGTAGGTAAGGAAGTTCCAGCCAACATCCCGCCCTGTTCATCCTGCGGGGCTCCCAGGACCTTCCTCTTCCAGGTATGTATAGTCTGTGCTTGTGTCTATCTAGCCATGTGTGAGCTGCTCTCACTGTGGCTGTTGTTGAACAACTTGAATTTATTAGGAAGGTTTTAAAACAGAGCAAATAAGTAAACAGGAAATGTAGGGGGGGGAGGAAGGGGCTTAAAATTTTACAAATTACCACACAATCCACCAACTTAAAGATTTACAACTTCCTTATACTATTTACAAGAAAATTAAGACCTAAACCAAAAAAATTAATAGTGTGTAACGTTTCGGTAACAGCATTGTTACCATCATCATATTCTTCTTTCTTATCTCCACACTGGGTGAAGTATAATGAGTCTGCCTTTGTCATTAAGACTGGGAGCACTACTTAGTGGCAGGCCGACTTAGCTCCAAAAGAAATGGCCGCCTCTGACATGAGGAACAGACGCCATGTGCAGCCGGTCCTAACATGGAGTACAAACGCTGTTCATCCTGTATACCTGGATCAGTAGCCCTTACAGGGTACTATCAGCCGGGCCAGCTGAGTCCAGGTTTTTTAGTGAGCTTGTTACTGCTCCCCCTCCTCCTTTTTCATCCGGGCTTGGGACCAGCAAAGGCGGAGTTACCATCATCATGAATAATTTAAATCATTTATTTATTTATTTGTATTTGGTCTTAATACCTTGTGTTTAAAAACTTTTTGAAGTGAAACAACATGTTAAAATAAGAAAATATAACTTTCCTATTATAAGAGGAATAAACCTCAACTTTTGCCGTGGCTTTAATGCATTTTAAAGGAAGATATGCCTCCTTTTTTTATACGTATATGTGGTAATATCAAATGGAGAGAGAAATTAGACACTTCAGGGGTTAGAAGCAAAAGGAAGGCTGTAACTCCGCCTTTGCTGGTCCCAAGCCCGGATGAAAAAGGAGGAGGGGGAGCAGTAACAAGCTCACTAAAAACCCTGGGCTCAGCTGGCCCAGCTGATAGTACCCTGTAAGGGCTCCTAATCCAGGGATACAGGATGGGCAGCATTTGTACTCCCATGTTAGGAGCAGCTGCACATGGTGTCTTTTCCTCATGTCAGAAGCAACTAAAAAAGAAGCAACAAGGAAGGCTATGTCCCTAGAAAAAAGACCTGCTAGCACGGCTCGAGCAATGAGATTGTCCAGTGCGAAAACATTTCGTTTGATATATAATCCCAAATGTCTTTAACAAGCCCCAGGCTCTTCTTATAGACGGAGTGATCCCTATGGGATCAAAGGTCAGACCTATGAAGTCCTATTATGTAAAGTGATATGGGACCAGTCTGTCACACCTATTTCTGGAGTCATCAACCTTCCTTTAACTTTATTGTTTCCATACACAAGTAACCATAATAGGAGATATTTTTATTATATATACAGTAGAATCTCCATGAGAGGACACTCGCAATAGAGGACACCTCTCTACAAAGGACAGTTTTCATTTTCAAAATTACTATTTTTACAATTTAGCAACTCTCCGGTAAGAGTACACTTCTCCCTAAAGGACAATTTGGATCTGCAATTAGGTGTTGTCCTTTACACGGAGGTTCTACTGTATATAAATATATAGGATATCTTCTCTTTAGCCTCAAGATAGATTGCTTGAAAGTCACAGAAATGTTGAGGTCAAACAAGCAATTTGAATGCAACATTTTCATTACTTTAAATACACTGTGAAAAAAATTCTGGCCTTAACTACCCATTTCATGATTTTTCAGGATGCCTGAATGACCAGTTTTTTTGGTCGTTGAGGTACAGCTTGCACCACACTGATGAGGGCCAACAGCCCGAAACGCATCCGTGGTTAGCTTTTCATGATTAATCAAGAATGGGTATTTGACCAATTCTGGAATAATTAAAAATCAACGAGAATAGTTGATATTTATTCAGATGATGGCGCAAGCTTTCAGTTGCACGATAAGGAGATGCCCTTTTTTCATAATTTAAATACATTGTTTACTTTTTTGTTCTTTGTCTCCTTTTGATTCCCATCTCTTATCCCAATTTTGCATATTGGCACTATGTGGATGGCAGGTAATGCCTCAACTCCTGAATCACCTGCACAGCGAGGAGCTAGACTGGGGCACTCTGGCTGTTTACATCTGTTCCAAGAGCTGCGATGGAACTGATCCCCTGGATTACCACCCGGAGTATGTCTGGCAGCAGGACTATGACGACCTCCGTACTGTAGAGTGAACAACTGATGAAGTCCTAATTTGTTGCATAGTAAACACTTGTACTGTACTATATTATTTACATACTAGCTTTATGTATATCATTTTTAAAATAAAAATGTAAATGTGAAAAATAGTACAAATGTGATATTTTACTGGGATAAAGTGCATAAATTAAGAAAAAGGCATCTCCTTATCGTGCAACTGAAAGTTGCTGATGGCTTGTGACATCTATCGAAATAAATATCAACTATTCTCGTTGATTTTTAATTATTCCAGGTGCAAGCCATCAGCAACTTTCAGTTGCACGATAAGGAGATGCCTTTTTCTTTAAAAATGTAAATGTTTATTTATCTTCTCATTGAATTTTTTTTTTTTTTTATGGTGAATTGTGTGTTTTTTATTTATTTTTTAATTTTATTAAAGTATATTTTGATTAGAAATAATGGTAATATGACCAAATCAAATAAATAGTGTATAACGTTTTGGTAACAATGCTGTTACAGAAATGTCACACACTAGTTATTTATTTGAATTTGGGCTTATTGCTTTTTGTTATTAATCATTTTAAATCATCATGTGTCAACATAATATATATATAACAAGGAGGTATACATGATGCATTTATAAGATCTATTGTAAGCATGTATATAAGGAAAAAAACACTCAAATCCATATTTTATTTATTCATAAATCCATTTTTGCAAAAAAATCATGAAGTGATGGGAAAAATGGAGATCATTTTTGAAATCAGCACACCAAATAACAACATACAAATCATGATAAGGCACAATTTGGATTATAAACACAAGGTAATAAGACACCAAATCCAAATAAATAGTGTGTGATGTTTCAGTAAAATCATTGTTACCATCTTCAAACAAAAGTACTGAATGATAAGGTACAATTTGGATTATAGATCATAAACACAAGGTAATAAGACACCAAATCCAAATAAATAAATAGTGTGTGACGTTTCATTAACAGTGTTGTTACCACCTTCAGACAATAGTACTAAATGAGAATTATATTTATTTAAAACATGCTGTGGTAAAATTTCTCATTCAGTACTTTTGTCTGAAGATGGTAACAACATCAGTTATAACTTCTATTTTTCAAAATTTCTATTTCACAGATGTGTGTTATTCAACACATGAATTTTAGATATTTTATAATAATACAAACATACCTACAGCTTTACTAAGACAAGCGATCTTATACAGATTCATCACAGGAAGAAAGCATAGATGGAGCTCCTATACTCCAGGCAGCGCAGAACCCAACAGTCTTCAGGTCCTGTACATGTCCAGTGGCCACACCGTGCATATGTCCAGTTAGCTATCACTGAACAGGCTGATGTGGAATCATCAGCAATGTTCTAGTCTTTGCTTTCCTCATCCAAATAAACCACGGCATTCGGTGATTCCATTAATCTCCTCCGAACGGTGACTGCGGCCTTGTAGAATTTATATAAAACAAAGACCTTGATCAAACATCATTATATTCATCCAGTTATATATTGGTTGACTATCGGAATAAGACAAGGAGATATTTTATAATAGCTTAAACATTCTTAGTACTCCAAGGATATTTTTTAAAGTTTATCCTATAATGACCTATTTAATTGGTGTCATACATTTTACTGTGCACTTTTAAGATTACTTATACTGTGGTCACAAGGTGTCATAACATTAGGAGATGTCGATCTGGTTCCCACTGTTGCTATTGTTTGGCTTTTGTTTTTTTATATCTTTAAAAAAAAAATCATTTAAAATGCAGTCGCAGTCATTAGCAAACACATATGTTTGCCTAATTTCCATGTGCTCTTTTTTTTTTTTTTACAGAAAAATATTTACTTGCCAGTAATTTGGATTAATTTTTTTCATAAACCTATTTTTTTCTTATTCTTACTGAGAAGATGGGCATCGCAGTCACTCACATAATTCAGGCAATTTCAAGGGTTAATGCGCTGGGACGGGTACCTCAGGGGTTGGGTGGAAAAGCTTTTATCTATTTAAACTATAATGATTTTGAAACAACTAAATGGATTTCAAAAATGATTGAATAAAATACCTAAACACTAATATAATACAAATTTTGCCATCACACACAGTTTTTGCCTGTTGTTTATGTGTTACTTCTGTATTGCTATTCTATGGCATTTCTACTATTTATTATTGATGTACTTTCAGTATGAAGGAAATTGAACTCATTGGGCAAAGCCGGGTCATTTGTCTAGTATTATTATAAATATATTTCAATATTTTATAATTCTTATTTTTTTGCAAATTTTTCTTTAAAATTTTTCAATTTTGATTATTATTTTTTAAAGAGATATTTTATTATTTTTTTCACAGAGAGAGAAGGATGATGATAGCCTTGGGGGGGGGGGGGGGGGGGGTGAGTCCAGCAACACTGGGGCAAGGAAGTGGGAGATTGACATTAGTTTGATATTTCTTCCTTGAAAGCTGAGGACTGGGAGTTGCTGAAAGCGCAGGCCGTTGGGCTGGCTGCAGCCTTGATCACTATTTTCCAATCCTGTACTTGGGTTGCTGACTCCAGAATTAGGTGTGGCTAGATGGGTGATATTTGGCATGATAGGCCTTTTAAGTTTATATACACCTATCCCCGAGATTTACACGGTAGATACGTTCCTGAGAAAAACGTGTAAATCGGGGGATAGGTGTACACAGAAATAAAAATAAAATGCATTGACAGGTTAAAATATGTAGTCAGCACATAAGCTCGGGATTCCTCATGAGATGTGTACACAGCGCATGTGTTCAATCACAGTAGCATTTAGTATAGTGCGATAAAAAAAAAAAAACTTATTTGAAAAACCGTGTAAAAGCGAAAACGTGTAAAACAAGTACCGTGTAAATCGGGGAATAGGTGTATATATATTTTAAACTCCTCCCTTTTAACCATATAGAAGACAACATGGTCATCTCCCGCCACTACCAAATCCTGCAATATCTCGGCCAGCTCTTTCTCAAAGTTCTTCACCTGGACCTTGTCCGCTTCATTGAGCAGGGGATGGAATTAATCAAGTGCCTAGTTGGGAATATGAAGAACCTCACGGACACCGTGAATGACTTCATGAAGCTGGATGAAGTCATGGAAGCTCACAAACCCAAGACCACCTTCCAAACTGGCCCAGCTCCCACCTGCAAGGACTCTAGCGCTCAGACCGAGCTCATCAAGCCTGCCACCCCCGCTCGTCCCTGTGGCAGCACCTGGTCCCAAGAAGCCAGATCCTGCTCTAACCAAGAGGAAGCAGCCAGAGGCGTCAAACCCGCCCACTAAGAGGACCAACACACTGGTTCCAGCCAAGCCTGCATCTTCCCGCGTCTCCAAGCCTGCGGTGGCCAAAGCCACACTCAAAGGGGAGAAATCTGCGGCCCACATCATGGTTATTGCCGATAACCCTTAGGCTAACCCACGGGACATCCTCAAAGCTATCTGCACTGCCCAAACTCTGCCCCAAGGCGTCTCTGCGCACCAGGGGAAAACTGGTGCTGCATTCCAGCACTCTAGAGGCCATTCCTGCTGTCAGCTCTGCTCTGGACAACAAGCTCCAAGGCCTGAAAGTTCGGGAACAGATAATTCCTCCCAAGAATCTGCCTCTTCAATGTGGAGGCGGAAACCGCGGATGAGGACATTGTCCAGGCTTTCCTGTCCACCGATGCCCTCAGCCAGCTTACTGGAGACAAGTCTGTCCGCGTAGCACACAGGTCTCCGGTCAGAAATGGCACCTGCAAGGCCTTTATTGAGCTGGACTTGGCTTCCTTCAAGGCCATTGGAAGACGCGGCAGGATCATTTTGGACCAAGTGATCCTGAACTACGAGGAGTCTGTCCGCGTCTGCTACCGCTGCTCTGGCTACGGCCACAACGCCGATAGGTGCACCAAGTCTACGGTCACCTGCTTCCATTGCGCTTCTGGTGACCACAAGGCCGAAGCTGTCCAACTCTTGCCAACCCGCGCACGGCCAAAGTACGCTAACTATTCAGCTA
>CP092874.1:15287838-15348699 GCA_030710605.1 Cordylochernes scorpioides
CAATTCTGGAATAATTAAAAATCAACGAGAATAGTTGATATTTATTCCGATAGATGGCGCAAGCCATCAGCAACTTTCAGTTGCACGATAAGGAGATTCCTTTTTCTTAATTTATAGAAAGTTACACTGGGATGACGTAACAGATAAGTCACCTGAATATGGATAGGAAGATTGTGGGTTCGAATCCTGGCGTTTTTTATTTTTTGATGACAAAACACACCCTTTGTTACCGTCAATACCATGATTTATGATCCATACAGAACACGAATGAAGTTTTTTAAAGCTTCACTTGCTAGCAGTCTTGCACAAATCCAACCTCACCAGTGAGTGCAAATAACCAAACTGGGCTCTGGTACTGTTGGAAAAGAAGGAGTTCGAAGCAGCCAATGGGAGGCCGACGGAAGCGGCTACGGGGATGCAGCGACTAAAATGAGAAAACAATAACAGAAGAACTTGTAAACAACTTTCGAACGCGAGAATTTGCCCTGATCTCCGATTCTTTTAGTGTAAATATTTAAATATATAATTAATTAAATAATACTTTACTTATTTTCTTAAATTATAATAAACATAATTTTCCCTCCTGTTTTCGTCGTATATTTTAAAAGTGCTATAAACAGCGACGCCTTAATTTTGAACCTTCAACCCCGCCGACCAAGAATAGAGGTGATCGACTACCTCTATAGAACTTGGATCATCGTCACAACACAGAGTGGCGGTGAAAACGCAATAGGTACCATACAAATGTCGAATTACCTTTCAATATGTAGACACTAGCCGAATGATCCGGGCAACGCCCGGGTTTTACCCGATTAAATGCTTTTATTCAAATACTATTCGTTACAATTATAAATTGGTGCCGTGGATGTCATTCTTGTGAAACGTCCCGCTCCAAACTTTATGTCTGAGAAGCGATATTTTTATAAAGAGATGATCTGGCTTTGTGTCTTCTGCCCGAATGAATGTTTTTCTGTTAGAATTTTGTTCCTGCATACTAAAAATGAACTGGCTTCACCCGTGGTCTCTGCTTTTTGGAATTTTTCCGGATATAATTTTGTATTTGATAATCAAATATGATACAGCATTATTGTCATAATCATTTTCTGACAAAAAAAAAAAACTATTTTTGCCCAGAACCTGTCAATTTCAATTTTTCTTGGCTAAAAATGCGACAAATATCTCTTCCATATTTTTCTATGTCCTGTTAAAACACGTTTTACATGTACATTAGGTCAGCTGATGTTACTTCCCATCTTCACCGCTAGAGGCGCTGCTTGCGAGAGAAAGAGCAAATTTCCAACTCAAATTTGCAAATAACTCGAAGAATAATATTCGGGATAGAGACCTGAAATATTCAATATAAGTTTTTCCAGATTCTACTATACATACTGCTAAAATTTCAGTCATATTAGTTATGTATTTTACGTATATTGCGTAAAAGTATTCCATTCACAAAAGCAAACGATGACAGAATTGATGACTCTGATACTTGTATATTTTAATAATAATATAAATGAGTTTTAAAAAATGTAAAAAAAAAAAAAATGCATCGGCCGGGAATCGAACCCGGGCCGCCCCCGTGGCAGGCGAGCATTCTACCACTGAACCACCGATGGTTATAAGAAATGGCCATATTTGGGTATTTATTCCATTCACAAAAGCAACGGTGACAGAATTGATTGATTGTTGATTATGACTCTGATACTTGTATATTTTATTTTATACTAGCGGATGTACCCGGATTCGCCCGGGTTATACCCAAGTAAAGGTTTGTCTAACGAACATTTGTTAAAACAATTATCTATAAACTTATTAAAAAAAAGATATATTTTGATAATTTGAAACTCATAAATTTGAATCTCTAGATAAAGTGAACATTTTTTCCCCCGGTCCCTGTGTGCCGTGTCATCCTGAATTTTGTCTTTCCTAATTTTCTACATTACAAAATCATCGTTTTATCTAGTGAACATTTTTTCCCGGTCCCTTGAAAAATACTCGATAAGTTGAATAAAATCAATATTAATTGGTTCCCTCGGTAATTGGAAGTTAAAGGAATAGTATCTTTGCCTTGGAATTGTATCATTAAATTTATTATTAAATTGCCGTGTCATTTTGAGATAATCTTACTTTTGATAAATAATCTTTAAGATAATAAACTTAGTGATAATAAAACTTATAGATAAAAAAACTTGTTAACATCGTCGCAATGGTGGCGCTGCTTGCGAGTTAAATCTACAAATCTGCCAATAACTCTAAGGATATTCAAGATATTCAAGAAATTATTTTTCAGAAACCTTCCCAGTACTATACTAAATAACTTCCCAAAGTTTCATGGCGTTCCAATGAGTGGTTTGGTCAGGCATAAAGGACACACACAACACACATACATTCATTTATATATATACTAGCGGATGTACCCCGGCTTCGCCCAGGTTTTTCTCGAGGGAATGTTTGTAGTCTAGTAATAAGAAAATATACTACACCTAAAAACTATAAGAGAAAAGAGAAACCACGGAAGGTGAACAGACAAATGCTTACAATGGATGTTATGTTTACGATATCAAGTTAAATAAAAACAAAGATAAAATTTGCATATGTTGGTCACTATAAATTTGTATATTTGTTAGGCGAAATTAGAAACATGATAAAACAATTGGGTATTTAAAAACAAATGTAGAAATAAAAGTTGAAGTATAATAAACAATGTTAAAGATTAGTTTTAATTATTGATCAAGATTGTGTGTGAATATGTGAGAAAGATGTAATATCGTTGTTGTTTTCTTGGCCGACTGTTTTACATATGGTGTTATCTTAAAATTGCTTGTTTTGAATATTTTTTTAGATTGAGATTATTAGCTAGTATGTAAAAAAAAATTAACTCTGTTGAAATTTAATTTTGTATTTATATATAAATAAAATTAACTCTGTTGATTTTTTTGTATTTAATCGACAACAGCGAAGTTACGCATGTTAATGTTAGGAAATATATTTTGATGTTAAGCAAAACCTGCTCCATCTCGTTTTACATAAATGTTGAAAATTTGGTTGAATTTGATGCATTGTAACGAAAGTTTTTAGTGATGTCCACTTATGAAATTTCCATTTTATTAATATAGATAGATATAACAATAATTTAAAAAATACAATGAAAATGGCGGGAACTTGAAGTAAGCTTGGGGAAGATTTGGAGCTAGTGGTGGAGCTGGTGTTCTGCCTGAAGATGGTGATTTTAACACCCACCATGGGTTTGTGGCTTGCCCATAGGCATGCTAGAGTCTGGCTTGGTACTGGTGGAGTCAAGTCAAGCACGATTTGTCAGTGGTTTGACTACAGGGAAGGGGTGTCTGAGTCCATCTTGGACTCTGGCTTGAGTTAAAGTCAGCCACCATGGGATATGTGGCACCAGGAAGGGGTGTCTGAGTCCATCTCAGACCAGCTTGGTGTTGGTGGGGTCATGTCATCCACCACAGGGAAGGGGCATCTGAGTCCATCTTGGACTCTGGCTCGTTGTTGTCAATGTTGAAGGTGGCCTCAGGCTTCATCTCTACACCTCAAAATCACAAGAGGTTTGCAGCTTAGACAGGGCAAAGGTGGGACATGGCTAGGTTAGGTGGGGTTCTGGGTGATTTTGGCATACTATGGTCACGAGGTGTCCTAACAGAAGCAAGTTAAATAAAAGCTTTCAATAAATCGAAACAGCACCTCCTGGATTGATTGCATATAATTAAAAGATTGCATGCATTTCTGACATTTTTATTTAATGTAAAGTAGGGGCACATTTTTTGGAAGTTCGAAAAATAGTAGCTCTCTCTTTAATAAATGCATTGACACAATGCAACTTTTGATGTTCTCTGAGAAGAGAGTTTTTATTCTATTAGTGAATAAGCTACCACACGCTTTGCCTTTTTTCCCACATGAATATAATCTACGCACTTTTAGAAATTCAAAAGTGCAAAAAAAAAAAAGTAAAAATGATTCATTCAAAATCAATTATATTTAATACAAAATTTATTTTTAAAATATTTTTTGAAAAATATTTCGTTCACTTAGTGTAGTTTTCACTATCATCATAACATTTTAGACAATTTTGTTTTTATTTATAAAAGCGTGTATTTGTTTTGATATGGGAATTTTAAAGATCTACTAAATTTTGATTTAAGTAAATAATGGCTGGAATTGAATTAGGATATTACGTGAAAGTTGATGATGCAGAATTATATACATTAAAGAGTAAATATTTTCCAAATAAAGTTGGTGGAAAACCCGCTTGGTTAAGTTTGAAAAATCTGCCAAAACAAGATGATTTAAGATGCAAAGAATGCAACTCGCTTTGTAAATTTTTACTACAAATTTATAGTCCAACAAAAGAAGAAAATGGCTATCATAGATCTATATTTTTATTTTATTGCCCAAATGGGAGCTGTTCGATTAAAAATACAGACAAAAAATGCACAGCCTTTCGTTCACAATTGCCAAAATCAAACGAATTTTATAGTTATGATTCTGATAGTGAAAACGAAGATACTTGTGATAAACCATCTGCTTCTGATTATAACAAGCTTTGCAATGTTTGTGGATATATTGGGCCACTTCATTGTGGAGCTTGTAAAAAAGTATTTTATTGCGGAAAGGCTCATCAAACATTAGATTGGAAACAAGGCCATAAAAAAGCCTGTAAAATCTCCCAATATTACAAAAGTAAGTTTTATATACCACCTTTTTCTATGAGATACACATTTCTGTTACTATGAGAATATGCTGTTTATTGTATTATTCAGTGCTAGGCCTACGTGCATTTGATAAAAGGATAACCTATCAAAACCTAATCCAGCCTAACTTATCCTAACAAATTGATACACTAGCCTGCAGGTTGCTACACTAGCAGCAGAAATGAGAATCTAACCTTTTTAGATATACAGTAGAACCTCCATGAGAGGACACTCATGCTAGAGGACACCTCTCTACAAAGGACAGTTTTCATAACCAATATAGTAGAACATACTCCATGAGAGGACACTCCTGCTAGAGGACACCTCTCTACAAAGGACAGTTTTCATTGCCACTACAGTAGAACATACTCCATGAGAGGACACTCACACTAGAGGACACCTCTCTACAAAGGACAGTTTTCATAACCAATATAGTAGAACATACTCCATGAGAGAACACTCACATTAGAGGACACCTCTCTACAAAGGACAGTTTTTATTGCCACTACAGTAGAACATACTCCATGAGAGAACACTCACACTAGAGGACACCTCTCTACAAAGGACAGTTTTCATAACCAATACAGTAGAACATACTCCATGAGAGGACACTCACGCTAGAGGACACCTCTCTACAAAGGACAGTTTTCATTGCCACTACAGTAGAACATACTCCATGAGAGGACACTCACGCTAGAGGACACCTCTCTACAAAGGACAGTTTTCATTGCCACTACAGTAGAACATACTCCATGAGAGGACACTCGCGCTAGAGGACACCTCTCTACAAAGGACAGTTTTCATTGCCACTACAGTAGAACATACTCCATGGGAGAACACTCACGCTAGAGGACACCTCTCTACAAAGGACAGTTTTCATTACCACTACAGTAGAACATACTCCATGGGAGAACACTCACGCTAGAGGACACCTCTCTACAAAGGACAGTTTTCATTACCACTACAGTAGAACATACTCCATGGGAGAACACTCACGCTAGAGGACACCTCTCTACAAAGGACAGTTTTCATTACCACTACAGTAGAACATACTCCATGGGAGAACACTCACGCTAGAGGACACCTCTCTACAAAGAACAGTTTTCATTTGCAAAATGACCATTTTTACTATTTAGCAACTCTCCGGTAAAAAGACACCTCTTCCTAAAGGACACTTTGACTCTGCAATTAGGTGTTGTCCTTTACAGGAAGGTTCTACTGTCTAATTATTGTATACCCATCATGTTTTTTTTCTTTTGGATCTTCATTGATATTTCCAGAGAGATGCATATTTTTAAACTATACATTAGCCTTCCAAGAGATACCATAGCCTACAAATATGACTAAACCTAGTGTTGGAGCTTGGTTCCTGACAATGTTAGCCAGGACTTCCTTTAGCTCCTTCAGCCTCTAGTCTGGTCTCAGGTGATGACGATATGTGGCAGAGCTTGTTATTGACTGTACTTAACGAGACCAGACTGGCGCATTGACTACTGAGAATGTTTTCCTTTCGCAAGACTGCGATGTAGCAAGCTGGTTGAATAGAGGAAGGACCAAGCCTCACTCCTTTTAGCTGACTGACGAACTTTATTGAATCTTTTACTCCTTTTATATACATATATATTTACATAATTAAAAGAAAGAAATAAAAATTTACATGATTATAAAACAATGCAGCCTAGCAAGTTATTTACATAACTAGGCGCAAACATACTCCCCCCCACCGCTGAACTTCATATCTCGAGGCGCAAAGGGAAGAGGGGCCAGCTTGGTGATTGGTCTCCTGAAAAAAATTAAAGATACTTTGGCCAGTAAGAGACAATAAAAAAAGATATAATGACCGAAGTATCTTTAATTTAAAAAACTATGAATGGCGGCCAGGCAGCCTCTATTTTTATGATTATTTTTTTATCATTAATTTGTTAATGTGATACTCCTGTTGACAAGTCTGACAACTTGAAAATAAAAAGTTGCACAAAAAAACTTAAGAGCCCTGGAAGCATTATTTTATTATGTGTGTGGTATATAACAAATTAAGACATGAATGTTTCTTTTCATAAATATATCAAACTTCTACTGTCCTTACTGCAATGAAAAATAATATTGGGAGGGCTTGGCTCATCATTGGTGAAACCGCTGGGAGGAGTCACCACTGATGTGTTATGATTAAGTCAGCCTGCCACTGAGTAGTACTCCCAGTCTTAATGACAAAGGCAGATACATTCTACTTCACCCAATCGTGATGGGGACACCATTAAAAGTCTCAAGCTCTACAAGCTTGACACCATAATATGATTGAGTAGAGATAAAAAAAGAAGAAGACCACTGATGATCAAAGCCCTCCCAATATTTTTTCATCGCAGTAAGGACAGTAGAAGTTTGGTATATGTTGTGTTGTGCCCGTTGTTTTGTCAATAATCCACTCTGAGTCTTCGGAGCTCCCTTGGTACCGGTTTTATTTATAACCAGTGCTGGAACATAAGGAGAACACCACACACAGCCAGACGCGGGGTTACTTCCCCGCTCGCAGCCAAAACCCAACCCGCCAGGTTCCAGACTCGGCCAGTTCCCGCCGCCACACTGGCGCCGCTAGGCGTGAAGTGGCGTGAGGATTCTCGCCTGAACCCTCAACAGTATATTTGTGAAAAGAAACATTCACGTCTTAATGTTTTTATTCCTTATATATTGATGGGGGTTGTATTCATGTAAGAGAATGGTGTGTAGATGAGTACCCACTGCCGGAGGGAGAGATCGCCATTGAACCAGAACCCACAGAGAAGAAGGCCGAGGACCAAGAATCCAGCCTGAACACAGAGAACATGGAACCCACCATGCAAGATGTCCCTGCCTCCCAGCTGGAGCAGTTTGCTCAACAGGAGGACGTCGTCTTCTCCAAGTTCAAGGAGAGGATCTCCCGGGAACCTCACCAGGTGACCTTTCTATCTATGCCATAATCTACAATACTCCACTTTGCCGTAGTGGGGGGGGCCCGAGTCCGACTTCCAAGTCGTTCCGCCAAGAGATCAACACCACAGAGGTCCGTACGTCTTGACCTCACGGACAATACAGCAGCTACATTATGCACTCATGATCATTTTGTCTCCTCTCTAATTGTAAATACGCTGCTGTATCACCTCATAAGCATAAATAAATAAATAATCTACAATACAGAGGTCTACTGCAGTAGAACTATCTAAATGAGAGGACACTCGCGCTAGAAGACACCTCTCTACAATGGACAGCTTTCATTTGTAAAATTTACTATTTAGCCCAGTCATGATGGTTGTCAAACAGACACCATCAAGGGTCACAACTTGATACTCTAATATGTTTGAGTGAAGATAAGAAAGAAGAAGAAGACTATTTAGCAACTCTCCGGTAAGAGGACACCTCTCTGTAAAGGACACTTTGATTCTGCAATTAGTTGTTGTCCTTTACAAGGAGGTAATTCTACTGTACATCAGTTATAGCCTCTAGTTTATTGGGAACACTCTTCAGAACCAACTTTTTTTTTTCCGAGTCTCTCCTTCTTGTCTTAACATAGAGGTTATCATCATTGAGAACACCATTTCACCTGAAAAGTAGACAACTTCCTATAATGATAAGGCCTTTGCCAGTCCCAAGCCGGATGAAAAAGGAGGAGGGGGAGCAGTAACAAGCTCACTAAAAAACCTGGGCTCAGCTGGCCCGGCTGATAGTACCCTGTAAGGGCTCCTAATCCAGGGATACAGGATGAGCAGCGTTTGTAGTCCATGTTAGGAGCAGCTGCACATGGCGTCTGTTCCTCATGTCAGAGGCCGCCATTTTTTTTGGAGCTAAGTCAGTGGCCTGCCACTGAGTAGTGCTCCCAGTCTTAATGACAAAGACAGACACATTCTACTTCACCTAATCAAAAAGTTGTCAAAAAGACACCTTCAGGGGTCACAACTTGATATCCTAATATGATTGAGTGGAGATAAGAAAGAAGAAGATAAGGCAACAACTCGGATTATAGATTATAAACACAAGGTAATAAAGACCAAATCCAAATAAAGTGTGTGATGTTTCAATAACAGCATTTTTACCATCATCAGACAAAAGAATATGTGTGGAAATAAAATAAAATAAAAATTTATTCATTTGTATGATGAAAGTAACAATACTGTTACCGAAACATCACACACTATTTATTTAGATTTGGTCTTATTACCTTGTAGTCTTCTTCTTCTTTCTTATCTCTACTCATTCATATCAGGATATCAAGCTTGTATAGCTTGTCGATGGTGTCTGTTGGGGATAAGTAGAGTTCATCAATGGATGTGTCAATACAGTCAATGATAAGGTTTTTATACCTTGTACTTCTTATCTATAATCCAAATTGTGTCTAATCAAGGCTGTCTTGTAGTATCGTCCTAGGGGAGATTTGACAACCATCATTTTTTTTTTTTAACTTATCCTTTTAGTCTAAATTAGACAAGATCTTGGAGGTCGTGCTCATAAAGAAGCTCAAGAACTCTTCTTGCTTCTCTGTACAGGGATCTTTGTGCACGACTCCATATAGGTTATATGCCAGTTACGTTAAAGCGCTGGTTTTATCCAACATTTCCCCGAGGTCACCTACAGAGAGGTGTAACTTGGACTTTGACCTGGTATTAAATGGCCGCCTCTAACATGAGGAACAGATGCCCTGTGCAGCCACTCCTAACATGGAGAACAGACACTGCTTAATATCCTGTAACCCAAAAATAGGAGCCCTTACAGGGTGCTATCAGTCGGGCCAACTGAAACCTGGTTTTTTAACAAGCTTGTTACTGCTCCCCTTCCTCCTTTTACATCCGGGCTTGGGACCGGCAATGGCGGAGTTTGACAACCATCATGATTGGGTGAAGTAGAATGTATCTGCCTTTGTCATTAAGACTGGGAGCACTACTCAGTAACAGGCCACTGACTTAGCTCCAATATGAAATGGTTGCCTCTGACAAGAGGAACAGACACCATGTGCAGCCGCTCCTAACATTGAGTACATCCTGTATCCTTGGACCCATTACAGGGTACTATCAGCCGGGTCAGCTGAGCCCGGGATTTTTTAGCGAGCTTGTTACTGCTCCCCCTCTACAAGCTTGATACCCTAATATGATTGAGTGGAGATAAGAGAGAATAGTTGGGGTCGGTGGAAGGATGGTCTAAAACCTTGGTTTTCAACCGCTACAATCTGGGATCAAATTCCGCTTTGGGTACTTTTTTCTAATAAAAAAAAAAAATGCTCCAATGACCCCTGATTCTTGCAAAAGTCCAACCCCACCAACGAGTGCAAATAACCAAATGGGGGCTCTGGCACATTTCTAAGTGAAAAAGTTGAACTGCTTTTCACATGTGTAGACATGTGGAGGAATTGTAGTAAAACTAGATGCTAACTAACCACTATGCTTATCATGGCCTGTACTACATGTACTTTGGATTAAAAAAAAAAAGAAGAGTATTGTCATATCTCAGGATATGCCATAATAAGTTGCAATATCCCCCAAGAATGTCATGGTACTAGGGAACTAAAGGTTGGTTGGTGTGTGCCAGGTACTGAGGTATGGAGAAGAGAAGCCACTCTGGGTAGGTAAGGAAGTCCCAGCCAACATCCCACCCTGTTCATCCTGCGGGGCTCCCAGGACCTTCCTCTTCCAGGTATGTATAGTCTGTGCTTGTGTCTATCTAGCCATGTGTGAGCTGCTCTCACTGTGGCTGTTGTTGAACAACTTGAATTTATTAGGAAAGTTTTAAAACGGAACAAATAAGTAAACAGGAAATGTAGGGGGGGGGTTAAAATTTTACAAATTACCACACAATATATCCACCAACTTAAAGATTTACAACTTCCTTATACTATTTACAAGACAATTGTAAATGTAGCTTGGCACCTGCAGCTCCAGAACACATTTTGGCTTGTATTAGATGCACTAAACAGGACCTTTGGGAGAGGCCGCTGCTCATCATAAAACAGCTCGAGGAGCATGAACTCATGGAATTCGTGTAATCTTTACACAAGGGGATAAGAAACAACAACAACACAAGACAATTAAGACCTAAAATAAAAAATTAATAGTGTGTAACGTTTCGGTAACAGCGTTGTTACCATCATTATATTCTCCTTTCTTATCTCCACACTGGGTGAAGTATAATGAGTCTGCCTTTGTCATTAAGACTGGGAGCACTACTTAGTGGCAGGCCGACTTAGCTCCAAAAGAAATGGTCGCCTCTGACATGAGGAACAGACGTCATTGTGCAGCCGCTCCTAACATGGAGTACAAACGCTGCTCATCCTGTATCCCTGGATTAGGAGCCCTTACAGGGTACTATCAGCCGGGCCAGCTGAGCCTGGGTTTTTTAGTGAGCTTGTTACTGCTCTCCCTCCTCCTTTTTCATCCGGGCTTGGGACCGGCAAAGGCGAAGTTACCATCATCATGAATAATTTAAATCATTTATTTGTATTTGGTCTTAATACCTTGTGTTTAAAAACTTTTTAAAGTGAAACAACATGTTAAAATAAGAAAATATAACTTTCCTATTATAAGAGGAATAAACCTCAACTTTTGCCATGGCTTTAATGCATTTTAAAGGAAGATATGCCTCTTTTTTTTATACGTATATGTGGTAATATCAAATGGAGAGAGAAATTAGACACTTCAGGGGTTAGAAGCAAAAGGAAGGCTATAACTCCGCCTTTGCCGGTCCCAAGCCCGGATGAAAAAGGAGGAGGGGGAGCAGTAACAAGCTCACTAAAAAACCTGGGCTCAGCTGGCCCGGCTGATAGTACCCTGTAAGGACTCCAGGGATACAGGATGAGCAGCGTTTGTGCTCCATGTTAGGAGCGGCTGCACATGGCGTCTGTTCCTCATGTCAGAAGCAACTAAGAAAGAAGCAACAAGGAAGGCTATAGCCCTAGAAAAAAGACCTGCTAGCACGGCTCGAGCAATGAGATTGTCCAGTGCGAAAACATTTCGTTTGATATATAATCCCAAATGTCTTTAACAAGCCCCAGGCTCTTCTTATAGATGGAGTGATCCCTATGGGATCAAAGGTCAGACCTTAGAAGTCCTGTTATGTAAAGTGATATGGGGCCAGTCTGTCACACCTATTTCTGGAGTCATCAACCTTCCTTTAACTTTATTGTTTCCATACAAGTAACCATAATAGGAGATATTTTTATTATATATACAGTAGAATCTCCATGAGAGGACACTCGCACTAGAGGACACCTCTCTACAAAGGACAGTTTTCATTTTCAAAATTACTATTTTTACAATTTAGCAACTCTCCGGTAAGAGTACACTTCTCCCTAAAGGACAATTTGGATCTGCAATTAGGTGTTGTCCTTTACACGGAGGTTCTACTGTATATAAATATATAGGATATCCTCTCCTTAGCCTCAAGAGAGATTGCTTGAAATCCACAGAATTGTTGAGGTCAAACAAGCAATGTGAATGCAACATTTTCTTCACTTTAAATACACTGTGAAAAAAATTCTGGCAATTCTGGCCTTAACTACCAGTTTCATGATTTTTCAGGATGCCTAAATGACCTGTTTTTTGGTCATTGAGGTACAGCTTGCACCACGCTGATGAGGGCCAACAGCCCGAAACGTGTCCGTGGTTAGCTTTTCTTGATTAATCAAGAATGGGTATGTGGCGACCGCACTTTGCTTCAGCGAACAAAGCTTCAAAACACATACGGGCAGAAAGATGGCGGCCCCACTTTGCCTCGGCAAGCACGTGTTTTGCGAACACTTCACTACGCATGCGCGGGGGGATGTCTTCTTTTTTTTTTTTTATAATTAAAATTAATTTATTTAAAGCCAGAAATATAGAAATAGAAAAGAAGCAACGGTTGAAATAACGGCCGCCGGAGTTAGCCCTACATGTTTACCGCGTCAGTTGCCAGAGTCTCTGATGACGTCCCACGCGCATGCGTAGTGAAGTGTTGATGCCGAGGCCGTCTTAGCTCGGCTCGCTGAAACAAAGTGTAGTCGCTACAGGTATTTGGCCAATTCTGGAATAATTAAAAATCAATGAGAATAGAGTTGATAAGGCACAATTTGGATTATAGATTATAAACACAAGGTAATAAGACCAAATCCAAATAAATAAATAGTGTGTGACGTTTCGGTAACAGCGTTGTTACCATCTTCAGACAAAAGTTCTAAATGAATCAGTACTTTTGTCTGAAGATGGAAACAACGCTGTTACCGAAACGTCACACACTATTTATTTATTCCGATAGATGGCGCAAGCCATCAAAAACTTTCAGTTGCACTATAAGGAGATGCCTTTTTTTCATAATTATGCACCTTATCCCAATAGAATATCACATTTGTACTATTTTTTCACTTTAAATACATTGTTTACTTTTTTGTTCTTTGTATCCTTTTGATTCCCATCTCTTATCCCTATTTTGCATATTGGCACTATGTGGATGGCAGGTAATGCCTCAACTCCTGAACCACCTGCGCAGCGAGGAGCTAGACTGGGGCACTCTGGCTGTTTACATCTGCTCCAAGAGCTGCGACGGAACTGATCCCCTGGATTACCACCCGGAGTATGTCTGGCAGCAGGACTATGATGACCTCCGTACTGTAGAGTGAACAACTGATGAAGTCCTAATTTGTTGCATAGTAAACACTTGTACTGTATTTACATACTTACTTTATGTATATCATTTTAAAAATAAAAATGTAGGAGGTCAGTGGAAGGATGGTCTAAACCGTTGGTTTTCGACCGCTATGACCCAGGTTCGATTCCCGCATTGGACACTTTTTTTCTGATTTAAAAAAAAAATGCTCCAATGACCACGATTCTTGCAAAAAATCCAACCCCACCAGCCAGTTCAAGTAACCAAACGGGGCTCTGGCACATTTTGTAAGTGCAAAGTCGAACTGCTTTTCACATGTGTAGACATGTGGTACACTTACACTAAAAGCAGTCGCTAACTACCCACCATGATTATCATGGTCTGTACCACGTGTACTAGGGATAAGCAAAAAAAATAAATAAATAAAATAAAAATGTAAATGTGAAAAAATAGTACAAATGTGATATTGTACTGGGATAAGGTGCATAAATTAAGAAAAAGGCATCTCCTTATCGTGCAACTGAAAGTTGCTGATGGCTTGCCCCATCTATCGGAATAAATATCAACTATTCTCGTTGATTTTTAATTATTCCAGGTGCAAGCCATCAGCAACTTTCAGTTGCATGATAAGGAGATGCCTTTATCTTCTAATAGAAATAGTTTTTTTTTTTTCCTTATGTCTAGTACACGTGGTACAGGCCATGATAATCATGGTGGGTAGAAGTTAGCGACTACTTTTACTGTAAGTTCACCACATGTCTACACATGTGAAAAGCAGTTCGACTTTGCACTTACAAATGTGCCAGAGCTTTTTTTATGGTAAATTGTGTGTGTGTTTTTTTTTTTTTTTATATATTTTGATCAGAAATAATGATAATATGACCAAATCCAAATAGTGCATAACGTTTTGGTAACAATGCTGTTACAGAAATGTCACACACTAGTTATTTATTTGAATTTGGGCTTATTACTTTTTGTTATTAATCATTTTAAATCATCATGTGTCAACATAATATATATATAACAAGGAGGTATACATGATGCATTTATAAGATCAATTGTAGGCATGTATATAAGGAAAAAACACTCAAATCCATATTTTATTTATTCATAAATCCATTTTTGCAAAAAAATCATGATGTGATGGGAAAAATGGAGATCATTTTTGAAATCAGCACACCAAATAACAACATACAAATCATGATAAGGCACAATTTGGATTATCTATATATATATAAAAATGAATGTATGTGTGTGTGTCTGTCCTTTTTTTTTTTTATAAGTTTATAGAGAATTGTTTTAACAAATGTTCGTTAGACAAACCTTTACTCAGGTAAAACCCGGGCGAAGCCGGGTACATCCGCTAGTAGATTATAAACACAAGGTAATAAGACACCAAATTCAAATAAATAAATAGTGTGTGACGTTTCAGTAACAGCGTTGTTACCATCTTCTGACAAAAGTATTGAATGATAAGGTACAATTTGGATTATAGATTATAAACACAAGGTAATAAGACACCAAATCCAAATAAATAGTGTGATGTTTCGGTAACAGTGTTGTTACCATCTTCAGACAATAGTACTAAATGAGAATTATATTTATTTAAAACATGCTGTGGTAAAATTTCTCATTCAGTACTTTTGTCTGAAGATGGTAACAACATCAGTTATAACTTCTCTTTAATTTTTCAAAATTTCTATTTCGCAGATGTGTGGTATTCAACACATGAATTTTACATATTTTATAATAATACACACTGTTGTGTTGTGCCCGTTGTTTTGTCAATAATCCACTCTGAGTCGTCGGAGCTCCCTTGGTACCGGTTTTATTTATAACCAGTCCCGGAACATAAGGAGAATACCACACACAGCTAGACGCGGAGTTAGTCCTCCGCACGCAGTCGACACCAAAACAAACTGGCGAGATCCAGTCTCGGCCGGTTCCCGCCGCCACACCGGCGCCGCTAGGCGTGTGAGGATTCTTGCCTGAACCCTCAACACAAACATACCTACAGCTTTATTAAGACAAGCGATCTTATACAGATTCATCACAGGAAGAAAGCATAGATGGAGCTCCTATACTCCAGGCAGCGCAGAACCCAACAGGCTCCAGGTCCTGTACATGTCCAGTGGACACAAATTCCACGGTGCATATGTCCAGTTAGCTATCACTGAACAGGCTGATGTGGAATCATCAGCATGTTCTAGTCTTTGCTTTCCTCATCCAAATGGACCACGGCATTCGGCGATTCTATTAATCTCCTCCGAACGGTGACTGCGGCCTTGTAGAATTTATATAAACCAAAGACCTTGATCAAACATCATTGTATTCATCCAGTTATATATTTGTTGACTATAGGATTGAGACAAGGAGATATTTTATAATAGCTTAAACATTCTTAGTACTCCAAGGATATTTTTTAAAGTTTATCCTATAATGACCTACAGTCGAACCTCTTTAATTCAACACCCCAAGGGATCAGAGCTTTCGGTTGAATTAAAGGAAGTGTTGAATTAAGGTTATATGGTTATATGATTAGGTAATCATCTAACTCGCTAAAATATATATTTTTTAATAGCTTTGTAATATAAATTAATGATATTAATTGAAACCATTGTGTGTTTTTATATTATTTTCATGATTAACTTTTAGTATCAGTGACAAAATGGCATTAATACATATTTTAGAAACATAAATAATTGTAACAAATAAATTTATTGGCAATGTGTTTCTTTTCAGTAATATAATCAAATATTAACTCTACAGACATTAAAATATTAAATATAATATATTAAATAATATTTTATTCTAATTGAAAAATATAGCAGTTGAAAGGAAATAAATATGGTAAATAAAAAGAAAATTTTAAAATATTATTTTAAAATAATCATGAAGATCTTTTAAAAAATTCCTTTATAGATATCTGTTTTTGCACTGAAATCCTATTCAGGATGTATTCCAGATGGCATTTTGAAAAAACATGCATGCCTTTCTTCCTCTGAAATGTCTTTTAATAAATAAATTTTAATGTATTAAAGGCATCCACTGCTGCTGCAGGTGTTATTGATTTTGTGTTTAAATCTTTTATAATAACACAGAAATGGAATATTGAAATAAAATGTTATCATAATCATTGTTGGATCATTTTATAAAGATTTATTTATTTAAAAAGAAATTATTTATAAATTTAAAAATAGCTAAAATATTTCAATGTTAAAAATAAAAAAATATAAATTATTATTAGTTAGCGCATGATGCCGAAATTCCCGCGTAAAAAAAACAACAATAACATCCGCGAAATTGCGCAACGGCACTGCAAAGTGAAACTTAAACTAACCAGAAACCAAAAGTGCGCAGGCGCGATCGTATCGACGCCCGCTGTTGCCGATCGTCGCCGCCCGCCGATGCCGATCGTCGCCGCCGTAATACCGTTTAGCGGTAAAGTTGCATGTAAAATAACATTCAACTGTCGAAATTCGAATTTTAAAATGGTCGAACTATCGGAACTGTCGTATTATCGATACTGTCGAATTACGGTTTGTTATTTGATAGGCCGGAGGTCGGGATATCGGAACATGGTCGAATTATCGCCGAGTGTCGAATTGGGGTGTGTCGAATTAACGAGGTTATACTGTATTTAATTGGTGTCATACATTTTACTGTGCACTTTTAAGATTACTTATACTGTGGTCACAAGGTGTCATAACATTAGGAGATGTCGATCTGGTTCCCACTGTTGCTATTGTTTAGCTTTTGTTTTTTTATATCTTTGAAAAAAAAATCATTTAAAATGCAGTCGCAGTCATTAGCAAACACATATGTTTGCCTAATTTCCATGTGCTCTTTTATTTTTTTACAGATAAATATTTACTTGCCAGTAATTTGGATTAATTTTTTTTCATAAACCTATTTTTTTCTTATTCTTACTGGGAAGATGGGCATCGCAGTCACTCACATAATTCAGGCAATTTCAAGGGTTAATGCGCTGGGGCGGGTACCTCAGGGGTTGGGTGGAAAAGCTGCCATCTATTCAAACTATAATGATTTTGAAACAACTAAATGGATTTCAAAAATGATTGAATAAAATACCTAAACACTAATATAATACAATTTTTGCCATCACACACAGTTTTTGCCTGTGGTTTATGTGTTACTTCTGTATTGCTATTCTATGGCATTTCTACTATTTATTATTGATGTACTTTCAGTATGAAGGAAATTGCACTCATTGGGCAAAGCCGGGTCATTTGTCTAGTATTATTATAAATATAAATATATTTCAATATTTTATAATTCTTATTTTTTTTGCAAATTTTTCTTTAAAATTTTTCAATTTTGATTATTATTTTTTTAAGAGATATTTTATTATTTTTTCACAGAGAGAGAAGGATGATGATAGCCTTGGGGGGGGGGGGGGGGGTGAGTCCAGCAACACTGGGGCAAGGAAGTGGGAGATTGACATTAGTTTGATATTTCTTCCTTGAAAGCTGAGGACTGGGAGTTGCCGAAAGCGCAGGCCACTGACCTGGCTGCGGCCTTGATCACTCTTTTCCAATCCTGTACTTGGCTTCCTGACTCCAGAGGTAGGTGGGGCTAGATGGGTGATATTTGGCATGATAGGCCTTTTAAGTTTATATACACCTATCCCCTGAGATTTACACGGTAGATACGTTCCTGAGAAAAACGTGTAAATCGGGGGATAGGTGTACACAGAAATAAAAATAAAATGCATTGACAGGTTAAAATATGTAGTCAGCACATAAGCTCGGGATTCCTCATGAGATGTGTACACAGCGCATGTGTTCAATCACAGTAGCATTTAGTATAGTGCGGTAAAAAAAAAAACTTATTTGAAAAACCGTGTAAAAGCGAAAACGTGTAAAACAAGTACCGTGTAAATCGGGGAATAGGTGTATATATATTTTAAACTCCTCCCTTTTAACCATATAGAAGACAACATGGTCATCTCCCGCCACTACCAAATCCTGCAATCCCTCGGCCAGCCCTCCCTCAAAGTTCTTCACCTGGACCTTGTCCGCTTCATTGAGCAGGGGATGGAATTAATCAAGTGCCTAGTTGGGAATATGAAGAACTTCACGGACACCGTGAATGACTTCATGAAGCTGGATGAAGTCATGGAAGCTCACAAACCCAAGACCACCTTCCAAACTGGCCCAGCTTCCACCTGCAAGGACTCTAGCGCTCAGACCGAGCTCATCAAGCCTGCCACCCCCCGCTCGTCCCTGTGGCAGCACCTGGTCCCAAGAAGCCAGATCCTGCTCTAACCAAGAGGAAGCAGCCAGAGGCGTCAAACCCGCCCACTAAGAGGACCAACACACTGGTTCCAGCCAAGCCTGCATCTTCCTGCGCCCCCAAGCCTGCGGTGGTCAAAGCCACACTCAAAGGGGAGAAATCTGCGGCCCACATCATGGTTATTGCCAATAACCCTTAGGCTAACCCACGGGACATCCTCAAAGCTGTCCGCACTGCCCAAACTCTGCCCCAAGGCGTCTCTGCGCACCAGGGGAAAACTGGTGCTGCATTCCAGCACTCTAGAGGCCATTCCTGCTGTCAGCTCTGCTCTGGACAACAAGCTCCAAGGCCTGAAAGTTCGGGAACAGAGATAATTCCTCCCAAGAATCTGCCTCTTCAATGTGAAGGCGGAAACCAGGGATGAGGACATTGTCCAGGCTTTCCTGTCCACCGATGCCCTCAGCCAGCTTACTGGAGACAAGTCTGTCCATGTGGCACACAGGTCTCCAGTCAGAAATGGCACCTGCACAGCCTTCATTGAGCTGGACTTGGCTTCCTTCAAGGCCATTGGAAGACGCGGCAGGATCATTGTGGACCAAGTGATCCTGAACTACGAGGAGTCTGTCTGCGTCTGCTACTGCTGCTCTGGCTACGGCCACAACGCCGATAGGTGCACCAAGTCTACGGTCACCTGCTTCCATTGCGCTTCTGGTGACCACAAGGCCGAAGCTGTCCAACTCTTGCCTACCCGCGCACGGACAAAGTACGCTAACTATTCAGCTAAGAGCCTCTCTGCCGACCACAAGGCAAGATCTATGTCTTGCCCAACTGCCAGAGCTAGAGTTGCAAAGTTCTAGTCCTCCCGCCTTCTGCCCTCCGCAGACCTAATCTGGCCTGACCTGCCTCTTCCCTGACGGAGATCCTGTTTCTAGCCTCCTCAGCCTGGAATCCAGCTGCCGCCCTTTCTGGCCTCCTTCATCTCTCCTTGATGGATGGCTGATTCCAGGTCACTGGGGGTTTTGTACGTTCGGTTTGCTTGGTTCAGCCATGTTATAGGGGGATAAAAGACCATAACTATTGGCCAATTATCCTGTAAAACAAAGACTGAGGACTTCTAAAAATGAATTGATTTCGCCCATGGTGTGCTGTATGGAATTCCCCCCCCCCAAAATAATTTTGTATCTGACAATCTAACATGATACAGCAATAGTGTCATCATCTTTTTCTGAATAAAAATAACTATTTTTCCCCAGAACTTGGTCAATTTCAATTGTTCTTGGCTAAAAATGCGACAAATATCTCTTCCAGATTTTTCTCTATTTCCTGTTAAAATACACTGCGTGACATTGAAAATGGAACACCAAGAAATAGTGGCCAGAAAGTCATGAAACTCGGCAGACAGAGAGAGACAGGGACGAACAATAAGTGATCTTTATTTCAAAATGATAGTCATAATACAGAGCGAGAACGGCGTCGGCTTAGTAGCAAGTAGGACCACCGCGGACGGCGATGCACGCAGCAACACGTCTAGGTAGAGAGTCAATCAGAGTACGGATGGCGTCCTGAGGGATGGCTCTCCATTCCCTCTCAACCATTTGCCACAGTTCGTCTTCTGAACGCGGCTGTGGCAAGGCATGCAAACGGCGTCCAATGATGTCCCAGACGTGCTCGATTGGTGAGAGATCAGGAGAGTACGGTGGCCAGGGAAGCATCTGTACATCTTGCAGAGCTTGTTGGCTAATGCGAGCAGTGTGCGGTCGGGCGTTATCCTGCTGATAAAGGGCATTGGGTACCCCCTGAAGGTAGGGAGTGTCACCGGTCGCAGCACATCATCAACGTATCGTTGGGCCGTCATAGTGCCCTGAATACGAAGTAAAGGTGACCTGGAATCATACGCGATTGCGCCCCAAACCATGATTCCACGTTGTCGCACGGTGGGGCGTTCCACAATTGCTGCCGGATTGGACCTTTCTCCACGTCGACGCCACACGCGTACACGGCGACTATCACTGGACAAGCAGAAACGCGACTCATCTGAGAACACGACCCTGTGCCATTCCGTCATCCACGTCGATCTAGCCCGGCACCATTCCAAACGTTGGCGCCTATTCGGTGGGGTCAATGGCAGTCTTCTTAGCGGACGGCATGAGTGCAAGCCATTAGCAACCAATCGACGGGAAATGGTTCTGGTCGAGATGGAATGATCTAGGGTGTCTTGCACATGTTGCAGGATGGCGGTACAAGTGGCTTGTGGGGCCGCCACTGCTTGTCGAAGGATACGCCGATCCACACGTGCTGACGTCACTCTGGTTGCACCGGCAGTCCTATAAATTGCCACATTTCCTTGTTCCAACCATCTTCTCCACAGTCGGTGCACCGTGGACGCACCAAGGTGTGTATCAGCTGCGATTTGACGTATGGACCAACCTGCCCTTTTCAGTCCGATCACCATGCCCCTCATAAAAGCGTCTGTCTGCTTGAACTGCCTCCGTTTACGATGACCTGGCATTCTCTGTTATTACACGTGTCTTTTGACACAAGAACAAAATTTCTACAATGATTTTCCTTGAAGAAATAAAGACACAAATACTGTCCTTTCTGCAAGTTCCTTCCCTTATATCTTACTCCATGTGCGCACGAGAGCTGCGCATTTTACATCATTTGCATAACTCGGTTAGGCGCATCTACCCTGAAATTTGCATAATTTTCTGGCCACTATTTCTTGGTGTTCCATTTTCAATGTCACGCAGTGTATCAGCCAGATAAGGTTCATTTTGAGGATCTGTATAGCCGACAAACATACATACATACATACATATATATACATACACTGACTTTTATATACATAATAGATATATTTTAAAAATATTTTGTCCTCATTTGTATAATAATTAATTTCGGTTCATTGGTTCAAAATCACTTTATTAGGTACTGCTCAACAAGAGCAACCTAGTTTATGATAATTGAAACAGTGAATAATATGTGAAGTTCACATATTAAACAAAATTTTAACGCGGGATTCAATCCCGGTTCATGACTGTCGGGAGTCGAGGGTGTTACCTACTCGTCCACCGACTTTGTATTTTTTTCAATAATTAATTAAAAATATTTTATATCTATAGAATTTTATAAAATTATGTAAATTAGCATCAGATTATATTTAACTCGTGTTCTATTGGCGAATAATTATACCTAGTTTTCTTCTGTAGAAGGGCGTCCATGCCCCAAAGCTAAAAAATACAAATGTTTTGAAAAGACACTTTTCCCTGGAGGAATGATTAATTTTACTCAATATTGATACAAGGGAATATTTTATTGAATTGTCAGCTCAAGTTGAACATGAGACTATCGCCAAATCAAAAAAAATATTACTCGATTCAGATATATAGGAAATCATTGCAGCTAACAAAATGGAGATGTTCTCTGAGTTTCAATCGTTCCTGTGAAGAGGCGCACTTTATCCCCTAATCCTTACGAATTAAGGACCCTGTGAAAAAAACCCTTTTCAAAAAAATTAATAGAAGTAGATTAATATAGGCTGTTGAGGAGTAGAACGCGCGCATGGATTTTACTCCAACATATGATTACTATCAAAAACCATTAAAGAACTCATTTGCCTCACCTCTAATGTTGTACCAGAAAAGAAAATGTATATCCACTTATAATCCCAACTACATCTCAGATCAATATATTAAAAACAGAAATAAAAAGAAGACAAACAAAAAACTGAAATATTGGGCAACAAAATTCATTAAATCAAAATTAAATAGAAATGAAAACACCAACACAATAATCAATCTGTCAAAACTACTTTAACTCCAGAAGAATTATTATCTAAAGGCATGATATTAAGAAATATTCAAAAATGTTGACCTTTTCAAAATACCAAGTGGAGTTGAGGACACCTTGTCAAGGCTTAACAAACAAAAGAAAAACATCATCAGACACCACGTGGCCAACCTCCTAATTGAACCCCTGACCCTTCCCCAATTCAACCCACATCAAAACGGACTAATTAAAGACTTATAAAAACAAAAAAGAAATTATTAGCACCCATTTAGAAAAGGGGGGACATACAGTGATTCTAGAAAATTATGATTACCACCGGAGAATGCGAAGCATACTTGAAGACCCAACCACCTTCAAGCACATTCCCAAAGAAGAAAAAACCCAAATATACTCCTCATACAAAAAAAAAATAACTCAGAAAAATACATAGGGAAAATAAAATAACGAACATAGAATTAAAAGACTTCCTGTCTAATATGCAAACAGATGCTCATATATATGGCCTCCCCAAAATTCACAAATCAGATGTCCCCCCAAGACCCATAGTTGCGTTCTACCATTCCCCAAAAGCACCTCTTTCTAAATTCATCTCAGCACTTCTTAAGCCCATCATAAAACAACAAAGCTTCCTATACTCCATTTTCAACACCCCCATATTCATAGAAGAACTACTCAAGTACCAAGCCCCACCAGACAAGATCATGGTTTCATTTGATGTTGAATCCCTGTACCCCAGTCCCCCATACCAACTGATACTGAACAGCACTGAAGAGTTCTTGAAATAACATCATATTGATCAGATAACTCTCCAGAAAATATTTAAGCTTATAGCCCTATGCATCTAAACAAACTAACATATGATTACAAAAACTTACAAACAAAAAAAGAAGGTTCTCCCTTGGGGAACTCTCTTTCAACATCAGTCGCAGAAATTGTCATGCGTCGCATTGACAGTTGGATAACTTTGATGAGTTCGAGAGCATTTCATAAATTTTTTTTTAGTATAATGGAAGAAGAAAGTCATTGTTAAAAACAATGATGATTTTATACTTTTACTATTTCCAGATCTCTACATGTCCATATATTAGGGCGCCAGTGGCTGCTGAAAAGCAGACCACAAATTTATTCATCTATGGCACATGTAGAGACCTAAAGCTGTGCCGGCTAGCAATTATATGTTAAAAGGGGAAATTAACCAATCAATATTTTGGCCAAACATATTTTATTTATTCTAATAAAATAAATTTTCAATGTACTACACAAGCAGATATATATATAAGATTTCATGGAAAAGGATAATAAAAAAAAACTATATAAGTTTAAAATTGGGAGGAGTTTAATATACATATAAATGTAAACACACACAAAAAAAAAACCCTATTATGCCATTATCCCCAGAATATCCCCACCTACCTTCAGCCACCCATGTCCACCATTCGAAAAAATGGGCAGCCAAGGCCGCAGCTAGCGGCCTCCGCCCTCCGCAACTCCAAGTCTTCTTTCTTTCTCAGAAAAAAAAATCAAATTTTTGTCAAGAAAAAAAATGTCAATATCAAAAATGTCAATGTTCAAGAATGTAAATATCCCGCTTCCTTCTCCCAGTGTTGCTGAACTCACCCCCCCAAGCTATCATCACCTTTCTCTCTATGAAAATAAAAAAATTAAAAAGGCATCTTAAAAAAATGATAAAAATAAATTAAATATAAAATTATTAAAGAAATATTCACAAAAAAATAAAATAAAAATACGAAAATATTGAATTAAAAAAAACAATTAATATTGTAGGATCTGGGCATCTTGGGGTCAGCTTGGGAAAGGTTCAGGGCTCGTGGTGGAGCTGGTGCTCTGCATGAAGATGGTGGAGCCAGGTCAAACACCATAGGTCGGTGGCTTGACTACAGGAAGGGGTGTCTGGGTCCATCTTGGACTGGTTTGTGGTCAAGTCGGCCACCATCGGACATGTGGCTCGACTAACAGGAAGGGGTGTCTGAGTCCATCTCAGGCTAGCTTGGTGTTGGTGGGGCCAGGTCATCCACCATAGGTCAGGTGTCTTGACCACCAGGAAGGGGTGTCTGAGTCCATCTCAGACTATCCTGGTGTTGGTGGGGCCAGGTCATCCACCACAGGTCAGGTGACTTGATTACAGGAAGGGGATCTCGGTCTCTGGCTCAGTGCTGCCAGGGCTAAAGGTGGCTTCAGGCTCCATCTCAACACCTCGCAATCACCAGAGGTTGGTAACTTAAATGGACAAAGGTGGGATATGGTTAGGTTAGGTGGGGTTCTGGGTTACTTTGGCATATTATGGTCACGAGGTGTCCCAACAATCCTCCCTGGAGGAAAGAGCCACTTTTTCCCGGCAATCTGTGGAATATCTGGGACACATTATGATCAAAATGGAATAAAGCCAGCCACAAATAATATTTTAGCACTTCAGAGTGTTCCCAGCCCTAAGAATATTAAGGGGGTGAGAAGTTTCCTTGGGCTAGTAAATTATTATAGGCGTTTTATCCCTCGAGCAGGTGACTTATTAGCTCCCTTGAATGATCTGTTGAAGAATGGACGTAAATTCCTGTGGGAAGGTGTTCATCAAGAGGCTTTTGACCAAGTCAAAGCCCGATTAACAAGTTCTCCTATCCTTGTCCACCCTGACCCGAATAAGCCTTATCTGTTATATACAGATGCCAGTGGTATAGCTGTGGGGGCTTGCTTGTGCCAAGAAGAAGATGGAGCAAGTAAGCCAATCGCATATTTCAGTAAGAAGCTCCATGGACCAGAACTCAGATATTCTACAATCGAGAAAGAAACCTTTGCAATAGTACTTTCTTTACAGCATTTCAAACATCTACTGATAGGAAGTAAAATTGATATCCATACTGATCACAAACCCATAACGTATAACAAGGGAGCAGATTATAAAAACCTTAGGCTATCCCGCTGGGCTGAATTTATACAGGACTTTAATGTTACCTACCACCATGTGGTAGGTAGAGATAATGTTGTAGCAGACTTTCTAAGCAGGTTTCCCCATGAGGAAGAGAAACCAGGGGGACCCGATGGGATAGTAGCTGCGATGACCTGCCCTGATTCTGTGTTCATGCCCCTATCTACAGACCTATGTTCAGAGTTAAAAAATGAGCCACATTGGATGCCTATAATTGAGAAGTTAAATGCTAATAACCCTGTGACTGAATTTAAAAAAAAATTCTACCAATTAGATAGAGAAGGCAATCTTCGTGTCCTTGGCAAAAAGGGCACTTGGCTACTGGTGATTCCCTTAAGAAAAAGGTCAGAGGTAATAAGGTATCACCATGACCTACCATCTTCAGGACATTTTGGAGTCCGCAAAACTCTTGTAAGGCTCAGAGAAAGTTATTTCTGGCACAACATGAGACAGGATGTAAAAAAATATATGCGGCATTGCAACTCCTGCCAATATGCCAACCCGGGTGTCATCAAATCTGCTAATACGCCCCACTTTCGGCCTAATCACCCTTTTGAACATTTAGCCATAGATTTCATAGGACCACTTGAACAGACCCCATCAGGAAACTCCAGTATCCTAACAATAATAGACCTTTTTACTAATTTCCCATCCTTGTAGCCACACCTAACCAAAAGTCGGAGACGGTAGCCCGTATCTTGATCAGCGATGTAATATCCCACTATGGAGTTCCCAAAACCATACTCTCTGACCGAGGAACAGTATTTATGAGCAGGGTGTTTAAGAGTTGTTGTTATACTTTGGGAGTGGAAGCAGTGCACACAACTGCATGGCGACCTCAGAGCAATGAGTTCGATGAGTTCGAGAGCATTTCATAAATTTTTTTTTAGTATAATGGAAGAAGAAAGTCATTGTTAAAAACAATGATGATTTTATACTTTTACTATTTCCAGATCTCTACATGTCCATATATTAGGGCGCCAGTGGCTGCTGAAAAGCAGACCACAAATTTATTCATCTATGGCACATGTAGAGACCTAAAGCTGTGCCGGCTAGCAATTATATGTTAAAAGGGGAAATTAACCAATCAATATTTTGGCCAAACATATTTTATTTATTCTAATAAAATAAATTTTCAATGTACTACACAAGCAGATATATATATAAGATTTCATGGAAAAGGATAATAAAAAAAAACTATATAAGTTTAAAATTGGGAGGAGTTTAATATACATATAAATGTAAACACACACAAAAAAAAAAACCCTATTATGCCATTATCCCCAGAATATCCCCACCTACCTTCAGCCACCCCATGTCCACCATTCGAAAAAATGGGCAGCCAAGGCCGCAGCTAGCGGCCTCCGCCCTCCGCAACTCCAAGTCTTCTTTCTTTCTCAGAAAAAAAAAAATCAAATTTTTGTCAAGAAAAAAAATGTCAATATCAAAAATGTCAATGTTCAAGAATGTAAATATCCCGCTTCCTTGTCCCAGTGTTGCTGAACTCACCCCCCAAGGCTATCATCACTTCTTTTTCTATGAAAATAAAAAATTAAAAAGGCATCTTTAAAAAATGATAAAAATAAATTAAATATAAAATTATTAAAGATATATTCACAAAAAATATAATAATAAAATTTATGAAAATATTGAATTAAAAAATGATTTTAAAAATTATAATTATTATTGTTGATTCTGGGCATCTTGGGGTCAGCTTGGGAAAGGTTCAGGGCCCGTGGTGGAGTCAGGTCAAGCACCATAGGTCGGTGGCTTGACTACAGGGAAGGGGCGTCTGGGTCCATCTTGGACTGGCTTGTGGTCAAGTCGGCCACCATCGGACATGTGGCTCGACCAACAGGAAGGGGTGTCTGAGTCCATCTCAGGCTAGCTTGGTGTTGGTGGGGCCAGGTCATCCACCACAGGTCAGGTGTCTTGACCACCAGGAAGGGGGTGTCTGAGTCCATCTTGGACTATCCTGGTGTTGGTGGGGCCAGGTCATCCACCACAGGTCAGGTGACTTGACCACCAGGAAGGGGATCTCGGTCTCTGGCTCAGTGCTGCTAAGGCTAAAGGTGGCTTCAGGCTCCATCTCAACACCTCGCAATCACCAGAGGTTGGTAACTTAAATGGACAAAGGTGGGATATGGTTAGGTTAGGTGGGGTTCTGGGTTACTTTGGCATATTATGGTCACGAGGTGTCCCAACAATCCTCCCTGCCAAAAAATTAATTTTACAAAATAAAAAGGAAAATTAATTTCCAACACCGAGTGAGGAAACTTAATAAAATAAAAAAAAATTACATAAAAGAAAATATTTACTACAATAATAGTATATCCATACTCAAATATTAATTAATCACTCAAATCCACCCTGGGTGCTAAGGTGAAGTGATGAATGTGCATAAAAAAAAAAAAAAAAACTCAAAAATTCTAAAATCATAAATCTACAAATTTAAAAAATATTATGGTATACACGTATGCAAATGCAATTCATTTTCTTTTTCAAATAATAACAATTATCCAATATATGCATTTTTCATAATGTAACAGCCAAAAAAAATAAAAGTCCTAAAATACATAAAGGTATCAGGGGGGAAAGACAAATTTCAAATCTAATGCGCTTCTTTCTACTAATATTTAATAGGGTAATTCAAATCAGTAATTTAAAACACTTTGATCCCACACACAACTCATTCTGTTAAAACCAATTGAATCTTTGATTAAAAATTGAACTGAAACCTTTTACATGGTTAGACTAGTTGTCTACCTAAATTATTCGGTACATTGACCTCGCATGGCCATACATAAATGAAAACATCCTTTGTTAAAAAAAAAAATCCTGCTTCACAAAATATTAAACCAAACCTATAGCTTAACCTTAAGGTATATATACCTCCTTTTTTTTTTTTAATGACCTTAAAACACACAAAAATTACCCTACTTTTTTATAATAAACCTTAAAAAAAAAAATTCTTTCGAACCGGTATTCAAGGTTCAAGACCAAATCTATAATCACAAACTGACACTCAGGTACTTGTTAGTTTACATGGGATTATGCCATTTGTCCTCTAGCTGCCCAAAGCTAGAGCTTCTCACACCTTCGGGGCTTTCAGGCGGAGGACAAAGACCTTCACATGGTCTCAACACAACTGCTGCTCCCAGAGCAGTCAGAAGAAAAAAATTCATGGGACTCTCTCCCTTGACATCCAGTGTGTGCTCCCAGAGCACATGATAAATGACATTTCCCACAACCATACGAGTGCTTTCTTCACAGAAAGAGAAACTTAGCTGGAGAGCCTATATCTCATCCAGGGTCAAAAAATCCAGTTAAAAAAAAAGATAAGTTTGAACCTAACATATATAAACAAAGAGAAAAAAAATTGAAATCAAATTTATACCTCCACATGAAGTGAAGAAACTCTGCCTAAGCAGACATATCAGATTGTCAGTGAGTTTACAAATCCCTGATGGTAGATCAAACTATTAAGGTCCTAACACATTTTATATAAAGTTACAAGATCCTATCCTACCAATATTTTAATTTGTCCAGGTCTAACATACTGCTGGCTTGAAGTTTGATATCTCATTCACTACCCTTCATTCATACAAAAAAATAAAAACATTTGCGGGTGCATTCAAACTAAACTTGAAATCAAAAGCACTGCCTGAACATTAAACAAACAAAACAACTATTCAAAAACTAAATTCAGGGAGATAAGCACAAGTGCTCTATACCAAAGAAAAATCTAGTTATGGTCCACCTCCATAAACTCACAAAAGAAAATAAACTTGTACTAATTACCACCAATTTGGTCATTCGGTACCCAAAATAGTAATCTAACATTTAAAAAAAAAAGTGTGCAAGGTTCATAAAAAAAAAATAGAAATCCTATCTTCAAACATTCATCTAATCCTATCTATTTAACCTAAAAAATATATTATCATTCACTGTAAAAGCTATCTAGAGGGCCTGTATCCCGTCCGTCCTGTGTTTACAATAAGCGACAAAGAGAAAACAACAACAAAAGGAAAAATCCTCAAATTAGACCATATTATAAATCCTAGAATCCTATTAAAAAAAAAAAACTACTACACTGACTATCCAACTAATTCAACATTGCTTCATAAAGATTGCTCACAGTGATGGATACCAAGAGAGCCTAAATCTCGTCTTTTAGGTGCTTCACTGTCCGAGACACAAAATCTTAACTCCTAGTTGAAGAAATGGATATCTCTTTAATCATAAAAGTAGGTCTTAAATCTATACTAAAATAAAAGTTTATAAAATTACTAAAAAAAACAAAGGCTGAGTTTTAAAAAAAAAGGATGCACAAATGCTCTTACATTTTGATAAATTTACACAAACAAAAAAAAAAATTCAAAAAATCTAGAAATTACCCTAAAAAAAATGAAATATAAAAAAAAACCTTTGCTCTAAATTTAACCTGTTCATACCATGTAAATATTTCCTTTATACTATGAAAAGCTTAATCATGTAGGTCAGCATGTACCTCAAGGGCAGACCATTGGCATGCTAACACTTCTATAAGTGAAAATCATTATTAACCAAAAAGAATGTCAAGAAATGTAATTTTTTCATACACTCATATGCAATATTCCTGAAATACCTCATTAAGATAATAATAATTATAGCTTTTGTTATTTCAAACACTTGAAAAGAAAACATGCCTTTTTATTCAATAAATTGCCTTAGAAAATTGTTTCAACCAATAAAGATGAAAAAAAAAAGACATTTAGGCCTAAAAATAAATGAGCTAATTGGTTTAAACTATCAACTGGTTTATAAATAAAGGTAAACTTAATGAAATGTATTTCATGAATTAGATTATTAGATCTGGGTATATGTAACCATATAATAGGAAAACCTCCCTGCCAATTTCTTACATAATGGTAAGTCATTTGAAATTGACATCTGTTATATGTTTATTATATATGACACTGTCATAGTTTCCATATTAAAGTAAATTAAAAATTATTAACATCATATTTCCTTCTAAGTAAATATATTTTAAAACATCTAAATGTTACAAACAGAAAAGAATTTAAATAAAATATTGTATATAATAAATGTATGAAACAGGTTTATTATTAGTGTATTTTCAATAATATTTGAAAATATAAACGTGTATTCTCTGTATAAAAGAAAGAAATGGTAATTAATTTTAATTAACTATTGTCTGACGTCAGTGTTTCCCATTTCTAGCGCCAAAAATTATATTTGGTCCCAGCACATCTGGTGACTCCAGATGTTGTTTTTCTGCACCGAGTCCTAAATTTAAACTAAGCTGCCATCATGGCTCGAATTTCGTCTAAGCCCAGCTTTGTTCTTACATTGTTACATTCTTACATTGTTACATACGTTACATTCTTCAAAATTACAAAACACAGCATTAAATATACCAATCGACGAAGCTATAATATTGTAAATAAAAATAACGGTTGTTATTTACCTAACTCCCATATATAATTATACCATAAATAGTTTAAAGTATTAAATATAAATGTTTATTAAAACACGAAAATTAAACTCAACAAAACAATAGTTTTTAGAAGAAGCATTAGATTTGTTTACTTACTACAGAGTGGATATTGGATAATTTTTATCACTTTAAATAATTCAAAACACAAACTTGCTTGAAAAAAAAATTACAAGTTATATATATAAATATCTACCTAAAAATAATTATTTTGTGTACATTGAAAATATTTTATTAGTCTAATTTCCCTGGGTATTGATTCTTAATTAATCTCAGGATCGCGTTCTACTTAGCCCTAATGGCGTTTCACTATGTATATAATTTAGAATATAATAGAGGAAAATTATATACATAATTCGAGCCCCGCGGCGGGCGCCATTGATGAGTTCGAGAGCATTTCATAAATTTTTTTTTAGTATAATGGAAGAAGAAAGTCATTGTTAAAAACAATGATGATTTTATACTTTTACTATTTCCAGATCTTTACATGTCCATATATTAGGGCGCCAGTGGCTGCTGAAAAGCAGACCACAAATTTATTCATCTATGGCACATGTAGAGACCTAAAGCTGTGCCGGCTAGCAATTATATGTTAAAAGGGGAAATTAACCAATCAATATTTTGGCCAAACATATTTTATTTATTCTAATAAAATAAATTTTCAATGTACTACACAAGCAGATATATATATATAAGATTTCATGGAAAAGGATAATAAAAAAAAAACTATATAAGTTTAAAATTGGGAGGAGTTTAATATACATATAAATGTAAACACACACAAAAAAAAAAACCCTATTATGCCATTATCCCCAGAATATCCCCACCTACCTTCAGCCACCCATGTCCACCATTCGAAAAAATGGGCAGCCAAGGCCGCAGCTAGCGGCCTCCGCCCTCCGCAACTCCAAGTCTTCTTTCTTTCTCAGAAAAAAAAAATCAAATTTTTGTCAAGAAAAAAAATGTCAATATCAAAAATGTCAATGTTCAAGAATGTAAATATCCCGCTTCCTTGTCCCAGTGTTGCTGAACTCACCCCCCAAGGCTATCATCACTTCTTTTTCTATGAAAATAAAAAATTAAAAAGGCATCTTTAAAAAATGATAAAAATAAATTAAATATAAAATTATTAAAGATATATTCACAAAAAATAATAATAATAAAATTTATGAAAATATTGAATTAAAAAATGATTTTAAAAATTATAATTATTATTGTTGATTCTGGGCATCTTGGGGTCAGCTTGGGAAAGGTTCAGGGCTCGTGGTGGAGTCAGGTCAAGCACCATAGGTCGGTGGCTTGACTACAGGGAAGGGGCGACTTGTGGTCAAGTCGGCCACCATCGGACATGTGGCTCGACCAACAGGAAGGGGTGTCTGAGTCCATCTCAGGCTAGCTTGGTGTTGGTGGGGCCAGGTCATCCACCACAGGTCAGGTGACTTGATCACCAGGGAGGGGTGTCTGAGTCCATCTTGGACTATCCTGGTGTTGGTGGGGCCAGGTCATCCACCACAGGTCAGGTGACTTGACCACCAGGAAGGGGATCTCGGTCTCTGGCTCAGTGCTGCTAAGGCTAAAGGTGGCTTCAGGCTCCATCTCAACACCTCGCAATCACCAGAGGTTGGTAACTTAAATGGACAAAGGTGGGATATGGTTAGGTTAGGTGGGGTTCTGGGTTACTTTGGCATATTATGGTCACGAGGTGTCCCAACAGTTTCATTTGATGTTGAATCCCTGTACCCCAGTCCCCCATACCAACTGATACTGAACAGCACTGAAGAGTTCTTGAAATAACATCATATTGATCAGATAACTCTCCAGAAAATATTTAAGCTTATAGCCCTATGCATCTAAACAAACTAACATATGATTACAAAAACCTACAAACAAAAAAAGAAGGTTCTCCCTTGGGGAACTCTCTTTCAACATCAGTCGCAGAAATTGTCATGCGTCGCATTGACAGTTGGATAACTTCACTATTTCTGTCAGATATAATTTTTTTTGGCGTCGCTATATTGGCGACATATTTTGTATCTGCCCCGAAAACCAAACCAAGAAAATTCTGGAAAAACTCAACAGTTACCATCCCGACCTGAATTTCATGTATGAAAAAGAAACAAACAATAGCCTGCCTTTATTATATATACAAATCATAAGCATACAGAATCAATTCCAAACAACTGTTTACTATAAACCATCCTTCAACTCAGACTATATCATTTCCCTCCTACTGCCCTCTCAGCCATAAATCAATACAGTAAAGACCTTTACTAAACGTGTCCATAGCCACTGCTTACTTCAAACCTTTAAAACAGAAGAGACCCAGAATATATCTTAAGAAATCTAAAAACTTCCCAATATCTTTTATCATTTATTTTAAGACATTTCCATAGCCCTTCTGAAATACAAAATCCCCCAGTTTACAAATCTATTTGCAGCATTCCCCACTCACCAGTATCCATATCAATCCATCATCTGAAATTTGGCATTAAAGCCTTCTTCTACAACTCATCCAGTTTAAGTTCGCTACTAAGAAACCCTATAACAAAAAGCAATAGTCTTAATTATCCTTCCAATATTAAGAATGACATATACTCCATAGAACACAACAAATGAATGGCACAGGTGAAACCAAAATATAAATATAAGAATATCAGAAAATCAACAATTTTTCGAAAACCAGGACAATAAATCTCTAGTATATCATCGTGTAAGAGAAACAGGTCAATCCTTCGCACTATCATAACCAAGAACATATTACTCCAACATCCCCAATAAACAACAGATATTCATCATAGAATCCATAATATCAAGAAAGAACAATTGTATTAACAGAAGAATAGACATTCTGGAAATTTATAATGTACTATTCCCTGAGCTCACCCCAAATCATCCAAATACATAAATCGCCTCTAAATAGCAACGGTGGGAATCAGATAGACATCTCTTAATAATGATAACTACAGCCTAATATGTATTCCTTGCTTTCTTAGTTATGCCCTAGAGTCCTATATTTATTTATTTGTTTGTCATATTATTAGAGATATATATATACATATATTTAAAATATTTTGTCACCATTTGTATAATAGGTAATATAAAATATTTTTATATCTTTGATATTTTATTAAATTATGCAAAATAGTATCTGATTAAATTTAACTCGTGTTCTATCTGCGAATTATTATACCAAGTTTTCTCTTGTAGAAGGGCGTCCATGCCCCAACGCTAGAGAATACAAATGTTTTGAAAAGACACACTTTTGCCTGGAGGCCTGATTAATTTTACTCAATATTGATGCAGGGGATTATTTTATTGAATATTCTATTGTGAAGTTATAGTAATATTTTCGAATGTTTATGCTTTTATATATTTTTTAAACGGAAATATCTTTATATACGAACATGAGTGTCTTTTTTTCATATACATATTTAGAAGAAAAATATAATATAAATAGCCTCAATCAGAAAATATTTTGACAAATTATTTCTAATTTTCTTAATATATTTTATTGAACATATTCTATGAATCGAATGATGATAATGAGATATACCGCCCAATTTGTTTTTATTTAATACCAAGTTAAACTTCTAACTCATTTCCATTTCATTTTGTTTAGCAGTCCCCTAAATAAAGATATCTCCGTTCTAATTCATTTGCGCTTTTCGATAGTTTTAAATTCTATTATATTTTTAGATATTTTTTTTTATGATGGAAGAAGACGAATATACAGACGAATATACAGATAAAGATGAAGTTCAGACGGGAGTGTTTTTTCTTTTACCCGAAAATCAGCGGCATACAGTAAGAAGCAAGCATCTTCCCGATAAGGCTGGAGGAAAACCAGCATGGTTTAGTTTAAAACATTTACCTAATCCAGATGAATTAAAATGCAAAGCATGTAATGTTCCTTGTAAGTTTTTATTACAAGTTTTCAGCGAAGATTTGGACCCACCAGATAATAACTTTAATCAAGCTATTTTTATTTTTTATTGTACAAACAAATTGTGTACAATAAAGAACACAGATAAAAAGTGCATTGCATTTCGATCACAATTGCCATGGATTAATGAATTTTATAAAGATTCAAAACCAGAAGATCGTTATATTGAAGCCAAATCACAGTCACCTTCTGCAGAAGAATACAACAAACTTTGTAATGTGTGTGGATGTCTTGCTTCAATACATTGTGCATCTTGCAAAAAAGTAGATTATTGTGGAAAAGAACATCAAGAATTTGATTGGGAACAAGGTCATAAGATAGCATGTAAGAAGCCATATACATATGAAAGTAAGTTTTACAATTTTTAATATTTTATACAAATTGTATTTATTAATTTTAAAAATATATAAAGTAACCTATTCATTTAAAATATATTTATTATTATTGAATTGCTAATACATAAGCCAATAAATTATAGGACAGTTGATAGGGAAATTCTGATACACCATTGCTAAAATCCATTACTAAGAAGCTATAATAATTATAAAAATAATTTTAATACTAAAGCTAAACCTGTCTATAGCACCTGTGATTTTAAATATTAAAATGTAAAAATTTTACATTAAAAGTGACCTGTCTATAGCACCCCCCTCTCTATAGCACTCTATTTTGGTGATTCCCAAGAGGGTGCGCTATAGACAGGTTTAACTGTATATTTATTGATTTTTTTTCATCAACTGAGCTTCTAGCCAGCATTGTAAAGAGGTTACTGGAGAGTAATGTTCTACTTGGCAAAGCATTGAGTTCACCTTTTTGTATAGGTTAGCTATCGGCTGTTAGATGTTTAGTTTGTTGTGGTTAGTGTCCATCAAGTCGACTTTTGGTAACTATATGGTGACAAATTTATATGGCATAATTTGAATTATTCTATATACAGTTACGAGCGTCATGCGTTCTTAATTCTTCATTTTTCATCTCTGTCACCGTTTGCTTTTTTTTTGGAATGGCGCTCTCCTATTGGTTGGCTACGATCACTCCAACTTTGCCCCCCCCCCCCCCCCCCCCCCACTTGCTTTTTGGTTTTTGTAACTATTGTGTTGGAGCGGGTCGCTCCTTAAATAAATGCATATATTAGTTAATAACTAAATGGAATCCTCTCTTTCTTTTTCCCAGTAAGAGACGCCTACGGAAGCCAACATAGACAGATAAAGCACATAGGCTATAGTTATTAACTAACATATGCATTTATTTAAGGAGCCAATTTATAATTGTAACAAATAGTATTTGAATCAAAACATTCAATCGGGTAAAACACGGGCGTTGCCCGGGTCATTCGGCTAGTAGATTATAAACACAAGGTAATAAGACCAAATCCAAATATATAAATAGTGTAGGACGTTTCAGTAACAGCGTTGTTACCATCTTCAGACAAAAAGTACGAAATGCTGTGGTAAAATTTCTCATTCAGTACTTTTCATCTGAAGATGGTAACAACGCTGTTACCGAAACATCGCACACTATTTATTTATTTGGATTTGGTCTTATTACCTTTGGGTTTATGGTGACAAATATTCTCCAATTTGATCTGTTAGTGACCATCACTCTCATCTAGTGACCTTCTGGTAGCTTTCTTGACCTCTTCTAACCAGCTTATTGCAGGTCTTCCTCTCTTCCTTTGGTGACTATATGGTGACAACTATTCTCCAATTTGACCAGTTAGTGACCATCACTCTCATCTAGTGACCTTCTGGTAGCTTTCTTGACCCCTTCTAGCCAGCTTATTGCATGTCTTCCTCTCTTCCTTTGGTGACTATATGGTGACAACTATTCTCCAATTTGACCAGTTAGTGACCATCACTCTCATCTAGTGACCTTCTGGTAGCTTTCTTGACCTCTTCTAACCAGCTTATTGCAGGTCTTCCTCTCTTCCTTTGGTGACTATATGGTGACAAATATTCTCCAATTTGATCTGTTAGTGACCATCACTCTCATCTAGTGACCTTCTGGTAGCTTTCTTGACCCCTTCTAACCAGCTTATTGCATGTCTTCCTCTCTTCCTTTGGTGACTATATGGTGACAAATATTCTCCAATTTAATCTGTTAGTGACCATCACTCTCATCTAGTGACCTTCTGGTAGCTTTCTTGACCCCTTCTAACCAGCTTATTGCAGGTCTTCCTCTCTTCCTTTGGTGACTATATGGTGACAAATATTCTCCAATTTGATCTGTCAGTGACCATTACTCTCATCTAGTGACCTTCTGGTAGCTTTCTTGACCTCTTCTAGCCAGCTCATTGCAGGTCTTCCTCTCTTCCTTTGGTGACTATATGGTGACAAATATTCTCCAATTTAATCTGTTAGTGACCATCACTCTCATCTAGTGACCTTCTGGTAGCTTTCCTGACCTCTTCTAGCCAGCTCATTGCAGTTTTTCCTCTCATCCTTCAATTTTTCCCAACATCTTTTATAAACCATTTCTCTCATTATACTGTATTTACAAATTTGTACATGTTATTAATCGACAGAGTTCATAAAATTTATATAAAAAAAAGTTGGCTGATGTAAGAGAGTTAAATTATTTAGATCAGGGAACAATCAATGTCTTTTTTTTCTTTTTATTATCCCTAGTATACGTGGTACAGGCCACGATAATCATGGTGGGTTAGAAGAATGCGACTGCTTTTACTGTAAGTGCACCACATGTCTACATATGTGAAAAGTAGTTGCACTTACAAATCAATGTCTTAACTTCTTGTAAAGTTAAGACAGTCGTAGATATGGTGAAGAGCAGTTTGTTTAGTTTCTCAAACAATTTTTTTTTTTGCTTATCCCTAGTACACGTGGTACAGGCCATGATAATCATGGTGGGTAGTTAGCGACTGCTTTTTTTACTGTAAGCGCACCACATGTCTACACATGTGAAAGCAGTTCGACTTTGCACTTACAAATGTGCCAGAGCCCCGTTTGGTTACTTGCACTCGCTGGTGGGGTTGGACTTTTGCAAGAATCGGGGGGCCATTGGAGCATTTTTTTTTCTTCTTTAAACAGAAAAAAGTGTCCAATGCGGGGATCGAACCCGGGTCGTAGTGGTCGTAAACCGAACGGTTTAACCAGCCTTCCACCGACCCCCTCTCTCAAACAATTATTTCTTGGTGCGTTATATTTGTTGTTATAGTGTGTAATTTACTTCTACTCCCAACTCCGCCTTTGCCGGTCCCAAGCCCGGATGAAAAAGGAGGAAGGGGAGCAGTAACACGCTCACTAAAAAACCTGGGTTCAGCTGGCCCGGCTGATAGTACCCTTTAAGGGCTCCTAATCCAGGGATACAGGATGAGCAGCGTTTGTACTCCATGTTAGGAGCGGCTGCACATGGTGTCTGTTCCTCATGTCAGAGGTGGCATTTCTTTTGGAGCTAAGCTGGCCTTTTTTTTTTTGCTTATCCCTAGTACACGTGGTACAGGTCATGATAATCATGGTGGGTAGAAGTTGCCGACTGCTTTTACTGTAAGTGCATCACATGTCTACACATGTGAAAAGCAGTTCGACTTTGCACTTACAAATGTGCCAGAGCCCCGTTTGGTTACTTGCACTCGCTGGTGGGGTTGGACTTTTTCAAGAATCAGGGGCCATTGGAGCATTTTAAATTTTTTTAAATTTAAAACAGAAAAAAAGTGTCCAATGCGGGAATCGAACCCAGGTCATAGTAGTCGAAAACCAAACAGTTTAACCAGCCTTCCACCGACCCCCCTGCTAAGCTGGCCTGCCAATGAGTAGTGCTCCCAGTCTTAATGACAAAGGCATTCTACTTCACCCAGTCATGATCTCAAGCTCTACAAGCATGATACCTTAATATGATTGAGTGGAGATAAGAAAGAAGAAGAGAGACTTGTACTCCCAGGACATTCAGAAAATGGTGTGTGTGGCAGATACCTTCACACTGCCGGAAGGACTACTTGTCATAGCAGATGATGATGACTCCCTAGATGATGAAAGAGACTGTAGTCCGGTTCGTATTCTGTCGAGGTACATCAAACTCCTGATGGCCAGATACCCTGCTAGAGCCGACCCTATCAGAGCCAACTTCTGGGACACCCTACATTTAGATTTGGATCAGGTTGGTTGTTTCCACCAGGTTGATGTGTTGTTTTCACCACTATGTGTCAACCTGCAACCTCATTATTATTTTTTTATTATTACTTATCCTTTTAGTCTAAATTAGACAAGATCTCGGACGGCGTGCTCATAAAGAAGCTCAAGAACTCAAAATGCACGACTCCATATAGGTTATATGCCAGTTACGTTAGAGCACTGGTTTTATCCAACATTTCCCTGAGGTCACCTACAGAGAGGTGTAACTTGGACCTCATTATTGACTGTATGGACTCATCCATTGATGAGCTCTACTCATCCCCAGCAGACACCATCAAAAGTCTCAAGCTTTACAAGCTTGATACCTTTTTTTTTTTTTTCTTATCCCTAGTACACATGGTACAGGCCATGGTAATCATGGTGGATAGCAGTGTTGGGCATTAAAAAATTATTTTTCAATTAAATTGAAGTGCAATTAACAATCAATTGTTAATCTTTAATAAATCATTTTAATTAATATTTGCCCAACACTGCCTGAGATAAAGTGTTTTTATTAAATACAACACACCTTTACCATCGTCAGCTGCAGTTGAACGCCTTTTTTCTTTTGCGACAATGACAAATCTGCCAAAGAGTCACAAATTGTCGGACAGCATGTTCGAGAAGAGAGTGGTACTGAAATGCAGTGTTGGGCATTAAAAAATTATTTTTCAATTAAATTGAAGTGCAATTAACAATTGATCAATTGTTAATCTTTAATAAATCATTTTAATTAATATTTGCCCAACACTGGTGGATAGAAGTAGGCAACTACTTTTACTGTAAGTGCAACACATGTCTATATATGTGAAAAACAGTTCTACTTTGCACTTACTTGATACCTTAATATGATGGATTGAGTGAAGATAAGGAAGAAGACAGGTTGATATTTCAACCAAATCATATTAATCTGCAAGAAATTAATCTAGCTACACAAGTTTCTTTTATTTCCCATTTATTATTATTATTTTTGAAAAACACAAGGTAATAAGACCAAATCAAATTAAATAAAATAGTGTGTGACGTTTTGTTAAGTGCTTTGTTACAATCATCAGACAAAAAAGTACTGAATGCTTTTGTCTAATGATGGTAACGACACTGTTACCGAAACATCACACACTATTTATTGTAGAACGACATTTGACAATTATCCCGCATGTGTTTCTTTTGAACAAAAAAAATTGAAATTTATTTTAAAGAGAAATAACGGTTATCTCTAACCTTAGGGATGAAGTATGAAAGGATGAATTGTGAAGAGTAATGTGATAAACGGAAAAATAAAAGTGTCCAGGGATGGGAAATTACTATTTATTTAATTGGATTTGTTGGTCTTATTACCATATTTTCTAATCTATAAACCAAAAAGTGTACCTCATCATATTATTATTAAAAAAAAAATCTTATCACTTATCTAATCTTATCTAATCAATAATCTAATCATTTATTATTAAATTGATAAAGAGGGAGCAATCTCTCGAAATATTTTTAAAAAAAATAATGTTTTTCTCTACAGATCCAGGTATGCCCTTTTTTATATAAACAAAAATACTGTTGTAGAAATAAGTAAGAGAAAAATGACAACAATCTCTAGGATAAAAGCCAGACGATAAAAGCCAGACCTCTTGAGCTCTGGGTCTTGATCTCCGGTCTCGATCCCTGAAATGATCTCTTGACTATTTTTGAAGCCTGCGGCGCCGTAGTTGTGCTTGGTGCTGCCTTGGTTCCCTCAAATCGGCGTGCACTAGCCCTCCTCTCCCCCGGGGTGCCCACGGCCTCGCCGTCGCCTCTCCAGCCCTCTCCTTGGCCCTCCTCTGCGGCGGGTTGCTCGGAGACACCTAACTATGAGTTATGCCTTAAAATGCTTACCGAAGCATGTAGAAGGCACAATAATAGTATAAATGACAACAATCTAGATGATAACTGTAAAAATCTACAGTTCAATTGAAAAAATATTTATCTAATTATTTTTTTTTCTTTCACAGATCTAGCTTTAAAAAGCCTTTTTAAATAATTATATTCAATGTGTGGACCGCCTTTTAACTCTGCCCACGACATATCATAATTATGATGCACTAGCGCGCCATCTGTTATCAAAATTTGAAACTATTCTAAAGGTGTAAGATTCTTTTTCAAATTAAACAATTTCTACTGCCCTTACTACCGCTGGGAGGGTTCACCACTGATGAGCCAGGCCCTCCCATTAATTTTTCCATTGCAGTAAGGGCAGTAGAAATTGTTTAATTTGAAAAAGAATTACGCTTTTAAAATAGTTTTGAATTTTGATATATATCATAATTAGTTTTAAATATAATATAAGGCTTCATGTGGGGATGTAAATAAAGAAAAATATAAAATGGAAATGAAAGTTGAGAGTGTGGGGTTTCAGTAATGGCGTTGTTACCATCTTCAGACAAAAAAATTACTGAAGACGTGATGGTAACAATGCTGTTACAGAAATGTCACACATCTATGGCACAATTTGGATTATAGATTATAAACACAAGGTAATAAGACCAAATAAATAAATAGTATATGACATTTCGGTAACAACACTGTTACCGAAACATCACACACTATTTATTTATTTGGATTTGGTCTTATTACCTTGTGTCACACACACTATTTATTTAGATTTGGTCTTATTACCTTGTGTTTGTTTCTAATCTATAATCCAAATTGTAAACTTTATCAAAGCAGTTCATAGTTGAGTGTTGCTGGAACAAAGGAGAGGTGTCCAGGTTGTAAGAAGGAGAGGCCTGGAGCCCCTGTGGGCCAGTGAACATGTGCCGTCAGCCATCCCTCCCTGCTCTTACTGCGGGGCTCCTAGGAAGTACCTTCTACAGGTGAGTGGATAGAACCATTACAGTACAGCTACCTCTCTGTAAAGGACAGCACCCATTATCATAACCAAAGTGTCTTTTAGGGAGAGTTTTGTCCTCTTACCAGAGAGTTGCTAATTAATAAAAAAAGCAAGGTAATAAGAACAAATCCAAATAAATAGTGTGTAACATTTCAGTAATAGCGCTGTTACTGAAATGTCACACACTATTTATTTGTTTTTGGTCTTATTACCTTGTGTTTATAATCTAATAATTGTGCTTTATCAATATGAAAACTGGGATCAGACATGATAAGCCACGTTTGGAATATAAAAAGAGAGATTAAGAGGAACGTGGTTTTTAAAGGAACGTGGTAATTAAGAGACCACGTTCCTCTTAATCTCTCTTTTTAATATGAAAACTGTCCTTTGTAGAGAGGTGTCCTCTCATGGAGGTTCTCTACTGTACCTAATTATTTTTAAAATAAGGCTTATTTTGGATTGTAATCCGATTATTTATTAATCCAAAATAAGCCTTATTTTTAAAATATTACATATATTATGGATTGCTCTATATTCAGTACCTAATTATATATATATATTTTTTTCTTTAAAATTTTATTCTAAGTACTCACTCATAGTTGTTGTTAGTCAGTCTCCTCTCATGTCTTCACAACAACCACGTTGTTGATGTAGCATTCGTTCCATTGTAACATGTTCTTTCATGTCAAATATCCTAGTTCCTAAGTTATTAGTATTATACTACCTACCTAAATGCTCCAATTCTTGCAAAAGTCCAACCCCACCAGCGAGTGCAAGTAACCAAACGGGGCACTGGCACATTTGTAAGTGCAACTGCTTTTCACATGTGTGGACATGTGGTGCACTTACAGTAAAAGCAGTGGCCTACTTCTACCCACCATGATTATCATGACACTAACAAGATTTAGAACAGGCCATCTCAAGCCATTGAATAGAGAATAACAAAAAAATCTACCTCACTTGCCTAAAATGTAGCTTGGCATCTGCAGCTCCAGAACACATTTTGGCTTGCATTAGATTTACTAAACAGGACCTTTGGGAGAGGCTGCTGCTTATCCTAAAACAGCTCTAGGAGCATGGACTTAGAATTTGTTTAATCTTTACACAAGGGGATAAGAAACAACAACTTGATTATCATGGCCTGTACCACATATACTAGGGATAGGCAAAAAAAAAAAAAAACTACTTACCTAATAGAAAATAAAACCACCTAATCCAAATAAATGAATAGTGTGTGACATTTTGGTAACAGCATTGAGACATCATCATCAGACAAAAGAATAAATTGTTGGTAACAACGCTGTTACAGAAACGTCACATATCACTATATCACTATGTATTTAGGTCTATTTTTTTTTTTTGCTATAATCTAAATTGTGCTTTATCATGCCACTTAACCTTTTCTGTAGAATTTATGGTCCTTTCTTGTCTTCAACTGATGGGGGTCTATAGTATTCAAGATTTCTTACTTCAATTGTGTTAATCTTCTTCTTATCTCCACCCAACAATCATATCAGGATATCAAGTTTGTAGAGTTTGTTGATGGTGTCTGCCAGGGAAGAGTAGAGCTCATCAATGGATGAGTCAATACAGTCAATAATGTGTTTTGGGGTTGCAGGCTGAGAATTGCACTTAGTACATAGTGGGAAAACCTTGCAACCCTTCTGTCATCCGTAGATGACCAGACTTAAGTCTGGAAATCAAAGACTGTTGTTCTCTTGGGAGGACAGAACCGGTGCTTGTCCCTCCTGCTCTGTTGTGTTAATCTTCTTTCTTATCTCCACTCAATCATATTAGAGTATCTCTACAAGCTTGAGACTTGACAACCATCATGACTGGGTGAAGTAGAATGCCTTTGTCATTAAGACTGGGAACACTACTCAGTGGCAGGCCGACTTAGCTCCAAAAGAAATGGCCACCTCTGACCCGAGGAAAAGACACCATGTGCAGCCGCTCCTAACATGGAGTACAAATAAATTAACACAAAGCAATAACGCGCCATCTATACATATAAAATAAAAGGATTTAAAAGCGCGAATGTTTCTTTTATACATAAAACGAACTTCTACTGTCCTTACTGCGATGAAAAAATATATTGGGAGGGCTTGGCTCATATCCTTTTATTTTATATGGAGTACAAATGCTGCTCATCCTGTATCCCTGGATTAGGAGCCCTTACAGGGTACTATCAGCCGGGCCAGCTGAATCCAAGTTTTTTTAGAGAGCTTGTTACTGCTCCCCTCCTCCTTTTTAATCCGGACTTGGGACCGGCAAAGGTGGAGTTTGTTGTGTTAATGAGTTGCTTGAACACATTAATGGAGAACAGGGCACTTCTGTATATTCCTGTGATGGAACTTGCTTTTTTAACTGGAAGTTCACCACATTGTACATATGTAAAACCAGTTTACTTGGTGTCCTGTTTGGTTACTTGCAATCACTGGTGGGGTTGGTCTTGTGCAGGAATTGAAGCAATAAAAAAATTGCTTTTACAGTAGATCCTCCATGAGAAGACACTCGCACTATAAGAAATCTCTATAAAAAAAAGACCATTTTCATTTGCAAAATTACTATTTTTACTATTTACCAACTCTTTGGTAAGAGGACACCTCTCCCTATAGGATACTTTGGCTCTGCAACTAGGTGTTGTGTCCTTTTACAGGAAAGTAATTCTACTGTGTAAACATATAGAAATTGAGACATTAATAAGATATGTAAATATATAACTGAATTTGCATAACTATAATATAGACAAACCTTTTCTTAGATATGATAAAGTACAATTTTGATTTTTTTTTTTTGCTTATCCCTAGTACACATGGTACAGGCCATGATAATCATGGTGGGTAGTTAGCGACTGCTTTTTACTGTAAGCGCACCACATGTCTACACATGTGAAAAGCAGTTCGAAACCACTTTGCCCTTACAAATGTGTCAGAGCCCCGTTTGGTTACTTGCACTCGCTGGTGGGGTTGGACTTTTGAAAGAATCAGGGGCCATTGGAGCATATTTGGATTATAAACTATAGATACAAGGTAATAAGACCTAATCCAAATAATTCAATAGTACGTAACAGTAACAGCGTTGTTAGTATCATCAGCAAAATAATTTGCATAACTATAATATTACAATGCAACCTCCATGACAGGATACCTCTCTACAAAAGACAGTTTTCATCACCAAAAACTTTCATTTTTACTATTTAGAAACTCTACAGTAAAAAAAAACACCTCTCCCTAAAAGACAATTTGGCTCTATATTTAGTATCTTTTACAGAGAGTTTGTTCTACTGTATATTGCTACAGGGGTTTCTGGAGTTTATCTTTTATTAAATGTAATCTCAAGTTTTCAGGCATCTCTGCCCTTCTACAGGAGTCCTACTGTATATGCAAAAGTGGAAATTTACACCACCCATACAAAAGTTGCGCATAGTTTGAAGCAGTTGAGAAGAGTGTGGTACAGGCCATGATAATCATGGTGGGTAGATAGCGACTGCTTTTACTGTAAGCGCACCACATGTCTACACATGTGAAAAGCAGTTCAACTTTGCACTTAAAAATGTGCCAGAGCCCCGTTTGGTTACTTGCACTCGCTGGTGGGGTTAGACTTTTGCAAGAATCGGGGGCCATTGGAGCATTTTTTTTTTTTTTAAGCAGAAAAAAGTGTCCAATGCGAGAATCGAACCCGGGTCGTAGTGGTCGAAAACCAAATGGTTTAACCAGCCTTCCACTGACCCCCTTAAGAGTGCTGAGAAGAGTGTTGCGACACTTGTTGTTGTTGTGCAGGTGCTGCCCCAATTACTCGCCTACATGGAAAGTGATGACCTCAATGAATACGCCACCCTGGCGGTGTACATCTGCTCGGAGAACTGCAACGGAGACAACCCACTGGGCTACCACAGGGAGTACGTCTGGAAACAAGACTTCGACGACAAGTCTCCCTTAGAGGCCTAATTTTAAATGAAGTTCTCTGCTTTCATGTTTGGTTATCTTGCATTCCTTATATTGGTGTTTCTTACCCCCCTCCTTTTATACAAATCCCATGCTCCTCAAGCTCTGTAAGTCTCCCTTAGAGGCCTAATTTTAAATAAAGTTCTCTGCTTTCATGTTTGGTTATCTTGCATTCCTTATATTGGTGTTTCTTATCCCCCTCATTTTGTACAAATCCCATGCTCCTCAAGCTCTGTAAGTCTCCCTTAGAGGCCTAACTGTAAATTGAAGTTCTCTGCATTCATGTTTGGTTATCTTCCTTTCCTTATATTGGTGTTTCATATCCCCCTCCTTTTATACAAATCCCATGCTCCTCAAGCTCTGTTTGATGATAAGCAGCAGCCTCTCCCAAAGGTCCTGTTTAGTGTGCGCACATCCCTTATATAAAGTAGGTTGAAATCCTCTGAAGAATATAAATAATAGAATCAAAGCGTGCGAGGATGCGTATCTTTTGAGTTTTAATGAAGGCGAGCTTTCGGGTCAATAACCCTTCTTCAGGTCATCATATCCGACTGATCTTGCATCTTATATACATGTCCATTTTGAGAAAAATCAGCATATATACAAGAAAAACAAACGTATCTGCCGAACTGTTAGAAAAGTAATAGCATGTGATGACCGCGTGTCCCGAGCATATCACGTAGGAAAAACACAAGAAACTTCTCGATTAAGCCATGATACAGTTTAAGGCTGCATGAGTAAAATTAATCCAAAATGAAACGTGCTGGCAATGGTCTCCTAAGGTACAGTATTAATAGACATATAGACATCCCTGATATATACAAAACAATATTGCCATAGTGTACCTTAGGAGACCATTGCCAGCACGTTTCATTTTGGATTAATTTTACTCATGCAGCCTTAAACTGTATCATGGCTTAATCGAGAAGTTTCTTGTGTTTTTCCTACGTGATATGCTCGGGACACGCGGTCATCACATGCTATTACTTTTCTAACAGTTCAGCAGATACGTTTGTTTTTCTTGTATATATGCTGATTTTTCTCAAAATGGACATGTATATAAGATGCAAGATCAGTCGGATATGATGACCTGAAGAAGGGTTATTGACCCGAAAGCTCGCCTTCATTAAAACTCAAAAGATACGCATCCTCGCACGCTTTGATTCTATTATTTACATCCCTTATATACACCTATCCCCCGATTTACACGGTACTTGTTTTACACGTTTTTGCTTTTACACGGTTTTCCAAATAAGTTTTTGTTTTTATCGCACTATACTAAATGCTACTGTGATTGAACACATGTGCTGTGTACACATCTCACGAGGAATCCCAAGCTTATGTGCTGACTACATATTTGAACCTGTCAATGCATTTTATTTCTGTGTACACCTATCCCCCGATTTACACGTTTTTCTCAGGAACGTATCTACCGTGTAAATCGGGGGATAGGTGTATAATCTTTTTTTTTTTTTTTAAATCTATTTACCATTTTGTGAATTCCTTCTTTCTTCTCTTCTTTTCTCCACTCACGACTTAAAACACTCCACTTGAGACTTTTGATGGTGTTTGTCAAGGATGAGTAAAGCACATCAACGGATGAGTCAATATACATTCAACAGTTACTTTCATTGTATATTAACATATACACAAGGTAATAAGACCAAATTCAAATAAATAATCATTATCGAACACAATTTGGATTTGGTGTTATTTGACCTTGTGTTTCTAATCTATATAATCCCAAATTGTGTGCCTTATTACAATTCTAGGTTGTTTTTTTCATTTGTGCATTATACAGTGTTAAACCTGTCTATAGCGCCCCCTCTAAATAGCGTCTTCCTCTCTAATTTAAACATAAAAATGTAAACATTTTACATTAAAAGTGACCTGTCTATAGCACCCCCTCTCTATAACACCCTATTTTGGTGAGTCCCAAAAGGGGGCGCTATAGACAGGTTTAACTGTATTGTCCTTTAAAAGAGAAGCTCTGACAAGTTGGGGGGGGGAGGGAGTTCTGTCGATGACTTCAGCTTGTCCAGTTTGTCCACCCACCCGTGGTAAGGATTCTGAATACTACTGAAGCCAAAAGCTCCTCTCGATCTAGGAGCACTTCTTGTCAGTCCCTATTGACCCCCCACCTGTGGTAAGGCTTAGGGATACTGCTTCAAGAAAGGGCATCCAAATTATTAGTGGTATCTTAGGAATGAGGTTGCTAAAATAGGAAACCTTTTAACATAAATAGATAGGTGCCGCGAAATCTTCAGTGCTTCTGTGCCCCTGTGACAGCGGATACCCTTTTGGATACATCCCTGGATACCCTGCCCCACTTCCTCTGAGTAACCAGCGCTAAACAAAACCAGTCGCAGAATAATTAATTTTATTCCCCGGATCTGCCGGGCGGCCGCCAACTGCCGTTACTCCTTCCCGGGATTTATTCCGCACGCTGCCACTCAACAACTCCACATCGCCGAGCGCGCTTCCTTCCTCCCTCCATCGCGCTGGGTCCCCAGCATCCCTCCTCAAGCGGCGGCACCGCCGCGTGCCTGCCCGCTACTGCGTGTCAGCCAGCGTGCCCGCCCACCAGTGCTCTACCAGTCGCGGGTCTACCCCCACCAGTGCTCCCCCCCTACGCCTCCCCTGGAGACTACACCCTTCCCCCCACGACGCCTCTTCTTCCCTGGATATACGATATTTCACGTGTCGAGACATTGCTATCTCGCTTTTAGAGACCTTGCTCTCTATCTCTGTGTAGTGACATTGCTATCTCTTCTTCCCTGGAGGACTCCTCTAACTCCCCACAAGACTCCACCTCCTCTCCTGACACCGACTCCTCCAGCAGAGAATTTTGCCTCAGCATCTTCGACTTCCTTCTCAACCCCACAATTGGCGGAAGCCTTGGCCCGCTCAACAGTCAACCTGGGGCGAGTTCCTCTACCCCTCTCCACCCATGCTCTTCACCCTTTAACCACCACCTCCACCCATGCTCCCACATCACCCTCATACACTTCACGGCTCGCCACTTGCGGCGGGCGGAATGGTGTTCCCAAACGTTGATTTGCCTTAAAATGCTTCCCCACAAAGCATGTAGAAGGCAGAATAATTGTCTGACAAGTTGGGATGTGAAAGTATTTTGATAACAGCCAGACTAGAATTCTATCTAGTCTATCTTATATAAATAGGTATAATGAATGTAGTTGTTAACATGTTTTTTTTTTTATGCTTCTATAATAAAAAATATAATGTATAACGTTAGTTTTGTCCCTTCTTTTTTCCTCCCCTTTTTGCACTTTATGTACAATTTAGATATGTAGATGAATTTTTTCCTAGATATGATAAAGCACAATTTGGATTATTAGATTATGGATACAAGAATAGTGTGTGATGTGTGTATCAGTAACAGCGTTGTTACTATCATCAGACAAAAGAATTTGCATAACTATTGTTGTTGTTGTTTCTTATCCCCTTGTGTAAAGATTACACGAATTCCATGAGTTCATGCTCCTCGAGCTGTTTTATGATGAGCAGCGGCCTCTCCCAAAGGTCCTGTTTAGTGCATCTAATGCAATGTGTTCTGGAGCTGCAGGTACCAAACTACATTTTGGACAAATGGGGTAGATTTTGTTGTTATTTTCTATCTTCAATGGCATGAGATGGCCTGTTCTAAATCATGTTAGTGTTGTTTGATGCTGTCTGATGTTCAGAGCTCCTATAACTATAATATTACAATGCAACCTTCATTACAGGACACTTACGCTAAAGGACACCTCTTTACAAAGGACAGTTTTCATCACCAAAAACTTTCATTTTTACTATTTAGAAACTCTACGGTAAGAAAACACCTCTCCCTAAAAGACAATTTGGCTTGGTATTTAGTATCTTTTACAGAGAGTTTGTTCTACTGTATAATGCTACAGGGGTTTCTGGAGTTTATTCTATCTTTATTAAATGTGATCTCGAGCTTTCGGGTATTTCTGCCCTTCTACAGCAGTACACAAAGTTCTACTGTATATGTAAAAGTGGAAATTAAAACAAAACCAATTTACATAGGTAGATAAACATTTTCCTAAATATGATAAATCACAATTTGGATTATAGTTACAAGGTAATAAGACATAATCCAAATAAATCGTGTGTGAGGTTTCGGTAAAAGCGTTGTTACCATCATAATACAAAATAATAAATGAGAAAAAAGGACATGCTGTGATATTTTTTCTTTTTCCAATTTAAACCCAAGGTAATAAGACCAAATCCAAATAAATAAATAGTCTGTGACGTTTCGGTAACAGCGTTGTTAACATCTTCAGACAAATGTACTGAATGAGAAATTTTACCAAAGCATGTGTTAAATAGTTACTGTTATCATTACTATTTCTCATTCAGTACTTTTGTCTGAAGATGGTAACAACGCTTTTACTGAAACCTCACACACAATTTATTTGGATTATGTCTTATTACCTTGTAGCTATAATCCAAATTGTGATTTATCATATTTAGGAAAATGTTTATCTACCTATGTAAATACGCTAACTACCCACCATGAATATCATGGTCTGTACTAGGGATAAGCAAAAAAAAAAATATATATATATTTTTAATGTTTTGCTACTCTTTAAATTTCCCTCATTGCTTATCTTGTATTTTGACAATTATAATTTGTTCTTGATTTAAAAATAAATTGTTGTGTCAAGTTTGTCTTAAAAATCATCCTTTTGGTTAGCAACTCTTAAAACCATATCAACTCTGAAGTTTGTCTTTCCCATGTGGCAAAATACAGTAAAACCCCGCTAATACGAACCCTGGATATAGCGAACCTTCCCTTATAACGAACCCACGGCGATTCCCAATTCCATTCCATTGAAATTACCATTGTTATAACAAACTTTGCGATTTTTAAAATAACGAACCTATTTTCGGTCCCAAAATGATAAAATCTATTAAAAATACTATGCTTATAACGAACTTAAAATTGTGATTTAAAAAATTTTTAAAACAACAAAATTTTGAGCATGTTTCAGCTCGTGGATCGCGATTTCAAAACAAAAAATTAGCGGCATTGTTTGTTTTCATTTCCATTCTATTTTTGCTGTATGTTGTATACATTTTTACACATTATACTTTTATTTAATAGAATATCTTTGCATTCGACAATTTTGAAATAGAAGAAAAATACAAATCGCTTCCAAAATAAAGAAAAGAAACAAAGAGTGGCGTTCTAAAAAATAAAAAAACAGTGGCAGCATGCCCTTTTAGAAGCATTCTATATCAAGTTTAACCTAGGCTAAAAAATAATTCTAAATAATTTTAAGGCCAGAAATGGTTTGAATAACAGGTTAAAAACAAAATTTAATATACACTTCAGAAGAATATGTGGAGACTGGAATTGGAAGAAGAAGAAAAAAAAAATAATTCCCCCAAGTTCCCCCGTGTCTCATGGGTCACAAACAAATCAACTTATAAATTCTCAAAAACTACCACTACAGTTCTATTTTTAGAATGGAATTCTTGTTAGGTATATGACTCATTCAGGGTTCGCGGATATTCCCCCTGGCCGGCTGTTTTACCACCGATTTTATTTGCAAATTGGCATTTTTTATTCGCAATTTTACCTATCGCGCTATCGTATCAACATGTTTCGAGTCAGATTTTTCTGAATTGGATACTTTTGATTCATCCTTAATTGATTCAGAATACACGGAGCTTTATTCCTTTGATAGAAATAACGATATTTTAAGACAATTCTTATTTTCAAATTTAACTTTTCACTTTCAAACAACAAGGTATTAGAGACATTTTTTTCAAATAAATATAGTATTATATTATTTGAGAAAGATGTTCTAAAATACTCTTATACCTTTCAAATATATAATTAATAATTTTTTGCCCTGGGGGATTTGTCTTAATTTTTAAATAATACATAGGTTTATATATAAGCATGTATGCTAATGATAAGAAGAACCTATTATCAAATGACTTCTTTTGATAATCAGCATTACTGTAAAGAAATAGGTAAATTTAGGGAATTAAAATGTAAATGTAAATGTAAAAAATTGTCATGATTTTTAAATTAGACATAGAGGTACACATGTATGTTAATGATAAGAAGAACCTTTCATCTAAGGATTTCTATTATTATTCAGTATTAATGTAAGGAAATTGGTCAATTAAGGGAATCAAAACAAAGTGACCATTATTAAGTGGCTGCCTTTTCCTGTTTGTATGGTTGTTTTTTAATTATACAGTCTAAAAATTTGGAAAAATTAAAAAAATGGCCAAACCGTGGCTATAGTGAACCGTGGCTATAGTGAACCAAAAGCTCTGTCCCATTGGGGTTCACTATAGAGGGGTTTTACTGTATATTGCCATATATATTTGTGTCAACATTGTATATCCTGGAAAAAAAAATTGCCAAAATTTCAAAACTTAAAGAAAGATTGACTAGAGGAGATGAGTATCATGTCCTGTACTCTGTATTTAAGATGCCGGAAGTGCTAGGTGTTAAAATTGGTAAAGTGCCAAGATGCATATTGGAAATGTATGCAAATTCAATTATTCAAGTGTGTACCAAGTTAAATATACAGGTACAGAAAACCTGGAAAAATTATCATGTATATCTAGTAACAAGTGTACATGGAAGAGAATATAAAAATCCAATTTAATGTCTGTAAACACACATGTGTGTCAGGAGAGGATGTCAAACTTGTGTCCGAGGCTGACACACTCCTGCCATCTGTGACGTTGGACCTCAGTCAATAGGTTCTCTGTGTACTGGAGTATGGTCTTGAGTCGTCTGTACACACATACAATATGCAAATATATATATGTTATATTAAAATATTATTCTATTTAAAAAAAAATTATATTTCATAGATACAAATACTCTGTTAAATCGGCCGCCAGAGATCACACTTCCCCTATAAAAACTCGTTGTTGTTTCCTGATGGCCGGCTCAAATCTTTGTACATTATGTAAATAATCTTTTGTTTTCCTTGTTCTATCGCCTTAAGCCAGGCAGTACTTTTACCAAATTATGTTTTTCATATATATTCCTTAGCTCAAATAAAGAAATCTCTGATCAAAACTATTTTATTATTCCCACCACTGTAGAACAATATCGTAACATAATCATGTATACCAAAATCAAGCAACAGATAATTATATAACACAAGATAACCAAAATCAACAAAAATCTTATCATTCTTATTTAAATAATATATATATATTTTTGCTTATCCCTAATACACGTGTTACAGGCTGTGATAATCATGGCGGGTAAATGACTGCTTTTACTGTAAGTGCACCACATGTCTACACATGTGAAAAGCAGTTCAACTTTGCACTTACAAATGTGCCAGAACCCTGTTTAGTTATTTGCTCTTGCTGGTGGGGTTGGACTTTTGCAAGAATCGGGGATCATTGGAGCATTTTTTTAAATCAGAAAAAAGTGCCCAATGCTGGAATCGAACCCAGGTCGTAGCGGTAGAAGACCAACGGTTTAGACCATTCCTCCACTAGCCCCCAATATGCAAATATACCAATCATATACACTTAGTGGACACCTACACTAACAGACACCTCTTTTTACTACCAATATTACCCTCCCAATGAAAATACATTCATGGATACCTTTAAACTGCAGATACTTTCTCAATTCATCATTTATTGATTTTTATATACAGTGGACCCTCGGTTTACGAGCACCTTGGAGTACGAGCTTTTCGCAGTACGAGCAAAATTTTTTGAAAAATTTTACCTCGGATTACGAGTGAAATTTCGCATTACGAGCAACTCGTGATGGTTGCCCGTAATCGTGATGGATGAAAATTCACTGGGATCCCTCCCTTCAGATCAGATTCGGGAAATATGTAAAATGTGGGAAACTGTGCAATTGTTCGTAGCAAGAAGAATTGCCCGAGTTTCAATTATTAAAAATAAGAAATTAGTTTCGCACTACGAGCGTTTTGGAGTACGAGCATGGCTCTGGAACGGATTATGCTCGCAAACCGAGGGTCCACTGTATAAGACAAACTCCACCTTTGCTGGTTCCAAGCCCGGATGGAGGAGGGGGAGCAGTAACAAGCTCACTAAAAAACCTGGGTTCAGCTGGTCCAGCTGAGAGCACCCTGTAAGGGATACAGCATGAGTTTGTACTCCATGTTAGGTACGGCTATACATGGTGTCTGTTCCTCATGTTAGAGGTGGCCATTTCATTTTAGAGCTAAGACAGTGGCCTGCTACTGAGTAGTGCTCCCAGTCTTAAATGACAGATACATTCACCCAGTCATGATGGTTAACAAAACACCATCAACAAGCTCTACAAACTTGATACTTTAATATAATTGTTGAATGGAGATAAGAAAGAAGAAGATATATAACACATTCTGGCTAGCGGACAAAGAATATATAATTTATATAAAATTTATTCTCAATGTTATCTCTAACTAGTTTACTATAACCCCCTTGGCAGAGCTGACTGCTACAGGGCACGTCCCCATAGGATAACAACCTTCAGATATGAAGGCCAGCTGTGAAACAAGTCTCAGACCAACAGCAGTATTGTTAGAAAGAGGAGTAGGCCTCTTTAAAAATCCTGAGTTCAACTGACCCGGTTGATAGACCTCAGCAAGGGTCTCACTCCAGGGATACGGAGGAGCTGCGTCTGTACTCATGTTAGAGTTGGCAGCAAAGGCGTCTGCTTCCATGTTGGGAATGGCCTCAAACTACAGGCAAAGTTTCACCAAAGTGTGCCTGGATCATGGTGCCATGATCAACGAAAGCTGCACCCCTACATCCCATTCCATGAGATCAGTTTACTATAACCATTTACTAAGTGAAAAATTAGTACAAAAATTGGATCAGGTGGATAAATTAAGATATCTCCTGATTACAAGTCTTTTTATTCCTCTTTACTGATTGTTAAAAAGAATTTGTAAAAAATTTGTAACATATTTAAAAGTATAAACACAAGGTAATAACACCAAATCCAAATAAATAAATAATGTATGACGTTTCGGTAACAGCGTTGTTACCATCTTCAGACTAAATTACTGAATGAGAAATTTTACCACAGCATGTTTTTAAATAGTTCCTGTTATCAAGTGTTGTCGTGTCCAAGCATTGTTACCATCTTCAGACAAAAGTACTGAATGAGAAATTTTACCACAGCATGTTTTTAAATTGTTCCTGTTATCAAGTGTGTAAACAAGATAACAGATAAGAAGAAGATAATTTTCTGAGAAACACATATAATTATTCTTTGAATTAAAAGTGCAAAAAATCTACTTTTTTTTAAAAAAGATATAATTAAAAGCATATCCTATAAATATCATTGATATTTCCTCTTTCTTCCATTCTGTTAATTGTAGCACATTTCTTTTGAATGAATGCTGTGGTAAAATTTCTCATTCAGTACTTTTGTCTGAAGATGGTAACAACGCTGTTACCGAAACATTACACACTATTTATATTTAAAAGTAGTAAATCTCCGGTAAGAGGACACATTTCTATAATGGACACTTTGGCTCTAGACAACTGACAACTAGTAACAGGCCACTGACTTAGCTCCAATATGAAATGGCCACCTCTGACCAAAGGAACAGACACCATGTGTAGCCGCACCTAACATGGAGTACAGACTCATCATGTATCCCTTACAGGGTACTATCAGCCAGGCCAGCTGAACCCAGGTTTTTTTAGACAATTAGGTGTTCTCCTTTACAGGGAGTTAGTTCTACAACACTCTAACTGACTCTGTACTGTACACCCATACCTCGCTTTGCGTCGGGGTTACGTTCCAAAAAAAAAACACGACGCAAATTGAAACAAGGCAAAGTGAAAATATGTGAAGGCGCAATCAAAAACAAAGGTGTTGCCATATTTTAGGAAAAAAAAAAAAAAAAAAAAATTAAAGACTTGAATCCAAAACAACGCAACTTCGAAAATCTAACGACGCACAGTGAAAATCAGTAAAAATTAAGCAGCGACGCAACTTCGAAAAAAACGCAAAACGAAACGACGCAAAGCGAGGTATTGGTGTATTAATACAGTGTAAATTGCTATAATTCAGTTGTTTTAAAATTCCAACCAGTCTCTTTTAACCTACTCTAAAACAACAGTTTCTTGAACACAAGGTAATAAGCCCAAATAAATAAAGTGTGTGATGTTTCGGTAACAGCGTTGTTACGGAAACGTCATACACTTTATTTATTTGAATTTGGTCTTATTACCTTGTGTTTAAAATCCAAATTGTGCCTTATCAACAGTTTCTTGAGTTTGATCCTATTGTTGAAGAATTTTTTTAATTATCTCTAGTTATACATGGTACAAGCCATGATAATCATGGTGGGTAGAAGTAGGCAACTGCTTTTTACTGTAAGTGCACTACATATCTACATATGTGTAAAACAGTTTGACTTTTGCACTTATAAATGTGCCAGAGCCCTTTTTGGTTACTTGCACTTGCTGGTGGGGTTGGACTTTTTCAAGAACCGGGGGCCATTGGTGCATTTTTTTTTTAATTAGAAAAAAAGTGGCCAATGCGAGATTCGACCCCGGGTTGTATCGGTCAAAAACCAATGATTTAGACCATCCTTCCACCGACCCCTGAGTTAAAGAATGAAACCATCTTATAGGTTAGGGGAAAGACATTTCCTGATCATGTAACTAAACATTGCTGATGGCTTACACCATCTATCAGCATAAATATAAATTAATCGTTGATTTTTTGATAAGGCACAATTTGGATTATCTATATATATAAAAATGAATGTATGTGTGTGTGTCTGTTTGTCCTTTATGCCTGACCAAACCACTCATTGGAACGCCATGAAACTTTGGGAAGTTATTTAGTATAGTACTGGGAAGGTTTCTAGCAAATAAAATTTTTGAAATAACTTTTCGCTTTAAAATAATCAAGATAAATATTCTAATTTATCTGTTATAATTCAACAATCTGCTCTAAATATTATCATGATGATACGATGATTTTGTAATGTAGAAAATTAGGAAAGACAAAATTCAGGATGACACAGCAATTTATTTGAGACAAGAATAATGATACAATTCCAAGGCAAGATACTATTCCTTTAACTTCCAATTACCGAGGGAACCAATTAATATTGATTTTATTCAACTTATCGAGTATTTTTCAAGGGACCGGGAAAAAATGTTCACTTTATCGAGAGATTCGTTAGACAAACCTTTACTCGGGTAAAACCCGGGCGAAGCCGGGTACGTCCGCTAGTAGATTATAAACACAAGGTAATAAGACCAAATCCAAATTGTGCTTTATCAATAGTTTCTTGAGTTTGACCCTAAAGCTGAAGATTTTTAAAAATTATCTCTAGTTATACGTGGTACAAGCTATGATAATCATGGTGGGTAGAAGTAGGCAACTGCTTTTTACTGTAAGTTCACCATACAGTACAGAGTGCTGCTACAGTAGAACTAACTCCCTGTAAAGGACAACATCTAGTTGTTTAAATAACCTGTAAGGGATACAGGATGAGTCTCTACTCCATTTTAGGTGCGGCTACACGTGTGTGACGTTTCGGTAACAGTGTGTGTTACCATCTTCAGACAAAATACAGAATTAGCCAAATATACTTTCTTGATTAGCAAATGGTGTTTATATCTTTAGACCATGTCTAGAAATCTACTCTTATTTATATTTATTCCGACAAATGGCACAAACCATCAGCAACTTTCAGCTGCACACAATCTGATTTTAATCCAACACTAAACATAGGGATAGTCTTCTTCTTCTTTCTTATCTCCACTCAATCACACTAAGGTATCAAGCTTGTAAAGCTTGTTGATGGTGTCTGCCAGGGAAGAGTAGAGCTCATCAATGGATGAGTCAATACAGTCAATAATATATCTTGGGTTTGCAGGCTGAGAATTGCACTTAGTACATAGTGGGAAAACCCTGCAACCATTATAGATATAGTGAATTAAAGCAGTTGGACTGTATGATACTGGCTGACAAATAACCAGTACAGTAGAACATACTCCACAAGAGGACACGTCTACAAAGGACAGTAGTTTGCCAAAATTACCATTTTTACTTAAAATCAAAAAAGGCATTCCTGACCACGCTCACATGAGCTTTTTAGATGGCAGAGTTGCTGTTAACAACATAAAAAGTCAGACTTTTACCAAGTGTGCCTGGATCATGGTACCATGATCAACAAAATCTACACCCCATTCCATGAGATTGAGCTAAAGCAGCATGGACTCATGGAATTTGTGCAATATTTGCATAAGAGTTTGCAAAAACAACAACTCTAATATTACGATGCACTAACGCGCCATCTATTATGAAAATTCGAAACTATTTTAGACGGGTAAGATTCTTTTTTAAATTGAACAATTTCTACTGCCCTTACTGCAATGGAAAAATTAAAGGAAGGGCCTGGCTTATCAATGGTGAACCCTCCCTTTAATTTTTCCATTGCAGTAAGGGCAGTAGAAATTGTTCAATTTAAAAAAGAATCTTACCCGTCTAAAATAGTTTCTAATTTTTATAACAGATGGCGCGTTAGTGCATCGTAATATAAGAGTTGTTGTTGTTTCTTAACCTCTTATGCAAATATTGCACAAATTCCATGAGTCCATGCTGCTTGAGCTCAATCTCATGGAATGGGGTGTAGATTTTGTTGATCATGGCACCATGATCCAGGCACACTAGGTGAAAGTCTGACTTTTTATGTTGTTTTATAACCACAATTAAAATAATAGAAATTTGAGAACGCCGATGATAAAATCTGCGAACATGTAATTTTTTTGACAATATGTTTCTTTTTATCTCTATCTTTCTATCTCTAATGATAAGGCACAATTTGGATTATAGATTATAAACATAAGTTAATAAGACCAATTTCCAAATAAATAGTGTGCGACGTTTCAAAATAAGACCAAATCCAAATAAATAAATAGTGTGTGACATTCAGTACTTTTGTCTGAATATGGTAACAACGCTGTTACCAAAACATCACACACTATTTATTTATTTGGTCTTATTACCTTATCTTTCTATCTCATTCAATAACTTTGATCATTGCAGTAAGGTCTGTAAAGATTAAAGTACATTGACAAAAAATTGATTGTCGCAGACTTTATACAAGTCTATATTTTTTAACAGTGCTGCTGCTATAAGGAAGTTGTGTGGGAGACCTACTAGATAACAGAGTGTTATCTAGTGAAACAGAAATCATTGATTTAACCTTTTCCCAAATATTTAGTGTTGTATAGTTATTATTTAATTTATTAATTAAACATTACTCACCAGATGAAATTATTTTATTACAATTATATATATTTAAAAGGTTACATTTATTTATTTTACAATTTTCTTTATATTTGAATCCAATGTTTTTTTCGCTTCATGCGCTCTATGATGATGATATATTCTATCTTTAAACACAGAATACTACATTTAGCCAACTAATTTTTTTGATAAATCAAGAAAAGCCAAGCACGAACGTGTTTCTCGGGCTGTTGGTCCTCATCAGCATGTGTGGTGCAAGCTGTACCTCTACGACCAAAAATATTTTGGTTCCAGAAGCTTCTTGAGAAATCAAGAAATAGGTCGGTGGAAGGCTGGTTAAACCATTTGGTTTTCGACCGCTATGACCCGGGTTCGATTTCCACATTGGACACTTTTTTCTGTTTAAAAAAAAAAAAAATGCTCTAATGGCCCCTGTCTAACCCACCAGCTAGTGCAAGTAACCAAACGGGGCTCTGGCACATTTGTAAGTGCAAAGTCGAACTGATTTTTACATGTGTAGACATGTGGTGCGCTTACAGTAAAAGCAGTCGATAACTACCCACCATGATTATCATGGCCTGTACCACGTGTACTAGGGATAAGCAAAAAAAAAAAGAAATGGGTATTTAGGGCTAAACTTGCATATATACGCTGAACATGTGAAAAAACAATAAAAAAATAAAATTATAGAAGGTCAGATGTTGGTATTAAAATCTAAACAAGGCATATCCTGACAATGCTCACACGAACTTTTTAGATGGCAGAGCACCATTAATTGAAACTCCCCGGTAAAAGAACATTTTTTCTATAAAGGACACTTTGGCTCAGCAAATAGGTGTTGTCCTTTACAGTGTCCTTTGGGGGCTCAGTGGAAGGATGGTCTAAACCGTTGGTTTTCTACCGACTCGGGTTCAATTCCCGCATTGGGAACTTTTTTTCTGATTTAAAAAAAAAAGAAGCTCCAATAACCCACCCCCCCCCGATTCTTGCAAAGGTCCAACCCCACCTGCGAGTGCAAGTAACCGAACGGGGCTCTGGCACATTTGTAAGTGCAAAGTTGAACTGCGTTTCACATGTGTAGATATGTGGTACGAGGGTCGGTGGAAGGATGGTTTAAACGGTTGGTTTTCTACCGTTACGACCCAGGTTCGATTCCTGCATTTGGCAATTTTTTCTGATTTAAAAAAAAATAATAATCTCCAATGACCTCTCCAATTCTTGCAAAATTCCAACACCACCAGCGAATGCAAGTGACCAAATAGGGCTTTGGCACATTTGTAAGTGGAAAGTCGAACTGCGTTTCACATGTGTAGTTATGTGATGCACTTACAGTAAAAGCAGTCGCCTACTTTTACCCACCATGATGGCCTGTTCCACAGTGTCCTTTATTACAGTACCTGGAAAGATCTGGCTGGGGCAACATGGCTTGTAGATACTGGAAGACGGCACCAAGTCCTTTCTGGATGGTCTCCCTCCTGAACAGAACAGAGTATTGGAGTACAAGACAGAACATAAATATAAACTCTGCAACAATCAATTTTTTGGAATATAGATGGAAATCTTGCCAGGAGGATATTGATCCAAAGAGACAAAGGTTGCCTCTCCCGTCAAAATAGACGCCAAAACCAGACGCCATCTATTGACCATCACCGACAAGAGGTCGCTAGTTTGCGGTGACGGTCAATAGATGGCGTCTGGTTTTGATGGGAGAGGCGACCTTTGTTTCTTTGGATCAATTTTTTGTCAATGTGCTTCTTTTTTAAAATCTTTACAGACCTTACTGCAATGATAAAAGTCATTGAATGAGATAGAAAGATAAAGTAATAAGACCTAATCAAATAAATAAATAGTATGTGACGTTTTGGTAACAGTATTGTTACCATCTTCAGATAAAAGTACTGAACGTCACACAATATTTATTTATTTGGAT